>CM066330.1:2641874-3241874 GCA_033807585.1 Hydrophis major | reverse complement strand
CTGCGTCAGCATTGGAAAAGTGTTAACACCGATGATGAATCGAATTACATTTCATCTGCGGATCTGGACAACACAAACACAGAAACTCATATTGACGTGTGACTTAAAATGTTCTCATCCATCCTCCATTTGCTCTGCTTTGAAAGGAGATTTTAATTATCACACACGAGCTTCCACCAAAATGAAAAATACATGACTTAACCACCCACCACAATCTGTACCCGAGAAATAAGAACAAGGATAGGTGGAAACTCAAAACACGATGACGATAGAAATGGTCAATAAAATCTGAGTTTATTCCATTGGTATATGTCAATAGAGATTTTTTTTAATATATAAAAGCACTGCTCACAAAATAACAAAGCAGACTCCTTGTCCTGACAAAACCCCTTTTTATTAGACTAATGTGAATTCCTTATCATTCACATCCAGCAAAGTCCGGCAAACAGTCTTTCAAGAGTGATTTACAACCACAGACCTGATCAGACTTGGAGAGCTGTCAGACCGATAGCGCCCAAGCGCAACGCTGTACAAGAAAATACTTGGCAAGGAGTCTCTGAGAGTCACAGATCTTCACACTAATTAAACTAATTAGTGTGAAGATCAAACTAATTGTCTCCTGCAAACACCACTTCCCTTTCACTCTTCTTTATTCCCTATGGGAGGGGCCATTCACCATCCACCTGTGGCTTTACTTCCAAGTCAAGCCTTGTTCCTTAGCTCTTCGATTCTTCTGGCAGCACTGTACATGTGCACATTGGGAACAGACTCCAGCTGTTCTTCTGCCTCACTGATGTCTGACTCTGAAGGCAAATGATAACTGTCGGATAGCCCTGGCCCCACCTCTGCCTTCAACACGCAGCATTCATCAGAGCCTCCCCCAGACTCCAGGACTCGCCCATGTCCCTCCTCAGCCTCCTCATTGTCCAATCTACTGCCAGCTCCATAGATGACCAAGGCACTAGCGAAACCGGCAGAAGTAAAGTCTATGGATTGGGACGTCCTTGAACCCCTGCTAAGGGCCCACTATGCACCGACCATGCCAACGCTCATTAGAAGGCATGAATTTTACCAGAGAAGTCAGCGGAAGGGCAAAAGTGTTGCTGATTTCATAGCGGATCTCTGGAATCTGGGAGGCCTATGTGGGTTTGCCGACCTCGAAGAAGCCCTGAGAGACCGAGTAATTCTGAGATTAGATTCATCACACACACAGAGTAAGCTGATGGCAAAAGGCGACATTAGCCTTACAGATGCCATCGCTGAAGCTACTGCAGCAGAAGCAATCAGGAAGTCGGCTGCTCAAATGCGCCACACCCACGCCCCGCTTCGCCAACTGGCCCGCAAAATTTCACCTCAGTCAGAAGGACAGCTACAAACAGCCCACCACGAGGATCTCAAATCATCATCAGAAAGCGATGAAGAAGAGCTCCACCGACTTCGGTCTGAACGAGACCAACGCCAGAGATCTCAGTACTAATGCGCTGGTTGTGGGGCAAGCCACCCCCGATCAGAATGCAAATTCCTTGATACGCTCTGCCATGTTTGCGGGAAAAGAGGCCATATTGGATGGGTCTGTAGAAGCAAACAAAGACCCAGCCAGTCTTCGTGGGGGGCTAACTATTGCCAACCGGCAGGAAGCCGTCCTGTAAAGCGAGGACCCATGAACCACCAATGGAACAATCACTCCTACAGAAACAAAACCCTAAACCACTCAACGAAGTAAGAAGAGGCTCACCAAACTATCACGATCGGTCACGCCTCATCTCTTGATGCCAAGAAGATCCGAGTGAAAGTGGCCATCGAAAACCAGCCCTGCCTGATGGAAGTTGATTCAGGATCGTCCCTCTCGATGGTTTCCTGGAAGACCCTCAAGCAGCTCATCCCCACTATCCGGAGGCAAGACCTCAGATTCCAAAGACTCATACTCAAAGACTATCAAGGAAATCAAATTCCAGTCGTAGGATCCAGCCGAGTCCGGGTATTGTTTAAGAACCATACAGCATTCCTATCCCTGACTGTAATCGACAGGGATCGGTCTAGTCTGTTAGGCCTCCAATGGTTCGCTCCACTCAGAATTGAAGTAGCCGGCATTCACCGAATCTGCAGCAGTGACTGGGAAGAGGACCTCGTCCAAGAATTCCAGGACGTCTTTGCAGAAAAACTAGGCGAGTACAAGGGGACCCCGATATCATTTAACCTCAATCCCGAAATAGCTCCCATCCGCCTTAAGCCTCATTGAGTTCCATTTGCCCTTAAACGAAAGATTGACGAGCAGCTTGATAAATTAATAGCCCAGGGTGTGTTAAAACCAACCGATCATTCTCCCTGGGAAACCCCAATCGTGACACCCATCAAGCCGGATGGATTGATAAGAATTTGTGGGGACTACCGAGCCACCCTGAACCACACCCTTCAACAAAACGCTTATCCAGTACCGGTGGTGCAACACCTCCTCCATTCCCTGGGGGGCAGAAAAGTCTTCGCTAAACTAGACTTAGCCCAGGAATACCAACAACTGCCTGTTGACAAAAAAATGGCAGAGGCCCAAACGATTGTTACGTACCGAGGTGTGTTTAAATGTAACCGACTCCAATTCGGAATCAGCATAGCCCTGGGAATCTTTCAAAGTTTGATGGAAAGACTATTGCAAGGGATAAAAGGCGTTGTCCCATATTTTGATGATGTATTAATCGTTGCCCCGACTTGGAAAATACTAAGGGATCGCCTGAGGTTGGTCCTCCAGAAATTTAAAGACTCAGTTCTCAAAGTTAAAAACAACAAGTGTCAACTATGTACGGATCGTGTAGAATTTTTAGGATATTTAATTGATAGTCATGGCATTCACCCCATCGATAGCAAACTTAGGGCAATCCATAATGCCCCAAAACCTCGAAATAAGGCTGATCTCCAGGCTTTTCTAGGCCTTATCAATTTTTATAATGTTTTCCTGCCCCACAAAGCAACCGTAGCCGAACTTCTACATCGTTTGTTGGACAAAAAAGCAACCTGGGTATGGGGACACAGAGAGGAGCAGGCGTTTCAACATGTGAAAAATTTATTGACTTCTGATGCTGTTTTGATGCAGTATAATGAGACTTTGCCTTTAACGATCACGTGTGATGCATCACCATTCAGAGTGGGTGCCATTTTGAGCCACGTTTTGCCAAACGGTAGTGAAGCCCCTGTTGCCTATTTCTCAAAGACGCTATCAAAAGCAGAATGCAATTACAGTCAAATTGATAAAGTGGCCCTTGCTATTGTGTCTGCTGATAAGAGATTTCATGAATATGTGTATGGCCGAGCCTTTACTATAGTGACTGACCACAAATCTTTGCTGGGAATAATAGTGGGAGATAGGCCAATCCCTTATATATTATCTCCCAGAATGACTCGCTGGTCAGAATTCTTGGCTGCATATAATTATAAGTTGCAACACCGCCCGGGGAAGGCCATTCCCCACGTTGACGCATTGAGCCGTACGCCACTTCCAGAGACCATTGATGACCCCGCTCCGACAGTTACAACACTGCAGATCGAGACACTTCGAACACCGCCACTAACAGCCTGAGATATCGTGCTGGAAACGAAACACGACCCCATTTTAGCACGAGTCCTCAGTTGGGTCGAACGCAGATGGCCATTGGACCAGATACCTGATGACTACGCCCCATTCAAGAATTGACAAATGGAACTGTTTTCCCAGAAGGGCTGCATTATCTGGGGTGATAGAGTCGTTGTCCCAGAGCGGTTACGACGAGCGATACTAAGGACCTTTCACGATGGCCACCCCGGCATCGTGCGCATGAAAGCCCTCGTACGAAGCTACGCGTGGTGGCCGGGCATCGACAAGCAGATCGAGACATGGGTAAAAGCTTGTCACAAATGCCAAGAAGTAAGCAACACGCCACTGAAGGCAACCCTGACTGAATGGGAAACACCAAGGGGACCATGGTCCCATATTCATCTGGACTTTGCGGGATCTACCAAAGGCCACACATTCTTATTAACAGTGGATGCCTACTCGAACTGGCTTGAAATCCATGAGATGAGGAATACAACAACTGAATCAGTCATCAGGAAACTAGACAGACTATTTACAACACACGGATTACCAGATGTTCTGGTGTCCGACAACGGGCCCCAATTTGCAGCATATCACTCCGCACAGTGTCACCAACAAAACTCCTGCCGAGTTATTGATGGGGCGGAAGCTCCGCTCCCACCTCGACCATCTGCACCCATCGTATGAACCTGAAAAACCACACGGATCCAGAGGGAGATGCCGTAACTTCCACGTAGGCGACTTGGTTTTCGCTAGGAACTTTTCAGGTGATCCATTGTGGGTCGAGGCAACTGTGGTCCAAATAACCGGCCCCAGATCGTACCGCATGAGATGTCGCAACAATAGAATATGGAAGCGCCATATTGATCAGCTGCGTTCAAGGCTACCATCAGGGATCTCCGAGTCCCCTGACTTCCAAACTGAGGGGGGAGCAGATACTGAGGAAGATGAATTTGAAACGGCAGAAAGCTTAAGCGGAAGTAATGACCATGCAGAGGCAACACGTGAAGAAGGATCGGGGATGAGGGTGAGCTCGCCTCAAGGAGATGCTGAAAACATTAGCGACAACGAAAATTTGAATACAGAACTAGAGGCACCCTTTTCACCAGATAACGTCCTATCCCAACAAGACTGTAGCCAAATACCGGGAGTACAACATAAATCAAATAGACAAAAAAAAAAAACAACCCGGGGGGAAGGGGTGTTTTGAATTAATAAATATGATTAAATAAATATTATTAAGAGGTTGAAGTAAGTGCAGGGTTCTGCCCTGCACTTCTGATTGGCTGATAATAGCAACATCGGATTGGTCCGTTCAGGAGAATCTGATTGGCTATTAACGAACCTCTCCCATTGGTTAACGGAGCTAGCGCTCCCTTTGTTTTCATTGGTTAAATACTCAAGAGCTTGCCTATATAAAGGGGGCCATTTTGGCCATTGAGCTGAGCTGTTACACCATGTTAATAAAGAGTTTTGAAGTTCACCATTCACTGGCTCATCTCCTTCTTAGCACCCATGCGCAGAACTTAACAGGAATGATCTTGGTGGTCTTTTGATTAGGTTGTTGTTTATTGTTTTATTGTCTGTCTTAGTGGGCAGTTCTTTAATTGGGGTATTGTCCATGGATGCAACACAAATTCACCTAAGGTTAAACAAGTTTCCACTGGTTTTTTTCCGGGTTGATAGCATCTTTTCTTGGTTTTTCAACTTTGTTCTTTAACTCTTCAGAATAACAGAGCCAGAAGGGACCTTGGAGGCCTTCTACTTCAACCCCCTGTTTAAGCAGGAGACCCTATACTATTCCATCCTTTTCTTAAAAGCCACCAGTGATCAGGCACCTAGAACTTCTGAAGGCAAGCCCTTCCACTGGTTAATTTTTCTCCCTGTTAGAAATGTTCTCTTAGTTCTAGGTTGCTTTTCTCTTTGATTAGCTTCCATATATTGATTCTTGTCCTGCCTTCTGGTGCTTTGGAGAATAGCTTGACTCTCTCTTTTTTGGGGCAGCCCCTGAGATATTGGAACACTGCTATCATGTCTCCCCAGTCCTTCTTTTCGTTAAACTAGACATCCTCATTTCCAACAACCATTCTTCAGTCCCCTAATCATCCTGGTTGTTCTTCTCTGCACTTTTTTCTCAACATCTTTTTTTACACTGTGGCGACTAAAACTGGATGCAGTATTCCAAGTGAGTTCTTACTAAAACTTTATAAAGTGGTACTAACACGTCATGTGATCTTGATTGTATCCCTCTGTTAATGCAACCTAGGATTGGCATCTGCTGGACACTGCTGGCTCCTATTTAAGTGATTGTCCAGTAGGACTCCAAGATCTCTGTCACAGTTATTGTTATGTTCTGCGCATGGGTGCAAGGAGCGGAGACGAGGCAGTGAACAGTGAACTTCAACTCTTTATTAAGCATACTGAACAGAGAAATCACCTAGGGCAGCAGCCCTTTTATAGGGTTGGCTGCTGTCCTATTAACCAATGAAAAACATGGAAGTGTTAAACCCTTGAACCAATGAGAGTTGGCCTGTTAACAGCCAATCAGATTTCCCAGAAAGGACCAATCCAATGTCGCTATTATCAGCCAATCAGAAGTGCAGGATGAGAACCCTGCTTTTTACTTAAAGTTGTTAAAACTTTATTAAATGCCTTTATTAGTTCATAAAACCCCTCCCCCCTAGTTCTGTTTGAGGGGTGCGGTAATGTAATCGCATAGATATGCAGGTCGTTTCAATTGCCTATTAGATTTGTGCTGTCCCACCAGTTCCTGTCTGTAGTCCGGTTCCGGTGGAACATTTTTTGATTTATCTGGTACAGGCGGTTCTGCATCCCCACAGGACGACTCGGTGCCGCTAATTCTGTCATCGTTGTCCTCCGGTACCTGCAGGCTCGCCTCCATTGAGGTATTTCTCTGTGGCGAGGCACACCCCGTTCCTGATTCTTCTTCATGGAACGTGCTTGGCTGCTGACTTTCTTCGATTTCATCATCCAGCATCTCAAATTCGGTTCCTTCGACATCCCCTCCCCCCTCAGTTTGAGGGTCACAGGAGTCGTGGGAACTGGGTTGCAACCTAGAGCGAAGCTGATCTATATGGCGTTTCTATATTTTCCCATCCATTGTCTGTATGCGGTATGATCTGGGCCCGATGGCTTGGGTTACGACCCACAACGGTTTGGTGGAAAGATTTTTAGCGAAGACTAAGTCGCCTACCTTGAATTCGCGGCACTTTCTGTTAGATCCACTGGATTTCTCTGGCACGTAGGCCGGGTGGAGATGGTTGAGGTGGGAGTGAAGCCTGCGTCCCATCAACAGTTCAGCTGGCGTTTTGTTGGTTACGCTGTGTGGGGTTATGTGTTGGAGTAGGAGTATTCTGTTCAGTTTGTCATCAATGTCCTCATGGTCCATCTTGTGGAGAGTTTTTTTAAGAAATTGGACCATGCGCTCTGCCCTTCCATTGGCCGCAGGGTGCACTGGCGAGGTTAGCGCATGACGGATGCCCCGGGCCGCTAAGTATTGTTCAAATGCCAGGGCAGTGAACTGGGGTCCGTTATCGGAGACTAAAACGTCTGGCAGTCCATGTGTTGCAAATAGTTTATTTAATTTGCGGATGACTGATTCTGTTGTAGTAGTCTTCATCTTGTGGATTTCGAGCCAGTTGGAATAGGCATCCACTGTTAGGAGGAACGTATGTCCCTTAGTAGGTCCCGCAAAGTCAATGTGGATGCGGGACCATAGCCCCCGGGGAGTTTCCCACTCTGTTGGAATCACTCTAAGTGGGGCACTGCTGACTTCTTGGCATTTTAGACAAGTCTTCACCCAGGCTTCGATCTGCTTATCGGTGCCCGGCCACCATGCGTAGCTTTGTGTGAGCGCTTTCATATGCACGATGCCAGGGTGACCGTCATGCAATGCTTTCAAAATTGTTTGTTGTAACCGTTCTGGGACGACGACTCTGTCTCCCCATAGGATGCAGCCCTTCTGTGAGAAAAGCTCTGTTTGCCGGTTTCTGAAAGGGGTGAAGTCGTCAGGGGTTTGGTCTGCTGGCTATCCTCGTTCGACCCAGCTGAGAACTCACACCAGGACAGGATCTCATTTCGTTTCGATCGCGATGTCTCTGGCTGTTAGCAATGGTGAATGTAGGGTTTCAATCTGGAGTGTCGTGAGGGTTGGAGCTGGGTCGTCGATGGTTTCTGGAAGTGGGGCATCGCTCAATGCGTCAGCGTGGGGAATGCTTTCCCCGGGCGATGTTGCAATTTATAATTGTACACAGCTAAGAACTCCGACCAACGAGTCATTCTATAAGGGGTTGGTTTGTCTCCCGCAATAATCCCCAGCAAGGGCTTGTGATCAGTAATTATCGTGAAGGCTCGTCCATACACATATTCATGAAACTGTTTCACAGCAGATACAACAGCAAGAGCCTCTTTGTCAATTTGGCTATAGTTGCGTTCAGCCCTCGATAAGGTCCTTGAAAAATGAGCAATAGGGGCCTCATTACCGTTTAGTAACACATGGCTCAAAATGGCTCCTACTCCAAATGGTGATGCATCACATGTAATGGTTAAAGGCAAAGTCTCGTTATACTGCATTAAAACAGCATCGGAGGTTAGTAAGTTTTTCACTTGTCGGAATACGTGCTCCTCTCGGTGTCCCCAGACCCAGGTGGCTTTTTTGTCGAGCAGTGGGGGCTCAGCTATGGTCGCCTTCTGGGGCAAGAAGATGTAAAAGTTAATGAGCCCCAGGAAAGCTTGGAGGTCTGTTCTATTCTTAGGCCTTGGTGCATTTTTGATCATTCTTAGTTTGCCCTCAGTGGGGTGAATTCCTTGTTTATTGAGGAGGTACCCCAGGAACTCTACTTTCTCTGTACACAGTTGACATTTATTTTTTTTAACCTTTAGGCTGGAGTCTTTAAATTTTTGGAGGACCATTCTAAGATGCTTTTCTAGTACTTCTCTATTAGGGGCCACAATTAAAACGTCATCAAAATATGGTACGACTCCCTTGATCCCTTGTAAAAGTCTCTCCATCAGACTTTGGAAAATCCCTGGGGCTACGCTCACTCCGAATTGGAGTCGGTTGCATTTAAAAGCGCCTCAGTGCGTTATGATAGTCTGCACTTCCGTGGTTTTTTTATCTACGGGTAGTTGTTGGTACACTTGCGCTAAATCCAAATTAGCGAAGATTTTTCCGCCCCCAGGGAATGGAGAAGGTGTTGAACCACCGGCACCGGGTAAGCGTTCTGTTGTA
The DNA here is from genome assembly GCA_033807585.1 of Hydrophis major. Classification (NCBI taxonomy): domain Eukaryota; kingdom Metazoa; phylum Chordata; class Lepidosauria; order Squamata; family Elapidae; genus Hydrophis; species Hydrophis major. The sequence goes on along the minus strand of CM066330.1, from coordinate 3,233,061 downwards.
GGGCATGATTGAGGGTGGCCCGGTAGTCCCCACAAATTCTTAACGATCCATCCGGTTTCATGGGTGTTACGATTGGGGTTTCCCAACGGGCGTGGTCAGTTGGTTCTAAAACACCCTGGGCTATTAATTTATCAAGCTGCTCGTCGATCTTTGGTTTTAGAGCAAAAGGCACCTGATGAGGCTTAAGGCAGATGGGGGCTACTTCAGGGTTAAGATTAAATGATATCGGGGTCCCCTTGTACTCGCCTAGTTTGTCTGCAAAGATGTCCTGGAATTCCTGGATGAGGGCCTCCTCCCAGTCGTCGTTTCTGGTTTGGTGAATGCCGGCTACCTCGATCCTGAGTGGGGTGAACCATTGAAGGCCTAATAAACTAGGCCGGTCACGATCGACGACGGTCAGCAGTAGCGACACAGTACGATTTTTGAATGATACTTGGACTTGGCTGGAGCCGACGACCGGAATTCGGTTCTCGTGGTAATCTTTGAGTATAATTCTTTGGGATCTGAGGTCTTAACGCCAGACGGCAGGGATTAACTGTTTGAGGGTCTTCCAGGAAACCATCGAGAGGGATGACCCTGAGTCAACTTCCATCACGCAAGGTTGGTTCTCGATGGCGACCCTCACTCGGATCTTCTTTGCATCTAACGATGAAGCGTGACCGATGGTAATGGTTTGGTGTGTCTCTTCCCATCTCGTTGAAGTGCAAGTGTTTTATTTCTGTAGGAGTGGTTGTTCCATTGGTGGTTCAAGTGTTCCCGACTCACAGGACGATTCCCTGTGGTCTGGCGGTAGTTGTTTTCTCTCCGAATTGGGCTGGATTCTCGCTTGCTTCTACAGACCTTCCCGATGTGGCCTCTTTTCCCACAGGAATGGCAGAGCGCATCGAGGAATTTGCAATCTGATCGCGGGTGGTTTGCCCCACAACCCACGCATTGGTGCGGTAGTCTTCAATTCTGCGGGTTGCGTTGGTTGCGTTCGGACCAGAGCCAGTTGACCTCCTCCTCATCACTTTCTGATGGAGATTCGAGGTCCTCGTGGTGGGTCGCTGTTGTGTGTCTCTCTAGGCGAGGTGAGGTATCATTGGCGAGTTGACGGAGCGGTGCATTGGTGCGACACATTCGGGCGGCTGACTTCCTGCTTGCTTCTGCTGCAGTAGCGTCTTTGATGACATCGGCAAGATCGATGTCCCCTTTGGCCATGATCTTGCTCTGTGCCAAGTGGTCATCTAATCCCAGAACTATTCAGTCTCTCAGAGCTTCTTCGAGGTCTGCAAACCCACAGAGGCCTCCCAGGTTCCGGAGGTCCGCGATGAAATCTCTCCTTTCTGTTGGTCCCTCTGATAAAACTCATGTGTTCGGACAAGTGTTGGTACAGCAGGTGCATTGTGGGCCCATAGAAGGGGTGCGAGGATTTCCCAGTCCATGGATTTCACCTCAGCCGGTTTCGCTAGTGCCTTGGCCATCTTAAAGACTGCAGGCCCACAATGGGTCAGGAACACTGCTCGCTTTTTCCCCGTAGTTGCGTCTTTCAAGTTGTTGGTCTCCAGAAACATCTGGAACCGGTCCATGTATGAGTCCCAGTCTTCTTGTGCCGGGTCAAATGGAGCGGGTGGTATGGCGCCGCCGGACATGATTTCCGTTGTTGATGCGCCTTCAGCCACGTGCTCTGTTTGGTGCTCTGTAAGTGTTCAGTCAGCTCTGATGTCTCCGCATCCTACCCTAGTCGCCAGTGTTATGTTCTGCGCATGGGTGCAAGGAGCGGAGACGAGGCAGTGAACAGTGAACTTCAACTCTTTATTAAGCATACTGAACAGAACAATCACCTAGGGCAGCAGCAGCCCTTTTATAGGGTTGGCTGCTGTCCTATAAGCCAATGAAAAACATGGAAGTGTTAAACCCTTGAACCAATGAGAGTTGGCCCGTTAACAGCCAATCAGATTTCCCAGAAAGGACCATCCGATGTCGGTATTATCAGCCAATCAGAAGTGCAGGATTAGAACCCTGCCTTTTACTTAAGGTTGTTAAAACTTTATTAAATGCCCTTATTAGTTCATAACAGTTATGGTATAGGTTTCACTTTATCTGCAGATGGTATAGGTCAATGGTGGTGAACCTACAGCACACGTGCCAGAGGTGGCATGCAGATCCATCTCTGTGGGCACACATGTGCCATCACTCCAGCTCTGTTTTGGGTCCCTGCTGTGCATGTGTGCATGCCTCCCACCAGCCAGCTGATCTTTAGGCCTCTGCCAGGCATGCACAGGATACATGCAGGAGGCACGGGGTGCATGCATGGGGGCATGCGCGGGGCATGTGCGTGCCTTGTAATTTGGGTGCATACACACACATTGGGTACTCAGTGCCCAAAGGTTCGTCAATACTGGTACAGGTTTTCCTGCTTGAGCAGGGGGCTGGACTAGAAGACCTCCAAGTTCCCTTCCAGCTCATTATGTTCTATTTCTATTTCTATTTCTATTTCTATTTCTATTTCTATTTCTATTTCTATTTCTATTTCTATTTCTATTTCTATTTCTATTTCTATTTCTATTTCTATTTCTATTTCTATTTCTATTTCTATTTCTATTTCTATTTCTATTCCATTCTCCCTTCCCTTCATCTATTCTGTTCTGTTCTGTTCTGTTCTGTCCTGTTCCATTCCATTCCGTTCCACTCCATTATATTCTATTCTGTTCACATTTGGGTTTCTTCTCCCCTTCAGCCACTTTCAACTCTCTATGATCAAGTGGGCATTATTTCACCAGGTCTGTTAGCCTATTTTTGAGTTTTCCTAATTGAGTCATTTATGATTTTATTCAGCCGTTGATCTTCTGATTTCTTCTTTGGCTGCCTTTTATTTTTCCAAGTGTTGAGGTCTTCTCCAATGAATCTGGCCTTTGCATTAAGCCTTAGCTTATTTGGGCTTCCAATCAGCACTCTGTTTTGTTTAATCTCGCATTAAATGGTTTGTTTTCCTCCAGTCCAAGTTATTCTCAATTGTTTTCCCAGCATCTACATTTAAATGATTTTTCTTTCTTTCTTTATGATAACCCAGCTTTTACATTTACAGGTTATAACTGGGAAGATCACAAAAACACGTTAATATCTTGTCAAAATTTGTTTTTTTTTTAAAATATATATTTCTTTTTATTAGTTTATAAAATACAAAAATACAAAAGATAATAGTAGGAAAGTAGGGAAGGGAGAAGGAAAGGGAAAAGTGTAAGGAAAGGAGGAAAAAGAAAGAAAAAGAACAATGGGGAAATAAAATAATAGCACCAAAACTGAGCTTTTATTTATTTATTTTTTACTTTTATACAACAGTATAAAAAAAATGGCTGCCCAGCCTCTCCTTGAAAACCTCCAGTGATGAAGCATTCACAATGTTTGCAGACAAGTTGTTCCACTGATTAATTGTTCTGACAATCAGGAAATTTCTCTTGAGTTCTAGGTTGCTTCTCTCTTTGATTAGTTTCCACCCATTGCTTCTTGTCCTGCCCTCAGGTGCTTTGGAGAATAGTCTGTCCTTCCTCTTCTTTGGGGCAGCCCCTCAGATGTTGGAATCCTGCTTTCATGTCACCCTCGGTCCTTCTTTTCTTTAGATTAGCCAAACCCAGTTGTTGCAGCCATTCTTCATATGTTTTAATCTCCAGGTCTTTATTCATCTCCGTTGCTCTTCTCCGCAATTTTTTTTCCCCAAAGTCTCAACCAGGGGTGGGCGGCTGCTGGGGGTTTGCAGAGGTTCGGGAGAGCAACAAATAAGATTCTGCACAGTTTGAAGAACCTCCAAATCCCATTCCTGGATGGCCCTGCCCCCCCTGCCCCCCTCCTCCCAGGAGTCCCCACGTGGCCCGTTTTGGATACAGGTAAGTGCAGGGCGCACACAGAAGCTTAGGGAGGGTGAAAAATGGGCCTCCCGGAAGTTTGGAAAGGTTGCAAATGGGCCCATTTCTGGCTTCCAAAGAGCCTCCGGAGGCCGTTTTCATCCTCCCATGAGGAAAGACTTCAGAGCAGTGGTGGGATTCAAACAATTTTACTACCGTTTCTGTGAGTGGGCTTGGTGGGCGTGGCAGGGGAAGGAGACTGCAAAATCCCCATTCCCTCCCCACCCCACTAACCTGCTTTCCAGCTCTGTTCTCCTGTGCAGGGCAACCAAAGAAGACCCAGCCGATCAGCTGGGACTTGGGAGGCAGAGAATAGATGGCCAGTCAGAGGTGGGATTTGCCGGTTATCCGAACTACTCAAAATTTCTTTTTCTTTTTTTTATAAGAATTTTTTTTAATTTTTAAAGACATACAAAACATAAATACACAAAAATACAAAACATAAAAACATAAAAAATCTCTTTTCTGAAAGTTGCTTAGTCCCGCGTTAAAACTCTTGGTACAGACACAAATTCAAATTCATATTCATTTTACATACCATTCCATATCTTATTAACATTTTCATTTTTCTATATAACTTCTCCTTTCTTTTAAATTTTCTCAACTTTATTTTACTTATCTCCTCTCAATTCAAATCATAATATTTATTATTCTTTGTCTGTTCTATTTCCAACTATCCATTTATCTTTCTTCTTTGAAAAAAAAAAAACTTCTCCTGTACACTAATTGGAGTATGACGCCTTTATCTCTTTCCCCTATATTTATAATACTTAATATAGAATACATAGCTTACATTGGGATTCTGTCTGGTACATTCTAAAATTATGCAGTATTATCAAAACAATACAAGTCAATTCATTAATATTAATATTCATTTATATCTTAAACATTTAACACATTTTTTTTCAATTAAATCACATACTTCTATGGGAGCACTTATTTTTCATAATTATTCCCCCCCCCACATTGCATATTATAGATCATTATTTCATTACATGTTCCCCCTTCTCCTTCTTCAAATCTCTCATTTCGCAAATAGTTTCATTAGTATAACATGGTGTAATCATTAATATTAACAATCATTTATATCTTAGACATTTTATCCATTTCAATTAAATATCGTGCCTTTGTGGGAACACTTCTTATACTTTCCAAAATTATTTCTCCCCCATCACATATCTTAAATTATTGTTTCATTAAAGTACTCCCCTTTCTTAACAAAGATTTCACTAAATTATACTAAATATTTAATCACATTTTAAATTGCATATTATTTCCAATCTTCTATGGTTATTTCTAAGTACAGATATAGAAATACAATCTTATGTACCTTTCTAGAATCCCTTTTTCAATAAAATTTATCCATTATCTCTAAAAAAACTTTTGTTTCTTTGCATCTTGCTCCCCACCATTAAGGCTTCTCATCCCTTCCTTTCTCCCTTGCTTCTTCTTCTCCTTGTCCTCTTTACCCCCTTGTCTCTCCACCCCATTTTTATTCTGCTTTCCTCCTTTCTGTTGTTTTCTAGCATAATATATCCCCTTTTCACCTCATTCTTCTCATTTTGGATTGTTTTTCCAGGTCTTAAAGTCGTCTTCTCCTTTTTCTCTTTCTTTTTTTCTTCCCCAACCAAAGTCACTTGTTCTTCAAAGATGGCTTCTTCTTTGTCCCAATCATCCTGTTGCTCATTCAACTTTACATAAGTACAAACCGCCATTTCTAAAAATTGAAAAAGAGTGCCAAGGACATCTTTCCCTTCTTGCTTTTCATTTTCATATTTTTGGTAAATAAGTTTTAGTCCATCCACAAGTGATGCCATTATGTAGAGAAAAGGTTTTTCCAAACAACCCACCCAAGTGCTTTTAATCAGAAATAATTCTCAGAAGTTCCAAAGTCACCAAGCAGTCCAAACAAGCTGTTTCTTTTAAATACTTTCTCCTTTTTCACTTTCTCTTTCTGGGGTTAAAGTTTGATCACAAAGTTCTCTTTAAAATATATCTTTTGGAAGTCTTATTGATGTTTAGTAACTCTTTAAAATTAACTCTTTAGAGTTTTAGGCAATCTTCTCCTTATTTTCAAGTTGCTCCAATTTTTTTTTCCTCTCCCTTCCCACTCACAGCCAAAAAAGATTCTTTTTTTTCCCCCTTTAAATATTCAGAAATCCTTATCCCTTCAGCATTCAATTACCTCCAACACAGGTTTTTGGATTTCTTTTATGATTCCATCGCTGTCACATTAGGAAGGAGAGTGAAAAGGAAAAAAAAAACTTTCCCTTTGCTGTGTTTTTGATTTCTCCTTCGCAGTTTCTTCAATGGGCTAATCTTCCAAGACTTTTCTTCCCCAAGGTCACCTTATCCATAAGCAATGCTGAGAAAACTATTCGTGGCCGGAAGCCATCAAGATTTTTCTTCCCTTCCTTACTGAGAAGACCTGTTGGTGAAATTATGCTTCCAATAACAAGAGCAGCCAGCAGTTTTTATTATGCTGTTGCATAGTCCTTGGTGAAATAACAAGGTTGGTGGAGGCAACCTGCCTTTAATTAGCTTGGCAATTTTCCCTTTAATAAGGAAGACAAGAGGAAGACAAGAAAAAAACATGAGTAGCATTTAGAGGGAGAAAAAAAGTTGTGCTGTCCTACAGATCAGGGCAGGGACTTTAAACCGTAGGACTGTTTGATGTAAGAACTCCCGTAAAACTTTCTGACCCCTTTGTTTAAAACTGGTGACATGAGTCCTCCTTATTTTGAATTTTAAAAAGGTGCAAAAATGTAGCACACATTTTATAACAGCTGAGGCGTATATCTGCAAATATCCACAAGAAATGTCCCAGATCCTTTTAAAAAAAAAAACTGAGAAAAAACTTATCAAGATCACATAGTATTCATGGCACATCAGTCAGGTTGTGTGATCTTCTCCAAGGCTATACCTCCCTGTGCATTTTGCATGGAACCAGTATGGAACCAGAAAACCAGTTTGATCTTGTGGTTAAGGCATCTGGCTGGAAACCAGGAGAATTCTAGTCCTCCCATAGATATGTACATGTATACATCCGAACTAGACTGTGTTGTTTCTCCATTACATATAATACATGTGGTACATGCATAATTTTGTATCTATCTATCTGTCTGTCTGTCTGTCTGTCTGTCTGTCTGTCTGTCTGTCTGTCTATCTATCTATCTATCTATCTATCTATCTATCTATCTATCTATCTATCTATCTATCTATCTATCTACTTACCCATCTATCTATCTATCTATCTATCTATCTATCTATCTATCTATCTATCTATCTATCTATCTATCTATCTATCTATCTATCTACCTACCTACCTACCTACCTATCTATCTATCTATCTTGTCATTTTAATGTTTATATTAGAGGTGGAGACCCTTTGAGAGCAGTCTGCAATATGATTTCATTTGAATATATGCCGATTAGTGTACATTCAAAGTGACAATAAAGTTACTCTAAGTCATATGAAAGCTATCTGGATGGCTTTGGGCCAATCACCAGGAGATGGGGAGTTCTAGTCCTGTCTTAGGCATGAAAGTTGGCTGAGTGACTTTGAGCCAATCACCAATCAGTGAGTTCTAGTCTAGCTTTAGTCAAGAAGCCTCTCCCAGCTCAACCCACCTCCCAGGAAAAATAGGAGGTGGAAGGAGTATTAGATATGTTCACCAGCCTGAGTGACTTAAGTAATAAAGACAAGAGAAAAAAAATCTAATAAATAAAAATAAAACTTCAGCCTGGCTTTGAAAGATCTCTTAGAGCAGGTGTAGAAAACAATGGCCCTTTGATGACCTGTGGACTTCAACTCCCAGAATTCCTGAGCCAGTCACAGGTCATTAAAGCAGCTATAGTTTCTCACCCCTGTCTTAGAGAGGTATGAGGGAATAATGTCCATTTCTACTGCCTGCCAGTCTGTCCTCTCTCTTAAAATCACCCAAAATTACTTCATAAGGACATTAAGAGACAGCAGTGTGAATCCTGGTAATTGCTGGGAGAAAGAGGAATTGAGAAGGCAATTTCTATCCTTTTCCATTAGATATACTAAAACTCATTGGGAATTTAGAATAGGCTAGAATAACAGAGTTGGAAGGGATCTTGGAGGTCTTTTGGTTCAACCCCCTGTTTAGGCAGGAAACCTTACAACACTTCAGACAAATGGTTATCCAACATCTTTTTAAAAACTTCCAGGATTGGAGCATCACAACTTCTGGAGGCAACTTGTTCCATGGATTAATTCTTCTAACTATCAGGAAATCTCTCCTTAGTTCTAAGTTGGTTCCCTCCTTGATTAGTTTCCATCCGTTGTTCCTTGTCCTGCCTTCTGGTGCTCTGGGAAATAGCTTGACTCCTTCTTCTTTGTGGCAGCCCTGAGACATTGGAAGATTGCTATCATGTCTCCCCTTTTGTCATGCCCCTGATACAATCTGACTCCAAGGGAGTGGAGGAACAGCTGACAGGGAGTGGGAGTGTGGCTCCAGAAGTTGTGGAGAAACCTAGGGAAGGGCATAGGCAAGCTGGGCATTCAGAGGAAGCTGGGCATTCAGAGGAAGACCATCCCCTCTTCATTCTAGGGCATGCAGGGAAGAGCGGATCAGGGAGAAACGTGAATGGCATGCTCTATAAGGGAGGAAAGGGCCTTGATCCCCTTCATGGGCTGCAGCTGTGAAGACTGTTTAAAAGGACAGACTGCACATGGGCCAGTGCTGGAAGCAAAGTGTGAAAATATTTCTGGTCTGACCATTCTTATCTGAGTTCTGGCATCCTTCCCAGTGTGTGCATTGTGATATTTGTGGGCGTCTTCAAGCTCTTATCCTGCCTTGTCTCCTTAATTGCTTCAGAGTGGTTTGTGTTGTTGTTTTTTTCTATTTATAATTTATATGTATTTTGAGTTTGAATGGAGGTTCTTCCTTTTGTGCAACTGTTTGTGGGGGAGTTTTTTTTTCTCTCCAGTCAATGATAATTGGACCTTTGAAGCCAAGTTGAAGGAATTAAAGGGACTTCACTGGTTTTTGTGACTTTGTTGCTTTTGCATCCCACCCTGGGTCATCACACCTTTTCCTTCTTTTCATTAAACTAGACATACCCACTTCCTGCAACCATTCTTCATATGTTTTAGCCTCCAGTCCCCTATTTCTTTTAGCTTGATACACCTTGATGTGGCTAAGTTATACCACAATATAGGTAGTCCTCGACTTACGACCATAATTGAGGCCAAAATATCTGTTGCTAAGCAAGAAATTTATGAAGTGAGTTGTGCCCCATTCTACAACTTTTCTGGCTTACCTTTGTTAAGTAATCACTGTCGTTGTTAAGTTAGTTACACGGTTGTTGTTTTTTTAAAAAAATGTTTTTATTTTTTACAACAAACATACAAACAAAACATAAAAACATAAATTCTTACTTTATCAATTTAGCTTGTGCTTATGTAATATCAATTATTAAACATTCATTTGACTAAACTATTTTTCCATCATTTTATATGAGATATTCTAAATTTCATTATGGTTTAATCTTCTACATTCATCCAATCATTATATATTTTATATTGTATTCTATATCAATCTTTTAACTTTTATTGTAAGGCTTACGAGTCTATTTCTTTACCATGTCTTTTTATCTAACCATTGATAAAATAATCGCATATCATATGAAATTGTTTATCTTTTTATTCTCTAATTTCAAATGTCAATTTACTCATTTCGGCACAGTCCATGATTTTCTTAATAATTTCCGCCTGCATAGGTTTTTTTTTTTTTTCATTTTTCCAATTCTTAGCAAATACAATTCTAGCCGCTGTTAAAACATTTACAATCAAATATTTTAATTCTTTATGGTATATTTCTGGTATAATTCCCAATAAAAAATATCTCAGGTTTAAAGTCTATGTGTTATTTTATCATTTTTTTCCAACCATGTGTGGATTATAGTCCAATATCTTTTTGCATCCGAGCATGTGCATCACATATGGTAATATGAACCAGGTATCGGATGACATTTCCAACATTTATCCAGCATCGCCATTGTCAAAAGGTTGCAAAAATGACATAAATATAGTTCCTTGTCACCTATCCAGAGGTGGTATTCATCAGGTTCAGAACTGTTCTAGAGAACTGGTGGTGGAAATTTTGAGTAGTTTGGAAAATACCTGGCAAATACCACCTCTGACTGGCCCCGCCCCTGTCGTGTCCGCAAAAGACGCTCAGAGTCGGTGACTTTCATTCAAAGCTCTTTATTAACAATGGGAGAACCGAACCGGCGAAAGGCAAAAAGCCCGCGGCTTTTATACCTTTCGCAGCGGCGGCCGCGGCCAATGGCAACGATTCAAGTCTCCCGCTCTTGGTTTGCACCAATCGCGGGAGACTTCAATCGGGCCAATCAGCGCGGCTCGCCTGGCCAATCAGAAATCCCCGCGCCTTAGCCAATCAAGGCTCGGGGATTTCGAGTATTCCAATTCAGGACATAACACCCCTCCCCTCTTGGTATGGTCCATCACGTGGTGTAGTCACGCAAGTAGGTGGGGCTCCGTCGAGTCCTAGTTGACCTGCGCAACTCACTTGCATGCTGTAACTCGGCCGGAGCGGTCATCTTTTTGGCTGCTCCTGCCTCTGTGCGAACCGGCTGGATGATCGGGCCGGTTCTTTCACCGTGGCTCCCGCCTGGGCCTACCGGGTCGGTTGAGCTACGGATTTCGCCGCTCCCGCTTGGCTTCTCCGAGTCGGTAGAGCTGGCCAGGTGGTTCTTCTCCGGAGGGGACTCACGATGGCTGTGTTCCGGTGAGTATTTTTGGTTTATTTTTTCCTGCGATTGTCTCTCCGGGTATTCCCTCCCCCCTTGGTTCGTGTCTTGGGGGTTGAGGTCAGTCGCTGTTCGTGACCTGAGCTGGTCGATATGTCGTTTCCAGGCTCGCCCATCGATGGTTTGGAGCCGGTACGACCGTGGACCAGTGACTTGAGTTATGACGGCTGGGATCCATAGGGGGTCCCCCATCATGTTCTTTGCATAGACTAAGTCACCTGGGTCAAATGTCCGGTACCTGGAGCTGGAGTCTGGGGGCCGCTCCGGGTTATAGGTCGGGTGCAATCTGTCGAGTGGGGACCTCAGCTTTCTGCCCATTAGAAGCTCTGCAGGGCTCTTGTTAGTTGTGGTATTGGGAGTGATGTGCTGTATGAAGAGCAGTCTGTTGATTTTGTCGCTGATCTCCCCGTGGTCCATTTTCCGGAGGGTCTTTTTCGTAAACTGGACCATCCGTTCCGCCCTACCGTTCGCCGCCGGATGCGCCGGTGCTGTTAATGCGTGGCGGATACCCCTCTCCGCCAGGAACCGTTCAAAATCGATGGAAGTGAACTGGGGCCCGTTGTCTGAGACGACGACGTCTGGGAGGCCGTGTGTGGAAAACAGTTTACACAGTTCTTTAACGACGGCCTCTGTGGTAGTGGATTTCATGTCGCTTACTTCTAACCAATTGGAGTACGCGTCAACTGTGATTAGAAATGTATGCCCATTTGTGGGGCCGGCAAAGTCTAGATGGATTCTGGGCCAGGGCCCCCGTGGTGTTTCCCAGTCCCGGATAGGTGCTGCGGGTGGGCTGGATCTGGTCTCCTGGCATCGGTGGCATTTGGCGACCCATGCTTCAATTTGCTTGTCCATCCCTGGCCACCAAGCGTAGCTCCTGGCCAGGGCTTTAGTCCTGACGATGCCAGGATGACCCTCATGTAGCATCTCTAATACCCTCTCTTGCAATCTGTCCGGAATTACCACCCGGTCACCCCACAGAATACACCCCCTTAGTAGTGAAAGTTCAGTCTGGCGCTGACGGAATGTTTTAAAAGTCTCGTCACTGTCTTCCTCCGGCCAGCCTTTTTCTAACCAGTGTAAGATTCGCGCCAGACGCCTGTCCTTAACGGTTTCTCTGGCAATGTCTGATGCGGTAATAGGTAAACTCTCGATACTTAGGGTGTTTGTTGTTGGTGCTGGGTCAGGTTCAGAGTCAGGTAAAGGCGAGCGGCTTAAAGCGTCCACGTGCGAAATTTTCTTACCTGGCTTGTGTAGCAGTTCGTAACTGTAGGCTGCCAGGAATTCGGACCATCTTGTCATCCGGGGTGACAAGATGTTTGGCGTGGCTCGGTTTCCAGCGAGGATGCCCAGCAATGGCTTATGATCCGTCACGATGGTGAACGGGCGGCCATACAGGTATTCATGAAAACGTTTAACGGCGGCAACTATAGCCAAAGCTTCTTTGTCCAGCTGGCTATAGTTCCGTTCCGGTTTAGTCAGAGTCCTGGAGAAAAAAGCGATGGGTGCTTCTCTCTGGTCTGGGAGGGTGTGGCTGAGGACAGCGCCGACGCCGAAGGGTGATGCGTCGCAAGTGACAGCTAAGGGCAAGGTTTCGCTGAATTGCATCAGGACGGCGTCGGAGGTGAGGAGGTCTTTGGTTTTTTGAAAGGCGGCTTGCTCTCGTTTCCCCCAAGTCCAGGCTGCCTTCTTGTCTAGGAGTCTATGTAAAGGTTCCGCCGCCGTTGCCTTTTGAGGTAGGAAAACATTATAAAAATTTAGTAAGCCTAGGAACGCTTGTAGTTCCGTTTTGGACTTTGGGGTGGGGGCTTCCTTGATGGCTTTCACTTTTTTAGTCGTAGGGTGAATGCCATGCCGGTCTAGGAGATAGCCCAAAAACTCTACTTGCTTTGTACATAGTTGGCATTTTTCTCGTTTGACTTTAAGTCCTGTTTCTTTAAATTTTGTTAAGACTTGTCTGAGTCGGTTTTCTAATTCGGCTTCGTTTGGCGCCGCCACTAATACGTCATCGAAATAGGGCACCACCCCCTTGATGCCCTGTAGCAAACGTTCCATCAGGCTCTGAAAGATGCCTGGTGCCACGCTGACTCCAAATTGGAGTCGGTTACACTTGAAAGCCCCCCGATGGGTCACGATTGTTTGGGCTTCCGCCGTTTTCTCGTCCACAGGTAGCTGCTGATATGCCTGGGCGAGGTCGAGCTTGGCAAAGACTTTGCCCCCTCCCAGTGAGTGCAGTAAATGTTGCACTATTGGGACTGGGTAGGCGCTTTGTTGCAACGCGCCATTTAGGGTGGCCTTATAGTCCCCGCAGATTCTCACGGACCCGTCTGGTTTTACTGGGGTCACTATAGGGGTTTCCCATCTGGCATGGTCTATCGGTTGCAATACCCCTTGTTTGACGAGCTTGTCGATCTGCTCGTCAATTTTAGGCTTTAAGGCGAATGGTACCCTTCTAGGTTTAAGCCGCTTAGGGGGAACCCCTGGGTCTAGGTCAAACGAGATAAGGGGCCCCTGGTACTTGCCCAAGCCTCCATCGAAGACTTCCTGGAACTCCTGGGCTAGCCGCTGTTCCCAAGCTTCGATGGTGACGTGGTTGACACCTGTCAGCGCGATGTTAAGCGGGGCGAACCATTGTAAACCCAGTAGGCTTGGGCGGTCGCGATCGACGATTGTGAGTGGCAGTTGTTCGGTGTGGCCTTTGTAAGTTATATTGAAGTTCTTGGTGCCCACTACCGGGACGCGATTCCCTTGGTAGTCTTTTATGATGATCTTTTGGGCATTCACGTTTCTTTTTTGTAGTGTAGGCACCAGTCTTTTGATTTCGCGCCATGCAATCATGGAAAGGTAGGACCCGGAGTCCACTTCCATTTTGCATGGCTGGCCTTCGATATGGACTTCTACGTGTACCTTTCTGGCGCCGTCGGAGATGGCGTGGCCGATGGTCACCGTCTGGTGGGTTTCTTCTTTTCGCCGACCGTCGCCGCTTCTTTGAGATCGTTGAGTGCGGTCCCACCGACCGTCTGGCTGGCGCTCTCTGGTTCTGGGCGGGGAGCTTTCTCTCCGTCTGTCGTGCTGTTCCCATTTGGGCGGGCTGCGGGTCTTCTTTTGGCGGCAAACTCGGGCGATGTGACCCCGTCATTCACAATGCCTACAGATAGAGTCAAAAAATCGGCATTCTGACCTGGGGTGATCGCCGCCGCACCCGGCGCAGTTGGTCCTCGACCTACGACCTTTTCGACTTCGTTGGTCGCCGCGTCCCGTTTGCACGCGATGTATGTCCTCCTCGTCTTCCGACGTGCTGGAGGTTGATTGGTATTCACCGTAGTGTGCGGTTGCTTCGTTTCTTGTGTCGGCCGACCTTGCCGGGTTGTTGTTTCCGCCCTTCGCGTCAGATCTTCGCATGCTGTCTGCCGACGTGCGGGTTGCTTCAGCGGCTGCGGTAAGGGCATCGGCCAGGCTGATGTCGCCCTTGGCCATAAGTCGGCTCTGGAGTGTAGGATCCCATAAGCCGAGTACGAAGCGGTCTCTTATGAGACTGTTCAGACCTTCGAACTCACAGAGTCCTCCTAGGCGCCGTAGCTCTGCGACGAAGTCGCTCAATTTTTCGTCTGGTTTCTGGTTTCGGCGGTAGAACTCGTTGCGCCGTATCAGGATGGGGACTTCGGGGGCGTAATGGCGCCGCAGTATAGGTTCGAGGACGTCCCAGTCCATGGCGGTTGCATCTGCTGGCTTGGCCAATGCTTTGGCCATCTGGAAGACCTCTGGTCCGCAATGCGTAAGGAAGACGGCGCGTTTTAGCGGGCCCGGGGCGTCCTTCATTCCGGCGCATTCCAGGTACATACGGAACCGATCCGAGTACGATTCCCAATCCTCGGCGGCGGGGTTGAAGGGGGCGGGCGGTGCTATCTTTGCCATCTCTGCGCTGGAGCTGGTTCTTGGGTGGACACGGGGTTCGGTTCAGGGGCGAGATCCCACCTTCGTCGCCAGTGTCGTGTCCGCAAAAGACGCTCAGAGTCGGTGACTTTCATTCAAAGCTCTTTATTAACAATGGGAGAACCGAACCGGCGAAAGGCAAAAAGCCCGCGGCTTTTATACCTTTCGCAGCGGCGGCCGCGGCCAATGGCAGCGATTCAAGTCTCCCGCTCTTGGTTTGCACCAATCGCGGGAGACTTCAATCGGGCCAATCAGCGCGGCTCGCCTGGCCAATCAGAAATCCCCGCGCCTTAGCCAATCAAGGCTCGGGGATTTCGAGTATTCCAATTCAGGACATAACAGCCCCCATCTCTTCTCTGCCTCCTGAGTCCCAGCTGATTAGCTGAGTCTTCTTTGGTTGCCCTGCACAGGAGAATGGAGCTGGAAAGCAGGCTAGTGGGGTGGGGAGAGAATGGGGATTTTGCAGTATCCTTCCCCTGTCATGCCTACCAAGCCACGCCCACCAAGCCACACCCACAGAACCAGTAGTAAACGATTTTGTAACCCACTACTGCACCTATCGTGCCATACAAAGGGAGCAATATAAGTCAGAATGGCAGCAAAACCATTGCATGCACCCATACTTTTTCCCTAGGAAAGTTTATTGCAATTTGCATTTCTTTGCCAAAGTTGTCTACACACACACACAGAGAGAGAGAGAGAGAGAGAGAGAGAGAGAGAGAGAGAGAGAGAACACCAACAACAAAAAGAACAGTTGGGGAATTGTGGGGGGGGGAACTAGGGGGAAAACATCTCTGTTACAGGTTGTTCCATATGTTCCATCAAAAAAATGTGCAGAAAATTAAAGAGACATCTGTGCAAAATCCATATGATGACAGCTGCTGATTTTGACTCTTGTTTAAAAAGAATCTTGAAATGAATCGTTAGCATGAATTTTTAAAAACTGAAGACAGTGTGGGAGCTGGCTGATGCAACTTTGACTGTGATGTTAATGAAGAAACACACAATGGCACAACTGTTGTCCATTCAAAAGGTGGTGCTGGAAATTCTCAAAATCCCATAACTGTGATGGAGGAGGGAATCAGGTTTGATATTCCTGAATATGGAACAAGACGAACATTAAAAACATCCATTAAGGCAGGGCTGATTGAAAATCCATCTGGAAGGGTATCCATCCAGGTATAGCTCAGTCTTTGATATAGTCCAGTGATGGCGAAGCTTTTTGTTCTGGTGTGCCAAAAGCGCACACATGCTGGCACCCACAGTGCAATGTCCCCTGCCCACCCTATTTGATGCGCAACACACACACCCTTAGCTGCACTGCACATGTGCGTACCTCCCAGCTGATTTTGGCTGATTTGAAGCCTTTTTCGCCCTCCCGGAGGCTCGTGGGAAGCCTCTGCAGCCTCAGGAGGCCGAAAAATGGGCCCATTTCCCCACTTTCAGTATTGTGCAGTGCAGGTGCATGCTACCTGTGGCATATGTGTCATAGGTTTGCCATCATGGATATAGTCCAATAGATCCATGTTTCTTATCCAGGTTAGCCAAACGCTTCTATTGTATAAAAGAACAGAATAATAAAGTTGGAAGGGACCTCAGAGATCTTCTAGTCAATCCCTTGCTCAAGCAGGAGACTCTGTAACATTTCAGGCAATTGGCTGTCCAAACTCTTCTTAAAAACCTCCAGTGATGGAGCACCACAACTTCTGGTGGCAAGGTGTCCCACCAGTTAATTCTTCTCACTCTTAGGAAGTTTCTCCTTAGTTCCAGGTTGCTTCTCTCCTTAATTAGTTTCCACTCATTGTTTTTTGTCCTGCCTTCTGGTGCTATGGAGAATAGTTTGACTCCCTCTTCTTTGAGGCAACCCTTGAGATATCAGAACACTGCTATTATGCCATCCCTAGTCCTTCTTTTCATTAAACTAAATGTACCCAATTCCTGCAATCATTCTTCGTTTTATCCTCCAGTCCCCTAATCCTCTTTGTTGCTATTCTCTGCACTCTTTCTAGAGTCTCAACATCATTTTTATAGTGTGGTGACCAAAACTGGTTGCAGTATTCTAGATGTGGTCTTACCAAGAAGTTATAAAGTGGTCCTAACACTTCACGTGATTCTATTCCTTTGTTACTGCAGCTGAGGACTCTTTCTTATATGATTGTATTGTTTTAAGCGTTATATGATGTTGTGATGTTATGATATGTTGTGTTATGATGTTATTTTATGATGTTCTTATATTCTCTTTCAATATAATGGCTAAGGGCTGTTATTTTTCTGATTACTAGAACATCAATGTCAAGATCCATTTCATTGCTTAGTTGGGTAACAAAAAACAATCAAGTTCAGAGAACACCAAGGATCCCACAACCCTCCTCCTCCTCTCCATTCTCCTTCTTATTCTCCTTCTCCTTCCCCCTTTTCATCTTATTCTCCTTCCCCTTCTCCTCCTCCTCCTTTCTCCTCCTCTTTTCTCCTTCTCCCTCTCCTTCCCATTCTCCTTCCCCTCCTCCTCTCTCCCTCCTCCTCTCCATTCTCCTTCTTATTCTCCTTCTCCTTCCCCTTTTTCGTCTTATTCTCCTTCCCCTTTTCTTCCCCCTCCTTCTCCTCCTCCTCCTTTCTCCTCCTCTTTTCTCCTTCTCCCTCTCCTTCCCATTCTCCTTCCCCTCCTCCTCTCTCCCTCCTCCCCTCCATTCTCCTTCTTATTCTCCTTCCCCTTTTTCGTCTTATTCTCCTTCCCCTTTTCTTCCACCTCCTTCTCCTCCTTCTCCTTTCTCCTCCTCTTTTCTCCTTCTCCCTCTCCTTCTCATTCTCCTTCCCCTCCTCCTCTCTCCCTCCTCCTCTCCATTCTCCTTCTTATTCTCCTTCTCCTTCCCCCTTTTCGTCTTATTCTCCTTCCCCTTTTCTTCCCCCTCCTTCTCCTCCTCCTCCTTTCTCCTCCTCTTTTCTCCTTCTCCCTCTCCTTCCCATTCTCCTTCCCCTCCTCCTCTCTCCCTCCTCCCCTCCATTCTCCTTCTTATTCTCCTTCCCCTTTTTCGTCTTATTCTCCTTCCCCTTTTCTTCCCCCTCCTTCTCCTCCTTCTCCTTTCTCCTCCTCTTTTCTCCTTCTCCCTCTCCTTCCCATTCTCCTTCCCCTCCTCCTCTCTCCCTCCTCCTCTCCATTCTCCTTCTTATTCTCCTTTTCCTTCCCCTTTTTCGTCTTATTCTCCTTCCCCTTCTCCTCCTCCTCCTTTCTCCTCCTTTTCTCCTTCTCCCTCTCCTTCCCATTCTCCTTCCCCTCCTCCTCTCTCCCTCCTCCTCTCCATTCTCCTTCTTATTCTCCTTCTCCTTCCCCTTTTTCGTCTTATTCCCCTTCCCCTTCTCCTCCTCCTCCTTTCTCCTCCTCTTTTCTCCTTCTCCCTCTCCTTCCCATTCTCCTTCCCCTCCTCCTCTCTCCCTCCTCCTCTCCATTCTCCTTCTTATTCTCCTTCTCCTTCCCCTTTTTCGTCTTATTCTCCTTCCCCTTTTCTTCCCCCTCCTTCTCCTCCTTCTCCTTTCTCCTCCTCTTTTCTCCTTCTCCCTCTCCTTCCCATTCTCCTTCCCCTCCTCCTCTCTCCCTCCTCCTCTCCATTCTCCTTCTTGTTCTCCTTCTCCTTCCCCTTTTTCGTCTTATTCTCCTTCCCCTTTTCTTCCCCCTCCTTCTCCTCCTTCTCCTTTCTCCTCCTCTTTTCTCCTTCTCCCTCTCCTTCCCATTCTCCTTCCCCTCCTCTTCTCTCCCTCCTCCCCTCCATTCTCCTTCTTATTCTCCTTCTCCTTCCCCTTTTTCGTCTTATTCTCCTTCCCCTTTTCTTCCCCCTCCTTCTCCTCCTTCTCCTTTCTCCTCCTCTTTTCTCCTTCTCCCTCTCCTTCCCATTCTCCTTCCCCTCCTCCTCTCTCCCTTCTCCTCTCCATTCTCCTTCTTATTCTCTTTCTCCTTCCCCTTTTTCGTCTTATTCTCTTTCACCTTCTCCTCCTCCTCCTCCTTTCTCCTCCTCTTTTCTCCTTCTCCCTCTCCTTCCCATTCTCCTTCCCCTCCTCCTCTCTCCCTCCTCCTCTCCATACTCTTCTTATTCTCCTTCTCCTTCCCCTTTTTTGTCTTATTCTCCTTCCCCTCCTCCTCCTCCTCCTCCTTCCTCCTCCTCTTTTCTCCTTCTCCCTCTCCTTCCCATTCTCCTTCCCCTCCTCCTCTCTCCCTCCTCCTCTCCATTCTCCTTCTTATTCTCCTTCTCCTTCCCCTTTTTCGTCTTATTCTCCTTCCCCTTTTCTTCCCCCTCCTTCTCCTCCTCCTCCTTTCTCCTCCTCTTTTCTCCTTCTCCCTCTCCTTCCCATTCTCCTTCCCCTCCTCCTCTCTCCCTCCTCCTCTCCATTCTCCTTCTTATTCTCCTTCTCCTTCCCCTTTTTCGTCTTATTCTCCTTCCCCTTCTCCTCCTCCTCCTTTCTCCTCCTCTTTTCTCCTTCTCCCTCTCCTTCCCATTCTCCTTCCCCTCCTCCTCTCTCCCTCCTCCCCTCCATTCTCCTTCTTATTCTCCTTCTCCTTCCCCTTTTTCGTCTTATTCTCCTTCCCCTTTTCTTCCCCCTCCTTCTCCTCCTCCTCCTTTCTCCTCCTCTTTTCTCCTTCTCCCTCTCCTTCCCATTCTCCTTCCCCTCCTCCTCTCTCCCTCCTCCCCTCCATTCTCCTTCTTATTCTCCTTCTCCTTCCCCTTTTTCGTCTTATTCTCCTTCCCCTTTTCTTCCCCCTCCTTCTCCTCCTCCTCCTTTCTCCTCCTCTTTTCTCCTTCTCCCTCTCCTTCCCATTCTCCTTCCCCTCCTCCTCCCTTTCCCTCTTTTTTTCTCCTAAAGTACAGGTTTCTATTCCTGAAATCTTTTCCTTTAACCCACCATGGCTGCTATCATCACGACTTCTCTGTTTGGACCATTAACTGGGCTTTCTAAAGGGAGGTGTTTTTTTTCTAAAAGACTCTCAAGTAAGACATTGAAGGGGGAGACATGGTCTTTCCTTTCCTGCCCCCCCCCCCCATGTTGCCGCAGGTCACAAAATGCCTCCGTTAGATGGCAGTCTTAGAGAAATAATCTCTGCCGTGATTGCTCTTGGTTTGTGTGTGTGTGTGTGTGTGTGTGTGTGTGTGTGTGTGTGTGTGTGTTTGATATTTGCCTGCCACAAACACAGCCTTACATTTTATTTGCTTCTTTAATGCCACCATGCTTGGCTATATTTAGCAAGAGCTATTGATTTTATCTGAATTCAAAAAATAAAAAAAGAACTGAAGAGAAAAATGAAAAACTGAGAAAGAGTGGGCAGAATTGATATTGCTCTGAATCTAGGATTGGTTTAAATCCAAGAGGTATTCTGGGAACAGGCAACTCTAACCACCCCCACTTCTGGATCTCGTATGAGATACACAAACACACACACAGAGCCCAGCACAGAATAACAGAGTTGGAAGGGACCTTTGGTGGTCTTCTAGTCCAACCCCCCCTGCTCAAGCAGGAGACCCTATGACATGGGTGTCAACCTCGTGGTGTCACGTTGTCATCATGTGATGTATCATGACTTTTCCCCCTTCACTAAACTTCCTTCCTTTCTTCCCTCCTTTCTTTCTTCCCTCCATCCCTCCCTCTCTCCCAGCTTTTCTTTCCATTTTCTCCCTTCCTCTCTCCTTTCCTCCCTCTCTTCCTTCCTTCTCTTTCCACCTTCTTCCTTCCTTCATTTCTTTCTTTCCTTTCTTTTCCTTTCCTCCTCTCTCCCTCCATCCTTTCTTCTTTTCCTTCCTTCCTTCCCTCCCAGCCTCCTTTCTTTCCATTTCCTCCCTCCTTCCTTCCTTCCTTCCTCTCTCCCTTCCCTCCCTCCTTCCCTCCCTCCCTATCTTCCTCCCTTCCTTCCTTCTCCCTCCATCTTCTCTCCCTCCTTCCCTGCCTCCCTTCTTTCCATTTTCTCCCTCATTCCCTCCCTCCCTCCCTATCTACCTTCTTTCCTTCTCTCTCCACCTTCTCTTCCTCCCTCCCTCCATCTTTATTTCTTTCCTTCTCTCTCTGTCTTTCCTCCTCCCTCCATCCTTTCTTCTTTTCCTCCCTCCCTCCCATCCTCCCTCCCTCTTCCCTTCTTTCTCTACTCTTTGAATATAGATCAAATAGCCCAGGGCTGATGTGGGGTGCCTGTATGTATGATGAGGGGGTAATTTCTACCCACATATTTTTTTGGCAGGTAAGGAATGTACTGTATTACTGGATGATAAATGAACCTTTCAGAAATCCCTCGTACCTATAATTGCACATACAGACAAAACAATGAGTTGCTTATTAGTTCAAAGCAGAGTTGTGGGCAGCCAAGCAGAAAACAGCAACTGTGGCACTTTCTCCCTGGCTTCTGGGAGATTAGAGGGGGACAGTCTTGTTTCAGCCTAGTAAATTCGTGTTTCTTTTGCTTTTTTAAACAGCAGTCAACTGTTTCCATGTCTATTCTGTAATGTGTGTGTGTGTGTGTGTGTGTGTGTTTGATTTCTGCCCCACAATTACGGGAGACTTAATTTCTAAGAAAAAGGTTCTTTATTTTATGGTGCGTTACAGGAACTGGCCCCATCCTGGCAACAGGTAACCCCTTGGTTAGCACCCCTCATTCAATGACCAATCCGAATTCTGATGGAGCTGAACAAGAGGTACTTATGATGAGAACTCAAAGGACTGCCCCAGCACCCCACGGTTATGGGATCATGATCAATTGGGAAATCAGCAAGGAGGTTGCATGTCACTCCCATCACTTTTTATCCTTCCTTCCTTCCTCCTCCCTCCCTCCTTTCTTTCTTTCTTTCTTTCTTTCTTTCTTTCTTTCTTTCTTTCTTTCTTTCTTTCTTTCTTTCTTTCTTTCTTTCTTTCTTTCTTTCTTTCTTTCTTTCTTCTCTTGGTCTCTCTTTTCCTTCCTTCCGTCCCTTTCTATCTTTTTTCTTTCTTTCTTTCCTTCCTTCCTTCCTTCTTCTCAGTCTCTCTTTCTTTTCCTTTCCTTCTTCCTTTCCTTCCTTCCTTCTTTTCTTCTTTCTTTTTTCTTCGTCGCTCATTTCCTTCCTTCCTCCTCCCCCCCCTCCCTCCCTCCCTCCCTCCCTCCCTCCTTTCTTTCTTTCTTTCTTTCTTTCTTTCTTTCTTTCTTTCTTTCTTTCTTTCTTTCTTTCTTTCTTCTCTTGGTCTCTCTTTTCCTTCCTTCCGTCCCTTTCTATCTTTTCTTTCTTTCTTTCTTTCCTTCCTTCCTTCCTTCTTCTCAGTCTTTCTTTCTTTCTTTCTTTCTTTCTTTCTTTCTTTCTTTCTTTCTTTCTTTCTTTCTTTCTTTCTTTCTTTCTTTCTTCATCGCTCTTTTCCTTCCTTTCTCCCTCCCTTCCTTCCTTCTTTCTTCCTTCCTTCCTTCTCAGTCTCTCTTTTTCTTTCTTTCCTTTTTCCTTCTTTCCTTCTTCCTTCTTTTCTTTTTTCTTCTCAATCTCTCTCTTTCTTTCTTTCTTTCTTTCTTTCTTTCTTTCTTTCTTTCTTTCTTTCTTTCTTTCTTTCTTTCTTTCTTTCTTTCTTTCTTTCTCTTATTTCCTTCTTCTTTCTTCTTTCTTCCCTTCCTTCTTTTCCTCCTTCCTTCCTTTTTTCTCTTCCTTCCTTCCACCAGTCTCACTTTGCAGACCCATCCATTATGCTGAAAGTCAAAAAGCTGCGGAGTTCTGCTTTGCTCCCCTTTCAACCCTTGTCATCTTTTTCAAAAGCCTTCCAAGCCTCCAGCAGAACCCAGAGCATTGTCTCTCGCATCATGACATCATTGTACACAATTGCCTCATGACCTTGTTCGTATCCTGTGCACCATCGTATCATGGTGCCTGTTGCCTCCCTTGTCCCCTTCTTCGAAAACCCAGAAAAAATTGTTTTCCATTGCTTGGGATGTCAGTCTGTTATTAGCAAACATCTATCTTAGGATTATGGACAGATAACCAGATTTTTTTAGCTTCTATTTCTTTCCTCGCAATGTCAGACTCTTTTGCCATTTGGCAAATTGCTTCTGAAAGGCTGTGGAGTTATTTGCCAGACAAGTTGAGACCCTTGAGGTGAATTAGTGTCTCTCTTTGACTTTTTTTATTTTTGAATATCAGCATTTTTTTCATGTGCAAATTTACTCCATTTCCACCAAGGAATCTTTTCTAAGCTCACCAAAAATAGAGAGTCAGGCACTGTATAAGTTTAATAATGAATAAATAAATACATAAATAAATGCTCAAACATGTTTTTGACTATGGTGTTGGAAGAATTATCCTTCTGGGTTCAGTTCCAAGTGGGGAAAAAGACACTGGAAACATGGAAGGTGTTTGGAAAGATGGTTTAATGGTGGACAGGATCTTATGTCTTGGAGCTCCAAAGTGAAAAGGATTGTTAAGCCTGGTTTCCCCAACCAGGGTTAGGGAGACAAGCTAAACAGAATGTGCAGCATTAGTCAGATAGGCACACAGATAAATGAGCGAGCTAAGCTTGTATGTTTATTAACATACAGTAAAAATAACAGATACGCTTGTGCTATCAAAAATATAGTTTATTCCATTATGAGTTCATAGCATAGTCAAAATAACAGTCCAATAGTCATGTATCATTTAGTCAGTCCATTCAGGGATATTCAGTTAGCAAAGTCCGTTTAGAATATCCTATGTCAGTTCACTTACAAGTCAGTCCTTTGTTTATCTCTCCCGTTCGAGCAATGCAGTCTTGAGTCCTTGCAGTAATCAGGGATCATCAAAGCCAGAGAGAGAGCAAGCTGCAGCCTTGCTACTTTTAAAGTGCTTTCACAACCACTCCCTTAATTACTATCCCACAGTTAAAGTTGCAGACACTTTAACATACAAACTATGATTACATATTATAATTTACCTAAACCAGTTAGGGTAAAACAATGTTATCCCTAACATTCTCCCCTTTTAGGAAATAATAATAAATATAACTATTTACATCTTTAAATCATATTTGTTACAACTCTCTTTAAACTTAATTACTCCTTGAGCTTTTGTAAATTGGTTTGCAATGTTTTCTTTTGTCATGCAGTATTCCAATTTAATTAGCCCATTCTTTACAGATTCTCTAACATTTAAGTATCTTAAGTCAGTATGCTTTGATCTAGTTTTTACAGCAATACTAGTAGCTAATTTTATAGCTGCTTGATTGTCCTCGTACACAATAATGGAATCTTTAACAGTTATACCCATGTCTAATAATAACTGTTTGTACAAAATCAAATCAGTACATAATAATGACAGACATGAAAATTCCACTTCCATCGTGGACAAGCTGATATGCTGTTGTCTGATTGACCTCCACCCTATTAGTGTCTTACCAAATAATATAGCCATCCCAGATGTTGATTTTCTTGTGTTTATATCAGTTGCAAAACTTGCATCTGCATAGGCACTAAGACTCAAATCACCCTTTGGTTCTATATACAATGCATGGTTCATTGTTCCTTTAAGATATCTTAAAATTCTCTTCAATGATTGCCAATGACATTGATGTGGATCTGAATTAAAACGTGCCAGCTGATTTACACTATAAGCTATATCTGGCCTTGACCAATTGCTTATATATGATAAGCTACCAATCAAAGATTGATATATAGACTTATCAAATTTGGGACTTTGATCATTAGTTTGGCAAACTTCCTGACTCATTGGAGTCTTTGCCGGTTTACAAAGTTCCATTTTAAACGTTTTAATTAATTGGCAAATTTTATCTTCTTGAGATATCTTAAAACCATTTTTTGTTTTGTTAATTGTCAATCCTAGATACTTTTTAATTTCACCTAAATGCTTTAATTTTATCTTTTTGGCTAATAATGATATAATCTCATTAGCTTCATTATTAGTCTTAGTTATCAAAGCAATATCATCTGTAAATAATAACAATAATGACACCGTTCCATTATTTTCTCTTTTAAACACACATGGTTCTGCTAAACCAGATTTAAAACCTATATTGTTTAACTCTTTCACAATATATTGGTTCCACTCAAACCCAGATTGTTTCAACCCATAAAGACTCTTTTTGAGTTTCCAACAATCATTACTATTTACTTTATTGTCTTTTATACCTACTGGTTTTCTTAAATATATAGTGTGCTGCAATGGTGCATGCAAATAAGCAGTTTCTACATCTAAATGGTTAATGACATAGTTTTTCTTAGCTGCCCACACTAATGCTGCTCTTAAAGATGTTGCTTTAAGACTTGGTGCAAAAACTTCATCGTAATCAGATGCAGTTTGATTAAATCCTTGAGCTACTAACCTAGCCTTATGGGTAACAGTCCCATCATTTCCTGTTTTTACTTTAAATATCCATTTATACCCAATGGATTTTTCTCCTGGAGGTAATTTAGTATCTTCATATACTTTCATTACCTTTAATGAATTTAGTTCTTTTTCCATTGCCTTTTGCCAATTCTCCTGATCCTTAGCAGGATACATCTTAAGTTCATCTATACTAGTTGGAACTTTAGTTACTTGGCAAACTATACTTGCTTGATACCTATCAGGTGGTCTAGTTACACGTGTAGTACGTCTAGGTATTACAGGACTTACAGGTGGACTTTCATTTATTAATTCTTCTTGATTATCTAACTCTTCCTGATCAACTGTTTCCTCTTGTTCTGGTCCTATTTGCTCTTCGTGGACTTCTTCTTTAATTGGACTCTTCTTATAACTAATCTGTTCTTTCTGCCTTTTGTAGAGTTCAATAATTACTTCATTATTTAAATCTTGCTCTAATCTATTCCATCCTACATGTTCTAGGAATTTAGCACTAGCACTGGTGTAAACTCTAGATGTACCTGGTTCCCAGAATCTATAAGATCTATGATTAGATGTATATCCTACAAAATATAATCTTTTAGCTCTATGCTGTCCTTTGTGTCTAAGTTGTGAAGGGATATGCACCCATGCTGGTGCTCCAAATGTGTGCATGTAACTTAAATCAGGTTTTGTACCATGCCACAGTGTGAATGGTAATTCACCTGTTGTTGAATTAACAACATTATTTAATATATGATTACCACACATTATTGCTTCTCCCCACAAATTGTCAGGTAATCCTGAATCAGACATCATAGTACGTGTCATTGATTGTAATGTTTGGCCTCTTCTCTCTATAAAGGCATTATGTTGTGGCCTATATGGTGCAGACATTTTATGTTGAATACCTAACATTCTTATTCTGTTCTGGAATTTATTATTTGTAAATTCCGTACCATTATCTGTTATAAGAGTTACTAATTTCTTTTTAGTTTTCTTTTCAGCAAATTTTATCCAATTAAAGAGATTTTGATACGTTTCAGTTTTGCTCTTCATTAAATAGCAAAACCCATATCTAGAATAGTGGTCCATTATACTTAGTATGTAACGAGCTCCTCCTACACTTGGTTTTTTCGGACCTATTAAATCAGCAAATACTACTTCTAAAGGCTCTTTGGTAGTAAATCCATCAACTCTATTAGCTGGTGTGACCCTTGCTTTGCTTTGATTACAGGCATTACATTGCAAATACTTATTACAAGGTTTCAAACTTATTCCCTTAGATAATTCAACAGTTTTCTTAAGCATTTTAAAATTTAAATGCCCTAGCCTTCGATGTAACAAGTGAATACATTCATCATGAGGTTTCTTATTTTCATAAACTGTGTTAGCCACCTTTAAACCATCATCATTTAACACATATAATTCACCTCTTAAAGATGCAGTAATTTTCTTATCTTCTTTCTCAATTATGAAGTTATCTTCTTTAAAAGTAACTACATATCCTAGTTTAACCAAAATTCTTACTGAAATTTAATTAAACTTAAGTTGTGGTACATATAACATTTTTACATTCTCTTTTATAAAAGAACAATATGCTATACCTTGACCTTTAGCTTTCAGTTTCCAGCCATTGGCTAACGATATTTGCTGTGTACTCTTGGACATTTTAATAAAAATTTTGTTATCATTTGTTATACAATGAGATGCTCCACTGTCAACTACCCATAAATTATTTTTTACAGCTCCGTTAGTATACATGGCTAACTCTAAATTTTTATTTTTATTTTGATGACTTTTAGTATTCTGGCCAGCGTTCTGGCGTTTTGCTTTTTTACAAAATCTTGCCAAATGTCCTCTTCCTCCACAATTAAAACACTTTTTAATTGCGCATGCAGTAGGAGATTCATTATCTTCTTTTTGAGGTTGCTGCCTCCTTAATTCATCTCTTTCAAGCCTTCTTCTGGCCTCTTCAATCAATCTGCCAGTTATATCAGTTAAAGTTAAACTTTCCTTTGGCAATATTTCAAGTGAAGTTACGTAGTTATCATAACTTTTGTCAAGGGAAGATAGAATTATGTAGACTTGGTGTAGTTCAGAGAAAATAAGCTCTTTCTCGTGCAGTTCTTGAAAAATGCTTTGCATAGTTTTCAAATGATTCAGCATATCATCATTTGTTTGGAGATGCGTACTGAAAAGTTTCTGTGTTAGATTTATGTGAGCACCAACGTTATCTCGAACATAAATCCTCTTCAGCTTCTGCCAACACCCAACAGCCGTTTTCACTCCATGGATAAAAACAAGCTGTTGATCAGTTAAGGTTAAAGCAATAATGCAAATAGCGTGTTCATTTTTATGCATAAATTCTTCTATCTTTAGTTTATCTTCCTCATTGTCGTGTCCGCAAAAAGACGCCAGGAGTCGGTGACTACGTTTCAAGCTCTTTATTTAGGAGTTGAGAACCGAACCGGCGAAAAGGAAAAAGCCCGCGGCTTTTATTCTTTTCGCCGCGGCGGCGCGGCCAATGGCAGCGTTTCAAGTCTCCCGCTCTTGGAGCGAGCCAATCATGGGAGACTTTCAACGGGCCAATTGGCGCGGCTCGCCTGGCCAATTAGAAATCCCCGCGCTTTAGCCAATCAAAGCGCGGGGATTTCGAGTATGCAAATTAAGGACAGAACACCCCTCCCCTCTTGGTACAGTCCTTACGTTGCGTAGTCACGTAGGTAGGCAGGGCTCCGTCTAGTCCTACTTGACCTGCGCAACTCAGTTGCAAGCTGGATTTCGACCGGAGCAGTCGAGTTTTTGGCTGCTCCCTCTTCTGTGCGAACCGGTTGGATGATCGGGCCGGTTCCTTCTCCGTGGCTCCCACCTGGGCCTTCCGGGTTGGTTGAGCTACGGGTTTCGCCACTCCCGCTTGGTCTTTCCGAGTCGGTTGAGCTGGCTTGGTGGTTCTTCTCCGATGGGGGATCGCGATGGCTGCGTTCCGGTAAGTACTGCTGGTTTATTTTTTCTTTCGATTGGTTATTCGGGTATTCCCTCCCCCCTTGGTTTGTGTTTTGGGGGGTGGATTCTGTTGTTGTCCGAGACCTGAGTTGGTCAATGTGTCGTTTCCAGTCTCGCCCATCTGTGGTTTGGAGCCAGTATGAGCGTGGGCCTGTGATTTGGGTGATGACGGCTGGGATCCATAGGGGGTCCCCCGTCAGGTTTTTCGCGTTCACGAGGTCTCCGGGTGCGAATGTTCGGTATTTTGTACTTGAGTCTGGGGGCCGCTCTGGGTTATACGTTGGGTGTAGCCTATCGAGTGGGGACCTCAGCTTCCTACCCATTAGTAACTCGGCTGGACTTTTGTTGGAAGTGGTGTTCGGGGTGATGTGTTGTATAAAGAGGAGTCTGTTAATTTTGTCTTGGATCTCCCCGTGGTCCATTTTCCGGATGGTTTTTTTGGTAAATTGGACCATCCGTTCCGCCCTACCGTTCGCCACCGGATGCGCCGGTGCCGTTAATGCGTGGCGGATGCCCCTTTCCGCCAGGAATTTCTCGAAGTCGAGGGATGTAAACTGGGGCCCGTTGTCGGAGACGACGACGTCTGGGAGGCCGTGTGTTGCAAAGAGTTTGCAAAGTTCTTTGATCACGGCCTCCGTGGTTGTGGATTTCATATCGCTTACCTCCAACGAGTTGGAGTAAGCGTCAACTGTTATGAGGAAGGTATGTCCATTTGTGGGACTGGCAAAGTCCAAATGGATTCTGGACCAGGGCCCCCTTGGTGTTTCCCACTCCCGGATGGGTGCTGTGGGGGGCTGGGTCTAGTCTCCTGGCATCGCTGGCACCTAGCTACCCAGGCCTCTATCTGTTTGTCCATCCCTGGCCACCAAGCGTAACTTCTGGCCAGGGCTTTAGTTCTTACGATGCCAGGATGCCCCTCATGCAACATTTCTAAAACTTTCCCCTGTAGTCTGTCCAGGATGACCACCCTGTCACCCCATAAGATGCACCCTTTAAGTAGCGAGAGTTCGGTTTGGCGGTTTCTAAATGTCTTAACGGACTCGTCGTTGTCCCTTTCTGGCCAACCTTTTTCCACCCAATGCAAAATCCGCGCCAGACGCCTGTCTTTAATAGTTTCCCGGGCAATGTCTGACGCGGTTATGGGTAGGTTGGGTAGGTTCTCGATGCTAAGGGTGTTTGTCGTTGGTGCTGGGTCAGGGTCGGAGTCCGGTAACGGCGAGCGGCTCAAAGCGTCCGTGTGTGAAATCTTCTTACCTGGTTTGTGTATAAGTTCGTAGCTGTAGGCTGCCAGGAACTCGGACCACCTTGTCATCCGGGGAGACAGAATGTTCGGGGTGGCTCGATTTCCTGCAAGGATGCCCAGCAACGGCTTATGGTCTGTTACAATGGTGAACGGGTGGCCGTAAAGGTATTCGTGGAACCGCTTAACGGCGGCAACTATAGCCAAAGCTTCTTTGTCCAGTTGGCTATAGTTCCGCTCTGGCTTGGTTAGAGTCCTGGAAAAGAATGCGATGGGTGCTTCTTTTCTGTCAGGAAGGGTATGGCTGAGGACAGCGCCGACGCTGAAGGGAGATGCGTCGCAAGTGACGGCCAGGGGCAGGGTTTCGTTGAATTGGATCAGGACGGCGTCGGAGGTGAGGAGGTCCTTAGTTTTTTGGAAGGCGGCTTGCTCCCGTTTCCCCCAAGTCCAGGTTGCCACCTTATCCAGGAGCCTATGCAAAGGCTCCGCCGCCGTTGCCTTTTGGGGTAGGAAAACATTATAAAAGTTCAGTAACCCCAAAAATGCCTGCAATTCAGTCTTTGATCTAGGGGTGGGGGCCTCTTTGATAGCTTTCACTTTTTTACTTGTGGGGTGAATGCCGTGCCGGTCTAGTAGGTAGCCCAAGAATTCCACTCGTTCCGTGCACAGTTGGCATTTCTCCCTTTTCACTTTAAGTCCCGTTACTTTAAATTTGGTTAAGACCTCTCTGAGTCGGTTTTCTAATTCGGCTTCGTTTGGCGCCGCCACTAATACGTCATCGAAATAGGGCACCACCCCCTTGATGCCCTGCAGCAAACGTTCCATCAGGCTCTGAAAGATGCCTGGTGCCACGCTGACTCCGAATTGGAGTCGGTTGCACTTGAAGGCCCCCCGATGGGTAACGATGGTCTGGGCTTCCGCCGTTTTTTCGTCGACCGGCAACTGCTGGTATGCCTGGGTGAGATCAAGCTTGGCAAAGACCCTGCCCCCTCCTAGTGAGTGCAGTAGGTGTTGCACGATTGGGACGGGGTAGGCGCTTTGTTGCAGCGCGCCATTTAGGGTGGCCTTATAGTCCCCACAAATTCTCACTGACCCATCTGGCTTGACCGGGGTCACTATTGGGGTCTCCCATCGGGCATGGTCTATTGGTTGCAACACCCCCTGTTTGACGAGCTTGTCGATTTGCTCGTCAATCTTAGGTTTTAGGGCGAATGGCACCCGCCTAGGTTTTAGTCGCTTGGGTGGGACGCTAGGGTCTAGATCAAATGAGATAAGGGGCCCCTGGTACTTGCCCAGGCTTCCGTCGAAGACCTCCCGGAACTCCTGGGCTAGCCGCTGTTCCCAGCCGTCGTCGGTGACGTGGTTGACTCCCGTGAGAGCGATGTCGAGCGGGGCGAACCATTGTAGGCCCAGCAGGCTTGGGCGGTCGCGATCGACGATTGTGAGTGGGAGTTGTTCGGTGCGCCCCTTATAAGTCACATTAAAGTTCTTGGTGCCCACTACCGGGACGCGGTTTCCCTGGTAGTCTTTTACAATAAGTCTTTGGGCGTTTATGTTTCTCTTATGGAGTGTAGGCACCAATCGTTTTATCTCGTGCCATGCAATCATGGAGAGGTAGGACCCGGAGTCCACCTCCATTTTGCATGGTTGGCCCTCGATATGGACCTCTACGTGTACCTTTCTGGCGCCGTCGGAGATGGCGTGGCCGATGGTTACCGTCTGGTGGGTCTCTTCTTTGCGCCGGTTGTCGCCGCCTCTCGAGGGTCGTTGGATCCAGTCCCACCAGTTGTCCGATTGGCAATCTCTGGTCCGGGGCAGTGGGCTTTCCCTTCTTCGATCATGTTGGTCCCATCTGGGTGGACTGCGAGTCTTCTTTTGGCGGCAAACCCGAGCGATGTGTCCTTTTTTCTCACAGTGCCAACAGATAGAGTCAAAAAATCGGCATTCTGATCTGGGGTGGTCGCCACCGCAACCGGCACAGTTGGTCCTCGACCTACGACCTCTGCGGTTCCGTTGGTCGCGCCCCGTCTGCACTCGGTGTATGTCTTCTTCGTCTTCGGACGTGCTGGATGCAGAATGGAAATCGCCGTGGTGTGCGGCTGTTTCGTTCTTTAGGTCGGCCGACCTTGCCGGGTTGTTGTTTCCGCCCTTCGCGTCTGGTTTTCGCATGCTGTCGGCGGAAGTGCGGGTTGCTTCTGCGGCTGCGGCTGCGGTGAGGGCGTCTGCTAGACTGATGTCGCCCTTAGCCATAAGCCGGCTCTGGAGCACAGGGTCCCATAGGCCGAGCACGAATCGGTCTCTTAGGAGGCTGTTCAGGCCGTCAAATTCGCAGAGCCCCCCTAGGCGCCGCAACTCGGCGACGAAGTCGCTCAGTTTTTCGCCCGGTTTCTGGTCCCGCCGGTAGAATTCGTTGCACCGGATCAGGATGGGGACCTCGGGGGCGTAATGTCACCGAAGGATAGGTTCGAGGATGTCCCAATCCATGGCGGTTGCGTCGGCCGGCTTGGCCAATGCTTTGGCCATCTGGAAAACTTCGGTTCCGCAATGGGTGAGGAAAACGGCGCGTTTTAGCGGGCCCGGGGCGTCCTTCATTCCGGTGCACTCGAGGTACATGCGGAATCGGTCTGAGAACGATTCCCAGTCCTCGGTGGCGGGGTTGAAGGGGGCGGGCAGTGCAATTTTCGCCATTTCAGTGTTAAGTCTGGCTCTCGTTGGACACGGGGTTCGGTTCAGGGTCTGGATCCCATCTTCGTCGCCAGTGTCATGTCCGCAAAAAGACGCCAGGAGTCGGTGACTACGTTTCAAGCTCTTTATTTAGGAGTTGAGAACCGAACCGGCAAAAAGGAAAAAGCCCGCGGCTTTTATTCTTTTCGCCGCGGCGGCGCGGCCAATGGCAGCGTTTCAAGTCTCCCGCTCTTGGAGCGAGCCAATCACGGGAGACTTTCAACGGGCCAATCGGCGCGGCTCGCCTGGCCAATTAGAAATCCCCGCGCTTTAGCCAATCAAAGCGCGGGGATTTCGAGTATGCAAATTAAGGACAGAACACTCATCCTCTGGATCCCATTCTTCTACGTTTGGTGGATTTTCAATTATGTTCCACAAACCTTCTCTTCGTAGAAGCAGACTACATTTCATAGACCATGATACATAGTTCCACCCAGCTTGGATATAAGGGACAAACTTTGTAGATTGACTTGTGCCATGTTTTCTTATATGGATATAAAACTATAATTAATAAAACACAGCTATCTGTTTACTGTAATGTATAACAACACAAACTCTCACTTTTACATAAATCTGTTTTATCCTAGTTAAACTGACTTTGCAGCCTCTGGGCCTATAACCAGTGTTAAGCCTGGTTTCCCCAACCAGGGTTAGGGAGACAAGCTAAACAGAATGTGCAGCGTTAGTCAGATAGGCACACAGATAAATGAGTGAGCTAAGCTTGTATGTTTATTAACATACAGTAAAAATAACAGATACGCTTGTGCTATCAAAAATATAGTTTATTCCATTATGAGTTCATAGCATAGTCAAAATAACAGTCCAATAGTCATGTATCATTTAGTCAGTCCATTCAGGGATATTCAGTTAGCAAAGTCCGTGTTAGAATATCCTATGTCAATTCACTTACAAGTCTGTCCTTTGTTTATCTCTCCCGTTCGAGCAATGCAGTCTTGAGTCCTTGCAGTAATCAGGGATCATCAAAGCCAGAGAGAGAGCAAGCTGTCATCTTGCTTCTTTTAAAGTGCTTTCACAACCACTCCCTTAATTACTATCCCACAGTTAAAGTTGCAGACACTTTAACATACAAACTATGATTACATATTATTATTTACCTAAACCAGTTAGGGTAAAACAATGTTATCCCTAACAAGGATGATCACATGCTTCAAGATGTTGGGTGAAGGAAAAGAAGGCCCAAATTTCGGAGAGACCTTCTGTTGGGCCCCACCTTAGTGTTTCCTCTTCCTGTGTAAGAAATGTATCCCATTGGCTGTCAGACTCCCAGGGGTGGGGGTCTTAGCTGGACCACATGGTTTCACCTGAGTGTTGGCTGATGCAATCTTCCCAGGCCAGGTGGTGAGATGGGTAGAGGCCTTTGTTATGTAGAATACTCCGACCCAGGCCTTGTTAATGGCCTGCCCATTAACAAAGGTGGGGATGAGATTCTGCTTCTGAGTTTCTATTTCACTTTTTAGGGGAAATATTCTGCTTTTTTAAATATTTCTTAGGATATTTCATTATTCTAGGAGAGGAGTGGGTACTAACTTCCTACCATGGTTTCCCTTTTATATACATTTAGCACGGGCTTTCCCTGAAGTGTTGTTTTTCACCCTCAATTTTCTCGTTTGATTTCTTGAATTTAATTTCACCTCATATTCCAGCAATCTGGGCAGAAAAGGGAAGAAAAGAAGTGTCTTATTTGAGATATTAACTTGGGATAGTCAAATTAATCCTCAATGGAACTATGTCTTCAAGGAGAGAAACATGCTGTGGAATTCTGTAGAGATTCTTTGTCATCCAGGTCATGGTTGTCTCAAAGGTGCTTTTTCAAGAAGCAACTGGACTTTCTTGTTTTTTTATTTGAAGACGTTTCGCTTCTCATCCAAGAAGCTTCTTCAGTTCTGACTGGATAGTGAGGAATGGCAGGATTTACATTCCTTGCAGACCAGCTGGTCATTTGCATCATTTTAGAGGGTCATTCAGGCCACTTGGAGGTTTATCTGTGTCCTTAGGGTCACCTGAGTGGTGCTCCTGGTTCCTGTAGTCTGCAATTTTTCCCTCTGGAAATCCATTCCTATTCACACACCATTCAAAAGGTGTTCATCCCAAATTGTATAGCTAAAACTCTGTAGAGATTCTCAGTCATCCAGATCATGGTTGTCCCAAAGGTGCTTTTTTCAGGAGGCAAGTGAACTTTCTTGTTTTCTCTTTTGAAGATATTTGACTGTGGAATAGCCCATGCTTTTGTCTTAGGCTTAGTACTCTTCAACATCATCAATGATTTAGATGAGGGGATAGAAGGGGGACTTATCAAATTTGCAGATGATCCCCAAGCTGGAGGGAATTGTCAACATTTTAGAAAATAGCCTCAAGATCCAGAAGGATCTTGACAGACTTGAACATTGAACCCTATTCCCCCCAAAATGCTGTTCAGTGGTGAGAAAAGTAAGGTAATGCAAGAAAAAGCACAGGTACAGAATAAGTATTACCTGGCTCAGCAGCAGTAACTGTGACAGGATCTCAGTGTCCTGATGGACAACTACTTGAGTATGAGCCAACTCTATGCTACAGCAGCCAAAAAAGCCAATGAAGTTCTAGGCTACATCAACATTAAGATTACATGAAGTGTTATATTTCTTTAATATTTCTTTAATATTGTTAATATTGCGGGAACTCTATTTTTCTTATCTTCATCTTTAAGTGCTCTGATTTATTGTATTGCGAACAGTTGCTGGGGTGCATCCACAGTTTCGTTGTACTTGTACAATGACAAAAAAGTTTATCTTATCTTTATGCCGCACAGGTAAGACTACACTTGAAATATTGCATACATTTCTGATCACAACAATATCAAAAAGAGATTGAGACTCTAGAAAGAGTGCAGAGAAGAGCCACAAAGATGATTAGAGGACTGGAGGACAAAATACAATGAATAGTTGTAGGAACTGGGTATGTTTTGTCTAACAAAAAGGACCATGGAGTGATATGATATCAGCAAGGAGACCTTATACCATTTCAGACAAACAGATGTCCAATCTCTTCTTAAAAGTCTCCAGTGATAGAACATCACAACTTCTGAAGGCAAGCTGTTCCAATTGTTCTGTTAGGAAGTTTCTCCTTAATTCCAGGTTGCCTCTCTCCTTCATCAGTTTCCATCCATTGCTTCTAGTTGGAAGAAATATCCATCTGGTTAAGTTCCAAGCTGGGAGAAAGACACTGGAAACATGGAGACTGATTGGAAAAATGGCTTAATGGTGAAGCAGAACCATATGGGTTTGAGGTCCTGGGCAGCTGACCACATGGAGTTAACAGTGAGGGGTACTTATACCTTCTCTTGGGCTTTGCACTTGAACTTCCTCTTCCTGTTCAAAAACATGTATTCTATAGGTTGTTGTAGGGGTCATAGATGGTTCTGTAGGTTGTCTGGGCTTTCAGGTTTGGTTGAAGTTTGAACTCTGATGCAATGCCCTTAGGAGATTGTGCAATGTAGTGAGCTCTGCTGCTGGTGGGTTAATCCTATTATGTCCTGGAGGGTCGTGTCTTAATCCCATCATCCTGGACCTGAGGATCTTTTGTTTTGTAGATAGGGAGGGCCAGCCTTTCTTAATGGGCAAAAAAAATCTGCTGGGCGCTATTAAAAAATATGGGGGCTATCTCTTTCTGTTTCCATTCCTCCTTTGGG
The DNA here is from genome assembly GCA_033807585.1 of Hydrophis major. Lineage (NCBI taxonomy): Eukaryota > Metazoa > Chordata > Lepidosauria > Squamata > Elapidae > Hydrophis > Hydrophis major. The sequence continues at coordinate 3,197,505 of CM066330.1, read as the reverse complement.
GAAATATAATATTCTGCCTTTTTAATATTTCTCAAAATATTTCATTCTTCTTTTCCTGCCTTCTGGTGCTTTAGAGAATGGAATTGTTAATTATATTTACTTTTTGGTACCTTTTTGGAATCTAATGTATCGTAAGGTATTTTACAATATGTTCTGATTCACCATGACATGGATATTGATGCTATTCTAGCTTTTGAATAAAAAAGCATAATACAGAATAGATTGACTCCCTTCTTCTTTGTGGCAGCCTATCAAACACTGGACAATGTCATCAATAATTCTTCTTTTCTTTAGACTAGCCAGACCCCAAAACTGCAGCTGTGCAACATAGCTATACCCACATGAAGATCAAAAAGAGGCCAGAGCAGGTGGAGTTAAAAACAACAACAACAACAACTACTACTACTGGTTCTATGGGCATGGCTCGGTGGGTGTGGCTCGGTGGGCGTGGCAGGGGAAGGATACTGCAAAATCCCCATTCTCTCCCTACGCCGCTAACCTGCTTTCCAGCTCCGTTCTCCTGTGCAGGGCAACCAAGGAAGATCCAGCCAATCAGCTGGGACTTGGGAGGCAAAGAATAGATGGGGGCGGGGCCACTCAGAGGTGGGATTTGCCAGTTCTCCAAACTTACTCAAAATTTCCACTACCGGTTCTCCAGAATTGGTCAGAACCTGCTGAATATCACATCTGGACTACTGCCTTCATGTCACTCCTAATTCTTCTTTTCTTTACACTAGCCAGACCCAAAACCTGCAGCCGTGTAGCAATACCTATACCCACATGAAGGCCAAAAAGAGGGCAGAGTTAAGAGAGAATCTTAAAATACAGGGTCTTCTGAACTTGACTTTACTTGATCTCTTCATATATCCCTGGCTGAGGTTGTCTGAACTTGGAAGCTAAACTGTGTTGGATGATTTCACAATTGGATGCAAGAGCTCTGTGAAGTTACTGGGATTGTAATTTAGACTGAAAAAAAGAAAAAGAAAAGAAACGAGGAACAAGCTGCCCACAAGCAAACTGCATGGAGATGTCCTTAAAATCACCAGGATCCACATTGGACTCGAGGGAGGCTGCATCTTTTATCTCCACCAGAGAGAAGAATAAGCTGAGGATCAATAGTAGATTTATGAGAATTTGGAAAGGACTGACACTGTAGCCAGGAATATCATTTTTTAAGTTTTTCTCCCTTCAGGAAAGCAGCTTCAACCCTGTCATTAGGGAAGGAGGGAAGGTACTTAACCACTCAGCGTGAGGTGTTGGTTTTATATATCATGGAGCCTTCATGATGTTTCTCTGCATCCTTTGCTATTAAAAGTCCCTTCCTTCCTTCCTTCCTATCTTTTCCTTTCTCTGCTCAATGCCTAGGTCCTGAGAACATAGTCAAGAAAGTGCAACATTTGTGCAACTGTTCCTCATACGATTTAACCTCCAGTCCCCTAATCATCTTTGTTGTTCTTCCCTGCACACTTTCTAGAATCTCAACATGATTTTTCTACCACGGCGACCAAAACTGGATGCAGTATATTCCAAGTATTTTGTGTTGTGGTAATAAAGCAGCATGATCGCTTCTCGTGATCTTCATACTATCTCTCTATTAATGCAGCCTGGGATTGCATTGGGTTTTTTTTTTGGCACTGCAGCCCATTGAAGCAGCTGTCCAACAGAACTCCTAGATTCCTCTCAGAGATACTACTATTGAACCAAATACCACCTATTTTGTACCTATGTGTTTGGTTTTTTTTTTTTTTTTCTTGCCTAAATGAAGGACCTTCCTTTTCTGATATTGGACCGGTTTTACCCTATCTCATCCTAAGTGTTTTTTGGTGGTTTCTTGTTAAGATATTTAAATTTAGTAGCTGGAGCAAAATGTTGTTCAGTAAGCTAGAACACACAGTTGTAATTGATTGATTGGAGAGTGCTGGCTCCTGCGTGAGGCAAGCTGCGCTGTGATTGGGTGCTGTGGGTGTGGAGGGGAGTTTCCCTTTTTTTCCCCGCCTTTTTCTTCTGTGCGCCCCTTTGTGCTCTGTGATTTACCTAATGATGTTCCTTTTTTATTTATTTATTTTTGTTCCTATGTAAACATTTTGAATAGAGTGTATTGTCAGGGCATATCATTTACAAAAGCAAAGAGAAAAAGAAAATAAATAGTAACATATATGCTAATAACAACAGTAATGGTACAACAGAAGGATTTAAACCAAACATATCTTTATGTTATCTTATTTATAATCCTGTTGATTATATTGGCATACCTATAGTTATAAACCATCTTTATGTTTAATTCATACATAGCAATAATCTTTCTTCATCTAATTCATCTAATTTCTACTCTGGTTTCTCTTCAGATCATATAAATCTCTCGTCTTTTACCTCCTAATGTTCCTGTTTAGCCTGATTATCTAGTTTGCTGTGTATACGGTTGTAAATATATATTTATGTATATGAAACTACAAGTTTGTGTCAGTGTCTTTAACTGCATTTGGACATCTGATGCACAATTCTCTAACATTTCTTAATTAGGCCATTGTTTACTGTGGAATTCTGCCATCAATTCTCTATTATTTTTGGATTTGGCTTGGTCTAAGATGCTTTCCCACTTGAAACTATGATGACATCCATCCATGTGTTGTGCAATTATAAAGTTTTCATCATGTCTTCTGTGGGAAGCCCCTCACCCCCTTCTAGAAGAATGAAATATTTTGGGGGAATATTGAAAGAAGTAGAATATTATATTTCCCCAAAGGGAGAAATGGAGAAACATGCTCCTAAAGACAGAAAGTAGATTCAATAGCTCCCAGCAGATATTTTATTCCCATTAAGAAATCCTGGGCCAACCTATTCACAAAACATCTTCACCTGATGGTGATGGGATTAAGGATGAAACAATACCTGTCCCCCCCCCCCCAAAGAAAGGCAGGCTAGAGGCAATACATAACAGGATAAAATCAATTACACATGCCCGACAGGATGAGGACTGAGGAAGTGATAATTAAGACCCAACATGAGCCTTTGCAAAACAAGTAAAACCGATCAAATAATAAAAACACACAAAGCAACCCTCCAGATTACAAATGCTGTTAAAAAAAACTGTACAAAAACCCTTGCACTCATCAAGCTAATTGGTCAGCTATCCTAGAACTGCATGCTGTGTGTTTGTGTATGTGTTGCTTCTACTGTCAATAAACAGAGGCTTTCTTTCTAATCACCCTCCATGTTATTTCCAGCATCTTTCTCCCAGCTTGGAACTGAACCAAATGGACTTTCCTTCCAACACTTCTGACTCTGACTTCTAGGTTGTGTTCATAGAAGTTCTCTGCTTGTTAGAAATTCTATTTTTATATAGCACCACAGAACAAACACAGAGCACAGTCACCACGTGCTTTACTGCACAACTATTTGACTATTACAGTAAACTTTTCTTAAGAACAACAGAGCATAAAATACATGCCGTAGATCCAAACTTGTAAATACTGCCATCTACTGACTGAATACTTCTGTAGTTCTTGCTGAAAAATACCTTTCAAACAATGAATTCCAACACTGCAAGATGTGGTGAGAAAACAAGCTCAGAGAGTGCCAAGGATCTCACAGTTCAACCCTGAGCTACAAATCTTATCTTGTTTTGGAATCCTGGTAGTTTCTGTTACTTTCCACTGTATTATCACACACATTCAGAGGACCAAGAGAGACACCAAACAAATAGATGAAGCAGGCAGAAATGGGACTGTGGTCTAATTGTAGGAAGCAGCAAAGCTGGAATCAGAAGGGCTATCCACCAAATGAGGTCTTGCATCTGTGTGAATAGTTATCATTCATCTGCAAAATGGAATGAAAATTGGAGTAGCTTTGCAGTAAATGGTACAATTGTCCCCTGTAACTTGGCTGTGGCTGTTAACTACTCAGCAAAGGATGCAATCTATCCTATTTTTTCATAATGGCATGTGTTTCACTCTGTTTATTAGGAAAGAGAAACAGTATAAAACTCTTCACCCTTTCAGTTTTGCTGTCACAAATACGCTGATAATTTGAAGTTGATAGCAAAAAGATGGAGAAGACAATACCATCCAGATCATTCTTGGCAACATTTCCTTGACTAAAATTAGGAAATAATTGCAAAATGTCAAAGAAATGACTCTCTGCTTTTGCTGATGGTGCTTCAGAACACCCCACTGAATAAAAATGACAATTCTCTTTCTTATCCTTCTTCTTAAAACATTTATAAACATGGGAGTAATAGAAGCCTAGCCTTATCCAGGCTGCCTGATCTGCCATCTGCAAAGGTGCAGAAACATGGGCATTGAAGTGGGTGCACAGCTGACCCTACAACTTAAAGGAAGCAGGAGATATATCTGGGGCCCACATTCTTTGGTGAAGAATGTAAATCCAAAGCTCAAACGATATTCTCAAAGTAAGGGAGGAGGATCTTCACATGATCTGGATACTATTTCTCTGTTGCTGCAACCTAGGATTGTGTTGGCTTTTTTGGCAACTGCAGCACAATTGTTGGCTCATATTTAAGTGATTGTCCACTAGGATTCCTAGATCCCTATCACAGTTTCTATTATTCTATTATTATTAGTTTCTATTATTCAGCCAGTTTTCCATAACTGTGCATTTGGTTTTTCTCATAGGGAGTCGATCCCTGCACCTCTAATCACCACTTTCCACTCTATAATTCCCTTCTATAATTTAACACCTCTTTAGCAGCTAATACAGGAGATGGCTGAATTGACTATATGATGAAATAGTTGGTTCCCATGATAGAAGATCAGAAATGAGCTGATTCCAGGATGCAAGAATTGGGTGTGTTGTGAATGAATAAATGTGTAATAAAGTTATCTTGAGCTTGAAGTCAAGTGCAGGGTTCTGGCCCTGCACTTCTGATTGGCTGTTAAATGGCGAGATCAGATTGGTCCGTTCAGGAGAATCTGATTGGCCATTAACGAGCCATTCTCATTGGTCAACGGAGCTAGTGTCCTTTGAACAGTACCTGGTGGACCACGGTATTCGACATGCGCTGACTTTGCCTGTGCATCCTGTAGCCAACGGAAGGGCCGAGCGCATGGTACAATTCGTCAAGAAAACGCTAAACAAAGTGGACTATGACAACATCAAAGAAAAGATAAACCGAATCCTCTTTTTACAGCATATTACTCTGCACAGCGTCACCAACAAAACTCCCGCCGAGCTGCTAATGGGACGAAAGCTCCGCTCCCACCTCGATCGGTTACACCCAGCGTACAAACCGGAGAAACCACATGGATCCAGTGGCCGATGCTGTGCCTTCCAGGTAGGTGACTTTGTGTTCGCTAAAAATTTATCGGGCGATCCATTGTGGGTAGAGGCGACTGTGGTCCATGTAACGGGCCCGAGGTTATACCTAGTACAATGCTGTGATGATAAACTATGGAAGCGCCATATCGATCAACTATGATCAAGGCTGCAGTCAGGAATCTCCGAGTCCCCTGATAATCAAACTGAGGTGGAGGGAGATACAGAGGAAGATGAACTGCAACTAGCAGAAAACCTTTTTGAAGGGAACGATAGCGGAATGGAAACACGAGAAGAGGAATCAGGGATGGGAGTGAGCTCACCTCAGGGTGATACTGAAGGTGTTTGTTAAGCCTGGTTTCCCCAACCAGGGTTAGGGAGACAAGCTAAACAGAATGTGCAGTGTTAGTCAGATAGGCACACAGATAAATGAGTGAGCTAAGCTTGTATGTTTATTAACATACAGTAAAAATAACAGATACGCTTGTGCTATCAAAAATATAGTTTATTCCATTATGAGTTCATAGCATAGTCAAAATAACAGTCCAATAGTCATGTATCATTTAGTCAGTCCATTCAGGGATATTCAGTTAGCAAAGTCCGTTTAGAATATCCTATGTCAGTTCACTTACAAGTCCGTCCTTTGTTTTCTCTCCCGTTCGAGCAATGCAGTCTTGAGTCCTTGCAGTAATCAGGGATCATCAAAGCCAGAGAGAGAGCAAGCTGCAGTCTTGCCTCTTTTAAAGTGCTTTCACAACCACTCCCTTAATTACTATCCCACAGTTAAAGTTGCAGACACTTTAACATACAAACTATGATTACATATTATTATTTACCTAAACCAGTTAGGGTAAAACAATGTTATCCCTAACATTCTCCCCTTTTAGGAAATAATAATAAATATAACTATTTACATCTTTAAATCATATTTGTTACAACTTTCTTTAAACTTACTGCTTGAGCTTTTGTAAATTGGTCTGCAATGTTTTCTTCCGTCATGCAGTATTCCAATTTAATTAGCCCATGCTTTACAGATTCTCTAACATTTAAGTATCTTAAATCAGTATGCTTTGATCTAGTTTTTACAGCAATACTAGCAGCTAATTTTATAGCTGCTTGGTTATCCTCGTACACAATAATGGAATCTTTTACAGTTATACCCGTGTCTAATAATAACTGTTTGTACAAAATCAAGTCAGTGCATAATAATGACAGACATGAAAATTCCGCTTCCATCGTGGACAAGCTAATATGCTGTTATCTGATTGACCTCCACCCTATTAGTGTTTTACCAAATAATATAGCCATCCCAGATGTTGATTTTCTAGTGTTTATATCAGTTGCAAAACTTGCATCTGCATAGGCACTAAGACTCAAATCACCCTTTGGTTCTATATACAATGCATGGTTCATTGTTCCTTTAAGATATCTTAAAATTCTCTTTAATGATTGCCAATGACATTGATGTGGATCCGAATTAAAATGTGCCAGCTGATTTACACTATAAGCTATATCTGGCCTTGACCAATTGCTGATATATGATAAGCTACCAATCAAAGATTGATATATGGACTTATCAAATTTGGGACTTTGATCATCAGTTTGGCAAACTTCCTGACTCATTGGAGTCTTTGCCGGTTTACAAAGTTCCATTTTAAACGTTTTAATTAATTGGCAAATTTTATCTTCTTGAGATATCTTAAAACCATTTTTTGTTTTGCTAATTGTCAATCCTAGATACTTTTTAATTTCACCTAAATGCTTTAATTTTATCTTTTTGGCTAATAATGATATAATTTCATTAGCTTCATTATTAGTCTTAGTTATCAAAGCAATATCATCTGTAAATAATAACAATAATGACACCATTCCATTATTTTCTCTTTTAAACACACATGGATCTGCTAAACCAGATTTAAAACCTATATTGTTTAACTCTTTCACAATATATTGGTTCCACTCAAACCCAGATTGTTTCAACCCGTAAAGACTCTTTTTGAGTTTCCAACAATCATTACTATTTACTTTATTGTCTTTTATACCTACTGGTTTTCTTAAATATATAGTGTGCTGCAATGGTGCATGCAGATAAGCAGTTTCCACATCTAAATGGTTAACGACATAGTTTTTCTTAGCTGCCCACACTAATGCTGCTCTTAAAGATGTTGCTTTAAGACTTGGTGCAAAAACTTCATCGTAATCAGATGCAGTTTGATTAAATCCTTGAGCTACTAACCTAGCTTTATGGGTAACAGTCCCATCATTTCCTGTTTTTATTTTAAATATCCATTTGCACCCAATGGATTTTTCTCCTGGAGGTAATTTAGCATCTTCATAAACTTTCATTACCTTTAATGAATTTAGTTCCTTTTCCATTGCCTTTTGCCAATTCTCCTGATCCTTAGCAGGATACATCCTAAGTTCATCTACACTAGTTGGAACTTTAGTTACTTGGCAAACTATACTTGCTTGATACCTATCAGGTGGTCTAGTTACACGTGTAGTACGTCTAGGTATTACAGGACTTACAGGTGGACTTTCCTTTATTAACTCTTCTTGATTATCTAACTCTTCCTGATCAACTGTTTCCTCTTGTTCTGGTCCTATTTGCTCTTCTTGGACTTCTTCTTTAATTGGACTCTTCTTATAACTAGTCTGATCTTTCTGCCTTTTGTAGGGTTCAATAATAACTTCATTATTTAAATCTTGCTCTAATCTATTCCATCCTACATGTTCTAGGAATTTTGCACTGGCACTGGTGTAAACTTTAGATGTACCTGGTTCCCAGAATCTATAAGATCTATGATTAGATGTATATCCTACAAAATATAATCTTTTAGCTCTATGCTGTCCTTTGTGTCTAAGTTGTGAAGGGATATGCACCCATGCTGGTGCTCCAAATGTGTGCATGTAACTTAAATCAGGTTTTGTACCATGCCACAGTGTGAATGGTAATTCACCTGTTGTTGAATTAACAACATTATTTAATATATGATTACCACACATTATTGCTTCTCCCCACAAATTGTCAGGTAATCCTGAATCAGACATCATAGTTCGTGTCATTGATTGTAATGTTTGGCCTCTTCTCTCTATAAAGGCATTATGTTATGGCCTATATGGTGCAGACATTTTATGTTGAATTCCTAACATTCTTAGTCTGTTCTGGAATTTATTATTTGTAAATTCCGTACCATTATCTGTTATAAGAGTTACTAATTTCTTTTTAGTTTTCCTTTCAGCAAATTTTATCCAATTAAAGAGATTTTGATACGTTTCAGTTTTGCTTTTCATTAAATAGCAAAACCCATATCTAGAATAGTGGTCCATTATACTTAATATGTAACGAGCTCCTCCTACACTTGGTTTTTTCGGACCTATTAAATCAGCAAATACTACTTCTAAAGGCTCTTTGGTAGTAAATCCATCAACTCTGTTAGCCGGTGTGACCCTGGCTTTGCATTGATTGCAAATATTACATTGCAAATACTTATTACAAGGTTTTAAACTTATTCCCTTAGATAATTCAACAGTTTTCTTAAGTATTTTAAAATTTAAATGCCCTAGCCTTTGATGTAACAAGTGAATACATTCATCATGAGGTTTCTTATTTTCATAAACTGTGTTAGCCACCTTTAAACCATTATCATTTAACACATATAATTCACCTCTTAAAGATGCAGTAATTTTCTTATCTTCTTTCTCAATTATGCAGTTATCTCCTTTAAAAGTAACTACATATCCTAGTTTAATCAAAATTCTAACTGAAATTAAATTAAACTTAAGTTGTGGTACATATAACATTTTTACATTCTCTTTTATAAAAGAACAATATGCTATACCTTGACCTTTAGCTTTCAGTTTCCAGCCATTGGCTAACGATATCTGCTGTGTACTCTTGGACATTTTGTTATCATTTGTAATACAATGAGATGCTCCACTATCAACCACCCATAAATTATTTTTTACAGCTCCGTTACTATACATGGCTAACTCTAAATTTTTATTTATCTTTTGATGACTTTTAGTATTCTGGCCAGCGTTCTGGCGCTTTGCCTTTTTACAAAATCTTGCCAAATGTCCTCTTCCTCCACAATTAAAACACTTTTTAATTGCATATGCAGTAGGAGATTCATTGTCTTCTTTTTGAGGTTGCTGCCTCCTTAAATCGTCTCTTTCAAGCCTTCTTCTTGCCTCTTCAATCAATCTGCCAGTTATATCAGTTAAAGTTAGGCTTTCCTTTGGCAATATTTCAAGGGAAGTTACGTAGTTGTCATAACTTTCATCAAGGGAAGAAAGAATTATGTAGACTTGGTGTAGTTCAGAGAAAATAAGCTCTTTCTCGTGCAGTTCTTGAAAAATGCTTTGCATAGTTTTCAAATGACTCAGCATATCACCATTTGTTTGGAGATGTGTACTGAAAAGTTTCCGTGTTAGATTTATGTGAGCACCAACATTATCTCGAACATAAATCCTCTTCAGCTTCTGCCAACACCCAACAGCCGTTTTCTCTCCGTGGATATAAACAAGCTGTTGATCAGTTAAGGTTAAAGCAATAATGCAAATAGAGTGTTCATTTTTATGCATAAATTCTTCTATCTTTAATTTATCTTCCTCATCCTCTGGATCCCATTCTTCTACGTTTGGTGGATTTTCAATTATGTTCCACAAACCTTCTCTTCGTAGAAGCAGACTACATTTCATAGACCATGATACATAGTTTGTTCCATCCAACTTGGATATAAGGGACAAACTTTGTAGATTGACTTGTGCCATGTTTTCTTTATATGGATATAAAACTATAATTAATAAAACACAGCTGTCTGTTTACTGTAATGTATAACAACACAAACTCTCACTTTTACATAAATCTGTTTTATCCTAGTTAAACTGACTTTGCAGCCTCTGGGCCCATAACCAGTGTTAAGCCTGGTTTCCCCAACCAGGGTTAGGGAGACAAGCTAAACAGAATGTGCAGCGTTAGTCAGATAGGCACACAGATAAATGAGTGAGCTAAGCTTGTATGTTTATTAACATACAGTAAAAATAACAGATACGCTTGTGCTATCAAAAATATAGTTTATTCCATTATGAGTTCATAGCATAGTCAAAATAACAGTCCAATAGTCATGTATCATTTAGTCAGTCCATTCAGGGATATTCAATTAGCAAAGTCAGTTTAGAATATCCTATGTCAGTTCACTTACAAGTCAGTCCTTTTTTTTCTCTCCCATTCGAGCAATGCAGTCTTGAGTCCTTGCAGTAATCAGGGATCATCAAAGCCAGAGAGAGAGCAAGCTGCAATCTTGCCTCTTTTAAAGTGCTTTCACAACCACTCCCTTAATTACTATCCCACAGTTAAAGTTGCAGACACTTTAACATACAAACTATGATTACATATTATTATTTACCTAAACCAGTTAGGGTAAAACAATGTTATCCCTAACAGTGTTGGTGACAACAAAAACTCGAACTCAGAGTCAGAGACACCCCTTTTGCCAAACAACAGCTTTACCTCAACAGGAGTGCAGCCAAATGCCGGGTGCACAGCAAAAATCAAATAGACTAACAAAACAACTGTCCTACCTCAAGGACTACATAACCGCACCCTGTAAATGGAACCTGGAGGGAAGGGGTGTTGTGAATGAATAAATGTGTAATAAAGTTATCTTGAGCTTGAAGTCAAGTGCAGGGTTCTGGCCCTGCACTTCTAATTGGCTGTTAAATGGCGAGATCAGATTGGTCTGTTCAGGAGAATCTGATTGGCCATTAACGAGCCGTTCTCATTGGTCAACGGAGCTAGTGCTCCCAGGTTTTCATTGGTTGAATAGTTAATAAGTTGCCTATATAAGGAAGGCTATAGCAGCCATTGTTTTGAGCTGTCACACCATGTAAATAAAGAGTTGAAGTTCACCGTTTCACCGGCTCGTCTCCATTATTCGCACCCATGCTCCAAACTTAACAGGGTGTATCTAATATAATGAAAAGAAGGATTAAAGGTGACATGATAGCAGTGTTCCAATATCTAAGGGACTGCCACAAAGAAGAGGGGGTCAACTTATTCTCCACAAGAAGTTACAGATGGAAACTAATCAACCAACCTAGAACTAAGGAGAAATTTCTTGACAGTGAAAACAATTAACCAGCGGAACGGCTTGTCTCCAGAAGTTGTAGGTGCTCCATCACTGGAGGTTTTTTTTTTTAATAGAATAAAATAGAATTCTTTATTGGCCAAGTGTGATTGGACACACAAGGAATTTGTCTTGGTGCAAATGTTCTCAGTGTACATAAAAGAAAAGATCCATTTGTCAAGAATCATCAGGTACAACACTCAATAATAGTCATAGGATACAATAAGCAATCAAATCATAGTAGGAAAAAGTCAATATAAATCATAAGGATACAAGCAACAAAGTTACAGTCATACAGTCACAAGTGGGAGGGGATGGTTCATAAGGAATGATGAGAAGATTAATAGTAATAGTAGTGCAGACTTTGTAAATAGTTGGACAGTGTTGGGCGAATTATTTGTTTAGCAGAGTGATGGCTTTTGGGAAAAAAAACTGTTCTTATGTCTAATTGTTCTGATGTGCAGTGCTCTATAGGGTCGTTTTGAGGGTAGGAGTTGAAACAGTTTATGTCCAGGATGTGAGGGGTCTGTAAATATTTTCACAGCCCTCTTTTTGACTCGTGCAGTAGACAGGACCTTGATGGAAGGCAGGTTGGTAGTAATTGTTTTTTCTGCAGTCCTAATTACTCTCTGAATTCTGTGAAGAATAGACTTGAATGGCCATTTATCTGGCATGCTATGGAGTCTCCTACCTAAGCAGCAGGTTGGTCTAGAAGACCTCCAAGGTCCCTTCCAACTCTATTATTCTGTGAGCATATAAGCAGGTTTCCAAGAGAAAGCACTTGCTATTCATAATGCAATGAAAACATGAGGTATTGAACTTTATCACAACAAAGCAAATTAATTTTTCCACTGTTAGAAGAATTATGTTTCTGAGTCTTGGGGTTTAGACAACAAACAATGTTGGCAAAAGAGGATTTGTAGACTTGTTTGCAGAACTGGGTTTCCCAGGAGCATTTGGTGAGCCATTCTCAGAAGCAGGACATGGGATGGGGTGGGAGGGGATGCACTTTAGTCTGATTGCTTTCGTTTTAACATCACGGTTTGACTGATTTATGCTTCCGATACCTCTTGCAAGCTACCTTGGGAATTTTTTTTATTTTTTATTTTTTACCTTGAAGGCCCGATAGAAAATGATGGAAAAGATACATTCAGAAATAAAGCATTTAACAAAGAATCTGATACATACATGCAATCAAGGTTTTTAAAAATATTCTTTCGCACAGAAAGACCACTGTGGAAGATAACAGTTTCTTTTTCTGCTTCTAGGTTGCTGATGGTGAACCTATGACATGAGTGCTACAGGTGGCAGGTAGAGCCATTTGTGTGGGCAGGCAAACCCCAGCCAAACTTACCTCACCACGCAGGGACACATCTCCTAACTGATTTGTGGCCCATTTGAGGCCTTTTTGGGCCTCCCAGAGACTCAAGGGAAGCCTCTGCAGCCTTTCGAGGCCAAAAACAGGCCCGTTTCATGACTTCCTGTATTTCCAGAAATACCAGAAGTGACAAAACAGGCCCATTTTTTCGGCCTCCAAAGTCTGCAGAAGCTTCCCTTGAGCCTCTGGGAGGCCCAAAAAGGTCTCAAACGGGCCAAAAATCAGCTGGGAGGTGTAGTGCAGGTAAGGAGGCAGCAGGGGAGGGGGATCGTGCGTGCATGAGCAGGGGGAGAGGGTGCTGTGCGTATTGCCTTCTGGGTGCTGGCATGCGAGCATGCAAGCATGAGCATGCATGCAATTTTCAGCACAGAAGTCCAAAAAGGTTAGCTACCATTGACCCAGGTGAAAGTAGAAGATGGTTATCTCAAAAGTTATTTTTTTCCAAGAGGCTACTGGACTTTCTAGTTTTTCTTTGAAGACATTTTGTTTCTCATCCAAGAAGCTTCTTCAGCTCTTTAGAGAAAAACCATGATGTCCAGTTGCCTCTTGAAAAATAAAACACCTTTAGGACAACCATGACTGAAAATATCCATAAAAAGAGTTGCAAGGGACCATGGAGGTCTTCTAGTCCAACCCCTTGCTCAAGCAGAAAACCCAATACGAGATCTTCAAGGTCCTGTCCAACCCTTTTATTCTATGATGTAGATCAGGGATGTCAAACTCGATTACCTTTGAGGGACGCATCAATGTGAGGTTGTGTTTGACCTCGGGGTGTATGTGTGGCCAGGGTGGGCATAACCAGCTTGACATAACTCGTGTTGGGGGTGCCTTTGGCAGCACGAGCATTCTGCCAGCGAAAAGGGGTTCCCAAGCTCCATTTTTGGCCTGCTACAACCCTCCGCCAGCAAAAACAGAGCTGGGGAGGGATGCCTGCAGCGCTCCCGAGCTCCATTTTCACTGGCAGAGCAATGGTAGGATTAAAAATTGTTTTGTTAAGTTCTGAGCATGGGCGCTAAGAATGGAGACGAGCCGGGGAGAAGGCGGAGCTTCGTGCCGGCGTTACAGCTGCGATCTCGGGGCTCTGAGATCGCAGCTGATATTTTCGCCCCTGGTCGGTCCTAACGGACCTAAATCGTCCCGGAGAGACGGTGATTGTGAAGGGCACTGTTCCAGGATCCCAGAGACATCGCAAAGTCTCTGGTTAGATTCGGAAGAAGCCCTTTTGCTGGCGGCGGAGAGGCAGCCTCCATAGCTGCTGAAGTCGGGACAGCTCCGAAAAGAAAGTGACTGGATTGAAGTGTGTCGGTTGGGTGAGAAAAACTCTTTTGTGTTGAAAATTCGCTGAGGTTGGAAAGTTCATTCTGAAGAGAGGAGGAAGCTGTGAGATTTTTTTTTTGATTGAAATTGTTTGAGCGGCGTTTTTAAAGTGCTGTCAAATTGAGGCTTGGGGTGTTTTTTTTTTCTTTTTTTTCTATATTCCTTGGGAAAGATTTTATTGTGACTTAGGTAACCGGACTGAATTTTCTTTTATATATACTTTTAGGCTCCCTTTGACTTTTTTATTTTTTTTAGGATAGAGGCTTCCTTTGGCTATTTTTTTTCTTTTTTTTTTTGTATATATTAATTCTTTTTTCCGGTTGGGGCTGAGAAAGAGCATTAAGAAACTTTGTAACACTGCCAACTAGAGGCTTGAAAGTATTCTATTTGAATTGGAGAGAATTGCAAAAAGACCTCATCTCAAGGACTTTTTAACGTGATAAGATAGAGGGAGAGCATAGCAAAATATTATTGCAGGTGCTTTCCTGGACTGTTATCAACACTTGAGGTTTGGCTTTGAAGCTGCTGGAGAAGAGAGTCATAACAAGAGCCTTGGATAAATAACAAAGTGCAGTGTGTTTTCTTATATGTACCCCATTCGCTAGCTTTTTTTTTTTTAAATCTTAATTTTTAGTAATATTTTTATTTTTGCCTTTTACTTTAAAGGGAAAGCCTCAGAGTCTTTTCTCTTTTCTTCTTTATTTTATTTTTTTCCTTTTTATTGGGACTTTTTTGCTTTTCATATTTATCTTTTTGGATTATTCTGTTGTCGTGGTTGATTTTTTTTTTTTTCTTCTTCCTTTTTTGGATTATTTTTTGGATTATTGAGATTTTTTAATTGGATTAAGGTGTGAAGATCCTGAAGGAACTTTTTGTTTTTTGTTTTTGTTTTTTCTCTTTTTGCTTTTTGCTTTTTCTTTTGCTCTTAATCAATATTATTATCTTTTGGATTTGTTTGTTTTTTCCTTTCTATTTTTTCCTTTTTTATGGTGGACTATTTCGTAATTGGATTAGGGTCTAGAAGAACCTGAAGATCTTTTTTCTTCCTTTTTTTCTGTTTCTTCTTTGGTTTCGTGTTTTTTACTATTGGAGTTCTCCATTTTGGATTATAATTGGCTGCTCTACCAGTTGGGTTAAAAGTTAAGAAGAATTTGAAGTTTTGGAAACATTGAAATGAGCAAGAAACCAATACCATCTGGCATTGCTGCTTCTACCTCTGCTTCCCCACCAGCTGGAGGACAACGTTTAATTCAGACAATGTTGAAGCAAGATAAGGAACAAGAAAAAATAACTTTACAGTTACAGATGATTATGCAAGGAATTCAAGAACTTAAGACAAAATCAGATATTATTGAACAAAGAACAGGAAATATTGAACAAAGAACAGAAAATATTGAACAAAGAATAGAAAATATTGAACAAAGAACAGAAAATATTGAACAAAGAATAGAGAAGACTGATGAAAAAGTGGAAAATATTAAACAAATGATGGTTAAGTATGAGGAGAGATTCCAAAAAATTGAGGAAGAAGGAAAACAAAGAGAGAAGAAGATTGGAAATATTGATAGCAGATTAACAGCGGTCGAACAAGAAAAAGGTGGGATGTTGAGGTGGGAGATGGAAAGGTCAGAATTTTACCTTAGATTTCAAAATATAGAGGAGGAAAAAGGAGAAAATTTGGCAGCGGTAATGATAGAAATTTTGGCAGATGCTTTGGAAATTACAGAGGAAAAGATGATGGATGGAATAGATGAGATATATCGAGTCTATACAAGATATGCGATGAGAAATAAATTACCCAGGGAAGTCCATATTAGATTTACCAAAAAATCCATTAAAACGCAAATATTACAAGTAGCAAGAGAGAAAACACTGAAATACAAGGGTAAAGAGGTTGTGGTTTTAAAACAAATACCTAGAAGAGTGAGAGAGATGAGAAGAGAATATCGATTTCTGACCAAAATACTATTGGAAAACGAAGTGAATTATAGATGGCTGATTCCAGAAGGATTAATGTTTACGTGGCAAGAGCAGAGACATAGAATTGACTCAATTGAGAAAGCAGAACTTTTTCATGCAGAATTTTTTGGAGGAAGAAGAGAGGAAGCAGAGAAAGAGGTTTCATTAATTGAGTTTCAAGATGAACAACTGGAGACTGAAAAAGAGAAAGGAGCAATAGGGGGACAGATTGATAGTAAAGAACAGCGTGAAGTGAGATCCACGAGAGCTGTTAGACCTAAATATAAAGCATAATCATGGAGGAAAAAAAACTGATTACAATGAATATAAACGGACTTAATTCAGCTGTTAAAAGAAGGAAAACTTTTCATAAATTAGAGAAATTAAAATTTGATATAATTTGTTTACAAGAAGTTCACATTAAAAAACAACATGAACAATTGTTATTACAGCCAAAATTAGGGAAAACATTTACCTCTTTGACCCAATGTAAGAAAAGAGGTGTGGTTTTATACATTAAAGAGGCTATTCCAGCAAAATTGATTTACTCGGATGAAGATGGAAGAGTATTAATGGTAGAAATAATGGACAATAATATAAAAATACTCTTGATTGCAATTTATGCTCCGAATGATAAACAAGAAGAGTTTTATAAAAAACTGCACATGAAAATAATTGGACTGGACTATGTTAATATAATTATGATGGGAGATTTTAATGGAATTGTGGACAATAAACTGGACTATATAGCAACAACAACAAAGCAAAATAGAAAGGTTCTCCCAAGGTCCTTTTTTAAAATGACAGATGAATTAACTTTAAAAGATATTTGGAGAGAAAGAAACGTTAAAGCTAAACAATATACTTTTTATTCAAATAGACATTTATCATGGTCCAGATTAGATATGATTTGGATCTCAACAGAACTAATATCTAATATTAAAGAAACAAGCATTGAAACAAGTACCTGGGCAGATCATAGCCCAATGACAATTAAATGGAAGGGACAAAAAAAAAGATCGAGATGGACATTAAATAATACTATTTTAAAGGAGAAAGATTTTACACAATGGATGGAGAAGGAATTGGCTTTTTTCTTTAAAGAAAATAAAAAAGAAGATACTTCAACACAAAATGTGTGGGACACTATGAAGGCATACGCTAGAGGTTTGATAATAGATTATACAAGAAGAAAGAATATTAGGAAAAGACAAGCTTCTAAGGCCTTGGAAAATGAGTATAAAACTCTTGAAAAAGAATTACAGAAAATGCCACAGAAAAAGGATATTAAATTGAAGCTGGATGTAATCAAACATAAAATGGAATTAATAGAGAAAGAAGAATTGGCACAGAAAATTAGAAACTCTAAACAGAATTATTTTGAAGATGCAAATAAACCAGGTAGATGGCTAGCATATAAATTGAGAAAAGAGAAGGAATCAAGAAAAATATTGAAGTTAATAGATGAACAAGGCCAAGTTTGTTATGGGAACAAGGAGAAAAAAGAAATTATCCGAGATTTTTATGGGCAATTATATAAACAAGAGAATATTGATGAAGGAAAAGTCAAACAGTATTTACAGGAAGCTAATTTACCAAAGATACCTAAAGAGACTGAAGAAATGCTAGAAAGCAATATAACAATGATGGAACTAAATGAAGCATTTAAGAGACAAAATAATGGGAAAGCTCTGGGCCCAGATGGGCTTCCAGTAGAATTTTATAAAACATTTCAAGAATTATTGAGCATCCCATTGTTAGAAGTTATGAATGAAGTTATGTTAAAAAAGATGATACCTAAAACATGGTCAGAGGCTTATATTACACTTATACCAAAGGAAGAGACTGACCCATTGCAAATTAAGAATTATAGACCTATTTCTTTATTGAATGCAGACTATAAAATTTTTGCTTCAATTTTAGCAGAAAGACTTAAAAAATATTTAAATAATTTTATTCACTCAGATCAAAATGGATTTCTGCCAAAGAGACAAATTAGAGACAATATGAGAGTAATCTTGGACACTTTGGAATATTATGAGGCTCATCCTGAAAAGCAAATGGCTTTGATATTCCTAGATGCTCAAAAAGCATTTGACAACGTCAACTGGAGATTTATGTTATTATTATTGGAGCAGATGGGTTTTGCTAAAAAATTTATTCAAGCAATAGAAGCTATATACAATAAACAGACAGCAAGGGTAATGATGGAGGGGGAACTTACAGATTTTATTAATATAAGGAAAGGCACAAGACAAGGATGCCCCCTATCTCCTTTGCTATTTGTGTTGACCTTGGAAGTCTTGAATAGAAATATTAGGGATGATAAAAGCATAAAAGGAATGAAAATTAAGAAGGAAGAATTTAAGCTACAAGCTTTTGCTGATGATTTAGCTTTTATTTTGGAAGATCCAATTGAAACAGCTCCAAAGTTACTGGAAAGGATAGAGTCATATGGAGAGGTGGCTGGTTTGAAAATAAACAAAGATAAAACAAAGATTTTGACAAAGAATATGTTATTGAGACAGAGAGAAGAATTGGCAGATCTTTTGAAAATTCAAGTTACAAATAAGGTTAAGTATTTGGGGATATATTTGACAACAAGATGTAGCACATTAAAGGAGAATAATTATATTAAACTTAAACAACAGATAACTACAGATTTGAAGAAGTGGGAAATCTTGCAATTGTCATTAATAGGGAGAATTTCAACAATTAAGATGAATATCTTACCTAGAATTTTATTTTTGTTTCAAACAATACCAATTAGGCTTGGAAAAGACTATTTTGAAGATTTAAATAAAATTATGTTGAAGTTTATATGGCAAGGTAAAAAAGCGAGAATAAAGTTAAAGCTTTTGCAAGATGCTAGAATTAGAGGAGGTTTTGGCCTGCCTAATTGGGAATTGTACTATCAAGCTGCAAGTTTGATGTGGGTCAAAGAATGGATAACATTAAGGAAACATAGGTTGTTGACATTAGAAGGGCATGACTTGCTGTTGGGTTGGCATGCTTTTTTATGGTATAAGGGAACTAAAACACAGGGTTATTTTAGAAGACATTATGTACGGGAGTCTTTGTGGTTAAATTGGGAGAAGATAAAAAGACAATGTTATTTGAAAATTCCAGTTTGGTTATCGACCATTGAAGCATTTTCCTATCCTATAATTTACAAGAAGGAACAAACAGTTAGATATGGGGAACTTTTGGATGAAAAGGGTGAACTTAAATCGATCCAAAACTTAGAAGAACAAGGTATAAGGATGAATTGGTTTTCATATGCACAAATACACTCAAGGTATGATGAAGATTCTAAAACGGAGGGATTTTATGATAAACAGACTGATTTAGATAAGATCTTGATGGGTACTGATGAGAAGGTGATTAAAAAATTATATGGTTATTTACTGGGAATGAAATTAGAGGAAGAACAAGTCAAAGAAACTATGATTGTTTGGGGGAAGAATTTTGGATATGGGATTGATTTGGAGAAATGGCAGAAATTGTGGTCTCAAAATTATAAAATGACAATGTCAACAGCATATAAAGAAAACTTGTATAAGATGTTTTACAGGTGGCACTTTCCTCCGACAAGAATAGCAAGAATGTTTAAGAACAAATCTGAAAAATGTTGGAAATGTCATCAGATACCCGGCTCGTATTACCATATGTGGTGGACTTGTGAGGATGCTAGAAAATATTGGACTATAATTCGCATGTGGTTGGAAAAAATGACAAAGAAACATATAGATTTGAAACCAGAGATCTTCTTATTGGGAATTTTACCTGATATATATAGTAAAGATTTGAAATACCTGATTGTAAATGTATTAACAGCGGCCAGGATTGTATTTGCTAAAAATTGGAAGAATGAGAAAATACCATTACAGGAAGAAATTATTAAGAAAATATTGGAATGTGCTGAGATGAGCAGATTGACATTTGAAATTAGAGAGCAAGAGGATAAACAATTTTACGAAATTTGGGATCTTTTTTATAAATGGCTAGATGATAAAATACGATAATAGAATATTTAGAATGCTAGATAGTAAGGATTATCTTTATTTTGTCATTATTTTGCTGTTTGATATTATATTTATAAAGGATTTTTTAGGATTGATTTGATATGATTAGATGATTTGTTATAGAGTAAACTGGTTTAAAGTATTGTTAGCTCATTAAGCATAAATGATTAAAAATATAGTCAAAAATTTCTTTTTTTAGTGATATTAGGATATATAATTTTGGATTGACAATATGAGTTGTTATGTAACATAATTGTAATTGAGACTACAGAATGAATGCACAAAAATGATGAATCAACTGACACACTGGATGTACATACAAGATTTGATGTTTTTATGTTTTGTTTGTCTTGTTTGTTTGTAGAAAATTAATAAAAACTTTTTCAAAAAAAAAAAAGAATGGAGACGAGCCGGTGAAATGGTGAACTTCAAAACTCTTTATTAACATGTTGTAACAGCTCAGCTCAATGGCCGAAATGGCCCCCTTTATATAGGCAAGCTCTTAAGTATTTAACCAAAGAAAACACAGTAAGCACTAGCTCCGTTAACCAATGCAAGAGGCTCGTTAATAGCCAATCAGATTCTCCTGAACGGACCAATCCGATGTCGCTATTATCGGCCAATCAGAAGTGCAGGGCCAGAACCCTGCACTTACTTCAAGCTCTCAATAATCTTTATTTAATCACATTTATTAATTCACAACACCCCTTCCCTCCTGGTTCCATTTAAGGGGTGCGGTCACGTAGTCTTTGAGGTAGGCAGGTTGTTTTGACTGTCTATTTGATTTACGCTGTACTCCCGGTATTTGGCTACAGTCTTGTTGGGGGAGGACGTTATCGGGTGAAAAGGGTGTCTCTAGTTCTGTATTCAAATTTCCGTTGTCACTAATGTTTTCGGCATCTCCTTGAGGCGAGCTCACCCTCATCCCCGATCCTTCTTCACGTGTTGCCACTGCGCGGTCATTACTTCCGTTAACGCTTTCTGCCGTTTCAAATTCATCTTCCTCAGTATCTCCTCCCCCCTCAGTTTGGAAGTCAGGGGACTTGGAGATCCCTGACTGTAGCCTTGAACGCAGCTGACCAATATGGCGCTTCCATATTCTATCGTTGCGACATTTCATGCGGTACGATCTGGGGCCGGTTACTTGGACCACACTTGCCTCAACCCACAATGGATCGCCCGAAAAGTTCCTAGCGAAAACCAAGTCGCCTACCTGGAAGTTACGGCATCGCCTGCTGGATCCGTGTGGTTTCTCAGGTTCATACGATGGGTGCAGACGGTCGAGGTGGGAGCGGAGCTTCTGCCCAATCAATAACTCGGCAGGAGTTTTGTTGGTGACGCTGTGCGGAGTGATATGCTGCAAAAGGAGTATCCGGTTAATCTTGTGTTCGATAGTGCCATAGTCCATTTTATGCGAGGTTTTCTTGACTAATTGTACCATGCGCTCGGCCCTTCCAATGGCCGCAGGATGCACTGGTGAAGTCAATGCATGGCGAATACTGCGGTCCACCAGGTACTGTTCAAAAGACAGCGCGGTAAATTGGGGACCGTTGTCGGATACCAGAACGTCTGGTAATCCGTGTGTTGTAAATAGTCTGTCTAGTTTCCTGATGACTGCTTCGGTTGTTGTATTTCTCATCTCATGGATTTCAAGCCAGTTCGAGTAGGCATCCACCATTAATAAGAATGTGTGGCCTTTGGTAGATCCTGCAAAGTCCAAATGAATACGGGACCATGGTCCCCTCAGTGTTTCCCATTCGGTCCGGGTTGCTTTTGGTGGGGCGTTGCTTACTTCCTGGCATTTGTGACAAGCTTTTACCCATGTCTCGATCTGCTTGTCAATGCCCGGCCACCACACGTAGCTATGTGCGAGGGCTTTCATGCGCACGATGCCGGGGTGGCCATCATGCAAGGTTCTTAGTATCGCTCATCGTAACCGCTCTGGGACAATGACTCTATCACCCCAGATAATGTAGCCCTTCTGGGAAAATAGTTCCGTTTGTCGATTCTTGAACGGGGTGTAGTCATCAGGTATCTGGTCCAATGGCCATCCACGCTCGACCCAACTGAGGACTCATGCTAAAATGGGGTCGCGTTTCGTTTCCATCGTGATATTGCAGGCTGTTAGTGGCGGTGTTTGAAGTGTCTCAATCTGCAGTGTTGTAACTGTCGGAGCGGGGTCACCAATGGTCTCCGGAAGTGGTGCGCGGCTCAATGTGTCAGCGTGGGGAATGGCCTTCCCTGGGTGGTGTTGCAACTTATAATTATATGCAGCCAAGAATTCTGACCAGCGAGTCATTCTGGGGGATAATATATAAAGGGTTGGCCTATCTCCCACTATTATTCCCAGCAAAGGTTTGTGGTCAGTCACTATAGTAAAGACTTGGCCATACACATATTCATGAAATCTCTTAACAGCAGACACAATAGCAAGGGCTTCTTTATCAATTTGACTGTAATTATGTTCTGCTTTTGATAGCGTCTTTGAGAAATAGGCAACAGGGGCTTCACTACCATTTGGCAAAACTGGCTCAAAATGGTGCCCACTCCGAATGGTGATGTATCACACGTGATCGTTAAAGGCAAAGTCTCGTTATACTGCATCAGAACAGCGTCAGAAGTCAATAATTTTTTCACATTTCGAAACGCCTGCTCCTCTTTGTGTCCCCATACCCAGGTTGCTTTTTTGTCCAACAAACGATGTAGGGGTTCGGCTGAAGGTCGGCCTTATTTCAGGGTTTTGGGGCATTTTTGATTGCCCTAAGTTTGCTATCGGTGTGGTGAATGCCATGACTATCAATTAAATATCCTAAAAATTCTACACGATTCGTACATAGTTGACACTTGTTTTTTTTAACTTTGAGACCTGAGTCTTTAAATCTCTGGAGAACCAACCTCAGGCGATCCCTTAGTATTTTCTGAGTCGGGGCAGCGATTAACACATCATCAAAATATGGGACAACACCTTTTATCCCTTGTAATAGTCTTTCCATCAAACTTTGAAAGATTCCCAGGGCTACGCTTACTCTGAATTGGAGTCGGTTACATTTAAACGCACCTCAGTGCGTAACGATTGTTTGGGCTTCTGCCATTTTTTTGTCTACCGGCAGTTGTTGGTATGCCTGGGCTAAGTTTAGTTTAGCGAAGACTTTTCCACCCCCCAGGGAATGGAGGAGGTGCTGCACCACCAGTACCGGATAAGCGTTTTGTTGAAGGGCGTGGTTCAGGGTGGCTCGGTAGTCCCCACAAATTCTTATCGATCCATCCGGCTTGATGGGTGTCACAATTGGGGTTTCCCAGGGAGAGTGATCGGTTGGTTCTAACACACCCTGGGCTATTAATTTATCAAGCTGCTCGTCAATCTTTGGTTTAAGGGCAAATGGAACTTGACGAGGCTGAAGGCGGATGGGAGCTATTTCGGGATTGAGGTTAAATGATATCGGGGTCCCCTTGTACTCGCCTAGTTTTTCTGCAAAGACGTCCTGGAATTCTTGGACGAGGTCCTCTTCCCAGTCGCTGTTGCAGATTCGGTGAATGCTGGCTACTTCAATTCCAAGTGGAACAAACCATTTGAGGCCTAACAGACTAGGCCGATCCCTGTCGATTACACTCAGGGGTAGGAATGCTGTACGGTTCTTTTTTTTTGAAACAAATTTTTATTAATTTTAAAGATAAAACAACACATCATTAACCAGTAAATACATAAACACATAAAACCTCTTAATATTGTAAGTCCTTACAAGTCAAACAAAACAATATTTTTATACAGCATAATTCCAATTTATCCCATCCCCATATGGACACACAAATATCTTTCATCAAATTTCTCATTATTTCTCTTTACTCCTATTCAATTTCATTTCTCTTCCATATTTATCCATTTTATAGTCATCATATTCTTTTCTTTCTGGCTTGTTTAAATTATTCTCATCTAACATTCCTCCAAGGTTTTATTAATTCTTTTTTCCTTTTTTTTTTTAATAAAAAACAAATTTTGTTAGTTTTATCATAAGCATAATACACAAACATACAAACACAAAACATAAAACATAGACAAAACTAAAAGATCTTTTCTGAAGGTTGTCTGTTCCCGGGTTAAAACTCTTTACACAGACACAAATTCAAACATCATATTCAACCTAAATCTCCTTCCATATCTTATTATCATTTTTTTTTTTATATATATGTATATAAAAACCATTTTTATCAGTTTTCTAAAAACAATGCACACAAAATCAAGGCATAACAGCTTATAAATTCTTTTCTAAAAAATAATAATAATGATAGACCAATAAAACATAACATTTCAAGATTATAATATTAATATTTCATATAATATTAACTTCATATCTTGTCCCTACTTCTCTTTTCCATCCAAATTATTTATCAATTAAAATTTTATTGCCTTTTATCAATATACAAAATCAAAAGAAAAGCATATATATCCTTCCATTATTACCATTTTCAACAACATTCTTTGTCTGTTCTATTTCCAAACATCCATTCATCTTTTTTCTTTTACTATACTTCTCCTGTACAACAATTGGAGTTACATCTATAACTCATTACCTAACTTAAAAATACTACATATAAATCTTTCTTGGGATTCTGTTTAAAAGATTCTAAAATTACATAATAAATTTTTTATTCTAAATATACATATAAAAACACACTCTTATATACCCTCCAGAATCCCTCTTTTAATCTAAATTAAATTCACCCATTGTCTCTAAATAAACTTTTTTTTTTTAAATCTTGCTTCCCCCCATTAAGGCTTCTCCTCCCCCCTTTTCTCTCTTGCTTATTCTTCTCCTTGCCCTTTCTACCCCTTTGCTTTTTCTCTTCGCTTTTCTTGCTCCTTTTCCTTTGCTTTCTAACCTTGCCTCCATCTTTTCGCTCATTTTTCTCTCTTTTGGTTGTTTTTATAATTCTTAAAAACCCCTTTTTCTTATCCTTTTTCTCCTCCTCTCCGGAAGGAACCCATTGTTCATCAAAGATGGCTTCTTCTTCCTCTTCTTCCTTGTCCCAGTCCTTCTGCTGCATAATCAACTTTTCAACAGAACATAACGCCATTTCTAAGAATTGGAACAAAGCGCCCAAAGTATCTTCTTTTTTATATTTTTGATAGTCAATCTCTAGTTCATCCACAGACAATACCATTATGAAAAGGGAAAACTTTTTCCAAAACAACCACAAGTATTTTTAATCCAGGACAATCAAAAGCAATTAAAAAAAAGAAAAAAGTTCCAAAAGTTAATACTTTTCTTCCTTCTTCTCTTTCTCTTTCTAAATTAATTTTTAATCAAAGAGGTCCAATTACCATATATCTTCTTTTGGGATCCACCAAGACATTCTAGACAGTCTCCTCCTTTTTCAGTTTCTGCTCCAATTTTTTTTTTCTCCCTTCCCACTTGCAATAACAATTTTAAATAATCAAAAATCCATACCTCCAGCCAAAATTTTTCAATTTCTTAAATTTTTCAATGTCCAAAAATCCCTTTGTCTCTTAGCTTAGCTTTCAAAGCAATCCATTTTCAATGTCTAATATATCCAAATATTTCTGCTTTTTCCGTGGGATGGGAAAGTAAACAAAAATAAAAAAAAAGAAAGTTCCCTTTGACAGCTTCTCCGCCGCTTTCGATCTTCTTAGGGAAACAATGTATCCTCCAGCAACAAGCAGCTCAATTCCAGGCAATTTAAAAGTTGTTACTTGACCCGGCTCAGACAGAACTTTCACTTTTCACACTTCCTCCAGCACAGTTCTTACCCGGTTGCTGGCTTCTTCGTGGCGGCCATTGCTGACCGCCGCTCCACCGCCTTGGGAGAAAGGGGTTTTTCCGGAGAAGGGGGGGGTCTGCGATGCCCCCACCTCCCTAACCGGCTCCCCTCTATCTTCAGCTGTCCCTACAGGGCAGCCTTAACCCCCTGACCCATCTGGATCGGGGGTACCTCGGCAGCTAGCCAGCAGGAATCGCGAGCTGTCGCGAATTCCTGCTGCCCCGAAGCCACGCAAACCGGAAGTTTCCGGAATGCTGTACGGTTCTTAAACGATACCCGGACTCGGCTGGATCCTACGACTGGAATTTGATTTCCTTGATAGTCTTTGAGTATGAGTCTTTGGAATCTGAGGTCTTGCTGCCGGACAGTAGGGATGAGCTGCTTGAGGGTCTTCCAGGAAACCATCAAGAGAGACGATCCTGAATCGACTTCCATCAGGCAGGGCTGGTTTTAGATGGCCACTTTCACTCGGATCTTCTTGGTATCAAGAGATGAGGCATGACCGATCGTGAGCCTCTTCTCGCTTCGTTGAGTGGTTTAGGGTTTTGTTTCTGTAGGAATGGTTGTTCCATTGGTGGTTCACGGGTTCTCACTTTACAGGACAGCTTCCCGTCGGTTAGCGATAGTTAGCCCCCCTCGAGGGCTGGCTGGGTCCTAACTTGCTTCTACAGATCCGTCCGATATGGCGTCTTTTCCCATACACATGGCAGAGCGTGTCGAGGAATTTGCATTCTGATCAGGGGTGGCTTGCCCCACAACCAGTGTATTGGTGCTGAGATCTTTGGCATTGGTCTCGTTCGGACCGAAGTCAATGGACCTCTTCTTTGTCGCTTTCTGATGACGATTCGAGGTCCTCGTGGTGGGCTGTTTGCAGCTGACCTTCTGACTGAGGTGAAATTTCACAGGCCAGTTGATGAAATGGGGCGTGGGTGCGGCGCATTCGGGCAGCCGACTTCCTGGTTGCTTCTGCTGCAGTAGCTTCAGTAATGGCATCTGCAAGGCTGATGTCACCTTTCGCCATCAGCTTGCTTTGGATATGTGGTGCATCTAGTCCCAGAACTATTCTGTCTCTCAGGGCTTCTTCGAGGTCGGCAAACCCACATAGGCCTCCCAGATTCCAGAGATCCGCTATGAAATCAGCAACACTTTTGCCCTTCTGATGACTTCTCTGGTAAAATTCATGCCTTCTAATGAGCATTGGCACGATCGGTGCATAGTGGGCCCTCAGTCGGGGTTCGAGGACGTCCCAGTCCATAGACTTTACTTCTGCCGGTTTCGCTAGTGCCTTGGCCATCTTGAATACAGTCGGCCCGCAATGAGTTAGGAATACCGCCCATTTCTTCCCGGTCATGGCATCCTTCAAATTGTTGGTCTCCAGAAACATCTGGAAGCGATCCATATATGAGTCCCAGTCTTCTTGCGCTAGGTCGAATGGAGCGGGTGGTATGACGCTGCCGGACATGGTTCCGCCATTGTGCATTTCAGCCATGTGCTCGGTTATCATTCTTCATCGTTCAGTCAGCTCTGACGTCTCCACATCCCACCCTCGTCACCAGTGTTAAGTTCTGAGCATGGGCGCTAAGAATGGAGACGAGCCGGTGAAACGGTGAACTTCAAAACTCTTTATTAACATGTTGTAACAGCTCAGCTCAATGGCCGAAACGGCCCCATTTATATAGGCAAACTCTTAAGTATTTAACCAATGAAAACACAGGGAACGCTAGCTCCGTTAACCAATGGGAGAGGCTCCTTAATAGCCAATCAGATTCTCCTGAATGGACCAATCCGATGTCGCTATTATCGGCCAATCAGAAGTGCAGGGCCAGAACCCTGCACTTACTTCAAGCTCTCAATAATCTTTATTTAATCACATTTATTAATTCACAACAGTTTACTACCAGCTCTGTGGGCATGGCTTGGTGGGTGGGGCAGAGGAAGGCTTCTGCACAATCCCCCCATTCTCTCCCCACCCCATTAACCTGCTTTCCAGCTCCGTTCTCCTGTGCAGGGCAACAAAAAAAAAAGACCCAGCCAATCAGCTGGGACTTTGGAGGCAGAGAATAGATGGGGGCGGGGCCAGTCAGAGGCGGTATTTGCCAGTTCTCCGAACTACTCAAAATTTCCACTACCAGTTTTGCAGAACTGGTTAGAACCTGCTGAATACCACCTCTGTGGCACCAGGGGCCGGTTCTTCACTCTTTCCGGGGAAACTCCACAGGCCAAATTTAAACACCCCACAGGCCAGATCTGGCCCCCCAGGCCTTGAGTTTGACACCCCTGTTCTAGATGCTTGAAAAGGAGCAGCTGCCCAGAATCACATGTGATTGGTGGTTCTACTTCATCGATAAAGGGAATCTTTCTTTCCAATCAGCCTCCAGACTCCATTTTATCTCCAGTGCCTTTCTCCTGGCTTGGAACTGGACCTGGATATTTTCCCTTCAACATTTATATACAAGTGACTACTTTCTTGCAAGGCTATACTAACAGAATCTTCCAAGTCTGAAAATCCAGTTCTCCCTGTCTTCTTTATCCCTGAGAAATTAGGGAGGGTCTCTTCTCTTCTCTTCTCTTCTCTTCTCTTCTCTTCTCTTCTCTTCTCTTCTCTTCTCTTCTCTTCTCTTCTCTTCTCTTCTCTTCTCTTCTCTTCTCTTCTCTTCTCTTCTCTTCTCTTCCTTATGCCCTGCATAACTGTCCAATTGCAGATTATGCCATCTCTTATCTGTTCATCCCTCGGCAAGAAGCAAAATAGATTTAACTGTTAGCTAATTTCATTAAAAGAATGTTATGGAAAACTTTAGCCCCACGGCCCTCCAGATCAACGCTATCACTTATATAATGTATGTTTTGCTATTTGGCTCCAATTATTTTGTGCATAAATTAAATAAAAGGTCTCCAGAAAGAGGGATTTGCATTCCACCCTGCCTAATAATTAGATGGTCCTGAAATTATACCATAAAGTGTAATGATACAGCAATAACTCCCCTTATTTAAATCTTGGCATGTGACATTCAGAAAGCTTTCTTCCATCCCCTAACCACTATTTTATCACCCTCATTTCTTGTCTGTGACTAGGATGAGAAAATAAAGTCCAGGTTTCTACAGAATAGCAGGGTTGGAAGGAACCTTGGAGGTCATCTAGTCCAACTGCTACTTAAGCAGGAGACCCGGATAAATGTCTGTAGAGATTTTCAGTCATCCAGGTCCTGGCTGTCCCAAAGGTGCTTTTTTCAAGAGGACTTTTTTATTTTGTTTTTCTTTGAAGATGTTTCACTTCTCATCCAAGAAGCTTCTTCAGCTCTGATGGGATAGTGGGGAATGGAACGGTTTATACTCCTTGCAGACAGCTGGTGATTTGCATCCTTTTAGTGAGCACTTGGAAGTTTATCCGTGTCCTCAGGGTCACCTGAGTAGCACTCCTGGTTAGGAGGAATGGATTTCCAGAGAAAAATTACAGATTGCAGGAACCAGGAGCACTACTCAGCTGATCCTGAGGACACAGATAAACCTCCAAGTGGCCTCAATGACTCTCTAAAATGATGCAAATGACCAGTTGTCTGCAAGGAGCATAAATCCTTCCATTCCCCACTATTACCATCAAGAAGGAGATTTAGGGTATTAAGAACAAGGACGACCAGATTTAAGAACAGTTTTTATCCAAGTGCAGTTTTGAGTTTGAATGCAGGGTCATAAGATTTATGTGGAAGTGAATGAGAGTAATGGGGTTTTACATTTTTAAATTGCATAGAGATCATTGTATGGTCAGCTGTGTTTAGTTTTAATTTAATTTAATTTTTTTCTTTTAGTGGTGTTTGTCCAGTTTTTACTTGTGGAAGAGCACCTCATTTCATTGCACCCGCTTGCGAGTGTAATGACAAATAAACTCTATCTATCTATCTATCTATCTATCTATCTATCTATCTATCTATCTATCCTGTCAGAGCTGAAGAAGCTTCTTGGATGAGAAGTGAAATGAAAATGAAAAACAAAGGATGTCCAGTTGCCTTCTCAAAAAACACCTTTTGGATTCTGGACAAAAGGTTGTCCAATCTCTTCCTAAAAACTTCCAGTGTTGGAACACCCACAACTTCTGGAGACAACACATTCCACCGATTAATTGTTCTAACTGTCAAGAAAATTTTTCTTAGTTCCAGAATGGTTCTCGCCTTGATCAGTTTCCATCCATTGCTTCTTGTCCTGCCTTCAGGTGCTTTGGACAATAGATTCTGCAGTAAACACAAAACGGATTCTGCAGCAAAACCTTCCAAGGTCAGAACGTACTTTCAAGAGAAATGGGTCAAGTCAAAGGAAAGTTTGCTCAACAGACCATTCAACTTGAAATAAAGAAGTCTCACAACTTTGTGCTTTTACACGACAGCCTTAATGGCTGTGGGCAGGATTGCTTCTTCACACAGTGATGACCATTAACTATGATTTATTCTTCAGATAGGTCGAGGACAGTTATCTGTGTTTTGACCAACAGTTGCATTTTACTACAATTTTTTTTTCCATATCAGGTTAATACCACTACAGGTGATAGTACCAGAAATTTTATTGATTGGTTAATAACTTACTGTTATTACCTTTTATAGACTAGGCAGTGAACACATATTATACTCTTTCCGACTCCCATTTTCTCCACAACAACCACCTTGTGTGATGGGTTGGGCTGAGAGAGAGTGACTAGCCCAAAATCACCCAACTGGCTTTCATGTCAAAGATGGGACTAGAACTTACAGTCTCCTCAGAGGCGGTGATGATTCTCACCGGTTCAGGCAAACTGGTAGTTAAGATTCTGCACAGTTCGGAGAACCAGCAAATCCCACCACAGGCTGGTCCTGCCCCTTTTGGGGGCCATCTTGGGCCATTTTAGGTCATTTTGGGGGGTCATATTTTAGGCTAAAAATGGCCCAGAAAATGGCCTGAAATTGGTCAAAAAACAGGCCAAAACGCAAGCAGGCCTGAAAATGGTCCAAAAGACATCCAGAAAACAGCTCAAAAACAGGCCAAAAAATGGGTGGGGCCAGCCAGTGGTGGGATTAGCCCCAACTTGCTGAATCCTACCTCTGCCTTTGAGGTGAGTGGCTAGGAGGCAGGGCTAGGCATGATGAGTGACATTATCCACCCAGTCACATGACCAACTGGCCACGCCTACGGAACCAGAGAACTGGTTATTAAAAAATTTGCTACCCAGCATTAAGTTTCCTGGTGATTGGCCCAAAGTCACCCAGCTAGCTTTTATGGAAGGACTGGAATTCACAGTCTCCTGGTTTCTAGCCTGCTGCCTTAGCCACGAGACCAAACTAGTTTTATTTTACTCATTCATTTAGGATTTGATGGTATTTATAGCCCCTTATATCCTCACATCCCAGACATAAACTGTTTCAACTCCTATCCTCAAAACGACACTATAGAGCACTGCATACCAGAGCAACCTGATACAAGGACAATTTTTCCCTTAATGCCATCACTCGGCTAGACCAATAATTCCCTCCACACTGTCCAACTATTTACAAAGTCAGCACTACTATTACTATTAATCTTCTCATCACTCCTTATCACCCATCCCCTCCCACTTGTGACTGTATGACTGTAATTTTGTTGCTTGTATCCTTACAATTTATATTGACTGTTTCCTAAGTATGATTGATTGCTTATTGTACCCTATGACTATCATTAAGTGTTGTACCTGATGATTTTCAATTCTTGATGAATGTATCTTTTCTTTTACACTGAGAGCATTTGCACCAAGACAAATTCCTTGTGTGTCCAATCACACTTGGCCAATAAAGAATTCTATCTATCTATCTATCTATCTATCTATCTATCTATCTATCTATCTATCTATCTCCCATTTCCCAAGCTGGTCATCTGATCAAAATTCAGATGCTTGGAAACTGACTTTGTTTATGACAGTTGCAGTGTCCCAGGGTCATATCATCACCATTTCTTACCTCTACCAAACAAAGTCAATGGGGAAGCCAGATTCATTTAACAACCATATTACTAACTTAATACCTGCAGTGATTCACTTAACACCTGTGGTGAGAAAGGTTGCAAAAGGGGAGAAACTCATTTAACCACTGCCTGGCTCAGCAACAGAAATTTTGGGTCAAAAAGTTGTGGTCATGTGTTGAGAACTACCTGGAAGATGAGTTGAGAGCAAGGAAAAAATCCAGGACAAATATTTTCTTCAAATATGTCAATAGCAAGAGGAAGATAAGGGAGGCAGTAGGCTCAATGCCAATACCAAATGAAGAAATCTTAATGGATGGACAGCCTTATAATCCTCTCCCTGCTCTTTGATAAGGTAACTCTCTTAAATCAACAGAGTAAATCTATGTTGATTTCAGCCAAGCTCTTGACATGGTGCCACCTGGCATTCTCACTGATAAGCTGTTAAAGGGCAATTTGGATAACAATCCAGTATAATGGCTCCACAGCTGGCTGGCTACTTGTGCTCATATAGCCAGCATCAATGGCCTTACATCCATCCAGAGGGCAGAAAGCTACAGGGAAGATTGATAGTACCAATATCCAGGGTTTATTTATTTGTATCCTGTCTTGACTGTTTTTGCAAATAAGTCAAGGCGATTAACATATCCACCACACTTTCCTTCTCCTATCTTCTTCTGTGAGGTGGGTTGGGCTGAGAGAGAGGGCCTGGTCCAAAGTTGACCAACCGACTTTCATGCCTAAGATAGGACTAGAACTCACTGTCTCCTGGTGATTGTCCCAAAGACACTCAGATGGCTTTCATGCCTGAGGCAGGACTAGAACTCATCATCTCCTGGTGATAGGCCCAAAGTCACCCAGCTGGCTTTCATGCCCAAGGGAGAACTAGGACTCACTGTC
Source organism: Hydrophis major (assembly GCA_033807585.1). Classification (NCBI taxonomy): domain Eukaryota; kingdom Metazoa; phylum Chordata; class Lepidosauria; order Squamata; family Elapidae; genus Hydrophis; species Hydrophis major. The sequence goes on along the minus strand of CM066330.1, from coordinate 3,164,794 downwards.
TCCTGGTGATTGTTCCAAAGTTAGTCAGCTCATTTTCACTGCTAATGTGGAACTAGAACTCACCATTTCCTGTAAATGGTTCAAAATCAACCAGTTGGCTTTTATGCTTAAGGCAGAACCAGAGCTCACGGTCTCCCACTTTCTAGCCTGGTGATTCAAAAACAAGACACCCACCTCCTTCTGGCTAAAAAAAAAAAAAAAAGAATACTGATTTTAATCTAATCTTGATAAGTTGGAATGCTTGGTGGAGATTCTTCCAATGCAACAAATGTAAGTTTTTACAGTTAGGGGGAAAATATAGGCTGTTCATAAAAGACATAGGATTCAAAGTTTGGGAAGAGTACATTAGAGAAGGATCACAGGTGGTCTTTGACAATAAATTGGACAGAAGCTGTCAGTGTGAGACAGGTACAAGCAGGGCCCACAGAGTCATCTCTGAGAAGTCTTTGGTGCTCTTTCAGCTTGGTTGTTTTCTTGTGGATATTTCATTACCAAACTAGGTAGCATCAACAGTGCGCTGTGCTGTGTTGATGATGTTACCTAGTTTGACAATGAAACATCTGCAAGAAAACAACCAACCTCAGAAAACACCAAGGATCCCACAGGCCTTCCTCCTCTTTCTCTTCCTCCTCCTCCTCCTCCTCTTCCTCCTCCTCCTCCTCTTCCTCCTCCTCTTCCTCTTCCTCCTCCCCCTCCTCCTCCTCCTCCTCCTCCTCCTGTCTCTCCTTTTCTTTCGAAACTAAAATATATGAAAAACGGTTGCAGGATTTGGGTTTGCCTAGTCTGGAGAAAAGAAGGACTAGGGAGACATGATAGCAGTCTTCCAGGATTTGAGGGGCTGCCACAAACAAGAGGGAGTCAAGCTATTCTCCAAAGTACCAGAAGGCAGGACAAGGAACAACGGATGGAAACTAATCAAGGAGAAAAGCAACCTGGAATTATGGAGAAACTTCTTGACAGGGAGAACAATTAACCTCTGGAACAGCTTTGACTTCAGAAGTTGTGGGTGCTTCATCATTAGAAGTTTTTAAGAAGAGAGTTGACAGCTACTTGTCCAAAATGGTGTAAGGTCTCCTGCTTCAGTGGGGGGTTTGGGTTGGGCTAGAAGACCACCAAGGTCCCTCCCAGCTCTATTCTGAACAGTTTGATTATGCTGCGTTAACTAGAGACAAAAGAGTGTTGGCATTCTTTAAAGGTTTTATGTTTGAATCAATGACATAAAAAGCAGTTTTAATTGGGAAGGCATAGGCCAATAAGTTGCCATTACAATTCCTTTGACACTTGCCCCCTCTCTATTCTTGTACCAAGTGTTAAGACTGTTGGACTCCCTGTATTTCATACTTATTGGCACATTTGCCTAGCAGTTTCGTTTGAAACCAGTTAAGAAGATTGAAGTTTGCAGGCTTGTAGAAATGTCAAGCAAATATTTAACACGTTTCGTAAGAGTGGGTGAAAATTGCACAATTTGGTAAGGGTCTTGCAGAAGAGACAAAGCCATTTAAAACCTTCCATGAATTAGGTACAAAATGAGCAGTAGAGCAAACCACATCTATGAACTGATATTTGTACAGAATACAAGAAATAACAGAGTTGGAAGACACCTTAGAGGTCTTCTAGTCCAACCTCCTGCTCAAGCAGGAGATCCTATGATATTCTGGGAAAATACTTGTCTGAGTTCTTCTAAAAATCATGATTGATTACTTATTGCTTGTATGTACCCTAAGAGCTTATGCACCAGAGACAAATTCTTTGTGTGTCTGGTCATAATTGACCAACAAAGAATAGAATAGAATTCTTTATTCAGTTCAGTTTTGGAAGAACAACTGAACTGAAAAGCTGACCCAGCTTCTTGGATGAGAAGCGAAATTTCTTCAAGGAAAAAAACAAAGCCCAGGTGCCTTTTGAAAAAGCACTTTTGGGACAACATGGCCTGAATGACTAGGAATCTCCATAAAGATGCATGGGTTTGTTTCTTGGAGTCTTGTCCAATGCCAAATTTCAAACGCATCAATATTCTTCAAGGGACAGCATACTTGTGTATTCCCTTCATTGGAAAGAATGGAATAGAATAGAATAGAATAGAATAGAATAGAATAGAATAGAATAGAACAGAGCTGGAAGGGACCTTGGAGGTCTTCTAGTCCAGCCCCCTGCTCAAGCAGGAGAACCTATACTATTTCTGACAAATGACTGTGTAGTCTCTTCTTAAAAACCTCCAGTGATGGAGAGCCCATGATTTCTGAAGGCAAGCTGTTCCACTGGTTAATTGTCCTCACTGTTAGGATGTTTCTCCTTCATTCCAGGTTCAAGTGGGCAATTTCCTTGTGAAATCACAAATTATCTCTGCATCTTGTTTGATGAATTACCCTTATCTGGAGATAGTGGAGGAAAGTGATTCTGGTTTTTCCGTTCTGCTGAATCCATTGTCACAGAAGGAATGTTGCTCCATTTAAAGTTCCTTTTTAAGCCAGCACCACTGAACGTCGATAACCACATTTTTGTGACGAATTAAATCCCCTTCTTTATCTGAGGCAATTAAGGCCCCTCAATTTCTCTTCTCATCTAATTAATCCAGAATGTCAAATAGGAAATCAGCAAGTTGGGAAGGAGGAAAAAAAATAAAAGAAGATTTCAATGGTTTGGAAAAATTAATTAGCTTTTCATTAAGACCGTAAAATGCAGAAATATCTGGTTGAGAGAGAATGTTAATAATTATCCACTGTTCTTTGAACTATAATTAAAATGTTGAGTTCCAACTTGAGCGGAGAAATCACTGAGCAAATTGAACCCCCATGAAAGATGGCTGGGTTGCACAGAAGGTGGGAAATCTGTACATTTCTAAATGACATGGAGTCACTCCAGACCCCATTTTTAATCCCATCATGGCTTTGATTCAGAAGTTGATCTGAGAGCTCCATTAACGGCATACTGCATTTGATGAACATTAGTCATTGTCTTCTGAGCTTATAAAGAAATTTCTTTATGGAGGGGTTTCTCCTCTCCTTTCTGTTAGGAAGGAAGGAAGGAAGGAAGGAAGGAAGGAAGGAAGGAAGGAAGGAAGGAAGGAAGGAAGGAAGGAAGGAAGGAAACAGGGAGAGAGGGAGGGAGGAAGAAGGGAAGAAAGGGAGAGAGGGAGAGGGAGGGACAAAGGAAGGAATAGGAAGAGAGGGAGTGAGGGAGAAGAAACATTAAAAAGAAAGAGGGAGGGAGGAAGATAGGAAGGAAGGAAAGGAGGGAGGGAAGTAAAAAGAATAAAAAAAAAGAGGTAGAGAGGGTGGGAGGATGCTCAGAAGTTATCTCAACCCTGATCTTCCTTTCATTGTTATCCTTTAAAAGGCCCTGCTTACAGGAGACAAAAAATTGTGTCATTCGTCCGTTCGTTCATTCTTCGTTTGTTCATTTGTTCATTCATTCATTCATTCATTCATACATTCATTCACTCACTCACTTGCTCACTCACTCACTTGCTCACTCACTCGCTCACTCACTCATTCCATTCATTCATTCATTGTTTCAGTCATTCAGTCATTCACCCCAGCTCCTTATTTGCCAGATGTCAGGGAAGACTCTTGCAAATGCAATGCACCAATGACAAGTTCAAGCCACCATGAATAGACCAAGAAATATTTATGCATTTATTTAGCAATGAACAGCAGGGCCTATCACAATTAATATATTTTATATCAACCACTTCAGGCAGATAATGGACAACTAATGGGCCCGGTTAATTGGCTTTTAACTCTTGCCATCTGGGTGGGTTTCACCCATCCTTTCTTGCCCCAAGGCAGTGGACTTCCTGGGGATTTTGACACGAACATAGTGTGCTAGAGAATTTAATTAAACTTTTTTCTGCTTATGCATATGCAACTTCATTTGTATGCAACGGGAAAGGTCAATGGTTGGAATGTTTCTGCTGAAAGCCTCAAGAATGAGACAGCAATGGTGGCATTTGGGGGATTTTGTTCAGTGGGAAGGATTTGCTTAGTATTTCTCATGTTGTCTATAGGCCTGTCAGATAAAACCGGTTTGAGTCCTGTTGTCCAAGTTTTCTTCCGGGTTTCTGCTTTTCTATCTTATTTTGAAACACCTTTGGGATGAATGGTTGAGCTTGCTTCCTTGTCGCTAAGAGAAACTAAGGTCTAGTGCAGGGGTCGCCAACCTTTTGGACCTCAGGGACCACCAAACTCATAATTTTAAATCCAGCAGACCAGAGACCCTGGGAAAATCACAAAAATGTCTGTAGGGAGGTTCCCCACCCCGTTTTCCTACCAATCAATCATTCTTTATTTGGGATTGCAGGATACCATCTCCAGCTCCGTTCTCGGGGTGGGGGGAGAGACTTTTGGCTTCATGCAAGGAAAGCAGCAGAAGCAGCAGAAGTCTTTCTTTCTCTCCCCCAAACTCCACCAGAAATGAGTCTTTGTAAGACTTGTTGTTATGAACTAATAAAGGCGTTTAATAAAGTTTTAACAACCTTAAGTAAAAAGCAGGGTTCTAATCCTGCACTTCTGATTGGCCAATAATAGCGACATTGGATTGGTCCTTTCTGGGAAATCTGATTGGCTGTTAACGGGCCAACTCTCATTGGTTCAAGGGTTTAACACTTCCATGGTTTTCATTGGCTAATAGGACAGCAGTCAACCCTATAAAAGGGCTGCGGCTGCCCTCGGTGATTGCTCTGTTCAGTATGCTTAATAAAGAGTTGAAGTTCACTGTTCACTGCCTCATCTCCACTCCTTGCACTCATGCGCAGAACATAACACTGGTGACGAGGATGGGATGCGGAGACATCTGAGCTGATTGAACACTCACAGAGCACCAAACAGAGCATGTGGCTGAAGGCACATCGACAACGGAAACCATGTCCGCTGGCGCCATGCCATCCACTCCCTTTGACCCGCCACAAGAAGACTAGGACTCATACATGGACTGGTTCCAGATGTTTCTGGAGACCAACAACTTGAAGGACACAACTACAGGGAAAAAGCCAGCAGTGTTCCTGACCCATTGTGGGCCTGCCGTCTTTAAGATGGCCAAGGCACTAGCGAAACCAGCTGAGGTGAAATCCATGGACTGGGACATCCTCGCACCCCTTCTACGGGCCCACTATGCACCCGCCATACCAACGCTTGTCCGAAGACATGAGTTTTATCAGAGGGACCTGTTAAGCCTGTGTTCCCCAACCAGGGTTAAGGAGACAAGCTAAACAGAATGTGCAGCATTAGTCAGATAGGCACACAGATAAATGAGTGAGATAAGTTTGTATGTTAGTTAACATACAGTAAAAATAACAGATACACTTGTGTTATCAAAAATATAGTTTATTCCATTATGAGTTCATAGCATAGTCAAAATAACAGTCCATTAGTCATGTATCATTTTAGTCAGTCCATTCAAGGATATTCAGTTAGCAAAAGTCCATGTAGAATATCCTATGTCAGTTCACTTACAATAAATCAACAGTCCTTTCTCTCCCCTGTTCAAGTCAGGAAAAACGCAGTCTTCATCCAGTAATTAGGGATCATCAAGTCAGAGAGACCAAGCTGCCGTGCCTTGCTTCTTTTATGTTGCTTTCACAACCACTCCCTTAATTACATTCCTACAGTTAAAGTTGCAGACACTTTAACTAACAAACTATGATAACATATTTATTATTTTACCTAAACCAGTTAGGGTAAACAATGTTATCCCTAACAGGACCAATGGAAAGGAGAGAGCGTCGCAGATTTCATCACGGACCTCCGGAACCTGGGAGGCCTCTGTGGATTTGCAGACCTCCAAGAAGCTCTGAGAGACCGAATAGTTCTGCGATCAGATGACCATACGGTGCAGAGCAAGATCATGGCCAAAGGAGACATTGATCTTGCCGATGTCATCAAAGACACTATTGCAGCAGAAGCAACCAGGAAGTCGGCCACCCGAATGCGCCGCACCAACGCACTGTTCTGTCAACAAGCCAACGATACCTCACCTCGCCTCGAGAGGCACACAACAGCGGCCCACCACGAGGACCTCAAATCTCCATCAGAAAGTGATGAGGAGGAGGTCAACCGGCTCCGGTCCAAATGCGACTAACGCAACCTGCGGAATCAAAGACTACCGCACCAATGTGCAGGTTGTGGGCAAACCACCCGCGATCATATTGCAAATTCCTCGACGCGCTCTGCCATTCCTGTGGGAAAAGAGGCCACATTGGGAAGGTCTGTAGAAGCAAGCGAGGATCCAGCCCAATTCGGAGAGAAAACAACTACCGCCAGACCACAGGGAATCATCCTGTGAGTTGGGAACACTTGAACCACCAATGGAACAACCACTCCTACAGAAATAAAACACTTGCCACTTCAACGAGACGGGAAGAGGCACACCAAACCATTACCATCGGTCACGCTTCATCGTTAGATGCAAAGAAGATCCGAGTGAGGGTCGTCATCGAGAACCAACCTTGCATGATGGAAGTCGACAAAGGTTTGTCCCTCTTGATGGTTTCCTGGAAGACCCTTAAACAGTTAATCCCTGCCATCTGGCCATCAAGACCTCAGAGCCCAAAGAATTATACTCAAAGATTACCAGGGGAACCGAATTACGGTCGTCGGCTCCAGCCAAGTCCAAGTATCATTCAAAAATCGTACTGCATCGTTACCGCTGACCGTCGTCGATCGCGACTGGCCTAGTTTGTTAGGCCTTCAATGGTTTGCCCCACTCAGGATTGAGATAGCTGGCATTCACCAAACCAGAAGTGACAACTGGGAGGAGGCCCTTGTCCAGGAATTCCAGGACGTTTGCAGACAAACTAGGCGAGTACAAGGGGACCCCGATATCATTTAACCTTAACCCTGAAGTAGCCCCCATTCGCCTTAAGCCTCGTCAGGTACCTTTTGCCATAAAACCAAAGATCGATGAGCAGCTCAATAAATTAATAGCCCACGGTGTTTTAGAACCAACTGACCATGCCCGTTGGGAAACCCCAATCGTAACACCCATTAAACCAGATGAATCGTTAAGGATTTGTGGGGACTACCGGGCCACCCTCAATCATGCCCTTCAACAGAACGCTTACCCAGTGCTGGTGGTTCAACACCTTCTCCATTCCCTGGGGGGCGGAAAAGTCTTCGCTAAATTGGATTTAGCGCAGGCGTACCAACAATTGCCTGTAAATAAAAAAACACGGAAGCACAGACGATCGTTACGCACCGAGGTGCTTTTAAATGCAACCGACTCCAATTCGGAGTGAGCGTGGCCCCAGGGATTTTTCAAAGTCTGATGGAGAGACTTTTGCAAGGGATCAAGGGGGTCGTGCCATATTTTGACGATGTTTTAATTGCGGCCCCAAATAGAGAAGTACTAGAGAGGCGTCTTAGAATGGTTCTCCAGAAATTTGAAGACTCCAGACTAAAGGTTAAAAAAAATAAATGTCAATTGTGTACAGAGAAAGTAGAGTTCCTGGGGTACCTAATCGATAAGCAAGGCATTCACCCCACTAATAGCAAACTAAGAGCGATCAAAAATGCCCCAAGACCCAAGAATAGGACAGACCTCCAAGCTTTCCTGGGGCTCATTAACTTTTACAACATCTTCTTACCCCAGAAGGCGACTGTAGCTGAGCCCCTACATAGACTTCTTGACAAAAAAGCCACCTGGGTCTGGGGACACCGAGAGGAGCACGCATTCCAACAAGTGAAAAACTTACGAACCTCCAATGCTGTTTTAATGCAGTATAATGAGACTTTGCCTTTAACCATTACGTGTGACGTGTCACCATTTGGAGTAGGAGCCATTTTAAGTCATGTGTTACCAAATGATAGAGAGGCCCCTATTGCCTATTTTTCAAGGACCTTATCGAGGGCTGAACGCAACTATAGCCAAATTGACAAAGAGGCTCTTGCTGTTGTATCTGCTGTGAAACAGTTTCATGAATATGTGTATGGACGAGCTTTTACTATTATTACAGATCACAAGCCTTTGCTGGGGATTGTAGCGGGAGACAAGCTAACCCTCCTATATATTGTCACCTAGAATGACTCGTTGGTCAGAGTTCTTAGCTGCGTACAATTATAAATTGCAACACCGCCCGGGGAAAGCCATTCCCCACACTGATGCATTGAGCCATGTCCCACTTCAGGAAACTGTCGACGACCCAGCTCCAACCCTCACGACACTCCAGATTGAAACCCTACATTCACCGCTGCTAACAGCCAGAGACATCGCTATCGAAACAAAATGAGATCCTGTCCTGGCGCGAGTTCTCAGCTGGGTCGAATGAGGATGACCAGTAGAACAAACCCCTGATGACTTCAACCCTTTCAGAAACCGGCAAACAGAACTTTTCTCACAGAAAGGCTGCATCCTATGGGGAGACAGAGTCATCGTCCCAGAGCGGTTACAACGAACAGTTTTGAAAGCATTGCATGACGGTCACCCCAGCATCGTGCGCATGAAAGCGCTCGCACGAAGCTGCGCGTGGTGGCCGGGAATCGATAAGCAGATCGAAGCCTGGGTGAAGACTTGTCTAAAGTGCCAAGAAATCAGCAGTGCTCCACCTAGAGCAACTCCAACGGAGTGGGAAACCCCCTGGGGGCCATAGTGCTGCATCCAAATTGACTTTGTGGGACCTAGTAAGGGACATACGTTCCTCCTAACAGTGGATACCTATTCCAACTGGCTCGAAATCCACAAGATGAAGACTACTACAACCGATTCAGTCATCCGCAAATTAAATAAACTATTCACAACACATGGACTGCCAGATGTTTTAGTCTCCGATAACAGACCCCAGTTCATGGCCCTGGCGTTTGAACAATACTTAGTGGACCAAGGCATCCACCATGCGCTAACCTCACCGGTGCACCCTGCAGCCAATGGAAGGGCCCAGCGCATGGTCCAATTTCTTAAAAAAACTCTCCACAAGATGGACCTTGGGGACATTGACGACAAACTGAACAGAATATTCCTACTCCAACACATCACCCCGCACAGCGTAACCAACAAAACGCCAGCTGAACTGTTGATGGGACGCAGGCTTCGCTCCCACCTCGACCCTCTCCACCCGGCCTACGCTCCAGAGAAACCCTGTGGATCTAGTGGAAAGTGCCGTGAATTCAAGGTAGGCGACTTAGTCTTTGCTAAAAATCTTTCTGGCGAACCGTTGTGGATCAAAGCAACCGTAACCCAAGCCACCAGGCCCAGATCATACCACGTACAAACAAGGGACAGGAAAATATGGAAACGCCATATAGATCAGCTTCGCTCTAGGTTGCAACCCAGTTCCCACGACTCCTGTGACCCTCAAACTGGGGGGGGAGGGGATGTCGAGGGAACCAAATTTGAGATGCTGGATGACAAAATCAAAGGAAGTCAGCAGCCCGGTGCATCACCTGAAGAAGAATCAGGAATGGGGGCTGCCTCGCCACAGAGAAATACCTCAATGGAGGCGAGCCTGCAGGTATCGGAGGACAACAATGACAGAATCAGTGGCACCGAGTCATCCTGTGATGATGCGGAACCACCTGTACCAGATAAATCAAAAACGTTCCACCGAAACCGGACTACAGACAGGAACCAGTGGGACAGCGCAAATCTAATAGACAGTTGAAACAACCTGCATATCTACGGGATTACGTCACCGCACCCCTCAAATGGAACCTAGGGGGAAGGAGGGGTGTTATGAACTAATAAAGGCATTTAATAAAGTTTTAACAACCTTAAGTAAAAAGCAGGGTTCTAATCCTGCACTTCTGATTGGCCGATAATAGTGACATCAGATTGGTCCTTTCTGGGAAATCTGATTGGCTGTTAACGGGCCAACTCTCATTGGTTCAAGAGTTTAACATTTCCATGTTTTTCATTGGCTAATAGGACAGCAGCCAATCTATAAAAGGGCTGCTGTGGCCCTAGGTGATTGCTCTGTTCAGTATGCTTAATAAAGAGTTGAAGTTCACTGTTCACTGCCTTGTCTTCACTCCTTGTCTCCTCACAGAACATAACACTTGTCATGCTGGCGCAGCCTCTTGGAGCAGGAGGTCTTGCAGAGTCCCAAAGATTCATTTCTGGCAGAGTTTGGGGGAGAGAAAGAAATATTTCTGCTGCTTTCCTTACATGCAGCCAAAAGCAGAAAAAGAAGGAAGCAGAAAGAAGCAGCCCTGTGGCCAGGCAAGGCACGTGGGATGAGTTTCCCCACTCTGGCCTTCCCCCCTCCCCTCACTACCTCGTGTTGTTCACAATGCAAGTGACACAAGCCTTGTGTTCCCATGCGGCCTGGATTAATTGTTTTGGGGGGGGTGCTTTGGAGGTGGCATTTCTCCGAGGACCACCAATATTTTCTCATGGACCACCAGTGGTCCCTGGCCCACTGGTTGGCGACCACTGTTCTAGTCCACTCCCTTACTCAAGCAGCAGACCTTATAACATTTCAGACAAGTGGTTGCCAATCTCTTCTTAAAAACCTTCAGTGATGGAACACCCAGAATTTCTGAAAGCAAGTTATCCCACTGATTAGTTGTCCTCCCTGTCAGGAAATTTCTCCTTAGTTCTAAGTTGCTTCTCTCCTTGATTAGTTTCCACCCATTACTTCTTGTCCTGCCTTCAGGTGCTTTGCAGAATAGTTCGACCCCTTCATCTTTGTCCCACTCTCGTCTAGCATTGATGATGTTACCTATTTGTGTTATGAAATGTCTACAGGAAAGCAACCAAGCTCAGAGAATACCAAAAACTCTATAGTCGTCTCCTCCTCCTCCTCCTCCTCTTCCTCCTCCTCCTCTTCACAAACCCTGCTCTCTTCTAGCACTGATGATGTTACCTAGTTGAGTCATGAAACATCTGGAAGAAAACAACCAACTTCAGAGAGCACAAAGGAAGCCAAATATTCAAGCCAGCCCTTGAAGTTGCAAGTTAACCAGGATCCCAACTCAACAACCCATCACCAACTATCCAATTCTAAAGTTTTATACAATGACCCTTTATTTTCCTTTATTGGTACAATCAACTGATCTTAGAATGTCTTCTCTTCTGTACTGTCTCAGAAGGTACACGAGACACCTCCTGCTCTCAAGGTTGGAGTCTCAAATTCAGCATGCATATATATCCTGGGTTCCTTTATACTTTAAGAAAGGCAGCACACACACTCTCGCTATCTCCCCTGTTTTGCAATGAAAATAATTCATTAGTATTGCCAGGTTATCTCTCGCGAATAGATTGCCAAGCTGACCTTTCCACGATGTTGCCTTGCATTTCATCACCAAAAAAACCTAGCTTCTCGCTTCTCCTTTCTTAAAGACAAAACGATTCAAAGGAGGAGGAAATGTATATATATACTGAAAGGACTCCAAGACAAAAACCAAAGACAGGGTGTGTATCGTTGGGATTTAGTACAACAAATCAATTATCTCTCTTGTGCAGCAAGCTGTGAAGAAGACAGGCATGGAGAAAAGAGATGAAACGGGCTCCTTGAAATGTTACATTAGGGCAAAGTAACAGTTCATTAGATTGTACAAGGTAGGTGTAATTGCCCAGCAAAAATGCAATGACTGGATGCTTAATTTAATATGGGCTTGTTACAACCACCCAACCAATACGCAAGATCTGTATCCTTTGGCCCAAACCCCCTGGATTAGAAAAAGAAAGATTGCTGCAGTTAAAGAAAGAACAGACCATCATTTCATTGCATCTAAAGAGGAGGTTTGGTCTAGTGGTGAAGGCCCCAAGCTAGAAAACAGGAGACGGTGAGTTCTAGACCCATCATAGGCATGAAAGCTGGCTGGGTAACTTTGGGACAACCACTAGGAGCTTGAGAGTTCTAGACCTGCCTTAGGCATGCAATATGACAGGGTGACTTTGGACCAATTGCCTGGAAACTCCAAGCTCTAGTCCACCTTATGCATGAAAGATGACTGGGTGATTTAGGACCATTCACTAGATGATAGTGAATTCTAGTCCTGCCTTAGGGATGAAAGATGACTGAGTTACTTTGGATTAATCATCAGTAAACTATGAGTTCTAGTCCATCTTGGGCATGAAAGCTGACTGTGTGACCTAGAAACAATTACCAGGTGACAGTGAGTTCTAATTCTGCCTTAGGCAAGAAAGACAGTTGGGTGACTTTTGGCCAATTATACTTTGAATAAACTATGAGTTCTAGTAAAGGGACACGGTAGCTTAATGGCTGAGATGCTGAACTTGTTGATCAGAAAGGTCAGCAGTTTGAATCCCTAGCACTGCGTAATGGAGTGAGCTCCCGTTACTTGTCCCAGCTTCTGCCTACCTAGCAGTTCGAAAGCATGTAAAAATGCAAGTGGAAAAATAGGGACGGTATTGGTGGGAAGGTAACAGTGTTCCGTGCACATTCTGTGTTTAGTTATGCTGACCACATGACCAAGGAGACATCTTCGGACAGCGCTGGCTCTTCGGAGATGAGCACTGCCCCCTACAGCCGGAAACAACTAGCATATATGGGCGAGAGGAATCTTTACTTTTATGAGTGGTAGACCATCTTAGGCATGAAAACTGGCTATGTGACTTAGGACCAACCACCAGGTGATAGTGAATTCTAGTTCTGCATTAAGCATGGAAGACAGTTTGGTGACTTTGGGCCAATTATCAGTAAACTATGAGCATCTTGGGCATGAATGCTGACTTAGGACAAAACATTAGGTGATAATGAGTTCTAGACTTGCCTTAGGCATGAAAGTCCGCTGGGTGACTTTTAGCCAATCATCAGCAAACTGTGAGCTTTAGTCCAACTTAGGCATGAAAGCTAACTGGGTGCCCTAGGACCAATCATTAGGCAATAGTGAGTTCTAGTTCTGCCTTAGGCATGAAAACCTGCTGGATGACTTTGGGCCAATCTTCAGTAAATTATGAGCTCTAGTCCATCTTGGGCATGAAAGCTAACTGGGTGACCTAGGACAAATCACTAGGTGATAGCGAGTTCTAGTTCTGCCTTAGGCATAAAATCCTGCTGTGAAACTTTGGGTCTGTCCAGGTCTCTCAGGCTAACCCACTTCATAGGGTTGTTGTTGGGGAAAATAGGAGGAGGGAGAAGGATATGTTTGCTGCTTTGAATTAATTATAAAGCAGGAATGAAATCAAATCAGTGATAAGTACAAAATCTCCAAGGATATTGAAAACTCTGAGTCTATGAGGTGGTTAAAGGCCTCCTTGAAAACTGAGACAGCTTCTGACACGATGACTATTTCTTTACTTTTTACAACCACCAAATGCAAACTCTCTCCCAGCTAATGCTGACCTTTCCTTGTTCTATTTTATTATTATTATTTTTTGTGAAGGTGGGATTGTGGGCCCTCCTTATTTGCCAAGGTACAAATTTCATCCATCTTCATTTGTTCCCTTTCTGATTTTACTCCCACCGGTTCATAAGTAACCTGGGAGAGGCTGAGAGGCAGAGAGATCTTGTAGGATGTTAATTGATTCTGCCTTGCCGAAGAATGTTACAGCCGCATTGGGCTAGAAAATGGAATGTGTTTTAATGTGATGCTTGAAGGAATGCACACGCCATACAAATTTGAAAGTGGAGCTGGAGGGAGGCAGAGCTAGATTCCTTGTTCCCAAGAAGCAAAGGGCTAGGATTTGAGAGTCTGCCCATGAGGTATCTACCAGGAATTTTGCAGTGTTTCTTCCAGATCACCTCTGACCCATGGAAAATGGAGAATGCAACATCCCTTTTGCCTGAGCGAAGGGGCACTGAGGATATTTTTGAAAAAGAAAAAGAATGAACAACCATTTGATTGGGATGGTGTAAGGACTATTACCTTGGGGTTTGGACTAGAAGACCTTCAAGCCCCATGATTCTATGTTCTATGATTCCACAGTTCCATGATTCTGTGCTTCTATGACTCCATGATTCTATGGTTCTACATTTCCATGATTCTATGGCTTTTGTTCAATGATTTTATGAATCCATGATTCCATGATTCTATGGTTCCATGATTTTGTGGTTTTGATTCCACAATTCTATGGTTCTATGATCCCATGGTTCCATGATTCTGTGGTTCTATGATTCCATGATTTGATGGTTCTATGATTCCATGATTTGATGGTTCTATGATTCCATGATTCAATGGTTTTATGATTCCATGATTCTATGGTTCCGTGGTTCCATGATTCTATGGTTTGATTCCATGATTCTATAGTTCTATGATTCCATGATTCTATGTTTCTATGATTCCATGATTCTATGGTTTTGATTCCATGATTCTATGAATCCATGATTCCATGATTCTATGGTTCCATGATTTTGTGGTTTTGATTCCACAATTCTATGGTTCTATGATCCCATGGTTCCATGATTCTGTGGTTCTATGATTCCATGATTTGATGGTTCTATGATTCCATGATTCGATGGTTCTATGATTCCATGATTCAATGGTTTTATGATTCTATGATTCCGTGGTTCCATGATTCTATGGTTTGATTCCATGATTCTATAGTTCTATGATTCCATGATTCTATGTTTCTATGATTCCATGATTCTATGGTTTTGATTCCATGATTCTATGAATCCATGATTCTATAGTTTTGATTCCATGATTCTATAGTTCCATGCTTATATGGTTCTATGATTCCATGTGTCCACAATTCTATGTTTTTTAAAACATGACTCAATGGTTCAATGGTTTTATGATTCCATGATTCTATGGTTCTATGACTCCATGGTTCAATGGTTCTGTGATACTTGATGTCAAAATTCTGCAGTTGGGACTAAGTACAGAAGAACCCAATTCAATAGTGGTTGGCTGTCAGAAAGAGGGCCTGAAGCTGAGGAAACTTTTTATTTGGAAGATAAGTGAAACTGCATTGATAACTGGGGCACTTTTTCACTGGGTAAGGTTATCAGTCTGTTAATAGTGTTGAAGAAAATACCCTGAGGAATGATAGTGCTATTTATTAAAGATTGCATAATTATATCTATTTATTATATCTATTTATTAAAGATGGCAATTAGAAAAAATAAGAAAAGCTACAATAAGATAAAAAATAGAATATGCAAAAAGGAAAATCAAAAAAAGAAAACCAATAAAAAAATTGATTTTTCTGTTGCAGAACAGAACTGAACTACATTTTCAGCTGTATCTTTGATGGGAACCTGGTCCAAACCTCTGACAAATGCATACAGGATATTTTAATCTCACTTGTTTGTTTTTTCAGTTCTTCCTTTTTTTTAAAAAAAAAACATTTTTGCACAGTTAAGTTTTAGTTTGCAAGAACAATTAATCTCTTCTAAGTTTTGGCCATTTTTCAGATGAAATTTCCAGGGCTTTTGTGCCAGACCAATTTGTAGACTTGGGGGATGTGAGAAGTCAAAACAAGACATGCTGATCCTCATTTTTATGTAAATGACACATAACAAAGACCTGAACAATTGCAGATGGACCTGTGTAGAGGCTCCGGAAGGTCTGCAGAATGAAAAACAATTTAATTTTTGTGATGCCTGCAAAAGATAAATGAAGAATATGTAACAAAGAAAGCTGAAAACTGAGTAGCTTAAAATCAAAGATTTGTAAGATGCATGGTGCTCCTTGAGCTTGGTTGTTTTCTTGCAGATGTCTCATGGTCCAACTAGGCAACATCATCAGTGCTAGAAAGATATGGGAATTGTGGAGAGGAGGAGGAGGAGGAGGACTGAGAGGGTCATTGGTGCTCTCTGAGCATGGTTGTTTTCTTGAAGATGTCTCATGGCCCAACTAACAACATCATTAGTGGTAGAAGATAATGGGAATTGTAGAGAGGAGGAGGAGGTCTGTGAAATTATTGGTGCTCTCTGAGCTTGACTGTTTTCTTGAAGACATTTCATTACCGAATTAAGTAACATCATCAGTGCTGGAAGAGAGTGGGGTTTGCTTTCAGTTTACACACTAGTGGCTCGTCCTATCCTATATACATAAAAAAGGCTAGATACTCAAGGAATTCCTCATCTATAATTGTATACTTTTAGGTTTCAGAAAAGAAAATTGGCACTGAAGTGTATATACTTGTAAACCACCGAGATTCCAGTTGACTCCAGTGAATAATCCATCACAACCATTAAATATTCACTTCCCTGAAAAGCAAAGCCGTACTAGGTATAGACACTGAAATTCAACTCAGGGGGAATTAAGTGGAATTTTGCAAGGCCTCGCTGGTTGTCTCATTGCTAAGCGGGGAAACAGCTCCACAGATGGTGTCGCAGCCTCCCAGTTTATACAAGAAACACTTAAAAGACTCAACCGCAATCCCAACAAAAGATCCTCCAATGCACCAAGAACAAAGCCTTCCTTTAAGTGGATCATAATTGGCCTATCTTATTAAGATAGGGAGGCCATAAAAACCACCGCAATTTCAATCTGCACAAGCAGGTTGCTCTTATTATAAGTCACACTCTCGCAACTCCAGGAGGGGAACACCGCAAATGCCCAGCTGTTGTGTAAATATTTGCTTGAAATTCCGTGCCAATTTGATTTGCATGTGCAACCACGGGCTTATTATTTTTATTGCTACTAAGTGCACTTGCAAAAGCTGGGGCCTTAAAGTGATTACAAGAGGAAGAGCAGAGGGGAAGAAGAAACATGGTTCAGAATTCATAAACACAAAAGCATTCCTTTTTTTTTTTTTCCCCTGAAAAGGCAATTTGGGAAGATCGGAGAAGATCCATCGTTGCTAGGCGCATCTGGAAAGCCCCGGGTTGAAATCTCTTTAAACTTTTGAAAAGAAACAATCAACCTCCGAGACGAAAGTTCGCAATTGCTATCTTTGCAATTAGCTTTGGAGTCAAAGTGGGCTGCCTTCCCTTGCAGTTCATTTTTTAAAAACAAATTTAAACCACCTTGCCTTTTCAAAATCACCTGGTCCGCATTCAAAAGGAGTATAATTACAATCATATCCCAGGCCTTTGTTGATCAAAAAGTGTTGACCAAAAGGTAACAAAATCAACACCACTAGACCAAACTATGCAATTAAAGAGTCAGGGCGGGGGGGGGAGGGATATAAGAGGAACATCAATTAATCCAGCACTGAAAGAATTGATAGAGAATGAGGAAAATCATTTGTTGAAATAGAATAAATGGGGAAAATTATCTTGACCCCTCCAAGAAAACACTCTGGATTTTATCACATCTAAACAGAGCCTAAATGATAACTGGAACAAATGATGAATTGAAATTGATGTACAACAAGAACAAGAACAGATGTTCTTCAAGAAGCTACTGTTGGAGAATGCTACTCCAGAGGTCTCCACAAAATCAAAATGGCAGCCACAAACATGATCAAACTGTATCTCTTTTGATATGTATTTATTTATTTGATTTTTATATTTATTTTTAAGTAACTCAAGATGGGAACATAACAACAACCCTGTGAAGTGAGATGGTTGACAGAGACGGACTAGCCCATTCATTTGGCTGGCTTTCTGCCTAAGCTGGGACTTAAACTCAGTCTCCTGGTGATTGGCCAAAGGTCATCCATCTAGCTTTCATTCCTAAAGTGGGACTAGAACTTACAGTGTCCTGGTGATTGGCCCAAAGTCATTCAGCCAGCTTTCATGGCTAAGGTAGAACTAGAACTTACCATCTCCAGGTTTCTCAGCCAGCACCTTAACCACCATGCCAGACTGGCTCTCAACATGCAATATGCATTTTCAAAGATGGCTGCCATTGTGACTTTTTTGCCCACCCTCTCCAGATGTACGTGATGCTCAGATTTTCATCCCTTGTCAAACCTTCTAAAGAAGACCCTCTCGCCTTTGGCAAGATAAAACGAGAAAGGACTTTTTGAGGAAAACCAAACTAATCTCTTTAAAACATAATTGTAGTAATTCCTCATGCGAAAGAGAAAAAAATGATCCCCGCCAACGTATTACACCCCACCAAAAAGGTTTTGGATAATAACGTTGGTTAAGAAAATAGTCCGAAGAAGGCAAATTAAAGGACCTTCCAATTTTTTTTGCTTCCAATGAAATACCATTTACAATAACAAGTTGTCACAGGGACATCAATCAAAGATGATTTAAGCTCAGTTAAATATACAACTCTAATTACTACTCAGTGGTAATTGATTTAGAGGAAGGAAGGTAGCAAATGGGTTTGCTTTGCTTCCCAAATTGGTATCCACTGCAGGGAAAAACAGATGGGAAGGAAAACCAACTGGGAATACAGTAGTCCTTCACACCTGGCCACAATTGATCTCCAAATTTCCATTGCTATGGTCTTGAGCTTTCTCTTAACAACTTGACCCGCAATTTTTGCTGATGTTGGTGATCCATCTTGTTTTAGATCTCTTTTGTAGAAGCCTTGATCAAGCGGGATCCAGTCTATGATGGCCTTGATCCAGCCACCATCAGTTCTTCTTCCTATGTGACCATTTCCATTTCATTCTTTTACTTTCTTGATTGCATTGTATACAATTAATAAAATAAAATAATAAAATAAAATATAAAAATTAAAATTAAATAATAAAATATAAAAATAAAATAAAATAATAAAATAAAACAAAACAGGGATTTTCACTGTAAGTTGCATTGTATTGGGGAGTTGGGTGCACTAAAAGAGGCTTCAGCCAATCTCATTGTACACATGTTGTACACTGACAATAAAGGTTTGAATTTGAATTAAAATTAAATAAAACAAAATATAAAATTAAAATAATAAAAATGCTCCTTGATTAGAGAGTGTGAGAAAAGGTTGGGAAAAAAAGGAAAACCTTGCAGAACTTGGAAAAAAGATGTTAAATAGTATAAATGTGGCCATAGCAGAAAAAGTCTAGGTTTAAGTTATGGTCCATTGAAGTAGTTTTACGTTGAGCAAATAATTAAGGTTGGGTTAAGTGTCCTGTTAGACTTTGCAGCAGAAATTCAAATCCAGACAGCACACACAGATGACTGATTCAGCAGGATTCATTAACTTCTTTATATACATAATTATATGAGTAAAATGTACAATACCAATAGTAGATTCTTCCAATGTAACACAAGCAAAACACAAGAAGTAGCTTCAGAGCAGAGAGTAGAGAGAAGCCACACATCTCTCTTTGTTTCTAATTCATCTCCCTTTAGCTGATCTTGTTAACCATGTCTCTGCCAGTTCATGAATATTCTGACATGTCCTTTCAACATGGAGTTATTTAACTTATTTTGCAACACATGTAACACACAACGACATCATCGCATGTGAGTGTTGGTCAATGGGACACCCATCATGCCCTCATGTAGTTATGGGTTTTCCCCCCAACATTTCAAAGTCAGAACTAAGTAAACCAAAGACAACTCAGGAGGAAAAACGCTGAAAGGACGG
Source organism: Hydrophis major (assembly GCA_033807585.1). Taxonomy (NCBI): domain Eukaryota; kingdom Metazoa; phylum Chordata; class Lepidosauria; order Squamata; family Elapidae; genus Hydrophis; species Hydrophis major. The sequence continues at coordinate 3,145,523 of CM066330.1, read as the reverse complement.
AAGAAAATATCAAAATTATTTCCAAATTGTTTTAATATCACACGCCACCACTTCACAGGAGCCCTTTAAGAGACAGTTTAGCTTTTTTGACCATGGACTAAAATCTAATAACTCTGCCAGCAAATGAGGTATGAAATGCTGTCAAAAGGACTTCCAATCTACGACATGTGGGATTAATATTCAGGGTCATAAACTAAAATGTATTTAAATTGATGGATATCTCAATTAGGGTTTACATCAGATTTCAGATTATTGGGTGGTTGTTGGTTTTTTTACTTGGAGGAGTTCGTTCTTTGCAGTAATGAATCAGCTTCGATAGTTTCAGTACGTGCCAGGCTCCAAGGCCTCAAGGCCTCACGTAGGCTGCAAGTGTGTACCAGGAACAAAGAACATCAATCAGCAATACAACACCATGGCTATTAACTGGACTGCAAGCGTTGATTGGCTACTTTGTACCTACTAAAACTTGTTAGGGATAACATTGTTTACCCTAACTGGTTTAGGTAAAATAATAAATATGGTTTATTAGTTAAAGTGTCTGCAACTTTAACTGTGGGAATGTAATTAGGGGAGTGGTTGTGAAAGCACCATAATAGAAGCAAGGAACGTCAGCTTGCTCTCTCTGGCTTAATGATCCCTAATTACTGGATGGATTCAAGACTGCGTTTTTCTCCTACTGGAAAGGGAGAGAGAAAGGACTGATTTATTTGTAAGTGAACTGACATTGGATATTCTACACAGACTTTGCTAACTGAATATCCTTGAATGGACTGACTAAAATGATACATGACTAATGGACTGTTATTTTGACTATGCTATAACTCTAAATGGAATAAACTATATTTTTGATTACATAAGCATATCTGTTATTTTTACTGTATGTTAACAAACAAACAAACTTATCTCACTCATTTATCTGTGTGCCTATCTGACTAATGCTGCACATTCTGTTTAGCTTGTCTCCTTAACCCTGGTTGGGGAACACAGGCTTAACACTGGTTATGGGCCCAGAAGCTGCAAAGTCAGTTTAACTAGGATAAAACAGATTTATGTAAAAGTGAGAGTTTGTGTTGTTAAACGTTACAGTAAACAGACAGCTGTGTTTTATTAATTATAATTTTATATCCATATAAAGAAAACATGGCACAAGTCAATTTACAAAGTTTGTCCCTTATATCCAAGCTGAATGGAACAAACTATGTATCATGGTCTATAAAATGTAGTCTACTTCTACGAAGAGAAGGTCTGTGGAACATAATTGAAAATCCACCAAACGTAGAGGAATGGGATCCAGAGATTGAGGAAGATAAACTAAAGATAAAAGATTTTATGCAGAAGAATGAACAAGCTATTTGCATAATAGGACTAACACTATCTGACCAGCAACTTGTTCATATCCATGGAGAACAAACAGCTGTTGGGTGTTGGCAGAAGCTGAAGAGGATTTATGTCCGAGATAACATTGGTGCTCACATAAATCTAACACGGAAGCTTTTCAGGACGCATCTCCAAACGAATGGTGATATGCTGAGTCATTTAAATTCTATAAAAAGCATTTTTCAAGAACTGCACGAGAAAGAGTTTATTTTCTCTGAACTACACCAAGTCTACATAATTCTATCATCACTAAATGAAAGGTATGATAACTACGTCACTTCCCTTGAAGTTTTGCCTCAGGAAAGTTTAACTTTAACTGATATAACTGGCAGATTGATTGAAGAGGCCAGAAGAAGACTTGAAAGAGATCAGTTAAGGAGGGAGCAACCTCAAAAAGAAAATAATGAATCTCTGTAGATGAGGTATATCGAGTTTATACAAGATATGTGATGAGAAATAAATTACTAAAGGAAGTCCACATTAGATTTACCAAAAAATCCATCAAAACACAAATATTACAAGTGGTAAGAGAGAAAACATTGAAATACAAAGGTAAAGAGATTGTGGTTTTAAAACAAATACCCAGAAGAGTGAGAGAGATGAGAAGAGAATATCGATTTCTGACCAAAATGCTACTGGAAAATGAAGTGAATTATAGATGGCTGATTCCAAAAGGATTAATGTTTACGTGGCAAGAGCAGAGATATAGAATTGATTCAATTGAGAAAGCAGAACTTTTCCATGCAGAATTTTTTGGAAGAAGAAGAGAGGAGGCAGAGAAAGAGGTCTCATTAATTGAGTTTCAACTGGAGACTGAAAAAGAGAAAGGAGCTGTAGGTGGACAGGTGAACAGTAAAGAACAGCGTGAAGTGAGATCCACGAGAGCTGTTAGACCTAAATATAAAGTATAATCATGGAAGAAAGAAAACTGATTACAATGAACATAAATGGACTTAATTCAGCTGTTAAAAGAAGAAAAACTTTTCATAAATTAGAGAAATTAAAATTTGATATAATTTGTCTACAAGAAGTTCATATTAAAAAACAACATGAACAATTGTTAGTACAGCCAAAATTAGGGAAAATATTTACTTCTTTGACTCAATGTAAGAAAAGAGGAGTGGTTCTATACATTAAAGAGGCTATCCCAGCAAAATTGATCTACACGGATAAAGACGGAAGACTATTAATGGTGGAAATAATGGACAATAATATAAAGATACTCTTGATTGCAATTTATGCTCCGAATGAAAAACAAGAAGAGTTTTATAAAAAGCTACACATGAAAATAATTGGACTGGACTATGTTAATATAATTATGATGGGAGACTTTAATGGAATTGTGGACAATAAATTGGACTATATAGCAACAACAACCAAGCAAAATAGAAAGGCTCTCCCTAAATCTTTTTTTAAAATGACAGACGAACTATCTTTAAAAGATATTTGGAGAGAAAGAAATGTTAAAGCTAAACAATATACTTTTTATTCAAATAGACATTTATCATGGTCCAGATTAGATATGATTTAGATATCAACAGAATTAATATCCAATATTCAAGAAACAAATATTGAAACAAGTACTTGGGCAGATCATAGCCCAATGACAATTAAATGGAAGGGACCAAAAAAAAAAGATCGAGATGGACATTAAATAATACTATTTTAAAAGAGAAAGATTTTATACAATAGATGGAGAAGGAATTGACTTTTTTTTTCAGAGAAAATAAAAAAGAAGATACTTAAACGCAGAATGTTTGGGATACAATGAAGGCATATGCTAGAGGTCTGATAATAGATTATACAAAAAAAAAAAGAATATTAGGAAAAGGCAAGCTTCTAAGGCCTTGGAAGATGAGTATAAAAGACTTGAAAAAGAATTACAGAAAATGCCACAGAAAAAAGATATTAAATTGAAGCTGGATGTAATTAAACATAAAATGGAATTAATAGAGAAAGAAGAATTGGCACAGAAAATCAGAAATTCTAAACAGAATTACTTCGAAGATGCGAATAAACCAGGTAGATGGCTAGCATATAAATTGAGAAAGGAGAAGGAATCAAGAAAAATATTGAAGTTAATAGATGATCAAGGCCAAGTTTGTTATGGTAATAAGGAGAAAAAGGAAATTATTCGAGATTTTTATGGGCAACTATATAAACAAGAGAATATTGATGAGGAAAAAGTCAAACAATATTTACAGAATGCTAATTTACTGAAGATACCTAAAGAGACTGAAGAAATGTTAGAAAGCAATATAACAATGATGGAATTAAATGAAGCATTTAAGAGACAAAACAATGGGAAAGCACCAGGTCCAGATGGGCTTCTGGCAGAATTCTATAAAACATTTCAAGAATCATTGAGTATCCCATTGTTAGAAGTCATGAATGAAGTTATGTTAAAGAAGATGATACCCAAAACATGGTCAGAGGCTTATATCACACTTATTCCAAAAGAAGAGGCTGACCCACTGCAAATTAAGAACTACAGACCCATCTCCTTATTGAATGCAGACTATAAAATCTTTGCTTCAATTTTAGCAGGAAGACTTAAAAAATATTTAAATAATTTTATTCACCCAGATCGAAATGGATTTCTGCCAAAGAGACAAATCAGAGACAATATGAGAGTAATCTTGGATATTTTGGAATACTATGAGGCTCATCCTGAAAAGCAAATGGCTTTGATATTTTTAGATGCTCAAAAGGCATTTGACAATGTGAATTGGAGATTTATGTTATTACTATTGGAACAGATGGGTTTTGCTAAAAAATTTATTCAAGCAATCGAAGCCATATATACTAAACAGACAGCAAAGGTAATGATGGAGGGGGAACTTACAGATTTTATTAATATAAGGAAAGGCACAAGACAAGGGTGTCCCCTATCCCCTTTGCTATTTGTGTTGACCTTGGAAGTGTTGAATAGAAATATTAGGGATGATAAAAGCATAAAAGGAATGAAAATTAAGAAGGAAGAATTTAAACTACAAGCTTTTGCTGATGATTTAGCTTTTATTCTGGAAGACCCATTAGAAACAGTCCCAAGGTTATTGGAAAAGATAGCGACATATGGTGAGATGGCTGGTTTGAAAATAAATAAAGATAAAACAAAGATTTTGACAAAGAACATGCTATTGAGACAAAGAGAAGAACTGGCAGATCTTTTGAAAATCCAAATTACAAATAAGGTTAAGTATCTGGGGATATATTTGACAGCAAGATGTAGCACATTAAAAAAGAATAATTATATTAAACTCAAACAACAGATAGCTACAGATTTGAAGAAGTGGGAAAACTTGCAATTGTCATTAATAGGGAGAATTTCAACAATCAAGATAAATATTTTACCTAGAATTTTATTTTTGTTCCAAACAATACCAATTAGGCTTGGAAAAGACTATTTTGAAGATTTAAATAAAATCATGTTGAAGTTTATATGGCAAGGTAAAAAAGAAAGAATAAAGCTAAAGCTTTTGCAAGACGCTAGAATTAGAGGAGGTTTTGGCCTGCCTAATTGGGAATTGTATTATCAAGCTGCAAATTTGATGTGGGTCAAAGAATGGATAACTTTAAGAAAGCATAGGTTGTTGACATTAGAAGGGCATGATTTGCTGTTGGGCTGGCATGCTTTTTTATGGTATAAGGGAACTAAAACACAGGGTTATTTTAGAAGACATTATATGCGGGAGTCTTTGTGGTTAAACTGGGAGAAGATAAAAAGACAATGTTATTTGAAAATTCCAGTTTGGTTATCGACTATTAAAGCCTTTTCCTATCCTATAATTTATAAGAAGGAACAAAAAATTAGATATGGGGAACTCTTGGATGAAAAGGGTGAACTTAAATCAATACAAAACTTAGAGGAACAAGGTATAAGGATGAATTGGTTTTCATATGCGCAAATACATTCAAGGTATGATGAAGATTCTAAAACGGAGGGATTCTATGATAAGCAGACTGATTTAGATAAGATCTTGATGGGTACTGATGAGAAGGTGATTAAAAAATTATATGGTTATTTACTAGGAATGAAATTAGAGGAAGAACAAGTCAAAAAACTATGATTGTTTGGGGGAAGAATTTTGGATATGGGATTGATCTAGAGAAATGGCAGAAATTGTGGTCTCAAAATTATAAAATGACAATGTCAACAGCATATAAAGAAAACTTGTATAAGATGTTTTACAGGTGGCACTTTCCCCTGACAAGAATAGCAAGAATGTTTAAGAACAAATCTGAAAAATGCTGGAAATGTCATCAGATACCAGGCTCGTATTACCATATGTGGTGGACTTGTGAGGACGCTAGAAAATATTGGACTATAATTCGCATGTGGTTGGAAAAAATGACAAAGAAACACATAGACTTGAAACCAGAGATCTTCTTATTGGGAATTTTACCTGATATATATATAGTAAAGATTTGAAGTACCTGATTGTAAATGTATTAACAGCAGCTAGGATTGTATTTGCTAAAAATTGGAAGAATGAGAAAATACCATTACAGGAAGAAATTATTATGAAAATATTGGAATGTGCTGAGATGAGTAGATTGACATTTGAAATTAGAGAGCAAGAGGATAAACAATTTTATGAAATTTAGGATCTTTTTTATCAATGGTAAGATGATAAAATACAACAATAGAATATTTAGAATGCTAGACAGTAAGGAATATCTTTATTTTGCTATTTTGCTATTATTTTGTTATTTGACATTATATTTATAAAGGTTTTTTTTTTTTAGGATTGATTTGATATGATTATATGATTTGTTATAAACTGGTTTAAAGTATTGTTAGCTCATAAAGCATGAATGATTAAAAATATAGTCAAAAACTTCTTTTTTTAGTGATATTAAGATATATAAGTTTGGATTGACAATATGAGTTGTTATGTAACATAATTGTAATTGAGACTACAGAATGAATGAACAAAAATGATGAACCAACTGACACACTGGATGTACATATAAGAGTTGATGTTTTTATGTTTTGTTTGTCTTGTTTGTTTGTTGAAAATTAAAAAATCTTTTTGTAAAAAAGCAAAGCGCCAGAATGCTGGCCAGAATACTAAAAGTAACCAAAAGAAAAAGAAAAATTTAGAGTTAGCCATGTATATTAACGGAGCTGTAAAAAATAATTTATGGGTGGTTGACAGTGGAGCATCTCACTGTATAACAAATGATAACAAATTTTTTATTAAAATGTCCAAGAGTACACAGCAGATATTGTTAACCAATGGCTGGAAACTGAAAGCTAAAGGTCAAGGTATAGCACATTGTTCTTTCATAAAAGAGAATGTAAAAATGTTATATGTACCACAACTTAAGTTTAATTTAATTTCAGTTAGAATTTTGGTTAAACTAGGATATGTAGTTCCCTTTAAAGGAGATAACTGCATAATTGAAAAAGAAGATAAGAAAATTACTGCATCTTTAAGAGGTGAATTATATGTATTAAATGATAATGGTTTAGAGGTGGCTAACATGGTTTATGACAATAAGAAACCTCATGATGAATGTATTCACTTGTTACACCGATGGCTAGGGCATTTAAATTTTAAAATGCTTAAGAAAACTGTTGAATTATCTAAAGGAATAAGTTTGAAACCTTGTAATAAGTATTTGCAATGTAATGCTTGTAATCAAAGCAAAACCAAGGTCATACCGGCTAATAGAGTTGATGGATTTACTACCAAAGAGCCTTTAGAGGTAGTATTTGCCGATTTAATAGGTCTGAAAAAAACAAGTGTAGAAGGAGCTCGATACATATTAAGTATAATGGACCACTATTCTAGATATGGGTTTTGCTATTTAATGAAGAGCAAAACTGAAACGTATCTAAATCTCTTTAATTGGATAAAATTTGCTGAACGGAAAACTAAAAAGAAATTAGTAACTCTTATAACAGATAATGGTGTGGAATTTACAAATAATAAATTCCAGAATAGAATTAAGATGTTAGGTATTCAACATAAAAAGTCTGCACCATATAGGCCACAACATAATGCATTTATATAGAGACGAGGCCAAACACTACAATCAATGGCATGTACTACGTTGTCTGATTCAGGATTACCTGACAATTTGTGGGGAGAAGCAATAATGTGTGGTAATCATATATTGAATAATGTTGTTAATTCAACAACAGGTGAATTACCATTCACACTGTGGCATGGTACAAAACCTGATTTAAGTTACATGCACACATTTGGTGCGCCAGCATGGGTGCATATCCCTACACAACTTAGACACAAAGGACAGCATAGAGCTAAAAGATTATCTTTTGTAGGAAATGAATCTAATCACAGATCTTATCGATTCTGGGAACCAGGTACATCTAGAGTTTACACCAGTGCTAGTGCTAAATTCCTAGAACATGTAGGATGGAATAGATTAGAGCAAGATTTAAATAACGAAGTAATTATTGAACCCTACAAAAGGCAAAAAGATCAGACTAGTCATAAGAAGAGTCCAATAAAAGAAGAAGTCCACGAAGAGCAAATAGGACCAGAACAAGAGAAAACAGTTGATCAGGAAGAGTTAGATAATCAAGAACAGGTAGTTAAGGAAAGTCCACCTGTAAGTCCTGTAATACCTAGACGTACTACATGTGTAACTAGACCACCTGATAGGTATCAAGCAAGTATAGTTTGCCAAGTAACTAAAGTTCCAACTAGTGTAGATGAACTTAGGATGTATCCTGCTAAGGATCAGGAGAATTGGCAAAAGGCAATGGAAAAAGAACTAAATTCATTAAAGGTAATGAAAGTATATAAAGATGCTAAATTACCTCCAGGAGAAAAATCCATTGGGTGCAAATGGATATTTAAAATAAAAACTGGAAATGATGGGACTGTTACCCATAAGGCTACGTTGGTAGTTCAATAATTTAATCAAACTGCATCTGATTACGATGAAGTTTTTGCACCAAGTCTTAAAGCAACATCTTTGAGAGCAGCATTAGTGTGGGCAGCTAAGAAAAACTATATCATTAACCATTTAGATGTAGAAACTGCTTATCTGCATGCACCATTGCAGCACACTATATATTTGAAAAAGCCAATTATTATAAAAGACAATAAAGTAAATAGTAATGATTGTTGGAAACTAAAAAGAAGTCTTTATGGATTGAAACAATCTGACTATCAATGGAATCAATATATTGTGAAAGAATTAAACAATATAGGTTTTAAATCTGGTTTAGCAGATCCATGTGTGTTTAGAAGAGAAAATAATGGAACGGTGTCATTATTGTTATTATTTACAGATGATATTGCTTTGATAACTAAGACTAATAATGAAGCTAATGAGATTATATCATTATTAGCCAAAAAAATAAAATTAAAGCATTTAGGTGAAATTAAAAGGTATCTAGGATTGACAATTAACAAAACAAAAAATGGTTTTAAGATATCTCAAGAAGATAAAATTTGCCAATTAATTAAAATGTATAAAATGGAACTTTGTAAACTGGCAAAGACTCCAATGAGTCAGGAAGTTTGCCAAACTGATGATCAAAGTCCCAAATTTGATAAGTCCATATATCAATCTTTGATTGGTAGCATCATATTTAAGCAATTGGTCTAGGCCAGATATAGCTTATAGTGTAAATCAGCTGGCACGTTTTAATTCGGATCCACATCAATGTCATTGGCAATCATTAAAGAGAATTTTAAGATATCTTAAAGGAACAATGAACCATGCATTGTATCTAGAACCAAAGGGTGATTTGAGTCTTAGTGCCTATGCAGATGCAAGTTTTGCAACTGACATAAACACTAGAAAATCAACATCAGGAATGGCTATATTATTTGGTAAGACACTAATAGGGTGGAGGTCAATCAGACAACAGCATATCAGCTTGTCCACAATGGAAGCAGAATTTTCATGTCTGTCATTACTATGCACTGACTTAATTCTGTACAAACAGTTATTATTAGACATGGGTGTAACTGTTAAAGATTCCATTATTGTGTACGAGGACAACCAGGCAGCCATAAAATTAGCTACTAATATTGCTGTAAAAACTAAATCAAAGCATACTGATTTAAGATACTTAAATGTTAGAGAATCTGTAAAGAATGGGCTAATTAAATTGGAATACTGCATGACAGAAGAAAACATTGCAGACCAATTTACAAAAGCTCAAGGAGTAATTAAGTTTAAAGAGAGTTGTAACAAATATGATTTAAAGATGTAAATAGTTATAGTATTATTATTATTTCCTAAAAGGGGAGAATGTTAGGGATAACATTGTTTACCCTAACTGGTTTAGTAAAAATAATAAATATGGTTTATTAGTTAAAGTGTCTGCAACTTTAACTGTGGGAATGTAATTAGGGGAGTGGTTGTGAAAGCACCATAATAGAAGCAAGGAACGTCAGCTTGCTCTCTCTGGCTTAATGATCCCTAATTACTGGATGGATTCAAGACTGCGTTTTTCTCCTACTGGAAAGGGAGAGAGAAAGGATTGATTTATTTGTAAGTGAACTGACATTGGATATTCTATACGGACTTTGCTAATTGAATATCCTTGAATGGACTGACTAAAACGATACATGACTAATGGACTGTTATTTTGACGATGCTATAACTCTAAATGGAATAAACTATATTTTTGATAACACAAGCGTATCTGTTATTTTTACTGTATGTTAACAAACATATAAACTTATATCATTCATTTATCTGTGTGCCTATCTGACTAACGCTGCACATTCTGTTAAGCTTATCTCCTTAACCCTGGTTGGGGAACACAGGCTTAACTTAATGACCATATAACACTGTGATTTGATGCTACTATGTGTCCACTAATATTTCTGCTCATGTAACATAATGATTGGATAGAATTCACCACTTGTGATGTATTACTGTGTGTTTTTAATAAAAGAGCGTCCTGAGCTCATGATCAGGGCAGCTCACCCGAGATAGAACCAGCCTGGTGTCTTTCTTGATGCATTTGATCACCCAGTGAGAAGCCTTCCAAATGCGGAGCAAAGCCGCATCTGGTGACCCCGACTTGATCTGTTAAAAGAAACGGGTGCATCTGTCTTCGACTGCTTTTCTCACCCGGCTGGATGAGCCAGTTGCAACTCAGGGACGCCGTCTTGTGTCACGGATCCCTCCCCAGGAATCTTCCCTAAAGAAGACATCCTCCCTTCAGGTGAGTATGGGCGGAAAGTTCTCCAAAGCGCAGATAGCACATTTGCAGGAATTAGGAGAATTAACGAAGAGCTCAATTCTTATTCTTAGGAATCAGGGCAAAACATTCCCAGTTCCAACTAAAAAGGACCTTATCACCCTTTTGACTTACATCTATACACAATGCCCGGCTTATCCGGAGAAAGGATCCTTGAAAGTCTCCACATGGCAACATTTGGGTGACTATTTTCATAGTAATCCCAGGGCTCCACCAAAGATTCTGACCACATGGTGGATCGTCTTGGAATGCTTAAAAATCCATGGCTCAGCACTGACCAAGGCCCCCTTCCTTAAGGAGGGTCCTCCTCCTTACACAACCGAAACCAAGACAAAGGACGCTCTCCCATTAGAAGCTTCCTCCCCCACTGCTCCTGAACCCATAAATTCTCCTAACTCAAATCCAGCGGAGGATCAGACACCCATGGGACCGATCGCACAAGCCATGGCGCAGGGACGCAGGGTGGGCTCTCTTACTCTGGAGGAGCTCTCTCTCTGTCCCATTGAATATATAGGGGATGGAGCTGGAAATATGGTGTCTCGACTTGAACCTTTACCCATGAAATGAATTAGAGATTTAAAACAAGCCGTGGCCATGTACGGCATCCAGGCACCATATGTCAGAGGCTTCATTAACACCATCAGCATCTCCTTTTTCATGTTACCCCAAGATTGGAAAGATCTTTTCCATATGATACTGATGGGACCGCAGTATGTTGTTTGGGAGTCAGACTTTCGCGCCAAAGCTGAAAAATTTGCCCGCGATCGTGGCGCCGCTGTGAGAGTGGATCAAACTTTCGGTATGGGCCGATTTACAGACTTAACAGCTCAGATGGCGCTCCCACCACGTATTCTTGCCCTTATCAGTATCATAGCAGTCAAAGCCCTTGACAAGGTTGATGATCCTACCTCTGGCATCGTAGGATCTTTTTCAAAAATTACTCAAGGCTCATATCAGCCTTATGCTGAAATCGTAGAGCAACTTCAGAAAGCCATTCAGAGACAAATCTCGAATGAAGAAGCCCGTAAAGAGCTTCTGTTAAAACTGGCTGTTGAAAGTGCTAATGAGGATTGCAAGAGGATTCTGCAGCCTCTATCTGCCCGGGGGGGCGGGCTTCCCTCTCGGACTATCTAAAGGCTTGCAGAATCGTGGGAACTGTCTCCTACAATATGGAGCATCTGGCCATGGCCTTGCAGCAAGCAAATTCTCAAAACAGGCCTGTTGTGAATGTATAAAGTTTTAATAAAGTGTGAGCTTGGAGTAAAGTGCAGGGTTCTGGCCCTGCACTTCTGATTGGTTGTTAAACGGCCGGATCGGATTGGCCTGCTCCGGGGAATCCGATTGGCCCTTAACAGAGAGTTCCTATTGGTTATGAGAGCTTGCGCTCCTCGTTGGTTATTGGTTAATAGTTACTGGGGTTTGCCTATATAAGGCGGGTTAAAACTAATATAGTATGCCAGAAGTCACTATGTAAATAAAGAGCTGAAGTTCACCGTTTAGAGGCTTGTCTGCATTCTTTCTCACCCATGCTCCAAACATAACAGTGGCGACGAGGGTGGGATGTGGAGACGTCTGAACCAACGAAACTTCGAAGAACACCGAGCACATGACAGACGACGCTACATAATGGAACCATGTCCGGCGTCGTCATACCACCCGCTCCGTTCGATCCAGTACAGGAGGACTGGGAGTCCTACATGGATCACTTCCAAATGTTCTTACAAACCAACAACTTAAAGGACGCCACACCAGGAAAGAAATGGGCGGTGTTCCTAACGCATTGCGGTCCAACTGTATTTAAGATGGCTAAAGCACAAGCAAAACCCCGAGAAGTGAAGGCGATGGATTGGGACGACCTCGAACCTCTCCTACGAGATCACTACGCACCGACCGTGCCTACGCTCGTGAGATGGCATGAGTTTTATCAGAGGAGCCAGCGAAAGGGAGAAAGTGTGACCGACTTCATAGCAGATCTCCGAAATTTGGGAGGCCTCTGCGGGTTCACCGATTTAGAAGAAGCACTAAGAGATCGCATAGTTCTGGGACTAGATGCACCAGGCATTCAAAGCAAGCTGATGGCGAAAGGCGACATCAGTCTTGCCGACGCCATCGCTGATGCTACTGCAGCAGAAGCAACCAGGAAGTCGTCTGCACAACTATGCCGAAACTGCACTCCGGTACCACCACCGACAAGCGACATTTTATCCAGGTCAGAAGGGCAGCTTGCAACGACGCACCACGAGGACCTCTCTTTGTTGTCAGACAGCGACGAAGAAGGGGTCCATCGACTGCGGTCTGACCAGGACCACCACCCAAAGCCTTTACGCCCTTGCGCTGGTTGTGGGGCCAACCATGCCAGGTCCAAATGCAAATTCCGCGACACGCTCTGCCATGAGTGCAGGAAGCGAGGCCACATCGGACGGGTCTGACGAAGCTTACCAGGACCCAGCCAGGCCTCAAAAGGGACTAACTATCGCCAATCAACAGGAAACCGTCCTGTACGGCGAGAGCCAGTAAACCACTCCTACAGAAATCGAGTTTTGCAGAAAGAAGAGGCTCACCATACTATCACTATCGGTCATGCCTCAGCTTTAGACACCAAGAAAATACGAATCACAGTAGCCATCGAGAACCAGCCTTGCCACATGGAAGTCAACTTGGGATCGTCCCTCTCGATGGTGTCCTGGAAGACCCTTAAACAACTCATCCCCATGATTCAATGCCAAGATCTCTGTTTCCAAAGACTCATCCTCAAGGACTACCAAGGGAATCGAATCCCTGTCATTGGTTCCTGCTGAGTCTGAGTCTCATTCAAGAAGCACACAGCGTACTTACCACTAACTGTCATCGATAGAGACAGGCCTAGCCTACTAGGCCTCCAATGGTTTGCGTCACTCAGCAAAGAAGTGGCCGGCATAAACCAAGTCAGCGGAAGTGACTGGGAGGGAGACCTCATCCATGAGTTCAGGGATGTCTTCGCGGACAGCTTAGGCGAGTACAAGGGGACCCCGATTTCATTCAGTCTAGACCCAAAGATAGCTCCCATCCGACTTGAGCCCCGTCGAGTTCCGTTTGCCTTAAAATCAAAAATCGACGAACAACTCGACAAACTGATAGCTCAGAGGGTGTTAGAGCCCATCGATCACTCCCCCTGGGAAACCCCAATCGTAACACCCATTAAGCCAGACGGGTCGATCCAAATTTGTGGGGACTACCGGGCCACTTTGAACCACGCCCTACAGCAGACCGCTTATCCAGTGCCGGTGGTACAGCATCTACTCCACTCCCTGGGGGGCGGGAAAGTCTTCACTAAATTAGATTTAGCTCAGGCATATCAGCAACTACCTGTTGATGAAAAGACGGCACTGGCACAAATGATTGTGACACACCGAGGTCCCTTTAAATGTACCCGGCTTCAATTCGGAGTTCGTGTAGCCCCGGGGATTTTTCAGAGCCTTATGGAGAGGTTATTACAAGGGATTAAGGGCATGGTCCCTTATTTTGACGATGTATTAATTGCAGCCCCGACAAAAAAAATCTTACAGGACCGGTTAAAATTTGTCCTAAAAAAATTCCAAGAGGCTGGTCTTAAAGTAAAGAAAAACAAATGTAAATTGTGTACTGACAGTGTTGAGTTTTTAGGGTACCTAATTGATAGCCAGGGTATTCACCCTACAGAAAGTAAACTAAGGGGGATAAAAAACGCTCCCAGACCACGAAACAAGGCCGATCTCCAGGCGTTCCTAGGCCTCATCAATTTTTATAATGTATTTTTACTGCATAAAGCAACGGTCGCTGAACCGTTACACCAGTTGTTAGATAAGAAAGCAAATTGGTTATGGGGTCACCGAGAAGAACAGGCGTTCCGCAACATGAAAAAAACTGCTCACTTCTGACTCTGTACTCATGCAGTATAACGAGACTTTTCTGTTAAATATAACATGTGATGCTTCGCCTTTCGGAGTGGGCGCCATATTGATCCATGTACTGCCTAATGGGAACAAAGCCCCTGTTGCATATTTTTCAAAGACACTTTCAAAAACTGAGCGAAATTATGGACAAATCGATAAAGAAGCCCTCGCAATTGTGTCAGCCGTTAAAAGATTCCACGAGTACGTGTATGGCCGGGCTTTTACTATTGTGACTGACCACAAACCATTATTGGGGATAATAGCCGGAGATAAGTCGACTCCCTACATATTATCCCCTAGGATGACTCAATGGTCAGAATTCTTAGCTGCTTATAACTATCGGCTGCAATACCCCCTGGGGAAAGCCATTCCCCACGCCGATGCATTGAGCCGAGCACCGCTTTCAGAGACTCTCGATGATACCACACCAATGGTAACCACGTTGCAAATTGAGGCACTCAACTTGCCTCCATTAACCACCCGAGATATCGCGAGAGAAATCAAACATGACCCCACCTTAGTGCGAATCCTAAGCTGGGTAGAACGCGGATGGCCATTGGAGCAATTATCAGATGACTTCACACCATTCAAGTTTCGACAAACTGAGTTGTTCTCCCAAAAAGGTTGTGTCATCTGGGGCGATAGAGTCATTATCCCAGAACGATTCCAGAAAGCGCTTCTGAGAACCTTGCACGATGGCCACCCCGGCATCGTGCGAATGAAAGCCCTTGTGCGAAGCTACACATGGTGACCGGGCATTGACAAGCAAATTGAACATTGGGTTAAAGCTTGTCCAAAATGCCAGGAAGTGAGCAACGCCCCACCTAAAGCCATTCCTACTGAATGGGAGACACCACGCGGACCCTGGTCCCGAATTCACTTGGACTTCGCGGGGCCGACCAAAGGCCACACCTTTCTACTAACCGTCGACGCCTGTTCAAATTGGCTCGAGATTCATCGCATGACGACTACAACCTCCGAGGCGGTTATCAAAACCTTGGAAAGACTATTTGCAACCCACGGACTACCAGACGTCCTGGTATCTGATAACGGGCCCCAATTTACAGCACTGTCGTTCGAGCAGTACCTCGCTGACCACGGCATTCGACATGCGCTCATCTTGCCTGCGCACCCTGCGACCAATGGCAAAGCAGAACGCATGGTACAATTTATGAAGAAAACCTTACAGAAGGTAGACTATGACAACATTGACGACAAGATCAATCGAATCTTTTTTTTACAACACATCACACCACATAGCATCACCAACAAAACTCCCGCCAAACTGCTAATGGGATGAAAACTCCGCTCCCTCCTCGACCGGTTACACCCAGCTTACGAACCGGAAAAACCACTAGGATCCAGCGGCCACTGTCGTGCCTTCCAGGTAGGAGATTTGGTATACGCTAAAAACCTATCGGGTGACCCATTGTGGGTGGAGGTGACAGTAGTTCGTGTAACCGGCCCAAGATCCTACCTTGTACAATGCCTTGATGATAGACTATGGAAACGCCATATCGATCAATTATGATCGCGGCTTCCGGCAGGCAGTCCTGAACTCCCCTATGACCAGACTGGGGGGGGGGGAGGTACAGAAGAAGATGAATTCCAAGGAGAAGAAAACCCGTTCGAAGGGAATGATGGTATAATAGAGACTCAGGAAGTGGAACCAGAGAGGGAAACAGTTGAACCTCAGGGAATTACAGAGAACATGGGCAACAACAGGGAAATGAACTCTGAACCAGAAACAGCCCCACTGACAAACAACGATCCACCTCAGCGTGATTACAGCCAAATGACACAGCGAAAATCAAAGAGACTAATAAAACAACCGTCCTACCTAAAGGACTATGTAACTGCGCCCTGCAAACAGAAGCCAGGGTGTTGTGAATGTATAAAGTTTTAATAAAGCGTGAGCTTGGAGTAAAGTGCAGGGTTCTGGCCCTGCACTTCTGATTGGTTGTTAAACGGCTGGATCGGATTGGCCCACTCTGGAGAATCCAATTGGCCCTTAACAGAGAGTTCCTATTGGTTATGAGAGCTAGCGCTCCTCGTTGGTTATTGGTTAATAGTTACTGGGGTTTGCCTATATAAGGTGGGTTAAAACTACTATAATATGCCAGAAGTCACTATGTAAATAAAGAGCTGAAGTTCACCGTTCAGAGGCTTGTCTCCATTCTTTCTCGCCCATGCTCCAAACATAATAAGGCCAGCCGGAAACTGCTTCAATTGTGGGAAGCCAGGCCATTTCAAAGCACAATGCAGAGCCAGAGACAATACACAAAACAACACCAAGCCTAAGACGATATGCCCAAGGTGCAAGAAAGTGTACCACTGGGCAAACCAGTGTCGCAGCAACATTCCTCAGCCACAGGGAAACTAGAGGAGGGGCAATCAGCCAGCCCCACTCCAAAGGCTGACTCCATATCTTTCCAACTAATTGCCTCCGAAGATATGGAAATTGACATCCCAGGCACTGTTTACTTTCTCCCCACATGCCTGAAAACGATCCCTCCTGCCATGACGCCCCTCATAATTTATCCCATCCGAGACCTCATGGCAAGAGGAATCATTGCTTTCCTGTTTCTGAGAGATTCCGACGACTTTTCCTCAGTGGCCATGGCAGTAATTGGAAATACTCCCACAAAATTTAGCAAGGGAGAATTAGTAGCAACCGCTATTCTGGTACCTGTTAAAACGGCTGATGCATGGGCATTTACTGTCCATCAGACAGTGGAACAAGCCAGGCCTGTGTTACAATTCACAATCTGTAACAAAGTCTTTTTGGGTCTCTTAGATACTGGAGCTGACGTAAGTGTCATCCGAATGGCTGAGTGGCTGGACGATTGGCCTTTGGAAACTGCCCCAGCCATTCAGGGAGTGGGAGGAGTTCAGCACGCCCACCGTAGCAAACACTGGCTACCAGTGAGTTCCTCTGATATTTCTCGCACTGCCTACCTCCAACCCTTGGTCCTTCCGCTACATACTAACCTGTGGGGCCGTGATCTTATGTCTCAACTTAATACAAAACTCATTATCGATTAATGGAATCTTTTGCTAGAACTCCACTGCGGCTACAATTAAAAACACACAGTAGTTCTTTGAATGAATCTATAGATTTTTGGAGAGCCAGTTTTGAGGTTTAGACACCAGCTTAGGCATCAGGAGATTCTGAGTTCTAATCCTGCATTAGCCAGCTGGGTGACCTCAGGCCAGCCATTGTCTCTCAGCCCTCAAAAGACAGCAAGGACAAACTGGAAATGTTGTTAAAAAAAACTGTACAGCCTAGTCAAGTCAGTGACTAGGAGTCAGCACTAACTCGAAGGCCTAGCCTGGGGGGGGGGTGTCAAACTCAGGGCCCGGAAGCCACATCTGGCCCATGGGGTGTTTAGATCTGGCCTGTAGGTCACCCTGGAAATAGCAAAGAACCAGTCCATGGTGCCTCTGCAGCGGGGGTGGGATTCTACTGGTCCAGACCGTTTTGGGCGAACTGGGTGTTAAATTTGCACCTGATTCACCGAACTGGTATTTGAACCAACTGGGTGACCTTGCCTACCCTGCCCCTCCCCTCCCAGGAGTCTCCATGTGGCCCATTTTTGATGCAGAGTCCATGCGGGGGCTCTGGGAGGAGGAAAAACGGATCTTCCAAAAGTACCAGAAGTCCAGAAACGGGCTGTTTCCAGCTTCAGACCCCAGGGAAGGCCATTTTTGCACTCCCAGAGGCCCGAGGGAAGCCTCCAGACCCTTGGGAAGGCAAAAAACCCACCCCTCCTGGAAGTTCTGGTAGGCCATGACCACCATGCCCGAACAGCAAAGTCAGCGAACCGGTTGCTGGGATTTATTGAATCCCACCCCTGTTGCCTCTGCCAGTGAAAATGTAGCTTGGGAGGGCCATGTGCAGCCCACCCAGGCTGTTTTCAGCTGTGATGGTCTCCTGCAGCCCTCTGCCAACAAAAATGCAGCTTGGGGAGGCCACACATGGCTTGCCCAGGCTCCATTTTCAGCTGTGACAGCCTCCTGCAGCCCTGTGCCAGAGGAAACAGAACCCAACTGGCTGCATAGGGCCCTCCTGAGCTCCATTTTTGCTGTCAAAGGGCTGCAGGAAGGCATCAGAGCCAAAAATGAATGACATCGAGCTGGACACACCTACCCCAGCAATGCCCCCATCCAACACCAACACCCTGAGGTCAAACACAACTCTGATGCAGCCCTCAATAAAATAGAGTTTGACACCCTTGACCTAGCCATACTCACACTGTTGTGGTTCGCCGGCAGCAGGTGCAGACAGCTGAGGTCTCAGAGAGTAAGGACTCAGATGGGGCCTGCGTGTGATGCAGGGATGGGGCCAGGACCATCAGGGAGTGGAATGCTGACTTCGGAGATTGTGGGGGCTGGCAGCAATAATGAAGAGGTCCCCAAGGAGCCTGTGCCCAGCACATGCGTGTGCAGGGTTGCTCGAAGGAAAGAGCACCTGCAGCACCCTGGGTGATACGGGAGTAAGGCTGCAAGGTAATGGCCCCTCCCTTAAGAAATAAAAGCCAGCTGAGAAACCAGAGTTCATTGCAGGAAGCAAAGAAGTTTTTTCACTCAAGCCTTGTGCACGTTAGGAATATCTTGGTTGGTATTTGGAGACTCTTTGTGTTTGAAATATTTCTTAGTAACTTTATCTAGTGTTCTTGGCAGCCTTGTACAATCTTGGCAAGGCTCATTCTTATCAGAGACAATTAGTTTGAAACAGCCTTTTAACCGTGAAGGAACGGAATTTGTAAAGAATCATTAAAAGGTTTTGCTGTTACCTCCATTTGGTCTTTGTTTCCTTGGAACAAAGTTTGGGTCAGAGCACACACACAGATGCACAGACACACACACTAACACACACAAAGGAAATGACTTACAACTGTTGCAGCATCCCAATGGTCATGTCATCCACATTCAGAGGCTTGGCAACTAACTCATATTTATGACGGTCATAATGTCCCAGGGTCACGTCATCCCCTTTGTTGACCTTGGGGAAGCCAGATTCCCTGAACAACCTTGTTGCTAACTTCATATCTGTGGTGATTCACTTAACAACTGTGGCAAGGAAGGTTATAAAAAGGGTACAAAACTCACTTCACAGGTGACTCACTTAGCAACAGCAGCTTTGGGTTTAATTCTGGTCATACGTTTGAGGACTACCTGTATAAATAAGAGTGCATTCCTTTGTTGGATGGGGGCCATTTCTCACTTTTCCTTGAAGAGAGTCCCACATGCCATCTAATAAACCCTGCCTTAAGCCTTGATTGTTTGCTTTGATTCCATTGTGGTTCCTTGATTAGGCTGTTGTTTACTGTGAGCTTGTTTCTCTGAGTTGGTAGTTCCTTGATTGAAGTATATAACAAGCTAATAGTAAACACAGACTATTCAATGAAAAGTGTCTCCTCTGGGTGAAATGGCCAATTCTAATAAACAAATAAAACACAGTCTAATCAAGGAACTGCTAAGAATACTCCCAACAGAGCAAGTAACTAGTGTATAAACACGACTCCCTTCTAGCCCTGATGATGTGACCTAGTTGGGGAATAAAATGTCTGCAAGAAAAGAAAAAAAACCAAGCACAGAGAGCACCAATCTTTCTGCTTCTCTTTCTCCTCCTCCTTCTCCTCCTCTCTGCAAATCCTACTCCATTCCAGCCCTGATGAAGTGAGCTAGTTGGGTCATGAAACAACCAAGCTCAGAGACCACCAAGGACCACAAAATCCTCCTCCTCCTCCCTTCAAATCCTCCTCCATTCCAGCCCTGATAATGTGACCCAGTTGGGTCTTGGAGATGAAAACAACCAAGCTCAGAGACCACCAAGGACCCCAAAATCATCTTCCTCTTCTTCCTCCTCCTCTTCCTCTTCCTCCTCCTCCTCTTCCTCTTCCTCTTCCTCCTCCTCCCTTCAAATCCTCCTTCATTCCAGCCCTGATAATGTGACCTTGTTGGGTCTTGGAGATGAAAACAACCAAGCTCAGAGACCACCAAGAACCCCTAAATCCTCCTCCTCTTCCTCTTCCTCCTCCTCCTCCTCCTCCTCCTCCTCCTCCCTTCAAATCCTCCTCCATTCCAGCCCTGATAATGTGACCCAGTTGGGTCTTGGAGATGAAAACAACCAAGCTCAGAGACCACCAAGGACCCCAAAATCATCTTCCTCTTCTTCCTCCTCCTCTTCCTCTTCCTCCTCCTCCTCTTCCTCCTCCTCCTCCTCCCTTCAAAGCCTCCTTCATTCCAGCCCTGATAATGTGACCTTGTTGGGTCATGAAACATCTCCAAGAAAACAGCCAAGCTCAGAGACCACCAAGGACATCTAACTCCTTCTCCTTTTCCTCTTCCTTCCTCCTCCTCTCTGTAAATCCTATTCCAGTCTTGATGATGTTGTGAAATATCTGAAAGAAATCTACCAGGCTCAGAGACTACCAAGGACCCCGCAGCTCAATCCTGAACTTCAGAACTTCTCTTCTACTGATAAATTAAAAATAAACCAATGATTGATATGGTGGGACACTATGGGGAGCCCAAATGATCCTAAAAATATCACCCAGAGAAATGCCTTGAATCATTTTTCTTTTAAAATTTCACTGAGCATTCGAGACAACCGAGAACGGAGACAGAGAAATTTCCATCACGCTCACTTTTCTATCCTCCAAGTTTGTTGCCTTCCCACCCCTTGGCAGAAGATGGGAATGTTATTATTAGCCAACTACCAAGGGAGTGGTAGCATCTGGAAGGAGAGCTCTACCTTTTTAAGATACAGAGATTCAAGGAGAGGGAGGGGAGGAAGGAAGGAGGGAGGGAGGGAAGCTGCAACATTGCGGAGCGGTGAAACACCGAAATGTTGCTTTCTTCTAAAATGCTCAGCTCTTGCGGCTGCCTTTGTAGAATCTGGAATTATTGGATGTGATGCCTCCATAGACATATGCTCAGGCATCTGCTGTGCCTCTCCTGAGCTGTCAGAGTGGCAAAGTCATTTAAGCCAATAGCCTGTTTTATCTCTTCTGTTCCTTCTTCGGCAGCCCTGAAATATAACCACAGTTGAGGTGGGAGTAGGGCAGGGAGTGGGATGTTTGATCAGAAGATGAATCTATCCAGCTGCGCTTACCAGCCACCTATTCTATTCCAAACAGAGCTGGAAGAGACCATGAAGCAGTGGTGGGATTCAACTTTTTTTTTTACTACCTGTTCTGTGGGTGTGGCTTGGTGGGCATGGCAGAGGAAGGACACTGCAAAATCCCCATTCCCTCCCCACCCCACTAACCTGCTTTACAGCTCCATTCTCCTATGCAGGGCAACAAAAGAAGAGCCAGCCGATCAGCTGGGACTCGGGAGGCAGAGAATAGATATGGGAATGGCCAGTTAGAGGTGGGATTTGCCAGTTCTCCAAACTACTCAGAATTTCCGCTACTGGTTCTCCAGAACTGGTCAGAACCTGCTCAATACCACGTCTGCCGTGGAGGTCTTCTGGTTGAATCAGAGGGGGGTGGGGTCAATTTATTTCCCAAAGCACCAGAAAGCAGGATGGGTGGAAACTAATCAAAGAGAGAAGCAACCTAGAACGAAGGAGAAATTTCCTTATGGTGAGAACAATAAACCAGTGGAATGGCTTCCCTTCAGAAGTTGTGGGGGCTCCATCACTGGAGGTTTTGAAGAAGAGACTGGACAGGCATTTGTCTGAAGTGGTACAGAGTGTTGGACTAGAAGACCTCTAATGTCCCTTCTAAGCTCTATTCTGATTGATTGAACCCCCTGCGCAAGCAGGAGACCCTATACCATTTCAGACAAGTGGCTGTCCAATCTTTCTTTTCTTTTTTTGAATGCCTCCAGTGATGGAGCATTCACAACTTTTAAAGAGTCAAGTTGTTCCACTATTGTTCTCACTGTCGTGAAATTTCTCCTTTGCTCTAGGTTGCTTCTCTCCTTGATTGGTTTCCATCCATTGTTTCTTGTCCTGCCTCTTGGTGCTTTGGAAAATAAGTTGACCTCTTGTTCTTATAAAAATAAGTTTGACCACGTCACCCAAGGACCCTGCAACCATCATAACCACGAGTCAGTTGCCAAATGTCTGAATTTTGATTATGTGACCATGGGGATGCTTCAATGGCTGTAAGTGTGAAAAACGTTCCTAAGTCACTTTTTTCAGTGCCAGTGGGACTTTAAACAGTCCGTTTGATTCCCTATATGAAACAGAAGATTTTGTATGTGTGATCCAATTCTGCCTAACAATCCAGGTAGTCCTTGACTTACAACTGGTTGCTTAATGATTATTGAAAGACCTCCCCAGAATAACAGAGTTGGAAATGACCCTGGAGGTCTTCTAGTCCAACCCCCTGCTCCAGAAGGAAACCCTACACCATTCCAGACAAATATGGTGTCCAATCTCTTCTTGAAAACCTCTAGTGATGGAGCACCCACAACCTCTTAAGCCAACCTGATCTACTGGTTTATTGGTCTCATGGTCAGAAAATTTCTCCTTAGTTTGAGGCTACTTGTCTCCTTGGTTAGTTTCCATCCGTTCTTCTCCTGCCTTCAGGTGCTTTGGAGAATAGCTTGACTGCCTCTTCTTTGTGGCAGCCCCTCAAATATTGGAAGAGTGCTATCATGCCACCGCTAGTCCTTCTTTTCATCAAACTACATGCGCCCAATTTCTGCAACCATTCTTTATATGTTTTATCTTCCAATTCAGAGGTGGTATTCAGCAGGTTCTGGAGAACCAGTAATTTTGAGTAGTTCGGAGAACCGGAAAATGCCACCTCTGATTGGCCCTTCCCCCATCTATTCTCTGCCTCCCGAGTCCCAGCTGATTGGCTGGGTCTCCTTTGGTTGCCTTGCACAAGAGAATGGAGCTGGAAAGCAGGTTAGTGGGGTGGGGAGGGAATGGAGATTTTGCAGTACATCCTTCCCCTGCCATGCCCACCCAGCCACACCACACTCAGCAAGTCATGCCCATCAAGCCATGCACACAGAACTGGTAGTAAAACATTTTTGAATTCCACCAATGTTCCAGTCCCCTAATCATCTTGGTTGCTCTTCTTTACACTTTTTCTAAAGTTACTTACAGTCCAGTTTCAAATTCCAATGACCAAGCTCCTCATCCTGATATCACATGACCTAATTTTGAGAGCTTAGTAATCTGTCCATATTTACAGTTGTTTGCAGCATCCTGTGGTCACATGACTGAAATTTACTGGGTTTTTTGGCATTTACTATGAGTTTGTGACCCCTCCCAGATAATGGGTTCTCTTAACGTCTGCAGTGTTTGCTCTACAATAATACCATTTGCATAACAAACAGTGCAAAAAAGGTCTTAAAATCAAACGTGATGACAGTACTTTGTGAACATAATTGTCAGACTCAATTACAGTCATAAATTGAGGACTCCTGACTCTGAGTTAAGTAGGAAGGCTATTTAATCTGAATTTCCATCTACTGCACTAAGGGAGAGGGTTGGGTGAGTCCTTTCCAACCCAACCCAGTGAAGAGTACACAACTACAATTTTGGGTGTAAAGGTTAAAGTTCTCCTTGCACCTACATGCTAGTCGTTTCTGGCTATAGGGTGAGGTGCTCATCTCCATGACAAAGCTGAAGAGCCAGCACTGTCCAAAGACTTCTCCGTGGTCATGTGACCAGCATGACTAAATGCCGAGGGCTTATGGAACGCTATTACCTTCCCATCAAAGGGGTTCTTATTTTTCTACTAGCATTTTTGCATGCTTTCAAACTGCTAAGTTGGCAGAAGCTGGGACAAGTAACGGGAGCTCACTCCATTACATGGTGCTAGGGATTCGAACCTCTGAACTGCTGACCTTTCTGATCGAAAAGCTCAGCGTCTTAGCCACTGAGCCACCGTGTCCCCATAATCTTGGGTGTAGTTGAACCAAAAACACACCCAACAACAACAACAGTGCAATGCTATACACCCATCAAAGGAAAGGTAGAATGAAACTTTCTAAGGCCATTTCTAAAGTTTCAAGTAGTGTATAAATGGCAACTAATTAGGCAATAAATTAATAAAAATTGAGGTTGTTGTCTTGTCTGGTTGCAAGGGAGGTTGAAGAAATGGGTATGTTTTCAATTTTTTAATTGCATTTGAATTAAAATGTAATCAGATACTTTATATATGCTCTACATCTACATTAGGGGATTTCTTTTATCTTTGTTTTTAAAGAAAACAGATGTGTATTTTATATATATATATGTTTTATTTGCAGTTTTCCTTTAACAACCAGCATTTTTTGTTAACAATGCAATGACTGGGTTAACATATTTTTCACACAGTGCTCACAGTAATAATACAATTATATACAAATTTTTTATCTTCCAACTTCTGACCTTAATGTGCTCATTATAATTATAACATATTCTTTTATATACCAATATATATATATATATACTGATTTCTTTATTTTTCCCATTTGTTGGGGTTCTTCTGTATTTACCACATTATCTTTAGACAATACTATTCTCTCTTTATGATTTTTAATCACTTCCTCCAGAAATATATACGAACATCAATAACATTTCTTCATCCAGTATAGCTATTAACCCCTATTAAGTCACTAATATTTTAATATTATAGGCATCACTCAGTATTCCACATGTTCAATATCTCAATTTTCTATAAAAAACAATAAAACCAGTTATCAATCAGATTTAAACCAGTCCCAAAATTATAACTCTAAATCCTCTGAATTTATAGTCCTTGAAAAACTATGAGGAAAACAGATATGTATTGTGTGGAAATGTGTTGCAACAGAAAAAGCTGTACAGTTAGTCCTCGACTTACAACAGTTCACTGAGTGACTTTTTAAAGTTACAACGACATTAAAAAATAGTGACTTATAACCATTTTCCACACTTGCAACCATTGGTCACATAATCAGAATTCTGACTCTTTGCAACCGTTTCGTATTTATGATGCTTATGACATTCTGACAAGCAGTCATGCAGTCATTAGCACTCTTTTTGAGAATCGTTGAAGCCACTTTGTACCCTCAGGGTCACTGAAATAGTGCGAATATTTTATGAGCCTGAAGACAACAATTATACCTCTAGGTAGCCTCAACAACTCTCAGAAAGAGTGCAAATGACCAGCTGACTGCAAGGAGCATAATTCCTTCCATTTCCCACCGTTCAGTCTGAACTGAGGAAGCTTCTTGGATGAGAAGCAAAATGTCTTTGAGGAAAAAATGAAGTTCACTTGCTTTTTGGAAAAGCACCAAGTTGTTGCTTTGGTTTGGCAAGATGACTGTCTATGGGAGAGAAACAATAAAGGAAATGGCTTTATAGTAATCTTGTGTGTCTTTCTTCAATTTTTAATTTTTGGGGGGTGGGAGGAACCTGACAATATGCCACCATGCCCACTTAAAGGATAGACTTATAGAATCAGATCATGTGAGAACACGAGAAGGATTTTGGAGATTACATAATCCAACAGGCTTCCTATTGCAAGAATCCACTCAAATTCTTCACCTCCTTTCTTGAAGAAAGCACATTAATAAGAGCCGTGGTGGCTCAGTGATGAGAATGCAGTACTGCAGGATACTTCTGCTGACTGCAGTTCAGCAATTTGATTCTCACCAGCTCAAGGTTGACTCAATTTTCCATCCTTCTGAGGTTGGTAAAATGAGGTCCCAGTTTGTTGGGGGCAATATGCTGACTCTGTAAACCACTTAGAGAGGACTGTAAAGCAGTCTGAAGCAGTATATAAGTCTAAGTGCTATTTTTCATCATCTTTTAACAACCCCATAATCCCTTGTGGGGTGGAGTTTGGGCAACTGAATGGAGCTAGCAGAGTGTTTCAATGGCCGGATGCCCTTCCTATCCCCAATGAGGAGTTTTGTTAAGCAGACATATTCTCATTGTGCCCAGAGAGAGAAATATCTGCCTCTACCTAGGATCGGACTCACAGTCTCCTGATTGTGAGACAAGAGCTCCACCTCTAGTCACCACTCCAAGTGTAAGTGCTTTTGCTATTAATGATTTTCTGCAATGATTGTCCTCAATCCAAGAGCTCATTTCTCATTCCTTGGCACAGATCTGTACCTTGTGATGCCACAACCCTTCTCCAAACAGCTGGCTGGAAAGTTATCTGAGTGTAGTTAAAGAGCCCATAGTTTTGGGCTTGGCATTATATCATGCCCACAGTTAGAATGGCTAAATAATGGATAGGTTCATTAATAAGAAAATAACTCCACCAAAAATGTTCTGTTTCCCGGAGGGATGATTTTTAGCCAGCTAATGAGTACTGAATGATCATTATCAGAAAATACACACCTTGGATGGATGGCCTTTCTGCAATCTAGGAGTCTTGCCTTTGTTTTGAGAAAAAAAAAAGATGTTTTTAATCAGTTCTAGAAATGGGAGTTGCCTCGAACTATCTACACGAACTATAAGTAAATGGTGGATTTCAATGAAATTGGACAGCTTTGAATAAGATTCAGAGATAGCCTGCAGAAGAAACAGTCTAAAGTCAATTTCTTTCACCAACATTTCAAGACTTCAAGAATAAGGAAGTAAGTTGAGCAGCCAATAATTAGATAGATAGATAGATAGATAGATAGATAGATAGATAGATAGATAGATAGACAGACAGACAGACAGACAGACAGATAAACTTCTATCATCTATCTATCATCCATCTGTCTATCTGCCAAGAATTGAGGCCTTTGAACTCTGGTGCTGGAGAAGACTCCTGTGAGTCCCTTGGACTGCACGGTGATCCAACCGGTCAGTCCTAGAGGAATCAACCAGACTGCTCTTTAGAAGTCCAGATCCTGAAGATGAAAGTCAAAAACTTTGGCCACCTAATGAGAAGGAAAGACTCACTGGAGAAGAGTCTAATTCTGGGAACGATTGAGGGCAAAAGAAGAAGGGGACGGCAGAGAATGAGGTGGCTGGATGGAATCACCAAAGTAGTAGGTGTGAGCTTAAATGGATTCTGGGGGATGGTAGAGGACAGGAAGGCCTGGAGGAACATTGTCCATGGGGTTGTGATGGCTCGGACATGACTTCACAACTAACAACAACAACAACAACAAATCTATCTGCCATCTATCCATCCATCCATCCATCATCTATCTTGTTCTGACCAAGGCTTCCTGAGACAGTAAGAATCACATGCTGTTCCCCTTTTTTATTATTTCAATGGCTGTGAATTATATGCATTCACAGCCCATAATGAGTCCCAAACAATTTATGAATAGTCCAACAGAAGTTCTGCCACAGTCTTTCGGGATAAGGCTGATAAGCACCCACCTTTATCTCCCTTGAAATGCTGCCAACGACTAAATGGCCAATTAGGTGTACAAGGCCAAATAGAGCACAAAGTCAACACAGACTTCAGATTTTAAACTGACCAGAATGAACAAAGTTGCTTCCTGTAAAGGTTCATTTCCCTTTGCTCCTCCTTTATGTCTTATGGGAGGAGCCAATCATCTCCAAGCCTTACTTCCAAGTTGCCCCTTTTGTCTTAACTGTTCTTGCCTTCTGGCAGCTCTGTGCAAGTGCGCACTGAGAACAGGCTCCCCCTTTTCCTCTGCCTTACTGACCACAACATTCTCTCTCTCTCTCTCTCTCTCTCTCTCTCTCTCTCTCTCTCTCTCTCTCTCTCTATCTATCTATCTATCTCATCTATGTCTGTCTGTCTAACTAGCTACCTAGCTATCTATTTTTAAAAAAATGAAAGACTTGCCACTGAGCCATTTTTGAATAACAGGATCATAGACTGATTGATTAATTATGTGCTATTAATCTGATCCTTTTCCAAAGCACCCGAAGGCAAGAAGCAATGGATGGAAACTAATCCAGGAGAGAAGCAACCTAGAAGTAAGGAGGAATATTATGACAGTGAGGACAATTAACCAGTGGAACAGAAGTTGCCTTCAGAAGTTGTGGGAGCTCCATCACTGCAGACTTTTAAGAAGAGACCAGGACCACCATTTGTCTGAAATGTTATAAACTTTTTTGCTCGAGCTAGAAGTTGGACCTTCAGTGAATGGCCATAAATGTGGGCTGGTTGCCAAGCACCTAAAATACAATCACTTGACCAAGGTGGGGGAGTAGCCATCAATCTGTGACTCTGAATTGTAAGTATCTTCTTTGTGGTCCATCGCAACTTTGAAAGGTCGTAAGTCGAGAACTACCTGTGCACAATTTGTACTTATCAACTGATGGTGTTTTTTAACTATTGGTTAACTCTTTCCTTTGTCAGCATCCGATGTCAAATTCAAAGACCCCTTTTTTTAATGACAGAAAATTCCTATAAAGAGGAAAGCCCTTTTACACATTGTATTGCATTCTCAGAAATTATATTAAAGTGGAACTTAGGAAGCAGTTCTGCATCTGAAAATTCCGAATATGCCCATAGCAATAGCCCTTGGACTTATATACCACTTCACAGTGCTTTACAGCTCTCTCTAAGCAGTTTACAGATTCAGCCTGATACCCCAACCATCTGGGTCCTCATTTTACCAACCTCAGAAGGATGGAAGGCTGAGTCAACCTTGACGGTTGCAGTGTCCTGGGGTCATGTGATCCCCTTTGGCAACTTTCAGACAAGCAAAGTCAAAAGGGGAAGCCAGATTCACTTAACAGCCAGGTTGCTAACTGAACTCACTGCAGTGATTCACTTAACAACTGGGGCAAGAAAGGTCATAAAACGGGGCAAAGTTCACTTCGCAACTGTCTCACTTAGCAAAAAAGTTTGGGCTTCAAATGCAGTTGTAAGAGCTACCTGTATTTTTATGGGAAGGAATGGAGTGTTGATCTGTTACTACCGATCTTTTAGCGCTAATGCGATTTTGATTAATGTAAATTCCCGGAGAGTGATGGTCCTTTAATTGTGTGGTCAATTTGTTGATATTGAGGGCCAGGATTAAAGATCAAGAAGCTGTTGGCTATTTTAGCAGTTGAACACTTTATGAATTTAAACGTCTATTAAGTTAACTGTTGATGAATTTCACAGTTTATTAGCAGTTTATGAAGAACGGTTGTAGGAATTGGGTAGTCTAGAGAAAAGAAGGATTAGGGAGGACAACATAGCAATATTCCAGGACTTGAGGGGCTGCCCCAGAGAGGAGGGGGCAAGTTATTTTCCAAAGCACCAGAAGGCAGGACAAGAAATGAAAACTAATCAAGAAGAGAAACAAGGTGGAATTAAGGAAAAAAATCCTTTACGTGAGGACAGTTAACCAGTGGAACTTCTTGCCTTCAGAAGTTGTGGATGCTTCATCCCTACAGGTTTTTAAGAAGAGACTGGAGAGCTGTTTGACTGAAATTGTATGGGGTCTCCTGCTTGAGCAGGAGGTTGGACTAGATGTCTTCCAATGTCCCTTCCAACTCTACTCTGATTAAACCAGAGTAGAGATCACTTCATCCTTCTCCTTTCTTCAGATGCTGGGAACCCATTGTCTGGAGCTCAATCACACATAGGCAAATTAGTTCAAGGTTTTAGATTTTGTTTTTAAATAGACCTTGAGGCGTTTGCTTTGCCTTTTAAACTGTTTCAACTCATTTGGGGCCATGTGCAAAAATGATTTTTTTTTTTTTTATCTTGTCTCTGGCATCGACAAATGGAGGTACCACCATATTTTGGGCAACTGGGCTGGCATTGAATCTTAAAACATCAGTGCTATCATAGTTATGTAATATAACTTACATAGTTATGTAATATAACTTACATAGTTATGTAATATAACTTATCATAGTATGTAATATTAATATAAATAAAATATAATAATAAAATATTAATAAAAATAAAGGTCACTGTTTTTAATAACTGAATATGTGATCTTTTTTAAAATTGAAGAAAAGAAATCGTGTAACTATCTTTCTCTCTGTATCTTCTTTCTCTCTTTTCTCTTTCTTTCTTTCTACGTTCCTCTTCTCTTTTTCTCTTTCTTCCTCTCTTTTTCTCTCTCTTTCTCTTTTCTCTCTTTCCCCTCTTTTATTTTTCTCCCTCCCTCCCTTTTTTCATTCTTTTCTTCATCTTCCTTTTTCTTTCTCTTTCTCTCTCTCTCTTTCTTTCTTTCTTTCTTTCTTTCTTTCTTTCTTTCTTTCTTTCTTTCTTTTCTTCTCTCTCCCTCCCTCCCTCCCTCCCCCTGCCTCTTTCTCTCTCTCTCTCTCGGCTTAGTTGCAGTTATTCTCCTGCATTTACACAGAACACTGCTATAAATATATATATGAAATATGTCTGACATCTCAGTTTCTGAGAATGGACGGACTCCAGAGTCTTTTTTTTTTTTTTATCATTTTCAAACACTGTTCATCTCAAACTACATTTATAGCACAAACTAGGACAGTAAATTGTTTCAAGACATAGTGATTTAGTTGGAAGCACTAAGCAATCTGAGGCTCTGAAAAAGTGCAAAATATACTTCTACCCAATTCCTAGCCATTCATCTTGAATGGTCCAGGCAACTGAGCTAAGAATTTGGGAAATTGGGGGCTATCTGATCAGCCTGCTAAAGTGGGGGGCAACAAGAAGATTTGATGTATTCAT
Organism: Hydrophis major; assembly: GCA_033807585.1. Classification (NCBI taxonomy): domain Eukaryota; kingdom Metazoa; phylum Chordata; class Lepidosauria; order Squamata; family Elapidae; genus Hydrophis; species Hydrophis major. Next base: position 3,114,513 of record CM066330.1, on the reverse strand, counting down.
GAGCCAGAATTGACAGAATAATTCTGGGCTATTCATGAGCCAGTATCCATGCCTCCCTGTATCAGAAGTATCACTTCATACGGTTGTAAAAATATCCCAATAAAGAGGAACACAGGCAAACAACAAGCAACAATTCTTACTTTAAAAGTCAGATGTTTATTTCATGAGCAATTTGGAACATGAACAGCCATCATTACAAAAGTAAATCAATAACCCATTGCAATGAGGTCCATTGACATAGGTGAGTCCAGCAAGGAGTAGCTATGGCCAGTGGTCCTGTACTCATCCCAAAACCTTCTTATAATTTTCTGCATGCATTTCACAGCTTACTTCCTTGTTCTTTCTTTCTTTCATTTCTTTTTAAATTTTAATTATGAGAATACAACACAATACAGCCAGTATTTGTTATACAAGTATACATTTTACTTCATCATTTATAATCTCCTTATTTAATATATTAATTACTAATTCATCTAATCATTACTAATATTTCGACCTTCTCTTCTGCTTTATAACCATTGATAACACTTATTCCATGTTTTATAATATTTAGACTCTTTGTCTTTTATTTCTAAAGTTTACCTATCTGATTCTGCACATGCCATATTTTTTCTTATTATTTCTCTTTCTGGAGGTATGATTTCATTTTTTCAGTATTGTGCATATATTATTCTAGCTGTCAATACATGTGCTATTAGATACATTATTAGATACTTCCTTGTTCTTTCTTACTGACCCTCTCCACATATACCTGTGTACATCTCAAATCTCTAACCATCGGCTACTTGATGATGAGGTGAACCAGTTGCTTGTGTGGAGACAATAACTTGGTCCTCAACACCAATAAGACCAAGGAGTTTATAGTGGACTATTGAAGGAACAGATCAGACATCCAGCCCTTGCTTATCAATGGAGACCGAGGGGAGCAAGAGGCCAGTTTTAAGTTTCTGGATGTTACCATAAAAGAGGACCTGACCTGGGATGCTCACATTGCAGCCCTGTCAAAGGGCCCAGCAGAAATTATACTACCTGAGGCGTCTCAGAAAACAACAACTGAATGAAAAACTACTGGTGACCTTCTACCGCTGCACCATAGAGAGCATTTTAACATACTGCACCTCTGTATGGTTTGCCAATTGCACAGTGGCAGATAGGAAAGCACTCCAGAGGGTTAATATCATTGCCCAGAAGATCATTGGTTGCCCTCTCCCCTCTTTGGAAGAGCTTTATAGCTCCCGCTGCCTTAAGAAAGTTCAAAACATTCTCGTAACTTGAATTTTCAATAAATCTGCCAGCTCTTCTCTTTGCCTTAATAACATGTTTTTTGTCAAAATCTTTGTTTTGTCTTTATTTATTTTTAAACCAGCCATCTCACCATACGTCTCTATCTTTTCCAATAGTTTTAAAGCTGTCTCTAAAGGATCTTCCAAAATAAAGACCAAGTCATCCGCAAAGGCTTGCAATTTGAATTCCTCTTTTTTGACTTTCATTCCTTTTATGTTTATATCCTCTCTAATATTTCTATTTAAGACTTCTAAGCTCAATACAAATAACAAAGGAGATAATGGGCATCCTTGTCTTGTACCTTTTTTAATATTAATAGAGTCTGTGAATTCTCCATCTATCATTACTTTTGCCGTTTGCAAATAATATACAGCTTCTATTGCTTGTATAAATTTTCTAGCAAAGCCCATCTGTTCCAATAATAATAACATAAATCTCCAGTTCACATTATCAAACGCCTTTTGGGCATCTAAGAATATCAAAGCCATTTGTTTTTCCGAATGCGCCTCATAATATTCCAATGTGTCCAGGATTACCCTCATATTGTCTTTAATCTGTCTCTTTAATAAAAATCCATTCTGATCAGAGTGAATAAAATTATTTAGGTATTTTTTAAGCCTTTCTGCCAAGATTGAAGCAAAGATTTTACAGTCTGCATTCAATAAAGAAATAGGTCTATAGTTCTTAATTTGTAATGGATCAACCCCTTCTTTTGGAATAAGTGTAATATAAGCTTCTGACCATGTTTCAGGTATTTTCTTATTTATCATAACTTCATTCATGACTTCTAACAGTGGAATACTCAGCGATTCTTGTAGTGTTTTATAAAATTCTGCTGGGAAACCATCTGGTCCTGGTGCTTTCCCATTGTTCTGTCTGTTAAGTGCTTCAGTTAATTCCATCATTGTTATAGCACTTTCTAACATTTTCTGAGTTTCATCAGGTATCATAGGTAGGTTAGCATTTTGTAAATACTGTTTAATTTTTCCCTCATCAAGATCCTCTTGTTTATATAATTGTCCATAAAAATCTCGAATGATTGCCTTTTTCTCCTTATTACCATAACAAATTTGACCATGATCATCTATTAACTGTGATATTTTCCTTGATTCTTTCTCTTTTCTCAGCTTATATGCTAACCATCTACCTGGCCTATTTGCATCTTCAGAATAGTTCTGTTTAGCACTTCTAATTTTTTGTGCCAATTCTTCTTTCTCTGCTTGATCCATTTTATGTTTAATTATGTCCATTTTAAGTTTGATATCTTTTTTCTGTGGCATCTTCTGTAATTCTTTTTCCAGTTTTTTATGGTCATCTTCTAGAGCTTTAATCATTTGCCTCTTCCTAATGTTCTTTTTCTTTATATAGTCCATTATTAATCCTCTTGCGTATGCCTTCATTGTATCCCAAACATTCTGTATTGAAGTATCTTCTTTTTTGTTTTCATTGAAGAAAAAAGCCAATTCTTTTTCCATCCATTGTGTAAAATCTTTTTCCTTTAGAATAGTATTATTTAATGTCCATCTAGATCTTCTTTTTTGTCCTTTCCATTTAATTGTCATTGGATTATGGTTTGCCCACGTACTTGTTTCAATATTCATTTCTTGAATATTAGATAATAATTCTGTTGATGTCCAAATCATATCTATTCTGGACCACGGTAAATGCCTGTTTGAATAAAAAGTATATTGTTGAGTTTTAATATTTCTTTCTCTCCATATATCTTTTAAATTTAGTCATCTGTCATTTTAAAAAAGGATATAGGGAGAGTTTTCCTATTTTGTCGTGTTGTTTTTGCTGTATAGTCCAGTTTATTGTCTACAATTCCATTAAAGTCCCCCATCATAAGTATGTTAACATAGTCCAGTTCAATCATTTTCATATGTAATTTTTTATAAAATTCTTCTTGCTTATCATTTGGGGCATAAATTGCAACCAAGAGAGTTTTTATATTATTATCCACTATTTCAACTATTAATACTCTTCCATCTTCATCTGTATAAATCAATTTGGCTGGAGTGGTTTCTTTAACGTACAAAACCACTCCTCTTTTCTTACAATGGGTCAGAAAAGTAAACATTTTCCCTAACTTTGGTCGTATCAATAATTGTTCATGTTGTTTTTTAATGTGTACTTCTTGTAAGCAAATTATATCAAATTTTAGCTTCTCTAATTTATAAAAAGTTTTCCTTCTTTTGATAGCTGAGTTCAGTCCATTTATATTCATATATCTGGGGATATATTTGACGTCAAGGTGTACTACATTGAAAGAGAATAATTATATTAAGCTTAAACAGCAGATAGCATCCGACCTGAAAAAATGGGAAAACCTACAATTGTCATTGATAGGTAGAATTTCAACAATCAAGATGAATATTTTACCCAGAATTTTATATTTGTTTCAAACAATACCAATTAGGTTAAGTAAGGATTACTTCGAAGAACTAAATAAAATTGTGTTGAAGTATATATGGCAAGGCAAGAAAGCGAGAATAAAATTAAAACTTTTACAGGATGCTAGAATTAGAGGAGGATTTGGCCTTCCTAATTGGGAGTTGTATTATCAAGCTGCAAACTTAATGTGGGTTAAAGAATGGATAATGTTAAGAAAGACTAGATTGTTGACATTAGAAGGTCATGATTTATTATTGGGTTGGCATGCTTTTTTATGGTATAAGGGAACTAAATCACAGGGTTATTTCAGAAGGCATTATATATGGGAATCGTTATGGTTGAATTGGGAGAAAATTAAGAAACAATGTTATTTGAAAATTCCAGTTTGGTTATCAACTATTGAAGCTTTTTCGTATCCTATAACTTATAAGAAGGAACAAACAGTTAGATATGGTGAAATATTGAATGAAAAGGGTGAACTCAAATCTATGCAAAAACTAGAGGAACAAGGTATAAAGATGAATTGGTTTTCATATGCGCAAATACATGCAAGGTATCTTAAAGATTCTAAAATAGAAGGATTTTATGATAAATTGACTGACTTAGATAGGATTTTGACAGGTACTGATGAAAAAGTGATTAAAAAATTGTATAGTTATTTGTTGGAAATTAAATTAGAGGAAGAACAAGTTAAAGAAACAATGATTGCTTGGGGGAAGAATTTTGGATATGGGATTGATTTAGAGAAATGGCAAAAGTTGTGGTCACAAAATTATAAAATGACAATGTCAACAGCATATAAAGAAAATTTGTATAAGATGTTTCACAGGTGGCACTTTCCCCCGACAAGAATAGCAAGAATGTTCAAGAATAAATCTGAAAAGTGCTGGAAATGTCATCAGAAACTTGGCTCATATTACCATATGTGGTGGACTTATGAGGAGGCCAGGAAATATTGGACTAGAATTCGCATAGGGCTGGAGAAAATGATAAAGAAACACATAGATTTGAAACCAGAGATTTTTTTATTGGGAATCATACCTGATATATATATAATAAAAATTTAAAATATTTGATTGTAAATCTATTAACAGCAGCTAGGATTGTATTTGCTAAACATTGGAAGAGTGAGAAAATACCATTAGAGGAAGAAATTATTAAGAAAATATTGGAATGTGCTGAAATGAGTAGATTGATATTTGAAATTAGAGAACAAGAAGATAAACAATTTTATGAAGTTTGGGATCTTTTTTATCAATGGTTAAATAATACAATATAATAATAGAATATTTAGAAATTTAGGAAATAATGAATATATAATTTTTTTTGATTTTGATAATTCTTAAGAATATTTTATTATGATAGATTTGATATGATTTCATGATTTGTCATAAAATAATTTAACCTAATTATAGTTATCTCGCTTAAGTATGAATTAGTAAAATTATAGTCAAATGATTGTTTAATAATGATATTGGGATATTTTATTGATGATTGATAATGTGAGTTATTATGTAATATAATTATTCTGATGACTATGAAATGGATGCACAAAAGGGAGTGGTAAACCAACCGATACACTGTAAATTTATGAAGAATGTTTAAATTTTTTATTTTTATTTTTTTATGTCATGTGTTATGTCTTATATGTTTTTTGTCTGTTGTTAAAATCAATAAAACTTTTACAAAAAAAAAAAAAAGAAAGTTCAAAACATTCTCAAAGATCCATCTCATCCTTGGGAACCCTTTGAACTATTACCATCTGGAAGATGGTACAGAATAATAAAAACAAGGACAAATTAGGCTGAAAAACAGTTTCTATCCCAGGGCAGTAGCTCTTTTGAATTCTGCTGTATGGTGCAGTGTTGGTGTGGTGTCGGGGATTTCCAGTTAAATGTGTGGAGGGTGAAGGATGTGTGTTTGCGTTTATTTTCATGGTCATGGTCATGATGTGCACTGAAGATGGTGTTTGATTTCGTTGTATGAGTTGCAATGACAATAAAGTAAAGTAAACTACTTTCAGTTCCTTATTTCTTGGCAGTTTTCAAAACTATGTACTTTGCAAAATCACATTTCACAGCAACAGCTTAGCAGGATTACAAATAGTTCTGGTACACTTTGAAATCTTTCTATCTAAAACTTTGGTTCATGTAGCTTTTTTGGGGTGGGAGGCTGCTGTCCTTCTGAGACCTATGGACTCTGGTAGTCCAACAGGCTATTTTTCTGTTTCTCACAATACATCTCTTGGATAAATGGCTCTATGAATGGCTAAATCATTATTATTTTTACAACTTGGTATCATTTTTGGTGGAACTGCTCAAAAAAAAATTCATTTCCATCCTATTTCTGCATTCAAAGCAAAAATATCAAGAATAACAGAGTTGGAAGGGACTTTGGAAGTCTTCTGGTCCAATCCCTGCTCAAGCAGGAGATCCTATAGTATACCAAACAAACGGTTGTATAATATCTTCTTCAAAACTCACAATGTTGGAGCATTCATTCCATTTTCCTTGGTAAGTTTCTGTCTGTTGCTTCTTGTCCTGCCTTCAGGTGCTTTGGAGAATAGGTCGATCCCCTCTTCTTTGTGGCAGCCCCTCAAATATTGGAAGACTGCTATCATGTCACTCCTAGACCTTCTTTTCATGAAGCTAGGCATACCCAATTCCTGCAACCAAAGCACCTTTTAAGCTCACTGGATCCAGTCACCTGATCAGCTTAATTGAATAGTTAGCAATTGCTTTTACACCATATGCTAAGATTGATTAGCATGAACTTTGGTTGGTTGATTGTTGATGTGTTGGTTGGATCTAGGCTGTTGAGCTCCTTCCTGGTGTGTTTTCTTGTGCAAAATTTCCCAGATGGATAAGCAAATAAGAGAGTTGGAAAGGACCTTGGAAGTCTTCTAGTCCACCTGGTTGTCAAGTAGGAGACTCTAAACCAGGGGTCTTCAAACTTGACAGCTTTAAGACTTGTGGACTTCAACTCCCATAATTCCTCCTCCAGTCATGTTAGCTCAGGAATTCTGGGAGTTGAAGTCCACAAGTCTTAAACTTGCCAACTTCTTTATATGGATTAATTTAGGAACTAGGTTGATAGCATTGTGTGAGTGATCTACCTTAAAAAGATTGCAAGGATTAAAAGGGGGGGGGGGAAGTATTTGGAAGCGGATGTGAGCTTGCATTGGTATCTGTAGACATCTTCTTAAATCAAATATAATCCTTGGAAAATATTATTTTATGGATGGAGATGACAAGGTGGTGCTTACTTATATTCCAATGCAGTCTTTCCCCCTTCAGATCCAAAGTGTTATATAGACCTAAAATTTTGCATTTTTCAACAAACTTTCTCTGGAGTATGGATTTTGAATACATTTGTATGTCCTTTGGTTTCCAATTCTGAAATTTGACTAATATTTTCCCCCACTTTCCAATGTTTTATCCTAAATGTCAGTATAGGAAGGAGGATGAAGAACGGGAAAACCTGTATCATGGGTATGATCAGGAAAGTGATTTAAAGGCAAAGAATTCATCCCTGTACTCATTCGAAGTACTCTTCTGAAGATATCACAAACCTGCAGAATTAGACTGCTTGTGGAGTCCTTGATGATCTCCCAGGTTGGTTGTTTTCTTGTAGATGCTTCATTACCCAACTAGGGAACATCATCAGTGCTAAAAGGGTGTGTGGAATGGAGGAGGAGGAGGAGGACTATGGGGTCCTTAATGCTTTCTGAGCTTGGTTGGGTTTTTTTTTTTTTTTTTTGCAGATGTTTCATTATCCAACTAGGTAAAATCATCAGTGCTAGAAGGGCCTGGAGTTTGTTTTCTGTTTATATATAGCAGCTTGCCTGGTCAGTTTTGGTTGGGGTGTTGTTTTCTTCTTGGTTGTTCCTTGATTAAGCTGTTGTTAATGTTGCTTACTGTTGAATTATTTGTCTGAGTTGGTAGTTCCTTGATTGGGGTATTATTTATGGCTTGGTTGTTGCTCTAATATTAATCATGGTTTAATCTCTGCTTATCTGGGTGTCAATTGCTGGCAAGGAAATGTTTGGTCCTTTGGTTTCCTTTTTGGCTTTTTGGTTGTCTCTGTTGAATGGTATGTAGATGTCATTTATCTCTATGTGCCTATTGATGGCTGATTTGATTTGCTTCCTCCATGTCATAATGGCATCGACACTAAGGAAGAGAGGAGATGGTTGGCACGTTTGCAAAGAGACATAGACTTTGAAATAACACAGGTCTGTTTTAGTGCCCTTCTAAATCCTTCAATCTTTTTTAGTGAATGCTTTTGCGAGGGAATAATAATTGGATATGATCAATAGAGAGATGTTCTGATATTCCAAGGTAATTTACTGTACCCCAGAATCAGTAAATGGATTTTGTCTTGATTTAGAATTGGACCCAGGGATGAGAAGTATGATGATTACAGAAAAGGCCAGCTTAGAGTCTATTTACTCCAGATGATAAAAATAAATCTCTGTCTATCATTCATGGATGAGGCATTGATCGAGTAGCTAAAAGTCAAACGGACAGTTGTGGGCCTCAGTTGCTAAAAGTAATGTCCAAAACCTTTAATATTCTGATCCATTATTCTATGTTCATGCAAGCAAAACCAATTTATCAAATCCTGAAAGACACAATAATTTTCTATATGCTTGAAATCAAGTCCACCCCATCTGTTAGAAACCCACATTGCTAATGTGATTCTCTAGTACAGTAGAAACATGGGGCTTCAAACCCAAGGAAATGAACAATCAAATGTTTTATTTTACATCACATCAACAGAAGCACTGCTTTCCTACTACATGGTGGGAAAGGAAAGCATGATGCACTAAGACAAACAACTTGAAAAATATCTGGAACTTTGTTACTGTATATATTTAGTCTAGTGGTTAAGGCATTAGCTTAGAAACTGGGAGATGGTGAGTTCTACTCCCACTTTATCACTGGTAGTTTTTTTCAAAAAGAGATTGCACAATCATTTGTCTGAAATGGTATAGGGTCTCCTGCTTAAGCAGAGGGTTGGAGTAGAAAACCATTGAGAGTTGTGCAGTGATAATTCAGCACCATAAAAATAAAGACAGGTGGTTGATGCTTCATTTAACATTTTTATAAACATAAGTAGATTTTACAAACCAGTTGTAGATTTCTCCAACATGGAGCAATCTCAAACAGAAACATGTTGCAAGTTCAGAGCTGAGCTCCAGTCTTCTGCAAACAAGCAAGTTAGTTTCATCTTCAATGGACAGACTCAGAGGTCAACATAGCTGCAGAGCTTAACATAGAGGCCGGCCTAAGCTACTTTTAGTTTCAGTTTCCAGCCTAGGCTAAATCTAGTTTCAGTTTCCAAAAACAGTCCTCATTGGCTGATTCAGTTGCTATGCCTATTCATTGGCTTACCTTCTTACCAAGCTCTATTCCAGTTCATGAATATACTCTGACAAAGACCTCTAAGGTCCCTTTCACTTCTGTTAAACTGTTATTCTGTTAGTGGAACAGCTTGCCTATACAAGTTGTGTATGCTCCACTGTTAGCGCTTTCCAAGAAAAGATTGGACAACCATTTGTCCAGAGAGGGTTTGGGAATTAGAAGACCTCCAAAGCCTTCGAGCTCCATGTTTATATGTTTATATAATTCCATATAAATTAACCAACATTCATTATTTTTAATGGTTTTTCAGTTCTTGATGCAAACTGTGAAAGTGTGTGTGTGTATGTGTGTGTGTGCTACCAGGCAATTGAGTACAATTTCACTCACATTTTCTGAGTCTGTTCCTTACACAAATACAAATAGGGGTTGTATAATGACTTTGGGTTGAAATGCAGTCCAGGTGTTGAACACGACAGGAGAAAACAATTGGATATGCCATGTCTCCACTAATACAAAGGAGAATAGCAAGGCAGTGCAAATGAGGGCAAGAGAATTCTCTAGAGATAATTTTTTGATTCTGTGCACTAAATAGAAGAAGTCTAAAATGTATTTTTTTTCCTAAAAAACAATCCATAATAGAATCAGTTATATAGAGGAGGAAGAGATATTCAGCAGAATATACAAATGTCAGTTATTAGAGGAGGAGGAGGAGGAGGAGGAGGATCAGAAGAAGAAGAGGAGGAGGAGGAAGAGCAAGAGGAAGGAAATGAGAACAGGAGGAGGAAGAGCAAGAGGAAGAAGAACAAGGAGGAGGAGGAAGAAATACATTTCTCAAACAATCAACATTTTTAAATTCCAAAATTGTTGACATGACTTTCATAAAGCCAACTCCATAATAACCTTCTAGATGTGGGATGTTGTTCTATATTGGCTTCTAGTGTTGATTGATGCCATACAGATTGGCCCTGGGCTTACAACCATTAATCTAACATCCATTCAAAGTGACAACCACACCCAAAATTGATTTATTGCCAATCCTCGCACTTACAACCATTGCAGCACACACACACACACACACACACCTTCGGTCACACGATCAACATTTTGGGCACTTGGTAACCCGGACCTAATTTATGAGGGTTGCAATGTCCCAGAGTTGTGTGATCGCCATTGGAGGCCTTCTCATCTGGCTTCTGACAAAGCTAAGTCAATGGGGGAATCCAGATGCATTTAATGACTACATGATTCTCTTAACTGAAGAACTGAAGAAGCTATGTTAGGGATAACATTGTTTTACCCTAACTGGTTTAGGAAAATAATAATATGTAATCATAGTTTGTATGTTAAAGTGTCTGCAACTTTAACTGTGGGATAGTAATTAAGGGAGTGGTTGTGAAAGCACTTTAAAAGAAGCAAGGCTGCAGCTTGCTCTCTCTCTGGCTTTGATGAAACCTGATTACTGCAAGGACACAAGACTGCATTGCTCGAACGGGAGAGAAAACAAAGGACTGACTTGTAAGTGAATTGACATAGGATATTTCTACACGGACTTTGCTAACTGAATATCCCTGAATGGACTGACTAAATGATACATGACTATTGGACTGTTATTATTTTTTTTAAAAAAAAGTTTTTTATTAATTTTCTACAAACAAACAAGACAGACAAAACATAAAAACATCAACTCTTATATGTACATCCAGTGTGTCAGTTGGTTCATCATTTTTGTGCATTCATTCTGTAGTCTCAATTACAATTATGTTACATAACAACTCATATTGTCAGTCCAAACTTATATATCCTAATATCACTAAAAAAAGAAGATTTTGACTATATTTTTAATCATTCATGCTTAATGAGCTAACAATACTTTAAACCAGTTTACTCTATAACAAATCATCTAATCATATCAAATCAATCCTAAGAAATCCTTTATAAATATAATATCAAATAGCAAAATAATAGCAAAATAAAGATATTCCTTACTATCTAGCATTCTGAATATTCTATTATCGTATTTTATCATCTAACCATTTATAAAAAAGATCCCAAATTTCGTAAAATTGTTTATCCTCTTGCTCTCTAATTTCAAATGTCAATCTGCTCATCTCAGCACATTCCAATATTTTCTTAATAATTTCTTCCTGTAATGGTATTTTCTCATTCTTCCAATTTTTAGCAAATACAATCCTGGCCGCTGTTAATACATTTACAATCAGGTATTTCAAATCTTTACTATATATATCAGGTAAAATTCCCAATAAGAAGATCTCTGGTTTCAAATCTATATGTTTCTTTGTCATTTTTTCCAACCACATGCGAATTATAGTCCAATATTTTCTAGCATCCTCACAAGTCCACCACATATGGTAATACGAGCCGGGTATCTGATGACATTTCCAGCATTTTTCAGATTTGTTCTTAAACATTCTTGCTATTCTTGTCGGAGGAAAGTGCCACCTGTAAAACATCTTATACAAGTTTTCTTTATATGCTGTTGACATTGTCATTTTATCTCTGGTTAGATCCGGAAGAAGCCCTTTTGCTGGCGGCGGAGAGGCAGCCTCCATAGCTGCTGAAGTCGGGACAGCTCCGGAAGGAAAGTGATTGAAGTGAAGTGTGTCGGCTGGGTGAGAAAAACTTTTTTGTGCTGTAAATTCGCTAAGGTTGGAAAGTTCATTCGATATAAAGAAGAAAGCTGTGAGTTTTTTTTTTTGACTGAAATTGTTTTGAGCGGCGTTTTTTTAAAGTGATGTCAAATTGAGGCTTGGCTTTTTTTTTTCTTTTCTTTATACTTTTTGGGAAAGATTTTACTGTGACTTTGTAGATAACCGGATTGAATTTTCTTTTATATATATTTTTATGCTCCCTTTGATTTTTTAACTTTCTTTAGGATAGAGGCTCCCTTTGGCTATTTTTTCCTTTTTTTTCTGTATATATTATTCCTTTTCTCTGGCGGGGGGGGGAGAAAGAGCATTAAGAAACTTTGTAACACTGCCAACTAGAGGCTTGAAAGTATCCTTATGTGAATTGGAGAGAATTGCAAAAAGACCTCATCTCAAGGACTTTTTAACCTGATAAGATAGAGGGAGAGCACAGTAAAATATTATTGCAGGTGCTTTCCTGGACTGTTATCAACAACACTTGAGGTTTGGCTTTGAAGCTGCTGGAGAAGAGAGTCATAACAAGAGCCTTGGATAAATAACAAAGTGCAGTGTGTCTTCTTATATATACCCCATTCGCTAGCCTTTTTCTAAATCTTAATTTTAGTAATATTTTTATTTTTGCCTTTTACTTTAAAGGAAAAGCCTCAGAGTTTTTTCTTTTTTCTTCTTTATTTTTCTTTTCTTTTCTATTGGGACTTTTTTGCTTTTCATATTTATCTTTTTGGATTATTTTGTTGTTGTGGTTGATTTTTTTTTTTTTTTTGGATTATTGAGATTTTTTAATTGGATTGAGGTGTGAAGAATCTGAAGGAACTTCTTGTTTTTTGTTTTTCTTTTTTCTCTTTTTGCTTTTTCCTTTTTCTTTGCTTTTAATCAATATCATTATTTTTGGATTTGTTTGTTTTTTCCTTTCTATTTTTTCCTTTTTTATGCTGGACTATCTCGTAATTGGATTAGGATCTAGAAGAACCTGAAGATCTTTCTTCTTCCTTTTTTTTTTGTTTCTTCTTTGGTTTCGTGTTTTTTACTATTGGAGTTCTCCATTTTGGATTATAATTGGCTGCTCTACCAGTTGGATTAAAAGTTAAGAAGAATTTGAAGTCTTGGAAATATTGAAATGAGCAAGAAACCAATACCATCTGGCATTTCTGCTTCTACCTCTGCTCCCCCACCAGCTGGAGGACAACGTTTAATTCAGACAATGTTGAAGCAAGATAAGGAACAAGAAAAAATAACTTTACAGTTACAGATGATTATGCAAGGAATCCAAGAACTCAAGACAAAATCAGATATCATTAAACAAAGAACAGGAAATATTGAACAAAGAACAGAAAATATTGAACAAAGAATAGAGAAGACTGATGAAAAAGTGGAAAATATTAAACAAATGATGGTTAAGTATGAGGAGAGATTCCAAAAAATTGAGGAAGAAGGAAAACAAAGAGAGAAGAAGATTGGAAATATTGATAGCAGATTAACAGCGGTTGAACAAGAAAAAGGTGGGATGTTGAGGTGGGAGATGGAAAGGTCAGAATTTTACCTCAGATTTCAAAATATAGAGGAGGAAAAAGGAGAAAATTTGGCAGCAGTAATGATAGAAATTTTGGCAGATGTTTTGGAAATTACAGAGGAAAAGATAATGGATGGAATAGATGAGATATACCGAGTCTATACAAGATATGCGATGAGAAATAAATTACCCAGGGAAGTCCATATTAGATTTGTTATGTATTAAAATGGACTACTCGAAATCCCTGCGCCTTGATTGGCTAAGGCGCGGGGATTTCTGATTGGCCAGGCGAGCCGCGCCGATTGGCCCGATTGAAGTCTCCCGCGATTGGTTCAAACCAAGAGCGGGAGACTTGAATCGCTGCCATTGGTCGCGGCCGCCGCGGCAAAAGGTATAAAAGCCGGAGGCTTTTTGCCTTTTGCCGGTTCGGTTCAACTAATAGAAATAAAGAGCTGTTAATGAAAGTCACCGACTCAGAACCTTTTTTTCGCGGACACGACACTGGCGACGAGGGTGGGATCTCGCCCCTGAACCGAACCCCGTGTCCATCTAAGAACTAGCGACAGCAAAATGGCGAAGATAGCACCGCCCGCCCCCTTCAACCCCGCCGCCGAGGACTGGGAATCGTACTCGGATAGATTCCGTATGTACCTGGAAAGTGCCGGCATGAAGGACGCCCCGGGCCCGCTAAAACGCGCCGTCTTCCTTACGCATTGTGGACCAGAGGTTTTCCAGATGGCCAAGGCATTGGCCAAACCGGCAGACGCGACTGCCATGGATTGGGACGTCCTCGAACCCATACTGAGGCGCCATTACGCCCCCGAGGTCCCCATCCTAATACGACGAAATGAATTTTACCGAAGAAACCAGAGACCAGACGAAAAACTGAGCGACTTCGTCGCTGAATTAAGGCGCCTAGGTGGACTCTGTGAGTTTGAAGGATTGAACAGTCTCATAAGAGACCGTTTCGTACTCGGATTGTGGGATCCGACACTCCAAAGCCGACTTATGGCCAAAGGCGACATAAGCCTAGCCGATGCCCTCACCGCAGCCGCAGCCGCAGAAGCAACCCGCACGTCAGCAGACACCATGCGAAAATCCGACGCGAAGGGCGGAAACAACAACCCCGCGAGGTCGGCCGACGCAAGAAACGAAGCAACCGCACACTACGGCGACTACCAGTCAACCTCCAGCACGTCAGATGATGAGGAGGACATACATCGCGTGCAGACGGGACGCGGAAACCAACGAAGCCAAAACAGTCGTAGGTCGAGGACCAACTGCGCCGGGTGCGGCGGCGACCACCCCAGGTCTGAATGCCGTTTCTTTGATGTTATCTGCAGGCATTGCGACCGAAGGGGCCACATCGCTCGAGTTTGCCGCCAAAAGAAGACCCGCAGCCCACCAAGATGGGAACAGCAGGACAGAAGAAAGGAAAACTCCCCGCCCAGAGCCAGAGAGCGCCAGCCAGCAGGTAGATGGGACCAGAAGCAACGACCTCAAAGAAGCGGCGACGGTCGGCGGAAAGAAGAAACCCACCAGACGGTGACCATCGGCCACGCCATCTCCGACGGCGCCAGAAAGGTACACGTAGAAGTCCACATCGAAGGCCGGCCATGCAAAATGGAAGTGGACTCCGGGTCCTACCTTTCCATGATTGCATGGCGCGAAATAAAAAAACTAGTGCCTACTCTACAAAGAAAAAACGTGCTTGCCCAGAAAATCATCATAAAAGACTACCAAGGTAATCGCGTTCCGGTAGTGGGCACCAAGAACTTTAACATAACCTACAAAGGCCACACCGAACAACTGCCACTCACAATAGTCGATCGTGACCGCCCGAGCCTGCTGGGTCTGCAATGGTTCGCCCCGCTTAACATCGCGCTGACAGGTGTCAACCAAGTCTCCATTGAAGCCTGGGAACAGCAGCTAGTCCAGGAGTTCCAGGAGGTCTTCGATGGAGGCTTGGGCAAGTACAAGGGGCCCCCTATCTCGTTTGATTTAGACCCAAGGGTTCCCCCCAAGCGGCTTAAACCTAGAAGGGTGCCCTTTGCTTTAAAGCCAAAAATTGACGAGCAGATCAACAAACTCGTCAAACAAGGGGTATTAAAACCGGTAGACCACGCCAGATGGGAGACCCCTATAGTGACCCCAGTAAAGCCAGACGGGTCCGTGAGAATCTGCGGGGACTATAAGGCCACCCTAAACAGCGCGCTACAGCAAAGCGCCTACCCAGTTCCAATAGTGCAACATTTACTGCACTCACTGGGAGGGGGAAAATTTTTTGCCAAGCTCGACCTCGCCCAGGCATACCAGCAACTGCCTGTGGACGAGGAAACGGCAGAAGCCCAAACAATTGTGACACACCGGGGGGCTTTCAAGTGTAACAGACTCCAATTTGGAGTCAGCGTGGCACCAGGCATCTTCCAGAGCCTGATGGAACGTTTACTACAGGGCATCAAGGGGGTGGTGCCCTATTTCGATGACGTATTAATAGCGGCGCCAAACGAAGCTGAATTAGAAAACCGATTAAGACAAGTCTTAACAAAATTTAAAGAAACAGGACTTAAAGTCAAACGCGAAAAATGCCAACTTTGTACACAGCAAATAGAGTTTTTGGGTTACCTCCTAGACCGGCAGGGCATCCACCCTACAACTAAAAAAGTTAAAGCCATCAAGGAAGCCCCCACCCCGAAGTCCAAAACAGAACTACAAGCATTCCTAGGCTTACTAAATTTTTATAATGTCTTCCTACCTCAGAAGGCAACGGCGGCGGAACCTTTACATAGACTCCTAGACAAGAGGGCAGCATGGACTTGGGGGAGACGAGAACAGGCCGCTTTTCAGAAAACCAAAGACCTCCTCACCTCCGACGCCGTCCTGATGCAATTCAGTGAGACTTTGCCCTTAGCTGTCACTTGCGACGCATCACCTTTCGGCGTCGGCGCTGTCCTCAGCCATACCCTCCCAGACCAGAGAGAAGCACCTATCGCATTTTTTTCCAGAACTCTGACTAAACCGGAACGGAACTATAGCCAGCTGGACAAAGAAGCTTTGGCTATAGTTGCCGCCGTTAAGCGTTTCCACAAGTACCTGTACGGCCGCCCATTCAAAATAGTCACTGATCATAAACCACTGCTGGGCATCCTCGCTGGAAACCGTGCTACACCAAACATCTTGTCGCCCCGCATGACAAGATGGTCTGAATTCCTGGCAGCCTACAGCTACGAACTGTTACACAAGCCAGGTAAGAAAATTTCACACGCGGACGCTTTAAGCCGCTCGCCCTTGCCAGACTCTGACCCTGACCCCGCACCAACAACAAACACCCTGAGTATCGAGAGTTTGCCCATAACTGCATCTGATATTGCCAGAGAAACCGTTAGGGACAGACAATTGGCGCAAGTCTTACATTGGTTAGAAAAAGGCTGGCCGGAAAGAGACATTGACGAGACTTTTAAAACATTCCGGCAGCGCCAGACTGAACTTTCACTGTTAAGAGGTTGCATCCTGTGGGGTGATCGGGTGGTAATTCCGGGTAAATTGCAAAACAGGGTCCTAGAGATGTTACACGAGGGTCATCCTGGCATCGTCAGGACAAAAGCCCTGGCCAGGAGTTACGCTTGGTGGCCAGGGATGGACAAACAAATTGAAGCATGGGTGGCCAAATGCCACCGGTGTCAGGAAACCAGATCCAGCCCACCCACAGCACCTATCCGGGACTGGGAAATACCACGGGGACCCTGGTCCAGAATCCACTTAGACTTTGCTGGCCCCACAAATGGACACACTTTTCTAATCACAGTCGATGCATACTCAAATTGGTTAGAGGTGGCTGACATGAAATCCACCACCACAGAGGCTGTCATTAAAGAGCTATGTAAACTGTTCTCCACACATGGCCTCCCAGACGTCATTGTCTCAGACAACGGGCCCCAATTCACCTCCATCGATTTCGAACGGTTCCTGGCCGAGAAGGGTATCCGCCACGCTTTGACAGCACCGGCGCATCCGGCGGCGAACGGTAGGGCGGAACGAATGGTCCAGTTTACAAAAAAGACCCTCCGGAAAATGGACCACGGGGAGATCAACGAAAAAATCAACAAACTACTTTTCATACAGCACATCACACCCAATACCACAACCAACAAAAGCCCTGCAGAGCTCCTGATGGGCAGAAAGCTGCGGTCCCCACTCGATCGTCTGCACCCAACCTATAACCCGGAGCGACCCCCAGACTCAAGCTCCAGGTACCGGACTTTTGAACCAGGCGACTTGGTCTATGCCAAAAACATGACGGGGGACCCCCTATGGATCCCAGCCGTCATAACCCAAATCACCGGCCCGCGGTCGTACCGGCTCCAAACCATCGATGGGCGAGCCTGGAAACGACACATCGACCAGCTCCGGTCGCGAGCAATGACTGACCTCAACCCCCAAGACACGAACCAAGGGGGGAGGGAATACCCGATAAGACAAACGCAGGAGAAAATTAAATTTAAAAACTCACCAGAACGCAGCCTTCGCGAGTCCCATCCGGAGAAGAGCCGTCCGGCCAACTCTACCGACTCGGAGAAGCCAAGCGGGAGCGGCGAAATCCGTGACTCAACCGACCCGGTAGGCCCAGGCGGGAGCCACGGCGAGAGAACCGGCCCGATCATCCAGCCGGTTCTCACAGAGCCAGGAGCAGCCAAAAAGATGACCGCTCCGGCCGAGTTACAACAAGGAAGTGAGCTGCGCAGGTCAACTAGGACCCGACGGAGCCCCGCCTACCTGCGTGATTACACCACGTGAAAGACCGTACCAAGAGGGGAGGGGTGTTATGTATTAAAATGGACTACTCGAAATCCCTGCGCCTTGATTGGCTAAGGCGCGGGGATTTCTGATTGGCCAGGCGAGCCGCGCCGATTGGCCCGATTGAAGTCTCCCGCGATTGGTTCAAACCAAGAGCGGGAGACTTGAATCGCTGCCATTGGTCGCGGCCGCCGTGGCAAAAGGTATAAAAGCCGGAGGCTTTTTGCCTTTTGCCGGTTCGGTTCAACTAATAGAAATAAAGAGCTGTTAATGAAAGTCACCGACTCAGAACCTTTTTTTCGCGGACACGACAAGATTTACCAAAAAATCCATTAAAATGCAAATATTACAAGTAGCAAGAGAGAAAATACTGAAATACAAGGGTAAAGAGGTTGTGGTTTTAAAACAAATACCTAGAAGAGTGAGAGAGATGAGAAGAGAATATCGATTTCTGACCAAAATACTATTGGAAAACGAAGTGAATTATAGATGGCTGATTCCAGAAGGATTAATGTTTACGTGGCAAGAGCAGAGACATAGAATTGACTCAATTGAGAAAGCAGAACTTTTTCATGCAGAATTTTTCGGAGGAAGAAGAGAGGAAGCAGAGAAAGAGGGTTCATTAATTGAGTTTCAAGATGAACAACTGGAGACTGAAAAGGAGAAAGGAGCAATAGGGGGACAGATTGATAACAAAGAACAGCGTGAAGTGAGATCCACGAGAGCTGTTAGACCTAAATATAAAGCATAATCATGGAGGAAAAAAAACTGATTACAATGAATATAAACGGACTTAATTCAGCTGTTAAAAGAAGGAAAACTTTTCATAAATTAGAGAAATTAAAATTTGATATAATTTGTTTACAAGAAGTTCACATTAAAAAACAACATGAACAATTGTTATTACAACCAAAATTAGGGAAAATATTTACCTCTTTGACTCAATGTAAGAAAAGAGGTGTGGTTTTATACATTAAAGAGGCTATTCCAGCAAAATTGATTTACTCTGATGAAGATGGAAGAGTATTAATGGTAGAAATAATGGATAATAATATAAAAATACTCTTGATTGCAATTTATGCTCCGAATGATAAACAAGAAGAATTTTATAAAAAGCTGCACATGAAAATAATTGGACTGGACTATGTTAATATAATTATGATGGGAGATTTTAATGGAATTGTGGACAATAAACTGGACTATATAGCAACAACAACAAAGCAAAATAGAAAGGCTCTCCCAAGGTCCTTTTTTAAAATGACAGATGAATTAACTTTAAAAGATATTTGGAGAGAAAGAAACGTTAAAGCTAAACAATATACTTTTTATTCAAATAGACATTTATCATGGTCCAGATTAGATATGATTTGGATCTCAACAGAACTAATATCTAATATTAAAGAAACAAGCATTGAAACAAGTACCTGGGCAGATCATAGCCCAATGACAATTAAATGGAAGGGACAAAAAAAAAGATCGAGATGGACATTAAATAATACTATTTTAAAGGAGAAAGATTTTACACAATGGATGGAGAAGGAATTGGCTTTTTTCTTCAGAGAAAATAAAAAAGAAGATACTTCAATGCAAAATGTGTGGGACACTATGAAGGCATACGCTAGAGGTTTGATAATAGATTATACAAGAAAAAAGAATATTAGGAAAAGGCAAGCTTCTAAGGCCTTGGAAAATGAGTATAAAACTCTTGAAAAAGAATTACAGAAAATGACTATTGGACTGTTATTTTGACTATGCTATGAACTCATAATGGAATAAACTATATTTTTGATAGCACAAGCGTATCTGTTATTTTTACTGTATGTTAATAAACATACAAGCTTAGCTCACTCATTTATCTGTGTGCCTATCTGACTAACGCTGCACATTCTGTTTAGCTTGTCTCCCTAACCCTTGGTTTACAAGCTTCTTGGATGAGAAGCAAAAGGTCTTCAAGGAAAAAAACAGAACAAAACAAAGGAAGTTCCAGGTGTCTTTTGAAAAGCACCTTTGGGATAACTGTGATTCTTTTAATAACTGGAATGATTTGCTTACCGACCGTAGCAAAAAGGAAGAAGGGGTGGGATGCAAATATTTTTACTACCGGTTCTGTGGGCATGGCTAGATGGGAGTAGCTGGGTGAGCATGACCATGTAATTGGGTGGGCGTGGCCTTTTTTTGCAGAAACCGCCCCTGTGCTCCATTTTGTTTTGCCTCATGGGCCTCAGGGAAGCTTCCTGGGAAGCCATTTGGGGGGGAAGCTTGGGGGGCACTGCACAGCATCCCGCTCTGTGCCCCCTTTTGCCTCTTGGGCCTCAGGGAAGTCTCCTGGGCAAAGCAGTAAGACAGCGAGGGAGATCCCAGCGCAGCTGATTGTCAGAACAGCTGATCGTTGGGAGGGGAAGAAAAGAAAGAAATAACAGTTCAACCAAACTGGTAGCTGTTTTTTTTTACTACCGGTTCAGCCGAACCAGACCGATCCGGTAGAATACCACCACCGAAAAGAAGGTTGCAAAATCAGACCAGACTTACTTAACAACCCATTGTGCTAAGCAACGGAAATTCTATTCCCAACTCAAACGAGAATGTCATCAGGAGCATTTCCAAAACAGCTTACAGAATCAATTAGGGAATCACCAAAATCAGGAGACGTAGCGGTCTGTTCAAAAGTTTTACTCAGCCTGCTTAAATGAGCGGCTCACCTCTACCGTACTGGAGGTGAGTAAACGGAAATAAACTTTTCAGAATGGCTTAATTATCCCGTGCTGTCAATTAAAAAGTCATTAAAAAGTGCTTTGTCTTGGTACGAAAATTATTCTTACAGATAGGTGGCATCTGTTTCTACCCGTCCTTTTATGGATTATTCTTGTTCTTGTTCCAAAGGCTGGTCCCCCCACCCCCGATAATTGCATTCTGAAAATGTTACCTTTCTTCTTCTTCTTCTTCTTCTTCTTCTTCTTCTTCTTCTTCTTCTTCTTCTTCTTCTTCTTCTTCTTCTTCTTCTTCTTCTTCTTCTTTACCTCCTCCTCCTCCTCCCCTCCCCTTTTGTTTCTCCTCTTCCTCTTCCTCCTAATCCTTCTCTTCCTCCTCCTCCTCCCCCACCCACTCCTCTTTCTCCTCCTCCTCCTTCTCATAATCCTCCTCCTCCTTCCCAACCCTCTTTCTCCTCCTCCTCCTTCGCTTCCCTACCCACTCATTTTTCTCTTCCTCTTTCCCTCCCCCTCTTCTTTCTTCTTTTTCTCTTCCTCCCCCTCCTAATCCTCCTCGTTCTTTTCCTCTCCTCCTTCTCATAATCCTCCCCCTTCCCTACTCCTTCCTCTTTCTTCTCTTCCTCCTCCTCTTCCTCCTCTTCCTCCTCTTCCTCCTCTCCCTCTCCCTCTCCTACTCCTACCCCCTCTTTCTCTTCTTCTTCTTCCTCTTCTTCCTCCTTCTCATAATCCTCCTCTTTCTCTTTCTCCTCTTCCTCCTCCTCTTCCTCCCCTACCCCCTCTTTCTCTTTCTCTTTCTATTCCTCCTCCTCTTTCTCCTCCTCCTCCTAATCCTCCTCTTCCTCCTCCTCTCCCCATCCCCCACCAATTGCAAAAGTCCTGTAGTATTACCTCGATTTCCACAAACAAAGGGGACAAAAACAGAGCGGATTGAAGAAGAATATCTTCATTAATTATTTGTAGTCCAGGTGTGTAGCAAAGTGAACTTGAGCATTTTAATGGTGTTTGGTGTTTGCTGGGAGGAAGCTATTTAGTGAACAGAAGTCAGGAGAAGGGGATCTCTATTATTCCATTTTTTTTTTTTTTCTTATTCAGTAGTTTGCACCATCGGGTCCTTGGTGCTCTCACCCCTCCATGCACCATGCATCAGCACATGCCTGCGCGATCCTCTTGCAGTGCACCACACATCTGTCCATGTGCGCATGATCAACCCGCTTGCCATCCATCTATGCATGCATGCACGACCCCCCCCCCCCAGCATGCACCGCGTGTCTCTGCGCCAGCCCATGCATGCACACTTGTTGGTCAGTGGTGCCAAGCACACATGCACAGTGGGGCTCTTCCAGGCATGCCATAGGTTCTCCAACATGGGTCTAGGTTCTTCTGCTTGGGCAGGAGGGGGGGTGGACTAGAAGACCTCCAAGGTCCCTTCCAACCCTGTTATTCTGTTATAGAACTTCACGGTATATGCTTTATTTTTCAAAATGCCACTGCAGCAAATTCTGCAAAATCACTGTTTCTGTTCACATCTATTCCCCTCTCCCCAAATTGTATCTTTTGTGGGTGATATGTAATGTTCACAGAGCAAAGGCAAACCATGATGAAACATTATACATGTGCAGACTTGCATAAATTGATTTTATGAGCCATGCCCAAAACAGAAAGCAGCACATCTTTTCTTGACCGGAGATCTTTATTACGGTTGTTTATTTGTTGCTTATTCCAAAACTCACACACAGACATCATCTTCTTTTAATGACCCCATAATCCCTTGCAGGGTGGAGAGGGCAACTGAATGGAGCTAGCAGAGTGTTTAATGGCTGAATGCCCTTCCTGCCACCAAAACTCACACAAAGTAGTATAAATTGATCATTATTTTAATTAATCAGAGGCTAAAGATTCCCCTCGCACATACATGCTAGTCATTTCTGGCTCTAGGGGGCAGTGCTCATCTCCATTACAAAACCAAAGAGCCAGTGCTATCCGAAGACATCTCCATGGTCATGTGGCTGGCATGACTCAATGCCAAAGGTGCACAGAATGCTGTTCCCTTCCCACCAAAGGGGTCCCTATTTTTCTGCTTGCATTTTACAGGCTTTCGAACTGCTACGTTGGCAGAAGCTGGGATAAGGAACAGGAGCTCACTCCATTACATGGCACTAGGATTTCAAACTGCGAACTGCTGACCTTTCTGATCAACCAGTTCAGTGTCTTAACCACTGAGCCACCACGTCCCTAGTGTTATACATAAAAGCACTTCTGGCTGTGGCTCATTTCAGTTTCACCTGTATTCCCAAGCATATTTTTAATTTAACTTCTGCCCTTCCAGAAAATATTTTGATTTTCACTCTTCCTTAATCTGCCTTTTGTATGCATTTATTCCTCCCATAAACAGACTTATACAAAAAACTTCTCCTGATATGCAATATTTGGTACACAACTTTTCTTAATGGATACACCAAATGCAATTTTTATTTTTTAGAGCTGTATCATAAAATGGCAGGGGGGGGGAGGGAATCCAGTGTTCTACTGGTAACCATATTCTAAATGAGGATGAAATCCACAAAGTGGAAACTAAAACTGCTAGCAAAGTAAAATTAACCAGCATGTCATTTTATGAAACCTGTTTTATGATTGAGCAATCTGCACAATTAAATTCTCTCAATCTCCCATAAAAATATTATTTCTTCACCTACTGATTTTTCAGGACTTTGGTGGGATATGTGAGCGAGTTCCAATATTTTACTGGCTGAGGTAGAACGACATCGTTTCTAGTTGTTGTTTTTATCTCAGTGTGTAGAGAGATAAAAATGTGTAGGTATCAACCCAGCATTCTCATAATAGGTAAAAATTATCACGTTCGGCCTGGTTGCTGTGCCCTAGTCAGTCTCCTGCACCACCGTGGAGATTTTCACCCTCCCCATGCTCCAGAGGTTTTCCTTGAGCCTCTGGGAGGGTGAAAACGGTCTCCCTGAGCTCCGGAGGCTATCTGGAGTTCAGAAATGGGCCAATTTCCAGCCTTCTGGAGCCTCTAGGAGGCCCATTTTTCACCTTCCCCAAGCCTCCACATGGGCCCTGCACTTACCTGGGATCCAAAATGGGCCATGTGGGGGTTCCTGAGAGGGGCGGGGTGGGATTTACTTGTTCGCCAAACTGGCCATAAAATTAACTATCAGTTCACCTGAACCGAGGTGAACAGGTAGCATCCCACCCCTGCATTTGAAGCTCAGGATTGAACTGTTGGCTCCTGGGTGCTCTCTGTCCTTGATGGTTTACAGATCAACCATCCTTCAACAAGTATTAATTATTAATAAGTATTAATAGTAATCAATACTTAATCAATACTTAATAATTATTCATAGAGGGATTAACAGGTTAACAATGTCAAGAGTCTGTAAAGAGTGCAGAGAAGAGCAACAAGAAGTATTAGTGGACTGGAGGTTAAAGCCTGTGAATAGGGATAGAATCAAGATCACGTGAAGTTCTAATACTGCTTTACAAAGCCTTAGTAAGACCATACTTAGTAACACCGCATCCAGTTCTGCTCAACAACAATTTTAAAAAGATGTTGAAACAGTGGATGGGAACTAATCAAGGAGAGAAGCAACCTGGAATAAGGAGACATTTCCTAATGGTTGTAGCAACCATCCAATGAAATAACTTGCCTCTAGAAATTGCGGGTACTCCATCACTGAAGGCTTTCAAAAAGAAACTGGACAAGTGAATTGCTCCAGTTAAATTAATAACATGGGACAATTAATCAGTGGAACTGCTTACCTCTGGAGGTTGTGAGTGCTCCAACACTGGAGGTTTGTCGAAGAGATTGGACAACCATTTGTCTGAAATGGTGTAGGGTTTCCTGCCTGAGCAAGGAGTTGCACTAGAAGATCTTCAACTCTCCTCTTCCCTTCCCTTCCCTTCCCTTCCCTTCTTTTCCCTTCCATTCTATTCTATACATGTTCATCCATGTTAGCCATTACAGCACTATAAGATGACAACCAGATCATCCACTGATCAAATTCTTCACATAATTTTCTTTGATAGCATTCTTCAGCACCTCTGTGGTCCACATGGTAACTGACCCTCCTCTTCTCATGAAAGCCTAAGCTCATCTAAATTAATTTGGATTCTCCGATTTGTACTGGCAAAATAAATGCAACCTATTTCATTTGGACATCTGCATGGATGCATGAAGCATCAATAAGATGCCATGGTGAACAGCAAACTCATCACAAGGAATGGCAATCTCCATCCTTGGCCTCAGTGGTAGAAAATCACAAATATACAAGGTGTCAACTTGCAATGCATGCTCTTGAGTTGCCATAGGCAAGGGGGATTGGGAATTGAGCCTTGCAGCTGCATTTGCACCAGAGTGGTCAATGCCTGGAATGCACTACCTGACTCTGTTGTTACATCCTCTAACCCCCACTCCTTTAACCTCAAACTAACCACTATTGACCTCGCCCTATTCCTAAGAGGTCTGTAAGGGGTGTGCATAAGTGCACCATTGTGCCTACCGTCCCTGTCCTATTGTCCCCACTTATTCGTACCTATTTCCTGTATTCATGTTTATATTTATACCTATTCTCTTGTAAGGGACTGACAAATTTAATAAATAAAATAAAATAAAATAAGTAGATAGATAGATAGATAGATAGATAGATAGATAGATAGATAGATAGATAGATAAATAGATAGACAGATTAAACTATCCACTACTGACCTCACCCCATTCCTAAGAGATCTGTAAGGGGCATGTATACGTGCATCATTGTGCCTACTGTCCCTGTCCTATTTTCCCCGTTTATTCATACCTATTTCCTGTATTCTTACTCATGTTTATACTTATACCTATTATCTTGTAAGCGATTGACAAATCAAATCAAATAAATAAATAAATCTTGCATTTCAGTCAAAACAAAGCACATTGCCAGCTGGCAATGTCAAGGTCATCTCCATAGAGACCCATAGCGGCCAGAGGGAGTGACTTCTACAACCCACGAAATTGCTTTATTTGGGGAATGTGACTGATGACACATCTTCGGGGGAGGGGGAAACAAGGTCAGAGCCAAAGCGCAAATTAAGTGAGGTCAGAGTTGGTTTCACTTGGTCCATGCCGACATGAGTCTCATAATAAATAACTGGATTTCTTTTGAAGCTTGGCCTGAGGCTCATAATTTAAATTGGGAATCATTCAGAACCCTGACAGAAGGCCTCCCTTTCAAGCTTGAAGATGGATTTTGTATTTTAGCAATTCTCTATTTACCAAACAGCAGAATAAACTCAGAGGAGAACCCTAATGGCCAGGAAGTATTTTAACAGACCCTCAGTTAAATAATGTGCTTAATCAATCACAAGACATGAGCTTTCATTAAGTCCTGTGCTTAGGAATGGGCAAATAGTAAGCAATCAATAATTTGTTCCCCTTTTTTTTTTTCTTTTTTACTAAATGAACAAGGGGACTTAAAAACTAAACAGGGATTTAAAAAACCAGGGGATTGACTTGCACTGGTGGCCACATATCCAAATGCAAACGAGACATTAAAAAGATGCAGAATTCTATGGATTTTATAAGGAACCCCAAGAATTGGACAAGATGCTGTTAGGGATAGATGAAAAATTAATAAAGAAACTTTATAATTACCTATTGAACTTTAAAATGGAAGAAGAATTTGTAAAGGAAACCATGATAGTATGGGCACAAAAAAATGAGGGTGCACCATAGATTATTTATTTATTTATTATTTGTCAAATGCTTACAATATAATAGAAATAAGAATAAACATAAGCATAAATACATGAAATGGTTACTAATAATTGGGGACAATAGGACAGGGATGGTAGGCACAATTGTACACTTATGCACGCCCCTTACAGACTTCTTAGGAATGAGGTGAGGTCAGTGGAGGTTAGTTTGAAGGTAAAGGAGTGAGGGTTTGAGCATGCGACAACAGAGTCAGGTAGTGAGTTCCAGGCATTGACCACTCTGTTGCTGAAGTCGTACTTCCTGCAATCAAGTTTGGAGTGGTTTACATTGAGTTTATATCTGTTGTGTGCTCTTGTGGTGTTGTGGTTAAAGCTGAAATATTCATTAATTGGTTAGACATGGTTACAGATAATTTTATGGACTATGCTTAAGTCCAATCTTAGCCAGCTTAGTTCAAGGTTGTCTAAGCCTAGAATCTCATGTCTGGTGGTGTAGGGTATTCTGTTGCGAACAGAGGAATGTAGTACTCTTCTTGTAAAATACTTCTGGACTCACTCAATTGCATTAATGTCTGATATATAGTTCAGATTCCAGACAGTGGTGTTATATTCAAGTATTGGTCTAGCAAAGGTTTTGTATGCCCTAGTTTGCAAATCAGTATTACCAGAGGAGAAGCTTCATAAGATTAGATTTACAACTCTTAAAGCCTTTTTGGCAATGCTGTTACAGTGAGCTCTGGTGCTTAGGTCATTTGATATGAGTAGTCCAAGGTCCTTGAAAGAGTGAGGGTCATCAACAAGGTCATATCCGCCTAGCTTGTATTTGGTGTACTGATTTCTTTTTAACCAATGTGTAGCACAGAGCATTTGTTGGTTGAGATTGCCAACTGTTTGGCCATTCAGACACATAATGAAGATCTTTTTGAAGGGCAGTAGCATTGTTGGTGGTGTTGAATAATTTTATGTCATCTGTGAAGGGGACACAGTTGCTTATAGATTTAGGTAATTGGCAAAAATGGGGGGAAAGGAAATTACAAATTAACGATGTCAACAGCATATAAAGAAAACCTGTACTATATGTTTTATACATGGCACTTGTCACCATCAAGAATGGCAGAAATGTTGCCAAATATGTCACCAGAGTGCTGAAAATCTAAACAGGTACAGGGTATTGTGGTTCACCAGCAGCCCGTGCATATGGCAATCGAATTGGACAGTGGGAAAGAATAGGAACCAGTCAGGGAGTCTGGGGAGGATCCAGACGAGGGTCCTGCATCTGATGCAGAGATGGGGCCAGGACCATCTGGGAGTGGGGTGTTGCTCCAGAGCCTTCGGAGTCTGGCAGCAGTGAGGCAGAGGACCCAGGGGAGCCTGTTCCCAGTGCGCATGTGTGCAGAGCTGCTAGAAGGCAAGAGTAGTTTAAACAAAAGGGGTGACTTGGGAGTAAGGCTGGGAGGTGATTGCACCTCCTATAAGATATAAAGGATAGGCAAAGGTGATGAAACCTTGACAGGAAGCAAAGTAGTTCAGTCAGTTCAGATTCATTCTTGAAGCTCTTTGTACGTTGGTTGGTTTTTTTTCTAGTTCATTTGACACTTCGGTTATTGGCAGCACTTCACAGAAAAGAAAGGTGGGTGCTTATCTCGGGGGACTGTTTGAGATTCATTAACAGCTGGGAATGAAAACAATTCCCAGCGTTGCAATAAAATAAGACTTGTTTTTGAAATAAGCATGTGTGTAATTATAGTCTAGGAAGCCTTGGTCAGAACACAGAGATCCTACTATCATATGTGATGGACTTGTCCATCAGCAAAAAAAATAAATAAATACTGGTTAAAGATAAAAAGATGGCTAAAAGAAATGACAGCATAACAAATAGACCTAAAACCAGAAGTATTTTTATTAGGCATACTACCGGGAAACACAATAAAAGAACTGCATATTTATTGTTACATATAATAACAGCAGCTTGAATGACATATGCACAGAACTGGAAAAATGGAAGTATATTTATAGAAGAAAAGGAAATAAATAAAATATTAGAATGTGCCAAATTTGATAGGTTAATAATGGAACTCAAAGATAAAGCGGAAACAGTATTACACAACATTGGATTTATTGTACAAATGGCTAGACAACAGATGCAGAGATTAGAAATAAGCAAATTGGATTAGCAATTTGGAAATAAATACAGATGTATAGAGAGATATAAGTATATATACTGTAAGCAATATTACCATTGGACTGTACATGACTATAGATTAAAATGTATAGAGTGATAAACGTATAGAGCATTGTGGTATAATTTTTTTTTTAAAAAAAGAGACCATACAGTATGACAATGAGAATAATGGTTATGATTAGGTATATAATACTATGTATATTTAAAAAGGATTTGATACTGCCAGTACACTGTTGTTGCAAAATTGGAAATGTGATGTAGAATAAAGGAAAATGTATAATAAAAACATTTATAAAATAATCACAATTATTTGCTCCCTGTCCAACTGCCAAATAAGACTGTTAGATTTTCTCTTTTTAACAAATGCTTGAAGTTAACAGAATAACAGAGTTGGAAGGGACCTTGGAGGTCTTCTAGCCCAACCCCCTGATCAAGCAGGAGATCCCATACCATGCCAGACAGGTGGCTGTCCAGTCTCTTCTTAAAAACCTCCTGTGATGGAGCACCCACAAGTTCTGAAAGCAAGCCATTCTGCTGGTTAATTGTTCTCACTGTTAGAAAGTTTCTCCTTAGTTCCAGGTTGATTCTGTCCTTGATTCGTTCAATCAATCAGAATAGAGCTGGAGGTCTTCTAGTCCAACCCCTGCTCATGCAGGAGACCCTATGCTATTTTAGACAAATGGGTGTGCAATTTCTTCTTTAAAACCTCCAGTGTTGGAATACACACAACCTCCAGAGATAAGCAGTTCCACTGATTAATTGTTTTGTGTTACTAATTTAACTGGAGCGATTCACTTAACAGTCACAAAAAAGGTCCTAAAATGGGGAAAAACTCACTTAACAACTGTCTCGCTTCGCAAAATAAATTTTGGGCTCAATTGTGGTCATATATCAAGGACTACCTGTATGCCACAATAAACCTTTGGTCACAAAACCATTATTTCTATGCGCTTATGTCCATCTTTGCACATCTCTCTCTCTCTCTCTCTCTCTCTCTCTCTCTCTCTCTCTCTCTCTCTCTCTCTCTCTCTCTCTCTCTCTCTCTCTCTCTCTCTCTCTCTCTCTCTCTTACACACACACACACACACACACACACACACAGAGAGAGAGAATTAAAGTTTTACCTACTAGAAAGGTTTCTCTGTAGTTTGCTCTCATGGGACTCCAGAAGTCTATCTGGGTTGTTATCATGTTAGTGGAATAGAAATACTGAAACGTGTGTTTCTGTATTTCTGCCAACACTTATGCAATTTACTGAGCTGAGGAGATATGACCAACTTTAGGTAATAAATGGCTGGGGGCATTCTGATACGATCCGTCAGTGAGATGTATTCCTTCATGCTCAGCAGGCTATAAGATTTTGAAAGGAAATTGTTCCCCCATTATATGCTAGAGAGGCCATCAGCAGGATGGGAAATGAAATTATATATTATCTGCAGAGGTGAGGGAAGGGGAAGGAAATGTGAATGGGCTTGCATTGCTTTTAATGTCCATTTTCCTGTCAAAACCCCCCCTGGGTTTGTTTGTTTTTTACAATGGACAAAATAAATTGCATAAGGAATTATGCAAAACAATGTTACAATTTTACCGTCCCCTGCTCCTTCCTTAATCTCCCCCTAGATCCTTCCTGCCCTCCCTCGCTTCCCTTCTTCATCTTTCTCTTCCCTTCCTCTTTTCATCCTTCCCTTCCTATCAAACAGATTGAGAATAGTGAGGCTTTAGTCCAGCAAGAATCTGTCTATTGTTTGTCAGCAAATAAAGAACTGGCTGAATTGTTCTACATAACTTTTGGGCTTAGCTTGACAAATAATTATATTGCTTTTTAAGAAACATGAAAAATAATGAACCTAATTGTATGTAGATTCTCAATCATTCAGGTCATGGTGGTCCCATCTGCCATCATCAGTCTTGTGTACAGACGAACCCAATACGCAAGCCTGATGATGGCAGATGAGATTCTGCCAAAACATTGCTACAACTTTAAAAGCACAGCTACAATGACGTGGGAAAATACCCGAACAAAGCTGAATACCATACATGTAAGTACCCGCTAAAACTTAAGAATATATATATATATATATATATATATATATATATATATATATATATATATATATATATGTTTTATTAAGTTTTCGCGGGTACTTACATGTCTGGCATTCAGCTTTGTTCGGGTATTTTCCCACGTGGTGCTTTTAAAGTTGTAGCAACGTTTCAGCAGAATCTCATCTGCCATCATCAGGCTTCTGTATGGTGTTTCTCTGTGAGTCAGACTTTTACAGTGGTTTCAGATTTAAATTTGGGGCAGCCTATTGCTGTGTCAGAATGGTTTTTTCTTCCTCCTGATTGGTTGAGAGTCTTGGTCTGTGTTTATTGGTCTTGGAGTTTGCTGTGTTCTGCTACTAGTATCTTCTGTCTGTTTTTTTTTGGGGGGGGCTCTTTTTGTATCTTGATTGGCTGGCAACATTGTGTTACTTTATTGGAGGCCTTTAGTGCAGCTTGGCTTCAGGTAAATGGACGGCTATCATTCGTTAGGAAGCTGGGTTTCATCTGGGTGCCTGGTTGGGGTGTGTTTGAGCTGGAGGTATCGGGGGGATCTGTTTGTGCCCAGGTGTTTGCCTGGCTTGTGGTGTGGAAATTTTTTTGTTTGTGAGTGCAGGCTTCCAAATGATTGACAGAAGAAAACACACACCAACCGCTACCTCAATGCCCAATCCCACCACCACCCAGCACAGATAAACTCCGTGGCCAAAACACTAATTACTAGAACCAAACGCCTGGCAGACAAGACACACATTAAGACTGAACTATGCACCCTGACTAAAATATTGACAGCCAACGGCTTCCACAAAAGCAAAATCACCAACTTGATCCACAAAAACACACTGAGACATAATAGAGACCCAGAAGATGAACAGACCCATGGAACAGCTGTCCTGCCCTACATAAGAGGCACTACAGACAAAATTAGTAAGATTCTATACAGACACCACATCAAGACTGCCTTCAAAACAGACAGAAAAATAGCAGCCATCCTCAGGAACCCCAAAGACAAAATTGACCTGGAAAACCAAGGCATATATGAAGTCCCCTGTGCCTCATGCCCAGCCACATACATTGGACAGACCAATAGAAGAATAAGCACCCGCCTGGATGAACACAAAAATGCAGTCAAAAAGCTGGAACACACTTCCTCACTCGTCCAACACATGGAAGCCACAGGTCATAACATCAACTTCAATGGCACCAAAACCCTAGCCACCATAGAAAATCCCAGCCAAAGAATCATCAGAGAAGCCATAGAGATTGAAAAAAGACCAGAAAGCATGAACAGAAGAGATGATTCCACCAGACTGTCAATCATTTGGAAGCCTGCACTCACAAACAAAAAAATTTCCACACCACAAGCCAGGCAAACACCTGGGCACAAACAGATCCCCCCTGATACCTCCAGCTCAAACACACCCCAACCAGGCACCCAGATGAAACCCAGCTTCCTAACGAATGATAGCCGTCCATTTACCCGAAGCCAAGCTGCACTAAAGGCCTCCAATAAAGTAACACAATGTTGCCAGCCAATCAAGATACAAAAAGAGCCCCCCCCCCCCAAAAAAAAACAGACAGAAGATACTAGTAGCAGAACACAGCAAACTCCAAGACCAATAAACACAGACCAAGACTCTCATCCAATCAGGAGGAAGAAAAAACCATTCTGACACAGCAATAGGCTGCCCCAAATTTAAATCTGAAACCACTGTAAAAGTCTGACTCACAGAGAAACACCATACAGAAGCCTGATGATGGCAGATGAGATTCTGCTGAAACGTTGCTACAACTTTAAAAGCACCACGTGGGAAAATACTCGAACAAAGCTGAATGCCAGACATATATATATATATGTAAAATTGGAAGTATTTTACGCGGGAGAAAACCTGAATAACCAAAGATCCACATACAAATACCTGCGGAGAATAAATTCACTTCCGGAAAAGAATGAGCAAAAGTAGATAGAATTTCTATAGCACCTTCTTCTACCTAAGCAATGTAGAAGGTGATGGCTGGTGGATTAAGCCCTTCCTCCCTTTCTTGCTTGGGAACTAAATCAATCTCACAGGAGATAAGCAAAAGATAGCTTTTTAGTATTAAAAAGGAAAGGTACGATAGGAACCCCTTTAAGCATTAACATGCAGATGTTCCGTGTGGAAGAAGATAATTACAAAGCGGCTTAGATCATGATAATATAACAGCTTGCAGATCAGTTTAAAAAATAAAATTGCAAAAAGAAATCTCAGTGTTCTGTTTAAGATGAAAAGCCTGTGCTTAAAATTTCCAAAGACACCAGGGAAAATTCTATTTATTGCAGATCACAAGAAGATTTTATCAGATATGTATATATGAAATATGAACAAAGGCTCACATTAAACACCTAATTCTACAACTTGTACAATGAGATAAAGAAAATGAAATTTAAGATGACATAGAAATAATAATTTAAAATCTAATAGAAATTCCTGCCTATATGTATTTATCAATGGTTAGAGAAGTAATTTAGAAAAGAGTCAGTCAGTCTGGTTTAATGGTGGATGTACCAGCATGGAAAATGAAAGACCTTGAGTTCTAATCCCACCTTAGGCACAAAGCCAACTGGGTCACCTTGAGCCATCCATCCATTGTCAGCTATAGGAAGGAGGCAATCGTAAACCACTTCTGAAATCTTGCCAAGAAAACTGCAGGGACTTATGCACTCACACAGACAGACAGATAGATAGGCACACACACACACACACACAAATACACCATACACCCCCCCCCCCAAACTAAGTGGTATAACTGGAACAATCTGGAACTAAACACACTCAAAACCTGTTCTGACCCAACTTGGTTCCAAGAGAGCAAACACAAGATAAAGGCAACAGCCCAACCTTTTACTGTTTCATCTATGAATTCTGTTTCTTCACAGATAAAAGGCTGCTTCCAACTAATTAGCTCCAACAAGTTTTTGCAAGACTGCCAAAAAGCAATAGATAAGAAATTAGTTTACAATACAAGAGTCTTCAGATACCCGCTGTAATGTCCATAAGGCTGAGTTTCAAAACGTCTTTGCCTTCTGCAAAGAAGGTTTTTTTCACAGCTGGCTTTTATCTTCTTGAGGGAGGGACCATTACCTTGCAGCCTTACCCCTGAGTCACCCATGCTGTTGTAACTGCTCTTTCCTACGAGCAGCCCTGCGTGTACGCGCACTTGGCACAGGCTCCTCAGGAACCTCATCATCACTGCTGCCAGCCCCTACAATCTCTGAAGGCAGCAGTCCACTCCCTAATGGTCCTGGCCCCTCATCTGAGTCCTCGCTCTCCTCAACTGTCTGCACCTGCTGCCAGCTAACCACAACAAAACCGTAGAAATGGTGGTAGGCTTTAGAAGAAACCCTCCCATACTACCACCTCTTACAATACTAGACAACACAGTGTCAACAGGAGAGACCTTCAAATTTCGAGGTTCTACTATATCACATCACCTAAAATGAACACCCAACATCAAAACATAATAAAAAAAGCACAGCAAAGAATGTTCTTTCTGCGCCAACTCAGAAAGTTCAAACTGCCCAAGGAGCTGCTGATCCAGTTCTACAGAGGAATTATTGAGTCTGTCATCTGCACCTCTATAACTGTCTGGTTTGGTTCTGCAACCCAACAGGACAGACACAGACTTCAGAGGATAATTAGGACTGCAGAAAAAACAATTACTACCAACCTGCCTTCCATTGAGGATTTGTATACAGCATGAGTCAAAAAGAGGGCTGTGAAAATATTTACAGAACCCTCACATTCCAGACATAAACTGTTTCAACTCCTTCCCTCAAAACGATGCTATAGAGCACTGCACACCAGAACAACTAGACACAAGAACATTTTTTCTCAAATGCCATCACTCTGCTAAACAAATTATTCCCTCAACACTGTCCAACTATTTACAAAGTCTGCACTACTATTACTATTAATCTTCTCATCACTCCTTATCACCCATCCCTTCCCACTTGTGACTGTATGACTGTAACTTTGTTGCTTGTATCCTTATGATCTATGTTGTTTTCTGGCATGATTTTATTGCTTATTGTACTATCATTAAGTGTTGCACCTTGTGATTCTTGACTTTTGACAAGTGTATCTTTTCTTTTATGTATATTGAGAGTATTTACACCAAGACAAATTCCTTGTGTGTCCAATCATACTTGGCCAATAAAGTATTCTATTCTGTTCTGTTCTGTTCTGTTCTGTTCTGTTCTGTTCTGTTCTGCTCTGCTCTGCTCTGCTCTGCTCTGCTCCTACTCTACCCTACTCTACTCTACTCATTTCTATTCTATGAAAAGGAGAACAAGAGGTGACATGATAGCAGTCTTCCAATATCTTAGGGGCTGCCACAAAAGGGAAGGGGTTAACCTATTCTTCAAAGCACCAGAAAGCAGGACAAGAAACAATGGATGGAAATTAATCAAGGAGAGAAGCAACCTATAACTAAAGAGCAATTTCCTGATAATTAGAACAATTAGCCAGTAGAAAAACTTGCCTCCAGAAGTTGTGGGTGTTTAAGAAGAGATTGGACAACCATTTGGTTGAAATGATATAGGATTTCCTGCTTGAGCAGGTGGGCTGGACTAGAACCTCTCCAAGGTCCCTTCCAACTCTGATATTCTGTTAGTTTGCCTTCTCCACCCCACCTTGATTTTGTTCTTTCTTTTGCAGGTACCTTTAATATGTTTGTTTCATCAAAAAATATGTTCTTCTGGTGGTCCTTCTTTGATTTGGTAGTTACATGTAAAATATGATTTACTTTATAAATTGCAATAGAGGAAAAGTATTCCAACTTTCTTTGCTTAAGCTTAGTCTTTAGAAAATCCATCTTGACTGCTAAGAACATTGCAGAAGAATTTATCCTGACAATCAACTTGATTGCTACAATGATCATATCAAGAAAGTAACACAAACTTTCTTAAGAGGTAGAGTCTACCAGCGAAACATCAAGAAGGACAAGGACTTACTTCAAATGAATCCTTTTCAGTGGAGGATCAAGTGAAAATATCACATGGACTGTGTTTCCTTGAGTTAGCTCTATCCCTTTCATTCTGATCTGTTCAAATGAAATATGGAAAAACCTGGTAGGAATAGTTAAAACCCTAGAAGATAGGCTCAAGTTCCAGATGGATGGATCTTCAGAGTCTTGAACACTGGGCCCTATCTAACAAAATGAAAATCAATGCAGAGAAAAGTAAAACCTTCCACTTAGGCAAGAAAATCCAAAAGGACATATATAAACTGGATGAAACCAGGCTTAATGGCAGTAACTGTGAATGGATCTTGGAGTCTTAATGGACAACCAGTTAAATATGAGCCAGCAGTGTGTGGAGGCAGCCAAAAAAGCCAATGCAATCCTAAATTGCATTAACAGAGGGATACAATCAAGATCATGTGAGGTACTAATACTGGGGACTCATAGCCAAAATAAAAAAAATTTCTCCTGGGAACCAAGGACATCCTCACCAGGTGCTGGAGAGGTGTGGACTGAAGCCAACTGAAGTTGGGACTATGACCTGATTGGACCATGTGATGGAAGTGTGGTCTGGGGGAAAGAACTTTGTGTCAGAGTATATTCATGAACTGGAATAGAGCATGGTAACAAGGTCAGCCAATGAGGACTGTTGGGAAACTGAAACTAGAAGTAGCCTAGGTGTGGCTCTATATTAAGCTCTACAGCTCTGAGGCTATGTTGAGCTCTGAACCTGTCTATTGAAAATGAGACTGCTTCTCTCCTGTGTCTTGCTTGCCTGCTGAACTAAAGTGAAACTGATGTCTGTTCCTGTTTGAGTTTGCTCCAGGCTGGAGAAATCTACAACTGGTATTGTAAAATTTACTTTATATGTTCATAAAGAAGTTAAATGAAGCCTCAGCCATCTATGTTTACTTTTCTGGTGCTGAATTTACACTGGAATACTCTGAACCCTTTGAGGTTTGGTTTCAGTGGGGGGAACCTTGGGCCCTTCAGAGTCAGGTTTTCATCAGCTATGCCAATATCACATGCCTAATAAATTCGTACTTTGAGGAACTCCAGGCCTTAGAGTTTTGATTGCATTGGGTCTGTTACTTGGACATTAGCTTTACTGATACCTTTCTAATTCTCCTCACATCTCTTTTCAGTAACTTAAGAGTCAGGCTTATGCCTTCTGGTTCACAAGTGACATCCCAATTTATATACTGGGCTTGTGGCTTCCAGAGACCCCTGTGGTACTATCTTCTCTGAACTGGAGATAGAAATCCCCATCTAACTTTTAAATAAAATTCAAATATTCTTTCTTTTTCCCCAGAATGATAAGTATTCATTGAAGAGAACTCCACAACTTCATAAAATAAAATACAATGAATGGGCATTACAGTGGATTAATGGCATTTAAATTTACATTACCTAAGACCATTTCTCCTTTTAGTTCATTAATTTCATCATCTCCTAGAATGAATTAACCACATAATTTTATTCCATGAGAAGATCTCTCTCTTTCCCTCTTTCTCATCTATCATCTCTCTCACACACACTCTATCTATCTATCTATCTATCTATGTATCTATCTATCTATCTATCTGTTTTCTTATTGTTGTGAATCAATAAATACTTGAATAAAGATTATTAAGAGCTTGAAGCAAAGTACACGGTTCTGGCCCTGCACTTCTGATTGGCTGATAATAGCGACATCGGATTGGTCCGTTCAGGAGAATCTGATTGGCTATTAATGAGCCT
The DNA here is from genome assembly GCA_033807585.1 of Hydrophis major. Classification (NCBI taxonomy): domain Eukaryota; kingdom Metazoa; phylum Chordata; class Lepidosauria; order Squamata; family Elapidae; genus Hydrophis; species Hydrophis major. The sequence goes on along the minus strand of CM066330.1, from coordinate 3,077,122 downwards.
CTCCCATTGGTTAATGGAGCTAGCGCTCCCCATGTTTCATTAGTTAAATACTCAAGAGCTTGCCCATATAAAGGGGCCCATTGCGGCCATTGAGCAGAGCTGTTTTCACATGTAAATAAAGAGTTTGAAGTTCACTGTTCACCGGCTCGTCTCCTCCTTGCGCCCATGCACAGAACATAACACTGGTGACAAGGATGGGATGTGGAGACGTCAGAGCTTACTGAACGATGAAGAACTATAACCGAGCACGTGGCTGAAATGCACCAATGGCGGAACCATGTCCGGCGGCGTCATATCACCCGCTCCATTCGACCTGGCACAAGAAGACTGGGACTCATATATGGATCGCTTCCAGGTGTTTCTGGAGACCAACAATTTGAAGGATGCCACTACCGGAAAGAAACGGGCAGTATTCCTAACTCATTGTGAGCCGACCATATTCAGGATGGCCAAGGCACTAGCGAAACCGGCAGAAGTAAAGTCTATGGACTGGGACGTCCTCGAACCCTTGCTGAGGGCTCACTACGCACCTACTGTGCCAACGCTTGTTAGAAGGCATGAATTTTACCAGAGAAGTCAGCGGAAGGGCAAAAGTGTTGCTGATTTCATAGCGGATCTCCGGAATCTGGGAGGCCTATGTGAGTTTGCCAACCTAGAAGAAGCCCTAAGAGACCGATTAGTTCTGGGATTAGATGCACCAGGCACTCAGAGTAAACTAATGGCGAAGGGCGACATTAGCCTTAAAGATGCCATAGCTGAAGCTACTGCAGCAGAAGCAACCAGGAAGTCGGCTGCCCAAATGCACCGCACCCACGCACCACTTTGCCAACGCGCCCACGAAATTTTACCTCAGTCAGAGGGACAGCTTGAAACAGCTCACCACGAGGACCTCGAATTGTCATCAGAAAGCGATGAAGAAGAGGTCCATTGACTTCGGTCCAAATGAGACCAACGCCAGAAATCGCAGTACCAATGCGCCGGGTGTGGAGCAAGCCACCCCCGGTCAGAATGCAAATTCCTCGACACGCTCTGCCATGTGTGCGGGAAAAGAGGCCATATCGGACAGGTCTATAGAAGCAAGCTAGGACCCAGTCAGCCCTCAAGGGGGGCTAACTATCGTCAACCGACGGGAAGTCATCCCGTGAAGCGAGAACCCGTGAACCACCAATGGAACAATCACTCCTACAGAAACAAAACCCTAAACCACCCAACGAAGCGAGAAGAGGCTCACCAAACGATCACGATCGGTCACGCCTCATCCAAAAAGATCCGAGTGAAAGTGGCCATCGAAAACCAGCCCTGCCTGATGGAAGTCGATTCAGGATCGTCCCTCTCGATGGTTTCCTGGAACACCCTCAAGCAGCTCATCCCTACCATTCAGCAGCAAGACCTCAGATGCCAAAGACTCATACTTAAGGACTATCAAGGAAATCGAATCCCAGTCATTGGATCCAGCCGAGTCCGGGTATCGTTTAAGAACCGTACAGCATTCCTACCCCTGACTGTAATCGACAGGGATCGGCCTAGTTTGTTAGGCCTCCAATGGTTCGCTCCACTCGGAATTGAAGTAGCCGGCATTCACCGAACCTGCAGCAGCGATTGGGAAGATCTCATCCACAAATTCCAGGACGTCTTTGCAGAAAAATTAGGCGAGTACAAGGGGACCCCGATATCATTTAACCTCAATCCTGAAATAGCTCCCATCCGCCTTAAGCCTCATTGAGTTCCATTTGCCCTTAAATGAAAGATTGACGAGCAGCTTGATAAATTAATAGCCCAGGGTGTGTTAGAACCAACCGATCACTCTCCCTGGGAAACCCCAATCATAACATCCATCAAGCCGGATGGATCGATAAGAATTTGTGGGGACTACCGAGCCACCCTGAACCATGCCCTTCAACAAAACGCTTACCCGGTACCGGTGGTGCAACACCTCCTCCATTCCCTGGGGGGTGGGAAAGTCTTCGCTAAACTAGACTTAGCCCAGGCATACCAACAGCTGCCTGTTGACAAAAAAATGGCAGAGGCCCAAATGATCGTTACGCACTGAGGTGCGTTTAAATGTAACCGGCTCCAGTTCGGAGTGAGCGTAGCCCCGGGAATCTTTCAAAGTTTGATGGAAAGGCTATTACAAGGGATAAAAGGTGTTGTCCCATATTTTGATGATGTGTTAATTGCTGCCTCAACTTGGAAAATACTCAAGGAATGCCTGAGGTTGGTTCTCCAGAGATTTAAAGACTCAGGTCTCAAAGTTAAAAAAAACAGGTGTCAATTATGTACGGATCATGTAGAATTTTTGGGATATTTAATTGATAGTCAAGGCATTCACCCCACTGATAACAAACTTAGGGCAATCAAGAATGCCCCAAAACCCCGGAATAAGGCCGACCTCCAGGCCTTTCTAGGCCTTATCAATTTTTATAATGTTTTCCTGCCTCACAAAGCAACCGTAGCTGAACCCCTACATAGTTTATTGGACAAAAAAGCAACCTGGGTATGGGGACACAGAGAAGAACAGGTGTTTTGACATGTGAAAAATTTATTGACTTCTGATGCTGTTTTGATGCAGTATAACAAGACTTTGCCTTTAACGATAATGTGTGATGCATCCCCATTCGGAGTGGGCGCCATTTTAAGCCACGTTTTGCCAAATGGTAGTGAAGCCCCTGTTGCCTATTTATCAAAGACGTTATCAAAAGCAGAACTCAATTACAGTCAAATTGATAAAGAGGCCCTTGCCATTGTGTCTGCGGTTAAGAGATTTCATGAATATGTGTATGGCCGAGCCTTTATTCTAGTGACTGACCACAAACCTTTGCTGGGAATAATAGCGGGAGATAGGCCAACAACATATATATTATCTCCCAGAATGACTCGCTGGTCAGAATTCTTGGCATCATGTAATTACAAGTTGCAACATCGCCCGGGGAAGGCCATTCCCCACACCGACGCATTGAGCTGCGCACCACTTCCGGAGACCATTGATGACCCCGCTCCAATGGTTACAACACTGCAGCTCGAGACACTTCGAACGCCGCCATTAACAGCCCAAGATATCGCGATGGAAACGAAACGCGACCCCATTTTAGCACGAGTCCTGAGTTGGGTCTGTGAGGGATAACATTGTTTACCCTAACTGGTTTAGGTAAAATAATAAATATGTTATCATGGTTTGTTAGTTAAAGTGTCTGTAACTTTAACTGTAGGAATGTAATTAAGGGAGTGGTTGTAATAGCACCATAAAAGAAGCAAGACAACGGCAGCTTGCTTTCTCTGACTTGATGATCCCTAATTACTGGATGGATTCAAGACTGCGTTTTTTCTCGTACTGGAAAGGGAGAGAGAAAGGACTGATTTATTTGTAAGTGAACTGACATTGGATATTCTACACGGACTTTGCTAATTGTGTTAAGCCTGTGTTCCCCAGCCAGGGTTAAAGAGACAAGCTAAACAGAATGTGCAGCATTAGTCAGATAGGCACACAGATAAATGAGTGAGATAAGTTTGTATGTAAATTAACATACAGTAAAAATAACAGATATGCTTGTGCTATCAAAAATATAGTTTATTCCATTTAGAGTTTATAGCATAGTCAAAATAACAGTCCATTAGTCATGTATCATTTTAGTCAGTCCATTCAAGGATATTTAATTAGCAAAGTTCGTGTAGAATATCCAATATCAGTTCACTTACAAATAAATCAGTCCTTTCTCTCTCCTGTTCCAGTAGGGAAAAACGCAGTCTTCAAACCATCCAGTAATTAGGGATCATTCAGCCAGAGAGAGCAAGCTGCCGCTGTCTTGCTTCTTTTATGGTGCTATTACAACCACTCCCTTAATTACATTCCTACAGTTAAAGTTGCAGACACTTTAACTAACAAACCATGACAACATTTTTATTATTTTACCTAAACCAGTTAGGGTAAACAATGTTATCCCTAACAAATTGAATATCCTTGAATGGACTGACTAAAACGATACATGACTAATGGACTGTTATTTTGACTATGCTTTAAACTCTAAATGGAATAAACTATATTTTTGATAGCACAAGCATATCTGTTATTTTTACTGTATGTTAATTTACATATAAACTTATCTCACTCATTTATCTGTGTGCCTATCTGACTAACGCTGCTTAGCTTGTCTCCTTAACCCTGGTTGGGGAACACAGGCTTAACAGGGTTGAGCGGGGATGGCCGTTGGACCAGATACCTGACGACTATGCCCCATTCAAGAATCGACAAATGGAACTATTTTCCCAGAAGGGCTGCATTATCTGGGGTGATAGAGTTGTTGTCCCAGAGCGGTTGCGACCAGCGATACTAAGGACCTTGCACGATGGCCACCCCGGCATCGTGCATATGAAAGCCCTCACACGAAGCTACGCATGGTGGCCGGGTATCGACAAGCAGATCGAGACATGGGTAAAAGCTTGTCACAAATGCCAGGAAGTAAGCAATGCCCTCCAAAAGCAACCCCGACTGAATGGGAAACACCAAGGGGACCATGGTCCCGTATTCATCTGGACTTTACGGGACCTACCAAGGGACACACATTTTTATTAACAGTGGATGCCTACTCGAACTGGCTTGAAATCCATGAGATGAGGAGTACAACAACCGAATCAGCCATCAGGAAACTAGACAGACTCTTTGCGACACACGGATTACCAGACGTTCTAGGATCCAACAATGGGCCCCAATTTACCGCACTGTCTTTCGAACAGTATTCGCCATGCGCTAACTTCGCTGGCGCATCCTGCGGCCAACGGAAGGGCTGAGCGCATGGTACAATTTGTCAAGAAAACCTTGCATAAAATGGACTATGGCGATATAGAAGTCAAGATTAACCGGATACTCCTTTTTCAGCATACCACTCCACACAGCGTTACCAATAAAACTCCCGCTGAGTTGTTAATGGGACGGAAGCTCCGCTCCCACCTCAACCATCTGCATCCATCATATGAACCTGAAAAACCACACGGTTCCAGCAGGAAATGCCCTAACTTCCAGGTAGGCGACTTGGTTTTCGCTAGGAACTTTTCGGGCGATCCGTTGTGGGTCGAGGCAACTGTAGTCCAAGTAACCGGTCCTAGATCGTACCGCGTGAAATGTTGTGGCGATAGAATATGGAAGCGCCATATTGATCAGCTGCGTTCAAGGCTACAGTCGGGGATCTCCGAGGCCCCTAATTTCCAAACCGAGGGGGGAGGAGATACTGAGGAAGCTGAATTTGAAGCAACAGAAAGTTTAAGCAGAAGTAATGACCGCTCAGAGGCAACACGTGAAGGATCCGGAATGGGGGTGGTCTCACCTCAAAGAGATGCCGAGAGCATTAACGGCAACGAAAATTCGAATACGGAATGGGAGGTAACCTCTTCACCAGATAATGTCCTACCCCAACAAGACTGTAGCCAAATACCCGGAGAACAACTGAATAAATAAATACTTGAATAAAGATTATTAAGAGCTTGAAGCAAAGTGCAGGGTTCTGGCCCTGCACTTCTGATTGGCTGATAATAGCGACATCGGATTGGTCCATTCAGGAGAATATGATTGGCTATTAACGAGCCTCTCCCATTGGTTAATGGAGCTAGCGCTCCCCATGTTTCATTGGTTAAATAGTTAAGAGTTTGCCTACATAAAGGGGCCCATTGCGGCCATTGAGCAGAGCTGTTTTCACATGTAAATAAAGAGTTTGAAGTTCACTGTTCACCGGCTCGTCTCCTCCTTGTGCCCATGCACAGAACATAACACTTATGAAAAAGCCAACCAATCTGCAAACATCGACTCCATCAACCAATCAAGAAATAACAACACAGCCAAGCAGCCCGCTTACAATAGAGCCAGCACGCCACATCTCCCCACCAATATTTGTAGAGAGACGACAGCTCTGATCGTGCTTTGCTTGCACAAGCATGAAGCTGAAAAGACCAGCCTGAGGATGGCGAGTGGGACCTTGTCGAAACGTCGCCAAGATACTCTCAATCTGACACAGAAAAAGACCCAAACACATCAAAACCAACCAATCTATCTATCTATCTATCTATCTATCTATCTATCTATCTATCTATCTATCTATCTACCCATCCATCCATCCATCCATCCATCATATATTTATCATCTCTCTATCATCTCTCTCTCTCCTATCTTTCTCTAATCTACCCTCTCTCCCTCTCTCCTCTCTCCTCTCTCTCCCTCCTCTCTCTCTCTGTCATCTATCTATCATCTACCATTCTACCCTCTCTCCCTCTCCCTCTCTCAATCCATCCATCCATCAATCCATCCATTATATCTATCTATCTATCTATCTATCTATCTATCTATCTATCTATCTATCTATCTATCTCTACCTTCTCTTTCTACCCACTCTCCCTTCCTCTCTCTCTTCCTCTCTCTCTCATTTCTCTCACTCTCTTATCTACCATCTCTTTCCTTCTCTCTCTCTCATCTATCTATCATCTACCCTCTCTTCTTCTCTCTCTCTCAATCCATCCATCCATCCATCATATCTATCTAATCTATCATCTATCTCTATCTACCCTCTTTCCCCCACTCTCCCCTCCTCTCTCTCTCCCCCCTCTCTCTCATCTGCCATCTCTTGCCTTCTCTTTCTTTCTCTCTTTCTCATCTATCAAACCTCAAAAACTTTAACCTTAGACTGTCTACTATTGACCTCACCACTTTCCTAAGAGGTCTGTAAGGGGCATGCATAAGTGCACCAACTTGCCTACCTTCCCTGTCCTATTGTTTTATTTTTCTTATATGTACCCCTTTCATGTATTCATAACTATGTATATACTTATACCTATTATCTTGTAAGCGATTGACAAATCAAAATAAATAAAATCAAAATAAATAAAATAAATCTCAATAACCATAAATATGTAGAAAAAAAGCCACCTTTACACAACCTAATTTTAAATAGCTTCCAATATAAGTTTTAAGCCAAAATTCCTGAAAGTCTCTTGAAGGATCAACAGCACAGTAAGGTGTTAATGAGATCCATCCATTTAAACAACTTTTTTTATTACCAAATATAAGTTAAAAATCAATTACCTTAGCATTAAGCACCAGCACACTAAAAGGCAGGAAGACTTTATAAAATGTTATATTCATTATGAGGAAAACTAAAACGTCCAGTTAACTTGCTTTTCTAGAAAGAGGAAAGAAAACCTAATTACACAGCACTTTTAACAGCCTTTTAACTGTTGTAAAATTGATTTCGTACAGTCAACCCACAGCAATGAAAGGAATAAAAAAATAATATGGTAGAAAAACTGGGGAGGAGAAGTAGAAATGACCAGAAATCAAAAGCTTGGTGCAAAGAGGGACAGGTTTTGATGGCCTTGTGGAATGAAATGTTAAAAGTAGGCCTGAGATAAGATGGGGTATCTCCTCATCTTAGAGCACAGAACATAGAATAACAGGGTTATTGAGTTAGAAGGGACCATGGAGGTCTTCTCATCCAACCTCTTGCTTGAGCAGGAGATCCTTTAGAAATGTTTCTCAATCCACTTGAAAATGTGTGGACTTCAATTCCCAGAATTCTCCTCCTTCTCCTTCTCCTTCTCCTTCTCCTTCTCCTTCTCCTTTTTTTTTTTTACCATTTCAAATGTCAATGTGAGATACAAAGTTCTGATACTTGAGCTTTTGGCAGCCTCAAACATTGTTGTTTGATGCTGTTTAGTATGTGTTTGATGTTATCTCTCCACCTGGGATCTTCCCATCTTTTGGTATACGGCTGTGAATCCTGAGTTCAATACCCATCTATAGCAGAAGTGTATTTTTGTTAATCTGGCTGGGGAATTGTGGGAGTTGAAGGCCACACATCTTCAAGTTGATAAACACTATCCTCTACCATTCCAAACAAATGGTTCTCCAATCTCTTCTTGAAAACTTCCAGTGATGGAGCACCCAAAATTTTTCTGATGCATTACAAGAAGCAATGGGTGGAAACTAATCAAGGACGGAAGCCCTAAGGTGCTTGCCTCCTATGATGAGACAGGAGGGCTATCAAACCAAATTTTAAAAATGCTGTCCAGATTTCAGGCCATTTTTAGTTTTGGCAACAACCCTGGCCAGGTGTTCTGTAGTCCATTTGACGAGTAGCATTTAATTCGATTTTACAGTTGTGATTCATGCACGGTTGAACATTTACCTAACTGTTCAGTCATTCAATACTGTTCAGGGCAAGGTTGGCATTGCCAGGAATAAAAACAAAATTGCTCTTTCAGTGGAGGAGGAAAAGGTGTAATGAAACATGTGGGTGACCTTGTAGCTGAGATGAGCACCACCCTCTAGAGCCAGAAACAACTAGCACGTATGTTCGAGGAGAACCTTTACCTTTAGTCTAAAGAATAGAAGGACTAGGGATGACATGACAGTAGTATTCCAGTATTTGAGGGGGTTCCACAAAGAAGAGGCGGTGTCAAGTTATTCTCTAAAGCACCAAAAGGCAGGACAAGAAGCAACAGATGGAAAAACTAACCAAGGAGACACCCAACCTAGAGAAATTTATTGGATTGGAGGCTAAAACATGAAGAAGGGTTGCAGGAACTGGGTAAATGTAGTCTAACAAGGAGGAGGACTAGGGGAACACCATCAACTATCTTGTGTGGAGCTAGTTCAAACCCTTGTGTTGCACACTGGAGAATGCAAAAGTGTGATCTAAACAAACTAGAAATTTCAGGCAGCCAAACTACTCTCTGTTTTCACTGTAGACAACCTGGCTCCCAAATACATCGATATGAACCTGTAGGGACCTTCTCAGGTCCAGATGACAAGGAATTTTGGAAACACAATTTATATATGCCATGGCTCAATGGTCAAAAATACTGAGTGTGTCAGCTGGAAAACTGACTGTTCAAGTTCAAGACCCAAGTGCTATGTGATGGGGTGAGCTCCCATTCCTTGCTGCAGCTCCCTGTCCACCTAGCAGTTCGAAAGCATAAACATGTGAATGAATAAATAGGTACCACCTATTTATTTACTCCTATTATCTTCATATGTCAGCTTAATGTCAAAGTGTTAAAATATTTAAATTTAGTCCCCGGGGCAGTAGGTTTAAGGATTAGTTATGATATCGGGCCATGATGGCAAACCTTTAGCACATGTGCCACAGACGGCCTGCAAAGCCATTTGTGCTGCATACGAGTCCCAGTCAAACTTACCTGCACTGCAGATGTGCATGCCTCCCAGCTGACTTTCGGCCCAACTGAGGATTTTTTCAGCCTTCCAGTGGTTCGAGGGAAGCCTCTGAAACTTCAGTAGGCTGAAAAATGGGCCTTCCGGAAATACCAGAAGTGCCCGTTTTCAGCCTCCGGAGGGCCTCTGGAGCCCAGGGGAGGCCATTTGCGCCAGAGGTGGTATTCAGCAGGTTCTGACCAGTTCTGGAGAACTGGTAGTGCAAATTTTGAGTAAAATCTGGAGAACTGGCAAATACCTCCTCTGACTGGAGATTCTAAAGGATACTTCCCCTGCCATGCCCATCAAGCCATGCCCACAGAACCAATAGTAAAAAAAAAATTGAATCCCATTACTGATTTGCGCCCTTCCGGGGGCTCAAGGGAAGCCTCTGCAGCCTTTGGAGGCCGAAAAATAGGCCCGTTTTGGCACTTCCCTTGGGCTTCAGAGGCCCTCCAGAGGCTGAAAGCCGGCACACACATGCTTTCAGCACATCACAACAAAAAGGTTCACCGTCACTGGTATAAGGTTATTTGTTTGAGCAAGGGTTTGGAGGAGAAGACCTCCAAGGTCCCTTCCAGCTCTAGTTTGATTGACAGTTTACTTGAGAGGGATGCCATCAATCTTGCAAGTCTGAAGAACAAACCTCCTTCTCTCACTTCCAACTGCCATTTCACCATTTTGTTCATTCATGTATATATGTGTGTGTGTGTGTTTGTGTGTGTGTGATATATATCTATATATCTATATATATGTTTGTGTGTGTGTGTAGTATTCAGCTTTGTTTGGGTATTTTCCCACATCATTATAGTTGTGCTTTTAAGGTTGTAGCAACGTTTCGGCAGAATCTCATCTGCCATCATCAGGCTTCTGTATTGTGTCCGTCTGTGAGTCAGATATCTGACTCACAGACGGACACAATACAGAAGCCTGATGATGTATACCTTCTCTGAAAGTCTGACTCACAGACGGACACAATACAGAAGCCTGATGATGGCAGATGAGATTCTGCCGAAACGTTGCTACAACCTTAAAAGCACAACTATAATGTATATATATATATAAAACCAGAGTCTAGGTATCCAAGGATTGCAAACTTACAAAATGGGATTTACGAGCCAGATAATTTTGAGTTTCAGCAGCATCCATAATTAAGATTTTTAAAGATCGCTCTCCATATCAGCAAGCACCTTCCTTCAGTGGCAATAAACTGGAGTGGATTAGAAGAATTATCCGATGCTCTTACATTACATGCACCATGGCTTCTGCGTCCTTTGAGAACAGCAGCCAAAAAAAAAAAAAAAAGACATTTAAAAGATTTCTTTCTTTCTTTCTTTCTTTCTTTCTTTCTTTCTTTCTTTCTTTCTTTCTTTCTTTCTTTCTTTCTGATTCAGGCATCAAAAACTGGGAACTTTTGTGGCTTCCAAATCAAAGTCATTTTAAGAAGGATTTGAAAGCTATTTTTAAGTCCTGGCACCTAAGGAGGACATTGCTATGATGTTATAATGAGATCTGTGGCAAGGCCTCGAGAAGGGGAGATGGATTTTTCATTATGTGCAGCAAAGAAAATCCATTTAGATGCCCCTTCTGATAAGGTCAGCGATGGAGATTTTTAGGGCTAGGAAGCATAATAATCAACTTGACTGGGGTCAGGAACGGTTTATCAACCATTATAGCCCGATTGTGCAGAACAGCAAGATTACGTCCAATCTCTACACCCTGCCTGGAAGAGCAATCAAGATTTCAACCAAGCAGCTTGATGAGGCAAGACCTCCAATTGCTTGTTCCATTCTTTTTTTGCTAAATGATAAAAAGTTGTGGGTAAAACCGCATTCAGTCAATCATTATCCTTCTTGTGGCAGCCATTTTAAGCAGGCGTTTCAATGGCATTCATGGTTTTATTAGGAGAAAATCCAGTTTAGAGTGCCTGCATCCTTCTGGATACAGCTGATGTTGTTGGTAGTTGCAAAGTCTTGTCCAACCCTTTGTGACCCCAAGGACAATGTTCCTCCAGGCAATCCTGTCCTCTGCTGTCTTCTGTAGTCCATCCAGCCCCCACATTCTCTGTTGTTCCCTTCTTTACTTTCCTTTAGTGTCATTACACCTCGTACAACGAAATCAAACCCCATCTTCAGTGCACATCATGACCATGAAAATAAACACAAACACACATCCTTCACACTCCACACATTGAACTGAAAATGCCCAACACCGCACCAACACTGCACTATACAGCAGAATTCAAAAAGAGCTACTGCCCTGGGATAGAAGCTGTTTTCAGCTGATTTGTCCTTGTTTTTATTATCCTGTACCATCTGCCAGATGGTGATAGTTAAAAAAAAAAAAAGGTGCCCAGGATGAGATGGATCTTTGAGGATGTTTTGAACTTTCTTAAGGCAGCGGGAGCTATAAAGCTCTTCTAAAGAGGGGAGAGAGCAACCAATATCCTCTGGGCAATGACGTTAACCCTCTGGAGTGCTGTCCTATCTGCCACTGTGCAATTGGCAAACCAGGCACAGGTGCAGGAAGTTAAAATACTTTCTATGGTGCAACGGTAAAAGGTAACCAACAGTTTTTCATTCAGTTGTTGATTTCTGCGAAGTCTCAGAGTGTATAACCTCTGCTGGGCCCTTTTGACCAGTGCTGCAATGTGAGCACCCCAAGTCAGGTTCTTCATTTGCCCTCAACCATTCCCAGCATTAGACTCTTCTCCAGTAAGTCCTTTGGCCAAAGTCTTTGAGTTTCATCTTCAAGATCTGGCCTTCTAAAGAGCAATCAGGGTTGATCTCCTCTAGGACTGACCGGTTGGATTGCCTTGTAGTCCAAGGGACTCGCAGGGGTCTGTTCAACTGTTCCTTGCATATTTAGCCTCTAATCCACGAATCCTTTCTGTTGCTCTTTTCTGCATTCTTTGTAGCATCTCAACATCTTTTTATATCATCATGTCTGTTAGGGATAACATTGTTTTTACCCTAACTGGTTAAGGTAAATAATAATATGTAATCATAGTTTGTAAGTTAAAGTGTCTGCAACTTTAACTGTGGGGTAGTAATTAAGGGAGTGGTTGTGAAAGCACTTTAAAAGAAGCAAGGCTTCAGCTTGTTCTCTCTCTGGCTTTGATGGTTCCTGATTACTGCAAGGACACAAGACTGCATTCCTCGAACGGGAGAGAAAACAAAGGACTGGCTTGTAAGTGTATTGACATAGGGTATTCAACACGGACTTTGCTAACTGAATATCCCTGAATGGACTGACTAAATGATACATGACTATTGGACTGTTATTTTGACTATGCTATGAACTCATAATGGAATAAACTATATATTTGATAGCACAAGCGTATCTGTCATTTTTACTGTATGTTAGTAAACATGCAAGCTTAGCTCACTCATTTATCTGTGTGCCTATCTGACTAAGCTGCACATTCTGTTCAGCTTGTCTCCCTAACCCTGGTTGGGGAAACCAGGCTTAACACTGGTTATGGGCCCAGAGGCTGCAAAGTCAGTTTAACTAGGATAAAACAGATTTATGTAAAAGTGAGAATTTGTGTTGTTATACATTACAGTAAACAGACAGCTGTGTTTTATTAATTATAGTTTTATATCCATATAAGAAAACATGGCACAAATCAATCTACAAAGTTTGTCCCTTATATCCAAGTTGGATGGAACAAACTATGTATCATGGTCTATGAAATGTAGTCTGCTTCTACGAAGTGAAGGTTTGTGGAACATAATTGAAAATCCACCAAACGTAGAAGAATGGGATCCAGAGGATAAGGAAGATAAATTAAAGATAGAAGAAATTATGCATAAAAATGAACACTCTATTTGCATTATTGCTTTAACCTTAACTGATCAACAGCTTGTTTATATCCACGGAGAGAAAACGGCTGTTGGGTGTTGGCAGAAGCTGAAGAGGATTTATGTTTGAGATAATGTTGGTGCTCACATAAATCTAACACGGAAACTTTTCAGTACACATCTCCATAAGAATGGTGATATGCTGAGTCATTTGAAAACTATGCAAAGCATTTTTCAAGAACTGCACGAGAAAGAGCTTATTTTCTCTGAACTACACCAAGTTTACATAATTCTATCTTCCCTCGATGAAACCTATGATAACTATATAACTTCACTTGAAATATTGCCAAAGGAAAGCCTAACTTTAACTGACATAACTGGCAGATTGATTGAAGAGGCCAGAAGAAGGCTTGAAAGAGACGAGTTAAGGAGGCAGCAACCTCAAAAAGAAGATAATGAATCTCCTACTGCATACACAATTAAAAAGTGCTTTAATTGTGGAGGAAGAGGACATTTGGCAAGATTTTGTAAAAAAGTAAAGCGCCAGAACGCTGGCCAGAATACAAAAAGTCATCAAAAGAAAAATAAAAATTTAGAGTTAGCCATGTATAGTAACGGAGCTGTAAAAAATAATTTATGGGTGGTTGACAGTGGAGCATCTCATTGTATAACTAATGATAAGAAAAATTTTATTAAAATGTCCAAGAGTACACAGCAGATATCGTTAGCCAATGGCTGGAAACTGAAAGCTAAAGGTCAAGGTATAGCGTATTGTTCTTTTATAAAAGAGAATGTAAAAATGTTATATGTACCACAACTTAAGTTTAATTTAATTTCAGTTAGAATTTTGGTTAAACTAGGATATGTAGTTACATTTAGGGGAGATAACTGCATAATTGAGAAAGAAGATAAGAGAATTACTGCATCTTTAAGAGGTGAATTATATGTGTTAAATGATGATGGTTTAAAGGTGGCTAACACAGTTTATGAAAATAAGAAACCTCATGATGAATGTATTCACTTGTTACATCGAAGGCTAGGGCATTTAAATTTTAAAATACTTAAGAAAACTGTTGAATTATCTAAGGGAATAAGTTTGAAACCTTGTCATAAGTATTTGCAATGTAATGCCTGCAATCAAAGTAAGAGCAGGGTCATACCTGCTAATAGAGTTGATGGATTTACTACCAAAGAGCCTTTAGAGGTAGTATTTGCAGATTTAATAGGTCCTAAAAAACCAAGTGTAGGAGGAGCTCGTTATATACTAAGTATAATGGATCATTATTCTAGATATGGGTTTTGCTATTTAATGAAAAGCAAAACTGAAACGTATCAAAATCTCTTTAATTGGATTAAATTTGCTGAAAGAAAAACTAAAAAGAAATTAGTAACTCTTATAACAGATAATGGTACGGAATTTACAAATAATAAATTCCAGAACAGACTAAGAATGTTAGGTATTCAACATAAAAAGTCTGCACCATATAGGCCACAACATAATGCCTTTATAGAGAGAAGAGGCCAAACATTACAATCAATGGCATGAACTATGATGTCTGATTCAGGATTACCTGACAATTTGTGGGGAGAAGCAATAATGTGTGGTAATCATATATTAAATAATGTTGTTAATTCAACAACAGGTGAATTACCATTCACATTGTGGCATGGTACAAAACCTGATTTAAGTTACATGCACACATTTGGAGCACCAGCATGGGTGCATATCTCTTCACAACTTAGATACAAAGGACAACATAGAGCTAAAAGATTATATTTTGTAGGATATACATCTAATCATAGATCTTATAGATTCTGGGAACCAGGTACATCTAGAGTTTACACCAGTGCTAGTGCTAAATTCCTAGAACATGTAGGATGGAATAGATTAGAGCAAGATTTAAATAATGAAGTTATTATTGAACCCTACAAAAGGCAGAAAGATCAGACTAGTTATAAGAAGAGTCCAATTAAAGAAGAAGTCCACGAAGAGCAAATAGGACCAGAACAAGAGGAAACAGTTGATCAGGAAGAGTTAGATAATCAAGAAGAGTTAATAAATGAAAGTCCACCTGTGAGTCCTATAATACCTAGACGTACTACACGTATAACTAGACCACCTGATAGGTATCAAGCAAGTATAGTTTGCCAAGTAACTAAAGTTCCAAGTAGTGTAGATGAACTTAGGATGTATCCTGCTAAGGATCAGGAGAATTGGCAAAAGGCAATGGAAAAGGAACTAAATTCATTAAAGGTAATGAAAGTTTATGAAGATGCTAAATTACCTCCAGGAGAAAAATCCATTGGGTGCAAATGGATATTTAAAGTAAAAACTGGAAATGATGGGACTGTTACCCATAAGGCTAGGTTAGTAGCTCAAGGATTTAATCAAACTGTATCTGATTACGATGAAGTTTTTGCACCAAGTCTTAAAGCAACATCTTTAAGAGCAGCATTAGTGTGGGCAGCTAAGAAAAACTATGTCATTAACCATTTAGATGTAGAAACTGCTTATCTACATGCACCATTGCAGCACACTATATATTTAAGAAAACCAGTAGGTATAAAAGACAATAAAGTAAATAGTAATGATTGTTGGAAACTCAAAAAGAGTCTTTACGGGTTGAAACAATCTGGGTTTGAGTGGAACCAATATATTGTGAAAGAGTTAAACAATATAGGTTTTAAATCTGGTTTAGCAGATCCATGTGTGTTTAAAAGAGAAAATAATGGAACGGTGTCATTATTGTTATTATTTACAGATGATATTGCTTTGATAACTAAGACTAATAATGAAGCTAATGAGATTATATCATTATTAGCCAAAAAGATAAAATTAAAGCATTTAGGTGAAATTAAAAAGTATCTAGGATTGACAATTAACAAAACAAAAAATGGATTTAAGATATCTCAAGAAGATAAAATTTGCCAATTAATTAAAACGTTTAAAATGGAACTTTGTAAACCGGCAAAGACTACAATGAGTCAGGAAGTTTGCCAAACTGATGATCAAAGTCCCAAATTTGATAAGTCAATATATCAATCTTTGATTGGCAGCTTATCATATATAAGCAATTGGTCAAGGCCAGATATAGCTTATAGTGTAAATCAGCTGGCACGTTTTAATTCAGATCCACATCAATGTCATTGGCAATCATTAAAGAGAATTTTAAGATATCTTAAAGGAACAATGAACCATGCATTGTATATAGAACCAAAGGATGATTTGAGTCTTAGTGCCTATGCAGATGCAAGTTTTGCAACTGATATAAACACAAGAAAATCAACATCTGGGATGGCTATATTATTTGGTAAGACACTAATAGGGTGGAGGTCAATCAGACAACAGCATATTAGCTTGTCAACGATGGAAGCGGAATTTTCATGTCTGTCATTATTATGCACTGATTTGATTTTGTACAAACAGTTATTATTAGACATGGGTATAACTGTAAAAGATTCCATTATTGTGTTCGAGGATAACCAAGCAGCTATAAAGTTAGCTACTAGTATTGCTGTTAAAACTAGATCAAAACATACTGATTTAAGATACTTAAATGTTAGAGAATCTGTAAAGAATGGGCTAATTAAATTGGAATACTGCATGACGGAAGAAAACATTGCAGACCAATTTACAAAAGCTCAAGGAGTAACTAAGTTTAAAGAGAGTTGTAACAAATATGATTTAAAGATGTAAATAGTTATATATATTATTATTTCCTAAAAGGGGAGAATGTTAGGGATAACATTGTTTTTACCCTAACTGGTTTAGGTAAATAATAATATATAATCATAGTTTGTAAGTTAAAGTGTCTGCAACTTTAACTGTGGGGTAGTAATTAAGGGAGTGGTTGTGAAAGCACTTTAAAAGAAGCAAGGCTGCAGCTTGCTCTCTCTCTGGCTTTGATGGTACCTGATTACTGCAAGGACACAAGACTGCATTCCTCGAACGGGAGAGAAAACAAAGGACTGGCTTGTAAGTGTATTGACATAGGGTATTCAACACGGACTTTGCTAACTGAATATCCCTGAATGGACTGATTAAATGATACATGACTATTGGACTGTTATTTTGACTATGCTATGAACTCATAATGGAATAAACTATATATTTGATAGCACAAGCGTATCTGTCATTTTTACTGTATGTTAGTAAACATGCAAGCTTAGCTCACTCATTTATCTGTGTGCCTATCTGACTAAGCTGCACATTCTGTTTAGCTTGTCTCCCTAACCCTGGTTGGGGAAACCAGGCTTAACAATGTCTGACACAGAAATCACATCAATTGAGTCAGGCCACCTGCCTTCCTGTTTTTGAATGTCTGACCATTAATGTCTTTGCCTAGACCCTGGTCCCAAGTTGCTTAGGAATGTTTATAGGAAGAAGGAAGATTAATTGATAAAATAAAAGTTTAGCCTATATTTTAATCTTTAGTAGAAGTGTTACTATGACTCCTGAAGATGTATGTGTCAGGATTCCACCAATTGCCCCAGTGGTGGGATTCAAATTTTTTCCTACCAGTTCTGTGGGCATGGCTTGGTGGGCGTGGTGTGGCTTGGTGGCCATAGCAGAGGAAGGTTACTGCAAAATCCCCATTCCCTCCCCACCCCACTAACCTGCTTTCCAGCGTCATTCTCCTGTGCAGGGCAACAAAAGAAGACCCAGCTGATCAGCTGGGATGCGGGAGGCAGAAAATAGATGGGGGCAGGGCCAGTCAGACATGGGATTTGCTGGTTCTCTGAACTACTCAAAATTTCCACAACCAGTTCTCCAGAACTGGTCAGAACCTGCTGAATACCACTTCTGGATTGCCCTAATTAAATCATGAGCCCCGAGCCAAGCTTCAAAAGAAACCAAGAGATTTATTAGGAGCAACATGTCCAGAATTAACCTGTATGAAGCCAACTCTGGCATAAGTAATTTACAATCACCTGTGACCCTGTTTTCCTCCTCCCCCCTGGGTGTGTCATAAATCAGATTCTCCAATGAAGCATGTTCACAGGCTGGGTGTCATCAATCACATTCTCCAATTAAGGATTTTCACAGGCAGAAGATCCAGTAGCATAGATACAATGTTTGTAAGATAAGTGTTGGAATGTAATTCTGGTTTTAAACTGCTGCACTGCTCCTTCAGTTTTCCTCCCCCTCCCTTGTTTATGGCAACTCTAAAACAAGCATAGGAATGCTTTACGAGTTGACAGTATGCATCTCCTAAACTTGTTCTTGTAATGCGCTTTTGATGTTGTCTCTCCATCTTCTTCTGGGCCTGCCTCATGATCTTTGGCCTTCTCCTCTTTTGGTATACACCTGTGAATCCCGAGATCTATACCAATCTATAGCAGAACTATATTTTCATGAATGTAATGCTGCAGTCTTGCTCAGATAAAGAATCCTACCCCATGTGAAACCTAAAAGGAGCTTTATTGGTAATCTATCACAACCTGCCATGGGCTATCTCAACAACTTTGAGATATAATGGGATTCTAATGACTATTCAATAGCCTGTATCTGCTATGCTACTCTGAAATCCTTCTATTGATTGGAGTTAGGCATGCTAATTGAATGCCCCAAAAGTTGCCTAAGGAAAGTCTCATTCTCATTGTTGGACTTGTATACTTGGAAAGAATACATTTAAGTTAAACAGCTTATTAGCTAAAACCTCCTCCTCCATCAGTTCAGCTTCCTTCCACAGGGAGAGTCAGTTCAGTGGCAGTTTGAGAAAAGTAGAACAATCCATGTGGTTTGATTTGTAGAATGGAACTTTAACCAAATGAGAAGCATTAGATGTTTATGTAGATTCTCAGTCATCCAGGTCATGGTGGTCCCAACTTTTCAAGAAGCAACAGGACTTCATTTTTCTTTAAAGACATTTCAGTTCTCATCCAAGATGTTCTTCAGTTCTTGGATAAGAAGTGAAACATCTTCAAAGAAAAACAAAGAAAGTCCAGTGCCTCTTGACAAAGGACTTATGCAACATAGGCATTAGAGTAGCCCTCAGTTTACTATAAGATTTTTAATCATAATCATCATTTAATGACCCCATAATTCCTTGAGGGGTGGAATCTGAGCAACTGAATGGAGGTAGCAGAGTGTTTTAATGGCTGGTTGCCCTTCCTGTTGCTAATGTGGAGTTTTGTTCAGCAGATTTTTTCTCATTGTGCCCAAAGAGAGAAATATCTACCTAGGATCAAACTCACACCCTCCTGATTGTGAAGTGAGAGCTCCACCTCTAGATCACTGCACCACTTCTATACTATAAGACTTCTAATAACTGTTTGAAATTACTTTGTGCCAGGGAATTGTGCAGCCGGCGTCCAAATGGAGTCAGAGACACTGACACAAGTTTGTAGATTTATATTAATAAATATAGTTTGCATCTATATTTCCAGCAAACAGGATAATTAGTAGCATCACAAGCTAAATCACAGTGCATACAGAGGACACAAAAAGGCAGAGGAAAAGGGAAACTCCCACCCCACACCCACAGCAACCAATCACAGGACAGACTGCCTCACGCAGGAGCCAGCACTCCCCTAAAAGTTACAAGTGTGTTCTGCCTCACTGCACAACCTCATTGCCCCAGCTAATCAATTTAAATATCTTGACACTTTGACATTGAGTTGATATTTAAAGGTAATGTTAGCAAATAAATAGGTGGTGCCTATTTATTTACTCACATGTTCATGCTTTCTAACTGCTAGATGGGCGGGAGCTAGGGTAAATAATGGAAGCTCACCCCATCACACAGCACTTGGGTCTCGAACCTGGGCTGTCAGTTTTCCAGCTGACACACTCAGTGTCTTTAACCATTGAGCCATGGCGTACATGAATTGTGTTTCCAAAATTCCTTGTCATCTGGACTGGAGTAGGTCCATAGAGGTTCATGTCCATGTATTTGGGAGCCAGGAAGTCTAAAGTATAAACAGAGAGTCATTGGGCTGCCTGAAATTGCTAATTTGTTTAGTTCACGCTTTTTCACTATCTAGGGTGCAACATAGGGGACAAACTAATTCCCCATAAGATGTCCTTCTTGTTGTTAGTCTAGATGTAACCAATCCCTGAAACTGTTCTTCGTATGTTTTAGCCTCCAGGAAATTTCTCCCTAGTTCTAGGTTGGATTTCTCTTACATTAATTTCCGTCCATTGCTTCTTGTCCTGCCTTCTGATGCTTAGGAGAATAGTTTGACCGCCTCATCTTTGTGGCAGTCCCTCAAACATTGCTCTGATGTCACCTTCTAGTCAAACAAAAGGACAACCAGTAGGCAAGTGGATGGCATCCATTATGGTGACGATGAATGCACCTTTGGAGGACTTAAAGGACCAAGTTATATAGACAGGAAGGGGTCGAACTATTTTCTCAAGCACTCAAAGGCCAGGCAAGGAATAAGAAATGGAAACTGAACAAGGAGAGATTCAACCTGGAAATAAGGAGAAATTTTCTGACAGTGAGAACAATCAACCAATGGAACAGAAGTTGCCCTCGGAAGTTGTGGGAGCTTCATCACTTAGTGTTAGTCATAAGCAATCAAACCATACTAGGAAAAGAAATAAAACAATATACATTGTAAAGATACAAGCAGCATGATTATAGTCATAAATGGGAAGAGACAGGTACTAGGAAGGATGAGAAGAATAATAGTAATACAGTCTTAGTAAATAATTTGACAGTGTTGTGGGAATTAGTTATTTAGGTCCAACACTGGAAATTTTTAAGAAGAGATTGGACAACCATTTGTCAGGAATTATGTAAAGTCTCCTGCTTAGGCAGGGATTGGACTAGATGACCTACAAGGTCCCTTCCAACTCTGGTTATCTGTTATCTGTATTCAGACCACCATGGAGAAAATCTATTTACATGCTTGCTATGCGTCAACCCTGACTTAATGGCATGTACTCAATCATGACTCCTCAATCATAACTCCTGTTCAGTGAGATAGCCAAATGGGATACTAGAAGTTTTGATCTTCCCTACTTCAAGTACCAAATTTGTGCCCTGTTCTTACAAACATTTATGTTTCAAAAGCTGGAAGATTGTCAGGAAGTCTCCCTTTTTTTGTTGCTGCTCCTTCCCCGAAATGATTCAATTGACAAGGCCTGATTTTCTCTATTTTATCTCCATTTTATCCGAGAGTGGATGGAGCTAAATAGGTTTTCTTCATTTCTCCAGTCCCTTTCCAAAGGAAATTTTTTTCAGGCTGGTTCTTATTCTTTTTCTTCCATATGAATTTTTATTTTAAAAAAAATCCAAGAAAGAAACTCTCAAGCCATTTATGGACAATGAGGAGTTCCACATTTTCATATCTATCTATCTATCTATCTATCTATCTATCTATCTATCTATCTATCTATCTATCTATCTATCTATCTATCTCTCTCTCTCTCTCTCTATCTATCTATCTATCTATCTATCTATCTATCTATCTCTCTATCTCTCTATCTATCATCTATCTATCTATCTATCTATCTATCTATCTATCTATCATCTATCTATCTATCATCTATCTATCTATCTATCTATCTATCTATCTATCTATCTATCTATCTATCTATCTATCTGTTATGTATGTAAATAGTTGAATAAAGGCAAGCTTGGGGTAAAGTGCAGGGTTCTGGCCCTGCACTTCTGATTGGGTGTTAAGCGGCTAGATCGCATTGGTCGGGTTCTGAGAATCTGATTGGCCCTTAACGAAGGACTCTTATTGGTACTGGAGCTAGCATTTCACAAGCTCCTATTGGTTATTTAACATTAGCATTACCTATATAAGTAGAGTTGTTGTTATACAAGTTAGAAGTCACTATGCAATAAAGAGTTGAAAGTTCACCAACTAAGACTGTCTCCATTCATTCTACCCATGCCTGAATCTATGACACTGGCGATGAAGGTGGGATTTGGAGACATCTGATCTTAAGGAACTTGGAAGAAAAAACAGAGCACGTATAAAAAACGGCGCCACCAACGGAAGCCATGTCCGGCGGCATCGTTCCACCCGCTCCGTACGATCCATCCCAAGAGGATTGGGAATCCTACATGGATCGCTTTCAGATGTTCCTTGAAATGAACAACCTGAAGGACGCCACACCAGCCAAGAAGCGGGTGCTGTTCCTGACGTACTGCGGCCCGGCTGTCTTTAAAATGACTAAAGCCCTCACGAAGCCTCGAGAAGTGAAAGCAATAAGCTGGGACGACCTCGAACCTCTCCTGAGAGACCATTACGCGCCAACCGTACCCACACTCGTGAGACGCCACGAGTTCTATCAACGAAGCCAATGAAAAGGAGAGAGCGTGGCTGACTTCGTGGCAGACCTCCGACACTTGGGAGGCCTCTGCGGGTTCGCAGACTTAGATGAAGCATTGAGAGACCGCCTAATTCTGGGATTAGATGCACCAAACGTGCAGAGCAAGATAATGGCGAAGGGCGACATCGGCCTTGTTGACGCCATCGCCGAAGCCACCGCCGCTGAGGCAACAAAAAAGTCAGCGGCGCAGCTATGGCGAAGCCAAAACCCCACAAACCCACCGACAGGCGACATCTCACCCAGCTCAGAAGGGCAGTTGGCAACAACGCACTACGAGGACCTCTCTTCGTCATCAGACAGCGACGAAGAAGGGGTCCATCAACTGCGTTCCGACCGGGACCCTCGTCCCAAAACCTCACGCCCTTGCGCTGGCTGCGGGGCAAACCATCCCAGGGCAGACTGCAAATTCCGCGACGCACTCTGCCACGAGTGCGGGAAACAAGGCTACATCAGTCGAGTCTGTCGCAGTTTACCGGGACCAAGCCCGGCCTCAAAGGGAACCAACTTTCGCCAATCGGCAGGAAACCGTCCTGTAAGGCGAGATCCAGCAAACCACTCCTACAGATATCGAGCGTTGCAGAAAGAAGAGGCTCACCATACTATCACTATAGGTCAGGCCTCGGCCCTGGACGCTAAGAAGATTCGAGTTACAGTAGCCATAGAGAACCAACCCTGCCACATGGAAGTCGATTCGGGATCGTCCCTCTCGATGGTGTCATGGAAGACATTAAAGCAGCTCATTCCTACCATCCAACACCAAGACCTTCGAATGCAACGCCTTATCCTTAAAGATTACCAAGGGAATCGGATCCCTGTGGTCGGGTCTTGTCGAGTCCGCGTCTCGTTTAAAAAGCATACGACATACTTACCTCTAACGATCATCGATAGGGACAGGCCTAGTTTGTTGGGCCTCCAATGGTTTGCACCACTCGGCATCGAGTTAGCCGGCGTGAACCGAGTCGGTGATTGCGAGTGGGAGGAGGATCTTATGTCTGAATTCAGCGATGTCTTTGCAGATCGTCTGGGTGAGTATAAAGGGACCCCAATTTCGTTCAGCCTCGACCCTAAGGTTGCCCCGATCTGTTTAAAGCCCCGTCGAGTTCCGTTCGCCCTTAAGGCCAAGATAGATGAACAACTTGACAAACTAATTAAACAAGGGGTACTGCAACCCATTGATCATTCCCCATGGGAAACTCCTATTGTAACCCCCATTAAACCAGATGGGTCAATCCGAATCTGTGGGGACTACCGGGCCACTCTAAACCACGCCCTCCAACAGAACGCGTATCCAGTGCCGGTGGTGCAGTACCTCCTTCATTCCCTGGGAGGTGGAAAGGTTTTCGCTAAGCTAGATTTAGCTCAAGCCTATCAACAATTGCCCGTGGACGATAAAACAGCCCAAGCCCAAACGATAGTAATGCACAGAGGTGCTTTTAAATGTACCCGTTGGCAGTTCGGGGTGAGTGTGGCCCCAGGAATATTCCAAAGTTTAATGGAACGATTGTTACAGGGAATCAAGGGCGTGGTTCCGTATTTTGATGACGTATTGATTGCAGCTCCTAGTAAAAAAATTCTGCAGAATCGTTTAAAATGTGTGCTTAAAAAATTCCAAGAAGCGGGATTGAAAGTAAAAAGGGATAAATGTTATCTGTATACCGACAGTGTTGAATTTCTAGGTTATCGCATTGATAGTCAGGGTTTTCACCCAACTGAGAGGAAATTAAGGGCAATTAGGAATGCTCCCAGACCTCGTAACAAAACTGATCTTCAAGCATTTTTAGGCCTTATCAATTTCTACAATGTGTTTCTACCGCATAAGGCGACTGTGGCTGAACCATTACACCGGTTATTCGATAAGAAAGCTTTATGGGTTTGGGGTTACCGAGAAGAAAAAGCGTTTAGAAATGTAAAAGATTTATTTACACCTGATTCTGTACTTATGCAATATCATGAAACATTACCCTTGGTTATAACTTGTGATGCCTCACCGTTTGGGGTGGGCGCTATTTTGAGCCATGTGCTACCTAATGGAAATGAGGCTCCCATTGCATACTTTTCGAAGACTCTATCCCAGGCAGAACGTAACTATGGACAAATAGACAAGAAGGCTCTTGCAATTGTGTCAGCCGTAAAAAAATTCCATGAGTATGTATATGGAAGGACATTTACAATTGTAACCGACCACAAACCTTTATTGGGGATAATCGCAGGGGACAAACCAACTCCCTATATATTGTCCCCAAGAATGACTCGCTGGTCAGAGTTTCTAGCTGCTTATAATTATCGATTGTTACATCGACCGGGGAAAGCCATTCCCCATGCCGACGCACTCAGCAGAGCACCGCTACCAGAGACCCTCGACAATCTGGCACCAACAGTATCGGCGTTACAAATCGAAATGCTGAACTCGCCTCCTATGACCGCTTGAGATATCGCGAGGGAGACCAGACGAGACCACACCCTAGCACGAGTCCTAGGCTGGGTAGAGCGTGGATGGCCATTGGACCAGATCCCAGATGACTTCGCGCCATTTAAAACAAGACAAATTGAACTTTTTTCTCAAAAAGGCTGCGTTATCTGGGGCGATAGAGTCGTCGTCCCAGAACAACTCCAAAAAACGCTGTTACAAATCCTGCACGAAGGACATCCCGGGATCGTACGAATGAAGGCTCTCACACGGAGCTACACGTGGTGGCCAGGCATGGACCGACACATCGAGCAATGGGTCAAGGCCTGCACCAAGTGCCAACAAACCAGCAACGCACCGCCAAAAGCTGCACTGACCGAATGGGAGACGCCATGTGGACTCTGGTCCAGAATCCACCTGGATTTCGCAGGGCCGATCAAAGGACAGACATTGCTGTTGACTGTCGATGCATACTCTAATTGGTTAGAAATTCATCGGATGGCCAATACAACTTCCGAGGCAGTAATTAAAGTCCTCAATTGACTCTTTGCAACTCATGGATTGCCGGACGTCCTAGTGTCCGATAATGGACCACAGTTTACAGCGCTAATGTTTGAACAGTACCTTGCTGACAACGGCATCCGCCATGCGCTCACCTCGCCGGCGCATCCTGCTACCAACGGCCGAGCGGAACGCATGGTACAATTTGTAAAAAAGACTTTACAAAAAATGGACTATGATAATCTTGACGAAAAAATAAACCGCATTCTACTTCTACAACACATCACTCCGCACAGCGAAACCGGCAGAACTCCCGCTGAACTTCTCATGGGGCGAAAACTCCGTTCCCGCCTCGACCGACTGCACCCTGCTTACGAGCCAGAGAAGCCTCCAGGATCCAGTGGATGCTACCGTACCTTCAAGATAGGCGACCCCGTTTATGCAAGCAATTTATCGGGCGACCCAGTTTGGATTGAAGCAACGATAATACGCGAGACTGGGCCCAGATCCTATATTGTAAAATGTATTGATGAGAGACTATGGAAAAGACATATTGACCAATTACGGTCACGACTTATAACTGCTAGCCAACACCTTCCCAACGACCAAACTGAGGGGGGGGGAAGGAAGAGAAGATGACGATATGCCAGGAAACCTGTTCCAGGAAAGCGATGAATCAAGTGAAACCCCGGAAATGGAGCAGGAAGAAGAATCGTACGCTCCAAGGGAAATCACACCAGAACAAGAAGCTGAGCCACTACAAAACAACACCCTACCTCAACGGGACTGCACGCAGCCAGTCCAAAGAAAATCTGGCAGACCCAAGAGACAACCATCCTATTTAAAGGGCTACATAGTCACAAACTAATTGTGAAGCCAGGGGGAAGGGGTGTTATGTATGTAAATAGTTGAATAAAGGCAAGCTTGGGGTAAAGTGCAGGGTTCTGGCCCTGCACTTCTGATTGGGTGTTAAGCAGCTAGATCGCATTGGTCGGGTTCTGAGAATCTGATTGGCCCTTAATGAAGGACTCTTATTGGTACTGGAGCTAGCATTTCACAAGCTCCTATTGGTTATTTAACATTAGCATTACCTATATAAGTAGAGTTGTTGTTAAACAAGTTAGAAGTCACTATGCAATAAAGAGTTGAAAGTTCACCAACTAAGACTGTCTCCATTCATTCTACCCATGCCTGAATCTATGACACTATCTATCTATCTATAGATAAATAGATAGAGACAGAGATGAGAGAGAGAGAGAAAGAGAAAGAGAAAGAGAAAAGTTTTTTTTTTTACAAACATATCAGTGTGTGAACAATGTGGTACCTGAGTGTCATACAGTTCAATACAAATAAATTAATATTAATCATATTTGTTCCATCTGACAAACTTCTATAATTCTAATAATAATACACCTCTTTGTATTAATTTATAATCTTTCACTGTTCAATTAACCATTGTTTCCATGTTATTTTAATTCCAATCACCTTAACTTCAGTTCCATATCTTTTACTGTGGATATTTTCCAACATATTATCTTCATGACAATCACCCTATTCTGCTTATGCCAATTATCATATTATTTAAATATAATTAATCGTACCATCTTTCATAGAATATTATCCATCATATTTATTTCATTTTTCAAACTAATAGACTTCTAATAATTGGTTATGTCAAATTAGAACCTCTCATTGTGTGCCTATTCAATTTATAATCCCTCATTATTTAATTCTTCTATGTGTGAGATTGCACTCGTACGAGAGACTGACACGACACGGATCTGAGTTTTCTCTCTGGTTTTATTGCGGTTCTGCAGAAGCGGGTTCACATCCAAGGCAGCTGGATGGAACCCCGAGCACACTTTGCACAGCATACTTATACCCTAATTCCCCTGCCCCATCTTACGAGGGCTTGGTTCACAGACGTCATCAAACCTCACACCTTCCAGGGACACTTATTGCCCATCAACATTCCCCAGACCACCAACTGTTTGTTGATGGTTCCCCTATCAGTACTGGCGCTGCTTTTGAAACACACACGTATACAAAATGGTTCATATTGTTCTAATCCTTATCTTCCGGAAGGTTACAAAATACATGCTTTAGTAAGCAACTCTAAGCGTAAGCAAATTTACAGAAGCAAAAGTAGCATTACATTATTTCACTTATCACAATCCCTCCTCTTCTGGTTACACTTTGTTTCAAAAGCACAGAGATCTTTACTAACTTGCATTAACATTTCTTCTGATTGACTATATAAAATGAGTTCTTTCTTTTTATTTGTGAATCTAATTTCCCCTTAAGATTGTATGCACATATTTATTAAGTTTGGAATACATTGGATACAGCAGCCTAAACTAACCAAAATTACTACTATAATTGTTAGAGTGGTTATTATCGATTTCCACCATGATCCATCGGGAAGCCAAGACCATAGCATGTCCCACAATGATCCTGAATCACCATCCCACTGCTTCTGATATTCATTTATCCTGGTCTCCATTTCATGTACAGTTTTAGTTATATTTGGTTCATAATTGTGTATATAAGTACAGCAATGAGAATGTATTAAGGCACAGACACCCCCTTTCGCAGCAAGCACTATGTCTAAAGCATAGCGATTCTGCAATGCAACTTGTCTAACCTCGGACAATTCTTCATTAATCATTTTTATACTTTTTATAGTGTCATTAAACATTGCGATGGTAAAGTTATTCAATTGTTTAATGTCTTGGTAATTTAACCCAATGCCTAGAGGTGCAATTAGAGCTCTTCCCATACCACCCCACCAGGATCCCGGATTTACTCCGGAATCTAACTCTCTTTTATTTCTGATTCGGGTGTTGGGTAGGTTATCTAATTTATATATTACCGCTAACACAAACCCCATGGTACAAGTTCCTGACCACAATTTTGGTACTTCTCTATAGGCATGTTTCCCACATAACAACCACTTGCTGTCATCCATGGCCCAAGTAGCATTAGAAATCCTTGTCCAATTGATCATGTCCTCAAAATACATACACATTTCACAATAATATGTATAGAAGGGTTGAAGATCATTTGTACAGTCATAGGATTTTGTTTTACTGGTATTAAAACATGTTGTGGGCATTATAAATGTTTTATTACACCTTTCCCAATCTCCCAGGAAGATTCCCCCAGTAGTATTTCTTCTAAAACAAACATGAGCTGTCTGTCGCAATTGAAGGAATACCTTCCTGGTCATATTTCTCCCAAACTCCTTTTTACGTTCCCCTCCATTCACCATCATTTGTTTTGTCAAAGGTACTCCATGTAGAATAACCCCTTTTTCAGCTTTCCCAGGCAAATGCATACATAACCAACAATTAGTAATATTTAGACCTTTCACCGTTGCTCTTATATCTTTAATGTAGCAATTGTCTGCCCAGAGATCTTCTCCAAGATCCCCTGCTCTCTGAACATGCTGAGACTGTCCGGTTTCTGCTTCTTTAACCTGTTGTAAGACAAAAATATTCACAAGTACAGTTGAAGTACACAGAAACAGACGCATGATTTTATCTTTTAAGAGTCAGTTTCAAGGGTTGTCCTTCCACTGGGTGACTTCTCCAGGGCTTCTCAGGTTCTGGAGTTGCTTTCACACGACTATGATGAGTCCATCCACTTTCCTTCGTCCGGACAGCAGACTCAGTCGTCAGGAGTACTTGATATGGTCCTTCCCAGCTAGGTTGCAATTTCTCAGTTCTCCAAGTCTTCACAAGCACCCAATCACCAACTTCATAGGGATGTTGACTTCCTACTAGTGGTGGTCGTTGTGCTAAAAGTCCCTGTTTACGAAGAGATAATAAAGACCTGGACAGCGTCTGCAAATATTTTCTCACAAACATATCCCTGAATTCAGGTATAAGTCCCCCAAAGGTTGTCAAGTAAGGGCGACCCATTAACATTTCAAAAGGTGAAACCCCCACGTCCTTTCTTGGACAAGTCCTAACTCTCAACAGAGCTAGGGGTAAGTTTTTGGTCCAAGGTAACCCATTCTCCAACTGTAATTTTGTCAAGTGTTTCTTAATTTCTGAGTTTCCCCTTTTGGTGTGCATTTACATGAACAATGGCTACCTGCTGTGGTCAATAAAGCCACTGAACTCTCCCTAACTTTTACTTCTTTTTCTCCTGACAACAGCAAATCATCCACGTACTGAATCAAACTTACCCCTGGCTCTTTTGAAAAAGTCTGCAACTTCTCTTCCAAAGCCTGACCAAACAACAAAGGACTTTCTGTATACCCTTGAGGCAATACTGTCCATCTCAATTGTTGTTTCCTCCCACTTTCAGGATCACTCCATTCAAAGCAAACAAATCTCTGCTCCCCTCTTCAAGCGGACATGCCCAAAAAGCATCCTTCAAATCAAGAACTGTAAACCACCCATCCTTAGGAGGTATCTGACCCAAAATGGTATAGGGATCAGGTTCCACCGGGAAACGTGGTATTACAATTCTATTGACCCCCCTCAGATCCACCACTAGCCTATGCTTTCCGTCCTTCTTTAGTACAGCCAAGATAGGAGAGTTAAAAGGGGACATGGTTGGTTCCAATAATCCTTGCTGTAACAATTGATCAATTACAGGCTTCAATCCTTCTCTACCCTTCTTGCTCATTGGGTATTGGGGCGTCCAACTTTTAACAATCCCTGGCTGCACCTTAATCTCGATAGGTTTTATTTCCATCTTCCCCACATTTTGTCCATCTGCCCAAACATCATCATGAATTCGTTCTACATCCTCTTCCTTCAGAACACACATTCTTATCCCACTATTATCTCTCAACTGGAATCCAAACTCTGGCATGAGATCCCTCCCCAACAGATTCACTCCTGACTCTGGTATATACAACACCTTACTACAAACTTCTATCCCATCCATACTCATTTCTACCTCTTCCAAAACTCTCACTCTATTTTGCTTCCCACTCACTCCAGTTACCAGAATAGTTTCTTTTCCTTTCATCCTTTCATTTATGGGCTCGCATACCGAGGTACGACTTGCCCCTGTGTCTATCAGGAAAGTTAGTTCCTGACGGTCTGGACCTACTTTTATATTTACCAGTGGCTCCCCGTAGGTCCTTTTAAAGGAGCCGGAAATTCCCTAATCTTCATATAGAGCGTAACTTCTCTCAGGGTGACTGTTCTGGCACTCGCGTGCAAAGTGACCATGCTTGCCACACCTGAAACAGTTACGATCCATACCTACTCTATTAGTGCTCATCCCTCTCCCTCTAAAGGGTCTCCCTCTGGGAGGGAATCCTCTACCCCTTCCTCCAGACGCCTCTTTCCTCGGTTGATCCTTTTCTCCTGATTTTCTCACTTCATTTTTAGCAGCGCTCTGTACTGCCGCCAACATCATTTGAGATTTCTGTCTGGTTTTAATCACATCCCTATTCACAAAAGTTTGTTGGGCATTTCGAATCAACTCAGTAATCCCCTGTGCCCCCCAGTTATCTATCTTCTGAATCTTCTTTTGAATATCTGGCCAAGCTCCCGCCACAAACTGCATTTTTAACATAGATTCAAATGCAGGCGTGTCTGATCTTACCCCTGAATATTTCTCCAAGCTTTGTCTTAACCTAGCACAATAATCCCCTGGGGACTCATCTTTTCCCTGACTTATCTCGAAGGCTTTTGTTAAGTTTCGAGCCTGTGGTACTGCATTTTTAATTCCCTCAATTATCATTGTCTTCAGATCTTTCATGTTTTGTCTATGATCTGCATTTTGGATATTCCAATTGGGAGGGGCCAAGGGAAACTTAACATCCCCAGCAACTGCTTGGTTATTTCCCAATTGCAATACTCGCCAATATTCTATTGCTCCTTGTCTAATCAGATCTCTTTCTTCTCTGCTAAATAGGTGCCCCAAAATGTACATCAGTTCTTCATAAGTGTAATCATTTGGCCCCAAAAATAGTTCCAATTCTGAGCTTACTTTCTGCGGGTCCTCATGAAGACGGGGAAGTGATTGTTTCAATTCTCTCAGTTCCCCAGGCCTCATAGGTTGAATAGCATACATAGCTACGGGCTGGCCCAGAGCGTTCAGACCATTTGGCACTTCACGCAAGGGATAAGCGTGTGCCGGCCATGCCGGTGGAAAAGGAAAGTTCTGAATGTTCTGTTCCAAATCTCTTAGTTCTCTCCGCAAACGTGCATGATGTGCCGGCGGCGGGGAGGGAGGTAATGGAGCCGCTGCCGCTGCTGCTAATACTTCCTGCTGATTGGGCGGAGGAATGTATATCGCTGGAGGACGATAAAACTCATCGTCAGACTCCGGATCTTTAATTTTGGACACAAATTGATCAGCCGGTGGCGGGCTGGGTCCTTCAAATTCAACGTGATACCATACTTCTAAATACGGTATCTCGGCGGTTAATTCATGAGCCAATAAATAATCCTTCAATTGATTCATCCAGTATGTACTGGGTTCTCCCTCCGGTGCCCAATGGTAGGGAAATTTTGGATCCACAAGAGGATATTTTGGCCACCTGTATTTGCACAAGTAAATCATGTGCTTCTTTTCCAGATTCCGGGTATAATATTTTAGATTCGGGGAGAACCACTGGTGCAGCAGTTGTCCCAAAGGCGAATCTACCGGAATAGGTTTTCTGCCTTCTTTCTCTTCTATCTTGTCTATGCCCGAGGTTTCTAATAACCTCTTACTTTGTCCTTTCCCCATTCTCGTCACCAGACCTGTCCTCCAGCAGGCACTGGACTTTTCTCCCTGAGAAAATTTTAAGGACACCTTTCTATCAACAAAAACCCCGTTCTCTTTAAAAAGGAACAAATTTACCTGATCACTCCAGGACCTGTCGTCAGTTCAGGTATGCGGATGTGCGGGCGTC
The DNA here is from genome assembly GCA_033807585.1 of Hydrophis major. Taxonomy (NCBI): domain Eukaryota; kingdom Metazoa; phylum Chordata; class Lepidosauria; order Squamata; family Elapidae; genus Hydrophis; species Hydrophis major. The sequence goes on along the minus strand of CM066330.1, from coordinate 3,045,058 downwards.
CCCGACTCAGGTTTTCTCGTGATCCCTGATCACCATTCACAAGGTACCTTCACTCAGTCCGTCCTTTTTCTCTCGATTTCTCCGAAACTTCGTTTTTGGATTGGAGATTCCTGGGACCTCTCGATCAATGGGGAGTGGGAATGTCTCCAAACGAGACGGAGTGGCCACTACTCACCAGTCCCCAGAACACCGAGGAACGCTGTGGAATGCCCCACGTTGGACGCCAAATTGTGAGATTGCACTCGTACGAGAGACTGACACGACACGGATCTGAGTTTTCTCTCTGGTTTTATTGCGGTTCTGCAGAAGCGGGTTCACATCCAAGGCAGCTGGATGGAACCCCGAGCACACTTTGCACAGCATACTTATACCCTAATTCCCCTGCCCCATCGTACGAGGGCTTGGTTCACAGACGTCATCAAACCTCACACCTTCCAGGGACACTTATTGCCCATCAACATTCCCCAGACCACCAACTGTTTGTTGATGGTTCCCCTATCAGTACTGGCGCTGCTTTTGAAACACACACGTATACAAAATGGTTCATATTGTTCTAATCCTTATCTTCCGGAAGGTTACAAAATACATGCTTTAGTAAGCAACTCTAAGCGTAAGCAAATTTACAGAAGCAAAAGTAGCATTACATTATTTCACTTATCACATATGGGAGTTCCACATTTTCATAATTGTTTGAAATGGTTGCAAATTTGAATCTGGCTTTTTCAGGAAAAATGTGTTCAGTAACTGTAAGCAGGAAACTTCCTGGAATGAGCTCTAATAACATACAACTTCAATTAAGCTTTCTAATAACTTTACTCTCTCTAATAACATGCTCCTTCCAGGAAGCTCTCTAATAACTGTACTCTCTCTAATAATATACTACTTCCAGGAAGCTCTCTAATAACCTTACTCTCTCTAATAATATACTACTTCAATTAAGCATTCTAATAACTTTACTCTAATAATATACTACTTCCAGGAAGCTCTCTTATAACCTTACTCTCTTTAATAACATACTACTTCAATTAAGCTCTCTAATAACTTTACTCTCTCTAATAACATGCTACTTCCAGGAAGCTCTCTAATAACTGTCCTCTCTCTAATAATATACTACTTCCAGGAAGCTCTCTAATAACCTTACTCTCTCTAATAATATACTACTTCCAGGAAGCTCTCTAATAACCTTACTCTTTCTAATAATATACTACTTCCAGGAAGCTCTCTAATAACTTTACTCTAATAATATACTACTTCCAGGAAGCTCTCTAATAACCTTACTCTCTTTAATAACATACTACTTCAATTAAGCTCTCTAATAACTTTACTCTCTCTAATAACATACTACTTCCAGGAAGCTCTCTAATAACTTTACTCTCTCTAATAACATACTACTTCCAGGAAGCTCTCTAATAACCTTACTCTCTCTAATAATATACTACTTCAATTAAGCACTCTAATAACTTTACTCTAATAATATACTACTTCCAGGAAGCTCTCTAATAACCTTACTCTCTTTAATAACATACTACTTCAATTAAGCTCTCTAATAACTTTACTCTCTCTAATAACATACTACTTCCAGGAAGCTCTCTAATAACTTTACTCTCTCTAATAACATACTACTTCCAGGAAGCTCTCTAATAACTTTACTCTCTCTAATAACATACTACTTCCAGGAAGCTCTCTAATAACTTTACTCTCTCTAATAACATACTACTTCCAGGAAGCTCTCTAATAACCTTACTCTCTCTAATAATATACTACTTCCAGGAAGCTCTCTAATAACCTTACTCTCTTTAATAACATTCTACTTCAATTAAGCTCTCTAATAACTTTACTCTCTCTAATAACATACTACTTCCAGGAAGCTCTCTAATAATTTTACTCTCTCTAATAACATACTACTTCCAGGAAGCTCTCTAATAACCTTACTCTCTCTAATAATATACTACTTCCAGGAAGCTCTCTAATAACTTTACTCTCTCTAATAATATACTACTTTCAGGAAGCTCTCTAATAACTACTCTCTCTAATAACATACTACTTCCAGGAAGCTCTCTAATAACCTTACTCTCTCTAATAATATACTACTTCCAGGAAGCTCTCTAATAACTTTACTCTCTCTAATAATATACTACTTCCAGGAAGCTCTCTAATAACTTTACTCTCTCTAATAATATACTACTTCCAGGAAGCTCTCTAATAACCTTACTCTCTCTAATAATATACTACTTCCAGGAAGCTCTCTAATAACCTTACTCTCTCTAATAATATACTACTTCCAGGAAGCTCTCTAATAACCTTACTCTCTCTAATAATATACTACTTCCAGAAAGCTCTCTAATAACTACTCTCTCTAATAACATACTACTTCCAGGAAGGTTGCAAGAAGTAGCTTGTGATAAAAAGCACCATGTTATCATATGACTGGGTGTTGGTTATATAACGGACGGCTATGGAAATGTTTTAAACAAACAAATGCTATACACATATACATGTGTTTAATTTCATATATGTAAAATAACAAGAGCCAGTTTTGTCTAATGGTTAAGGCTCCAGGTTAGCAAGAAGGTGACAGTGAGTTCTTCCACCTTAGCCATGAAAGCCGACTGGGTGCCTTTGGACTAATCACTAGGAGACGGTGAATTCTAGTTCTGCACTAGGCATGAAAACCAAGTTAATTTTGGGCCAATCCAAGAAGAGGATGAACTCTAGTCTCACCTTAAACATGAAAGCCAACTAGGTGATCTAGGACCAATCACTAGGAGACAATGAGTTCTAGTCCCAACTTAGGCATGAAAATCAGATGGATGACTTTGGGCCAATCACCAGGAGACAATGAGTTCTAGTCTCACCTTATGCATGAAAATTGGCTGCATGAATTTGGGCCAATCACCAGGAGACTGTGGTTTGTAGTCCCACTTTAGGCATGAAAGCCAGCTGGGTGACCTTGGGCTAGTCCAGGTGTCCCCAAACTTGGCAACCTTAAGACTTGTGGACTTCAACTCCCAGAATTCTCCAGCCAGCTGGCTCGTCCCTCCTCCTCATTCCAATCTGTTCTGTGTTCTGTACAGTGGTGGATTTGCCTTCTGTACAGATGCAAATAGATAAACTCAACAAAACGTCCATAACAAAGTGCATTTACTGGTTCATCCGGTATCCTCATAACTGACATTTGTGATGAAGTTCTTCTTTAATGACCAATCCTTTGTATATCTGTCTTGTAAGTAAAAAGATGATTATCTTCTATCCTTTTCTTCTCATCTCATGGTGATAGAAGTAGAACAGTTATCACGAGTCCGTGAGTTCAGCCAAGAGTGAGGAAAACTCCTCCTACCCATTGAGGGTCAATTTAGTGACCAATTAGGATTACAGATGTGGTCACGTGATATGGACTACATTTCCCAGGATACCTTAACTACATTTACCATGATGCATTCCCTTAAGGGGACAGCTCACAATTGCTACCTAACGATCCAAATCCCATTAACTCTAAACTGTCTGGACAGCACACTCCCCACCTGGAATTGTAAATTCCACTATTAAAAGAAAAAGAAAAAAAGTAACTATAAACTAAGATAAGCAGTAGACAGTAAATACTAACTGAATAGCAGATAACTATATAACTAAGAAAAACAGTAAACATTAATAAAGCATCAAACAAAGCAAAGCATGCAAAGCTTGAGGTTCAATCTTCAAGTTCAGCCTCTTGAAGAAAGTCTGCTGGTCACCTCTGGCGGTCTTTTAGTGTTGACAGATACTCTTGGTGCCAATGGTAAAAGTCTGGTGATCGCATCTGGGTGGCCTTTTAGGATTAGAATGGTACTCTTGCTTCCACAATGTCAAAGGGCATCGGGAAGCTGTTGTAAAGGGTGTTGTGGAGGCATATGCCCATGTAGAGCATTTTAGTGGGCATCTGGTGGTTGCTGGCAGCCGTTTAGAGTGTCCTAGCGAAAGTGTACTGATCACTGGTGTTGTGAACTAATAAAATACTCAAAGTTTATCAAAAGCTTTAGAAAATAGCAGGGTTCTAGCCCTGCACTTCTGATTGGCCGATAATAGCGATATCGGATTGGTCCGTTCAGGAGAATCTGATTGGCTGTTAACAAGCCACTCTCATTGGTTAAGGGGGTTAACACTCCATGTTTCCTATTGGTTACTAGAGCAGCAGCTTGCCTGTAAAAGGGCTGCTGTTGCTCTAGGGTTTTGCTCTGTTCAGAATGTATAATAAAGAGTTGAAGTTCACTGTTCACCGTCTCGTCTCCGTTCCTTGCGCCTATGCGCAGAACTTAACACTGATGACGAGGATGGGATATGGAGACGTCAGAGCTGACTGAACACTGCAGAGCACGAAACAGAGCACGTGGCTGAAGGCGCATCAACGGCGGAAACCATGACTGGCAGCACCATACCACCCGTTCCATTCGACCCGGTACAAGAAGACTGGGACTCATACATGGACCAGTTCCAGATGTTTCTGGAGACCAACAACTTGAAGGATGCCACTACTGGAAAAAAGCGAGTGGTATTCCTGACTCACTGCGGACCTGCCGTTTTTAAAATGGCTAAAGCACTGGCAAAACCGGCTGAGGTGAAATCCATGAACTGGGACGTCCTCGAGTCCCTCTTACAGGCCCACTATACACCTACCATACCAACGCTTGTCTGAAGACATGAATTTTAGCAGAGGGACCAGCGGAAAGGAGAAAGCATTGCAGATTTCATCGCGGATCTCCGGAATCTGGGAGGCCTCTGCGGGTTCGCTGACCTCAAAAAAGTTCTAAGAGACCAAATAGTTCTGGGTTTAGATGCACCTTACGTGCAAAGTAAGCTGATGGTGAAAGGTGACATCAGCCTTGCAGATACCATCGCTGATGCTACTGCAGCAGAAGCAACCAGGAAGTTGGCTGCCCGAATGCACCGCACCAATGCCCTGCTCCGCCAACTCACCGGCGAAACCTCACCTTGCCTTGAGGGACATGCAACGGCAACTCACCACGAGGACCTCGAATCATTATCAGAAAGTGATGAGGAAGAATGGTTTTCCGGTTCCGCGTGGCTTCAGTGGCAGCAGGAATTTGCGACCACTCGCAATTCCTGCTGCGCTTGCCACCGAGGTACCCCCGATCCAAATGGGTCAGGGGGATATGGCTGCCCTGTAGGGACAGCCGAAGAGAGAGGGGAGCCGGACAGGAGGTTGGGGGTGCCGCAGATCCCCTCCTCATCCAGAAAAAACCCTTTTTCCCAAGGTGGTGGAGCGGTGGTCAGCAATGGCCGCCACGAAGAAGCCAGCAACCGGGTAAGATTGTGCTGGAGGAAGCAAGAAGAGTGAAAGTGCTGGCTGAGCCGGGTCAATCAACATCTTTCAAATTCGTTGGAACTGAGCGGTCTGAATTGCTGGAGGATACATTGTATCCCTAAGAAGATTGAAAGCAGCGGAGAAGCTGTTAAAGGGAACTTTTTTTTTTCTTCACTCTTCCACCCCATGGAAACAGCAGATTTGAAATATGTCTGGGCATTGAATCCACCCTGAATCACACCCTTCAACAGAACGCTTACCTGGTGCCAGTTGTACAACACCTCCTCCATTCCCTGGGGGGGTGGAAAAGTCTTCGCTAAATTAGATTTAGCACAGGCGTACCAACAACTGCCTGTAGATAAAAAAAAAAAACAGCAGAGGCACAAACAATCGTTATGCACCGAGGCGCTTTTAAGTGCAACCAACTCCAATTTGGAGTTAGCGTGACCCCAGGGATCTTTCAGAGCTTGATAGAGAGGCTATTTCAGGGAATAAAAGGGGTCATACCATAATTTGATGACGTTTTAATTTAATTGCTGCCCCAAATACAGAAATACTAAAGGAGCGTCTTAAACTGATTCTCCAGAAATTTAAAGACTCTGGCCTTAAAGTTAAAAAAGATAAATGTCAACTGTGTACAGATAAAGTAGAGTTCCTGGGGTACCTAATCAATAAACAAGGCATTCACCCCACCAGTAGCAAGTTAATAGCAATCAAGAACGCCCCAAGACCCAGAAACAAGACGGATCTCCAAGCTTTCCTGGGGCTTATTAATTTTTACAACATCTTCCTGCCCCACAAAGCGACCGTAGCCGAGCCCCTACATTGGCTCCTCGATAAAAAAGCAACCTGGGTTTGGGGGCACCGAGAGGAACACGCGTTCCAACAAGTGAAAAATCTATTAACTTCAGATGCTGTTTTAATGCAGTATAATGAGACTTTGCCTTTAACAATCACATGTGACGCGTCACCATTTGGAGTAGGAGCCATTTTGAGCCATGTGTTACCAAACGGTAGTGAAGGCCCTATTGCCTATTTTTCAAGAACTTTATCAAAGGCTGAACATAACTATAGTCAAATCGATAAAGAGGCTCTTGCTGTTGTATCTGCTGTTAAACGGTTTCATGAATATGTTTATGGAGGAGTTTTTACTATTGTTACCAACCACAAACCTTTGCTGAGGATTATAGCGGGAGACAAGCCAACCCCCTATATATTATCACCAAGAATGACTCGCTGGTCGGAGTTTTTGGCTTCATACAATTATAAGCTGCCTTATATAGGCAACCCTTGTGAGAATTGTCCAATAACGAGCTATGAACGCTAGCTCTTTTAACCAATAAGCATTCTCTGTAAAGGGCCAATCGGATTCCTCAGTACTAACCAATCCGATCTGGCCGCCTAACAGCCAATCAGAAGTGTAGGGCCAGAACCCTGCACTTACCCCAAGCTCATACTTTATTAACTATGGTACATACACAACACCCCTTCCCCCTGGCTTCTTGATTACGGTGTAGTTATATAGTCCCTTAGATAGGCCGGTTGTCTTTTAACTCTTTCAGATTTTCGTTGGATTGGTTGGTTGCAATCCTGTTGAGGTAGATTGTTGTTTGGCAGTGGTTCTGCTTCTTGCTCAGCTGCAATTTCTTGCGGTGCAAACGTTTCTCCTTCCTGCTCCATTTCCTGAGTATCACTTAGTTCGTTGCTCCCTTCGAGCAGATTCCCTGGAACTTCATCTTCTTCCGTACCTCCCCCCCCCTTGGTTTGGTCATGGGAGAGTTGTTGACTGGCCGTTGTGAGTTGTGACCGTAATTGGTTGATATGCCGTTTCCAGAGTTTATTGTCACAGCATTTCACTACGTAGGATTTAGGGCCGGTCACTCGTACTACTGTCGCCTCTATCTATAACGGCTCATCCGATAAGTTCCGTGCGTAAACAAGGTCTCCTACCTGGAAGGTGGACAGCGGCCGCTGGATCCTATTGGCTTTTCCGGTTCGTAAGCAGGGTGCAACTGGTCGAGGTGGGAGCGGAGTCTTTGTCCCATCAGTAGTTCGGCGGGAGTTCTGGCGGTGACGCTATGTGGAGTTATGTGTTGCAAAAAGAGAATTTGGTTGACCTTGTCATCGATATTGTCATAGTCCACTTTTTGCAAAGTCTTTTTAACAAATTGGACCATGCGTTCCGCTCGGCCATTGGTCGCAGGGTGCACAGGCGAGGTGAGCACATGGCGGATGCCACATTCAGCGAGGTACTGCTCAAACATTAGTGCCGTAAACTGTGGCCCGTTATCGGACACCAGGACATCTGGCAATCCATGGGTTGCAAAGAGTTTGTTTAGAATCTTGATCACCGCCTCGGAGGTCGTAGCCGTCATACGATGAATTTCTAACCAATTGGAGTATGTGTCGACTGTCAGCAGGAAGGTATAGCCCTTGGTTGGCCCCACGAAATCCAGGTGGATTCTGGACCAGGGTCCATGTGGCGTCTCCAATTCAGTAGGTATGGCTTTTGGTGGGGCGTTGCTGACTTGTTGGCAATTGGAACACGCTTTAACCCACTGCTCGATTTGCCGGTCCATGCCCGGCCACCATGCGTAGCTTCGTGCAAGCACCTTCATTCGCACAATGCCGGGGCGGCCCTCGTGCAGAATTCGCAGCAGCGTCTTCCGGAGTCGTTCTGGGACAACGACTCTATCACCCCAGATGATACAGCCTTTTTGGGAAAAAAGTTCAGTCTGTCGAGATTTGAATGGTGCGAAGTCATCTGGTACTTGGTCCAATGGCCATCCATGTTCTACCCAGCCTAGGACTCGAGCTAGGGTGTGGTCTCATTTGGTTTCTCTCGCGATGTCTCGGGTGGTCATAGGCGGCGAGTTGAGTGTTTATATCTGCAATGTGGTTGCCGTTGGTGCAGATCATCGAGATTCTCTGGAAGCGGTGCTCGGCTTAATGCGTCAGCATGGGGAATGGCTTTCCCTGGGCGATATTGCAGGCGATAATTATAAGCAGCTAGGAATTCTGACCATCGGGTCATTCTAGGGGATAATATGTAGAGGGTTGGCTTGTCCCCGGCTATTATCCCTAGCAACGGTTTGTGGTCAGTTATAATGGTAAATGTCCTTCCATACACATATTCATGTGTACAGCTGAAACGATTGCGAGGGCTTCTTTATCAATTTGTCCACAGTTCCGCTCTGCTTGTGAAAGAGTCTTCGAAAAGTATGCAACAGGGGCTTCGTTCCCATTAGGCAGTACATGACTCAAAATGGTGCCCACCCCGAAAGGCGATGCATCGCAGGTTATAACTAACGGCAAAGTCTCGTTATACTGCATAAGTACAGAATCAGATGTGAGCAGTTTTTTAACATTCCGGAACGCTTGCTCTTCCCGGTAACCCCATACCCACAATGCTTTCTTATCTAATAATCAGTGTAACGGTTCAGCGACAGTTGCCTTGTGTGGTAAAAATACATTATAGAAATTAATGAGGCCTAAGAACGCCTGGAGATCGGCCTTTTTGCATGGCCTGGGAGCATTTTTGATCGCTTTTAATTTACTCTCGGTAGGATGAATGCCCTGGCTATCAATCCGGTACCCTAGAAACTCAACACTGTCAGTATACAATTGACATTTATTTTTTTTCACCTTAAGTCCGGTCTCTTGAAATTTTTTTAGGACGCATTTCAAACGGTCCTGTAAGATTTTTTGGGTAGGGGCTGCAATTAATACGTCATCAAAATAAGGGACCATGCCCTTGATTCCTTGTAATAACCTTTCCATAAGGCTCTGGAAGGTCCCCGGGGCTACACTAACTCCGAATTGCAATCGGGTACATTTAAAGGCAACCCTGTGCGCTACAATTGTTTGGCCTTGAGCCGTTTTTTCATTCATTGGTAATTGTTGATAAGCTTGGGCTAAATCTAATTTAGCGAAAACCTTACCGCCCCCCAAGGAATGGAGGAGGTGCTGCACCACCGGAACTGGATATGCATTCTGCTGTAGGGCGTTGTTCAAAGTGGCCCTGTAGTCCCCACAAATTCAGATTGACCCGTCTGGCTTAATGGGTGTTACAATAGGGGTTTCCCATGGAGAGTGATTGATGGGCTTCAACACCCCTTGAGCAATTAACTTATCGAGTTGTTCATTGATTTTTGCTTTAAGAGTGAACGGAACTCGATGGGGCTTCAAGCTAATGGGAGCTATTTTTGGATCTAGACTGAATGAGATCGGGGGCCCCTTATACTCGCCTGAACTCAGAGATAAGGTCTTCCTCCCACTCACAACCACCGACTCGGTTCACGCCGGCCACTTCAATGCCGAGTGGCGCGAACCATTGGAGGCCTAGTAGGCTAGGCCTATCTCTATCGATGACCGTTAGAGGTAAGTACACTGTATGTTTCTTGAAGGAGACTCGGACTCAGCAGGACCCAACAACGGGGATTCGATTTCCTTGGTAGTCCTCGAGGATGAGGCGTTGAAATTGGAGGTCTTGGTGTTGAATTGTGGGGATAAGTTGCTTGAGTGTCTTCCAAGACACCATCGAGAGGGACGATCCCGAGTCGATCTCCATGTGGCAAGGCTGGTTCTCAATAGATACCATGACCTGGATTTTCTTAGTGTCCAAAACTGAGGCGTGACCGGTAGTGATAGTATGGTGAGCCTCTTCTCTTTGCAAAGCTCGATTTCTGTAGGAGTGGTTTCCTGGCTCTCGCCGTACAGGACGGTTTCCTGTCGATTGGTGATAGTTGGTCCCTTTTGAGGCCTGGCTGAGTTCCAGTAAACTGCGGCAGACCCAGCCGATGTGGCCTCATTTCCCGCACTCATGGCAGAGTGTGTCACGGAATTTGCATTCGGCCCTGGCATGGTTGGCTCCACAGCCAGCGCAAGGGCGTAAGGGCTTTGGGTGAGGGTCCCGGTTGGACCGTAGTCGATGGACCCCTTCTTCGTCGCTGTCTGACGACGAAGAGAGGTCCTCGTGGTGCGTTGTTGATAGCTGCCCTTCTGTGTTAGGTGAGATTTCGCTGGCCGGTGGTGGTACCGAAGTGCGGCTTTGCCGTAGTTGTGCTGCTGACTTTTTGGTCGCCTCCGCAGCCGTGGCTTCGGCGTTGGCGTCAGCAAGGCTGATGTCGCCTTTCACCATCAGCTTGCTTTGCACGCCTAGTGCATCTAATCCCAGAACTATTCGATTTCTCAGTGCCTCTTCTAAATCAGCGAACCCGCAGAGGCCCCCTAAATTTTGGATGTCTGCCACAAAATCGGCCATGCTTTCCCCTTTTCTTTGGTTCCTCTGATAAAACTCGTGGCGTCTCACGAGCATAGGCACGATTGGTGCGTAATGGTCTCTCAGGATGGGTTCGAGGTCGTCCCAGCTCATGGCTTTCACTTCTTGAGGTTTGGCAAGTGCTTTATCCATCTTAAATACGGCTGGGCCACAATGCGTCAGGAACAGCGCCCTTTTCTTTGCTGGTGTGTCAAGTTATTCGTCTCGAGAAACATTTGGAAGCGATCCATGTAGGATTCCCAATCCTCTTGGTTTGGATCGAACGGAGCAGGTGGTACGATGCCGCTGGACATGGTTCCGTTGTTGGCGTCGTCTATCACGTGCTCGGTATTGCTCCCTGGCTTCTTCGGTTCAGACGTCTCCACATCCCATCCTCGTCACCAGTATTAAGTACTGAACATGGGTCGGAGTAAATGGAGACAGCCTCTGAATAGTGAAGATTCAGCTCTTTATTTGCATAGTGACTTCTTAAAACAACAACAGTGAACTCTGTTCACTGTTCCAGAGGCTCGTCTCCATTCTTTCTCGCCCATTCTCCAAACTTAACACTGGCGACGAGGATGGGATTTGGAGACGTCAGAGCTGACCGAACTAGGAAGAAACATCGAGCACGTGGCTGACAACACTACACGACGGAACCATGTCCGGTGTAGTCGTACCACCCACTCTGTTCGATCCAGTGCAAGAGGACTGGGAGTCCTACATGGATCGTTTCCAAATGTTTTTGGAAACTAACAATTTGAAGGATGCCACAACCGGGAAGAAACGGGCGGTATTCCTAATTCATTGTGGTCCAACCGTATTTAAGATGGCTAAAGCACTAGCCAAACCTGCAGAAGTAAAGGCGATGGACTGGGATGTCCTCGAACCCCTACTGAGAGCTCATTACGCACCGACCGTGCCCACGCTCGTGAGACGGCACGAGTTCTATCAGAGAAACCAGCAAAAAGGCGAAAGCGTCGCCAACTTCATAGCCGACCTCCAGAATCTGGGAGGCCTCTGCGGATACGTCAATTTAGAAGAGGCACTGAGAGATCGAATAGTTCTGGGATTAGATGCACCAGGCGTGCAGAGCAAGCTGATGGTGAAAGGTAACATCAGCCTTGCCGATGCCATTGCTGATGCTACTGCAGCAGAAGCAACCAGGAAGTCAGCTGCACAACTTCGACGCAACCGCACTCCGGTCCACCAACTGACAGGTGAAATTTTACCCGTCAGAAGGGCAGCTTTCAACGGCCCACCACGAGGACCTCTCTTCATCATCAGACAGCGACGAAGAAGAAGTCCATCGACTGCGATCTGACCGGGACCCCTACCCAAAGTCCTCACATCCCTGCGCCGGCTGTGGAGCCAACCATGACAGGTCCAAATGCAAATTCCGTGACACGCTCTGACATGAGTGTGGAAAAAGAGGCCACATCGGACGGGTCTGCCGAAATTTCCAAGTACCCAGCCAAGCCTCAAAAGGGGCTAACTATCGCCAATCGACAGGAAACCGTCCTGTAAGGCGAGAACCAGTAAACCATCCTACAGAAACCGAGTTTCAAATCGCCCCACGAAGCGAGAAGAGGCTCACCATACCATCACTATCGGTCACACTTCTGCCTTAGACACCAAGAAAATCTGAATTACTGTGGTCATCGAGAACCGGCCCTGCCAAATGGAAGTTGACTCAGGATCATCCCTCTCAATGGTGTCCTGGAAGACCCACAAGCAACTCATTCCCACTATCCAGCGCCAAGACCTCCGTTATCAAAGACTTATCCTTAAGGACTATCAAGGGAATTGAATCCCTGTTATTGGTTCCAGTCGAGTCAGGGTCTCATTCAAGAATCGCACAGTGTACTTACCGCTAACTGTGATCGACAAAGACCAGCCTTGCCTGCTAGGCCTTCAATGGTTTGCGCCACTTGGCATTGAAGTGGCAGGCGTAAACCGGGTCAACGGAAGTGACTGGGAGGAGGACCTCATCCACGAATTCAGGGACGTCTTCGCAGAAAAATTAGGCGAGTACAAGGGGACCCCAATATCGTTCAGCCTAAATCCAAAGATAGCTCCCATCCGCCTTAAGCCCCATTGAGTTCCATTTGCCTTAAAGCCAAAAATTGACGAACAATTCAATAAATTAATAGCTCAGGGGGTGCTAGAACCTACTGATCACTCCCCCTGGGAGACCCCAATCATAACGCCAATTAAGACGGATGGGTCAATTCGAATTTGTGGGGACTACCGGGCCACCCTGAACCACGCCCTACAGCAAAATGCTTATCCGGTGCCAGTGGTGCAGCATCTCCTTCATTCCCTGGAGGGCGGAAAAGTCTTCGCTAAATTAGACTTAGTTCAGGTATATCAGCAACTACCTGTTGATGAAAAGACGGCACAGGCACAAATGATAGTGACGCACCGAGGTGCCTTTAAATGTACCCGCTCCAATTCGGAGTTAGCGTAGCCCCGGGAATTTTTCAAAGCTTTATGGAGAGGCTACTACAAGGGATTAAAGACGTGGTCCCATACTTTGACGATGTATTAATTGTTGCACCAACAAAGAAAATATTACGAGATCATTTAAAATTAGTCCTACAAAAATTTCAAAACGCCGGTCTTAAAGTGAAAAAGAACAAGTGCAAATTGTGTACCGATCATGTCAAGTTTTTAGGGTACCTAATTGACAGTCAGGGTATTCACCCTACCGACATTAAATTGAGAGCAATAAAAAACGCTCCCAGGCCTTGGAACAAGGCCGATCTCCAGGCGTTCCTAGGCCTTATCAACTTCTATAATGTACAATCGCTGAGCCGTTACATCGTTTGCTAGATAAAAAAGCAATTTGGTTATGGGGTCATAAAGAAGAACAGGCATTTCGTAATCTAAAAAAGCTATTGACTTCTGATGCTGTACTCATGCAGTACAATGAGACTTTGCCGTTAAATATCACATGTGATGCTTCACCTTTTGGAGTAGGCGCCATTTTGAGCCATGTACTGCCTAATGGTAACGAAGCCCCTGTTGCATATTTTTCCAAGACACTTTCAAAAACTGAGCGTAATTATAGCCAGATCGATAAAGAAGCCCTCGCAATTGTATCGGCCGTTAAAAGATTTCACAAGTATGTATATGGCCAGGCTTTTACTATCGTGACTGACCACAAACCGTTATTGGGGATAATAGCCGGAGATAAGCCGACGCCTTACATATTATCCCCCAGGATGACTTGCTGGTCAGAATTCTTGGCTGCTTATAATTATCGGCTGCAATACTGCCCGGGGAAAGCCATTCCCCACGCTGATGCATTGAGCCGAGCACCACTACCAGAGACTCTTGATGATCCCGCTCCAACGGTAACCACGTTACAGATTGAAACACTACACACGCCACCATTAGCCGCCCGAGATATCGTGAGAGAAACCAGATGTGACCCCACCTTAGCGTGAGTCCTGAGCTGGGTAGAACGCAGATGGCCATTGGACCAGCTATCAGATGACTTCACACCATTCAAGACACGACAAACAGAGTTGTTTTCTCAAAAGGGCTGTGTCATCTGGGGTGATAGAGTCATTATCCCAGAACAACTCCAAAAAGCAGTACTCAGGACCTTGCATGATGGCCATCCTGGTATCGTGCAAATGAAAGCCCTTGCGCAAAGCTACGCATGGTGGCCTGGCATCGACAAGCAAATCAAGAATTGGGTTAAAGCTTGTCATAGATGCCAGGAAGTGAGCAACGCCCCATCAAAAGCCATTCTGACCGAGTGGGAAATGCCACGGGGACCCTGGTCCCGTATTTACCTGGACTTTGCAGGGCCGACCAAAGGCCACACCTTTCTTCTAACCGTTGACACCTACTCGAATTGGCTCGAGATTCACCGCATGACTAACACAACCACCGAAGCAGTCATCAAAAGATTGGAAAGACTGTTTGCAATCCATGGACTGCCAGACGTCCTGGTATCCAACAACGGGCCCCAATTTACCGCGCTGTCCTTCGAGCAGTACCTTGCTGACCGCGGCATCCGACATGCACTCACCTCGCCTGTGCATCCTGCCACCAATGGAAGGGCTGAGCGCATGGTTCAATTCGTCAAAAAGACTTTGCAGAAATTAGACTACGATAACATCAACGACAAAATCAACCAAATCCTCTTTCTACAACACATCACACCTCAAGTGTCACCAACAAAACTCCCGCCGAATTGCTAATGGGACGCAGGCTCCGCTCCCACCTCGACCGGTTACACCCAGCTTACGAACTGGAAAAACCACGGATCCAGCGGTCAATGCCGTACCTTCCAGGTAGGCGATTGGATATACGCTAAAAACCTATCGGGTGATCCGCTGTGGGTAGAAGCGACAGTAATACGTGTAACCTGCCTGAGATCCTACGTTGTAAAATGCCTTGACGATAGAATTTGGAAATGCCATATCAATCAATTACAATCACGGCTCCGGTCAGGCATTTCTGAACTCCCTTATGACCAAAATGAGGGGGGGGAGATACAGAAGAAGACGAATTTCAACTAGAAGAAAACCCGTTCGAAGGGAACAATAGCGGAATAGAGACACAGGAACTGGAACCAGAGACAGGAGTAGGTTCACCTCAGGGAGTTACCGAAAATATTGGTGAGGAAGAAAACGTGAACTCTGAACCAGAGGAAATCCCTTCGCTAAACAATGATCTACCTCAGCAAGATTGCAGCCAAATGCAAAACGCACAGCAAAAATCAAACAGATTAATAAAGCAACCGTCCTACCTCAAGGACTCTGTAACTGCGCCCTGTAAAAAAAAGCCAGGGGGAAGGGGTGTTGTGAATGCATAAGGTTTAATAAAGTTATCTTGAGCTTGGAGTCAAGTGCAGGGTTCTGACCCTGCACTTCTGATTGGCTGTTAAATGGCAGGATCGGATTGGTCCGTTCAGGGGAATCTGATTGTCCATTAGCGGAGCCTTCGTATTGGTTAATCGAGCTAGCGCTCCTGGGTTATTATTGGTTAAATAGCTATTGGGTTGCCTATATAAAGAGGGCCTTAGCTGCCCTTGTTTTTTGAGCAGTCACCATGTAAATCAAGAGTTGAAGTTCACTGTTCCAGAGGCTCGTCTTCATTCTTTCTCGCCCATTCTCCAAATTTAACAGATAGTGTTCCATATCCACAGACTTGAAACCCTGCATTCCCGTTGGTCCATTTTAACCGCTACCTGATTGGACAGCCTGGACAGTTATGATTGGCTCGCTAAGAGTCTGCCACAATTGGCCAAAACCAAGCGTGGGAGACTTGAAGCGGTGTCATTAGCCGCCTAGCCGCGGCGAGTTCTATAAAAGAGCCGCTGCAGCTGCTATTGTTTTGAGCTTGTTCTAGCCGACTAATAAAGAGCTGTTGTTACTGAACTGAAGTCTCTCGTCTTAAGGAACCCGACCTTCCGAACTTAACAGATAGTATGCAGCAAAGATTGAGATCCACCTCCTGAATAGACAGTGTGACCCTTCAGTTTGAATTCATCCCTAGTCATAAAATTTTGCATATTTTCCTCATCTTTTGTAAAATGTGTTCTGACAAACAGGAGATTGTAGAATTGGGCCGTAACGTTGCCTGAACACAGCAGAAATGGGATTTTGCAAAAAGCCTCATCCAAGAGCTGCAGTTGTATAGCTGAAACCCCAAGCATTTGACATCACGAAATGTTTTCTGCTTGCCTGCTCACACAACACATTTTTATTCAAGCTGTCTCTTTATTCCAGGCAGCCCAAAGGGAGGCAGGGACAGAAGGAAAAAAATGGACCGCAGATGTTTTGCGTTCTGTTTTTAGCCGAAGTTGGGAGATCAAATACAGAAGCACTGGGCATTGTCGTGAATCAATGCCGTCTAATTGCGCCATTCCTGACGGGATTGTAGGTGGTTCAGCCCATCCTATTTGCAAGCGGGATTCCCAGAGCCCTGAAATAAATAAATTTAAAAAAATTGCAAGGCAAGGCAAAGAGATTGCTTCTGCAGCATAAACAGAATGAATTAAAATTGCAATGTGAAATAGGTACTCCTCAGCTTACAACCGGTCCTTCTCCTGCAGTGATGGCTAATCTTTTTATCATTGTGTGCCTGCACCCATAATGTAATTCACACACGATCCCCTCCTGCTTGCCTCGTCCCCTGTGCTTGAGCATGAGACTCCTTGCTGCCCCCATGCATGTGTTCATGAACCTCCCCTGTTTCCCTGCCTCCCCACACGGGACCCCCTACCCATGGCCCATTTTGGGCCTATTAGGCTGCAAGCATTGGACTTTTCCCCTTCAAAAAGAAGGAACTTCTGAAAACCAGGTGTTTCAAAAAGAATCCTTTATTGAAAGGGATTTTATCTCAACCCTAAGCAAAGCAGAGTCTAAGATATCCCCAGGCACACAGTCATAGAAAAAAGGAAGTTAAAACCCCTCCCCTTATTCCAATGTGGATTTCATCAAACAAAGAACCAACATGTTAATTCCCACCTCCCCTTCTCTGGAAACAGCCTGGACAGTTATGATTGGCTCGCTAAGAGTCTGCCACAATTGGCCAAAACCAAGCGTGGGAGACTTGAAGTGGTGTCATTAGCCGCCTAGCCGCAGCGAGTTCTATAAAAGAGCCGCTGCAGCTGCTATTGTTTTGAGCTTGTTCTAGCTGACTAATAAAGAGCTGTTGTTACTGAATCGAAGTCTCTCGTCTTAATGAACCCGACCTAATGAGAAGATACCTTCTCTGGTATCTTAGCCAAGTTCCCAGGAGTGTCTTCCAGAGCTGGAATTTTTATGGTTCCTTCTCATCTTGTTATCTCTTCAAGAGGTGACAAGTTTCTGGACATCTGGCTCCACTCCTCCAGTTGTATATCATATGCAAGTTATACAGGATCAATATAGGATTTAATATATTCAGGGTACATCAAGAAGGATTACTTGTACCAACTTCCCCCCTCCCTTCTTCTTCCATTGAAGAATGACAGATACACAGATCTGACATAGGCCTCCCTGCAGCCTCCTGGGAGCAAAGACCAACGATCAGTTGGCTGGAGGGAGGCACTCGCTCATGTGTGGTGGAGCTAAGTGGGGGCGATGGCTTGCGTACCTGCAGAGAGGGCCATAGATTCGCCATCATGGTGTCGGGCTCCATATTCAACTATGCCCACCAGCAGTAAAGATGCTAACCTCCAGTAAACAAAGCCGGTCTCATTTAGTGGGGAGTTGATGGGGATTCCCTATGACGCTGCTTGGCAATGCTACCTGGGAGTTGGAGGCTGAATAGGAGATTCCCAATGACGTGGCTGCAGTGCTCTCCAATTCATGAATACTCTACTGCAGGGGTCCCCAACCACCGGGCCCTGGACCAGGACCGGTCCGTGGAACATTTTCTACCGGGTTGCCGGTTTGCTGGGTGCCGCCATCTTGTTTTGATGAGAAAGTGCTTCCGGTGAGCTTTTCCTGTTGGAAAGCAGCATTTGGGTCCTGAAGGAATCCTCGCGCCTTAGTTTCATCAAAGCGGGGGGGCTTTGAACAAAACTAAGGTGCGAGGATTCTTTCAGCACCCAAGGCAAGGCGAGCTGAGTGACTGTCCCGAAGCCGTCCCGAAGCCCATCAACAAAGGTACAAAGAAAGAGTTGAAGGTGGCAGGGAGAAGCAGGGGATGGCTGGCTGGCCGGTCTCTCAGCTCACCTTGCCATGCGTGCTGATGCCGGTACCGGGCCGCAGATCATTTTGTGATGCCAGTACTGGGCCATGGCACAAAAAAGGTTGGGGGCTACTGCTCTACTGAATGGGGAAGGAAAATTTACACAGAGGGTGTTAAGAGTTGGTTATGGAGGTAGATGGGATCAGTGTTAGGTAGAGTGCAGAGCGATCTAGGCTGTGGTATGCGGGATATGGAAGTACTGCCTAATTAGCCATATTAGGAAATGTGGGATAAATGGGAATTTAGCATAGGGCGGTCCATAGGAGTTAGCTGCAATTAGATGGGTGGATAACCTAGCTTGGATTTCAAACTGTTAGTGCCGGAAGGATGTGAGTTACGTGTACAAATAAAAGACTTCAAACCTCAATGTTTGATGGTTAGTATCCCGGCAATACGAACATCTGAAAAACCGGCTAACACATGGTTCTAGTGACTGTTCAAAGGTACAACAGCCCTGACAAAAATGACTTATGATCATTTTTCGTAATCGCAACCATTGCAGGATGCCCAGTGTCACACAATCAAAATTCAAACGCTTGGCAACTGGCATGTACTTATGACTGTTGCAGGATCCCAGGGTGACATGATCCCTTTTGGTGACCTTCTGATGAGCAAAGTCCATGGGAAAGCCAGATTCACTCAACCATCATGCTCCTAACTCAACAGCTGCAGTAGTTCACTTAACAACTGGGGCACAAAAGGTCATAAAATGGGGGCACTCATGTCTCATTCAGCAACAGCAATTTTGGGCTGAAGTGTGGTTGTCAGTCAAGAACTGCCTGCCCAAGGCAATGCAATTAAGTGGTTTAGATCCAGAGTAAATGACTTCCTGGCGAGATCCCTAATCATCTCAACAGGGAAGGTGTAGAATAATAGAGTTGGAAGGGACCTTGGAGGTCTTCTAGTCCAGCCCCCTACTCAGGCTGGAGACCAGGGGGCTGCTCGGGGTTTGCAGAGGTTCAGAAGAACCCCTATCTAAAATTCTGCACAGTTCAGGGAACCCCCAAATTCCACTCCTGGGTGGGCCCACCCCACCCCTCCTCTCCCAGGAGTCCCCATCTGGCCCGTTTTGGATGCAGGTAAGTGCAGGGGGCACAGGGAGGCTCAGGGAGGGTGAAAAGGGCAGCCCAGAAGTTTGGGAAAGCCAGAAATGGGCCTATTTCTGGCTTCCAGAGAGCCTCTGGAGCCCGGGGAAGCCATTTTCGCCCTGCTAGAGGTTCAAGGAAAGCCTCCGGAGCCTGGGGAGGGCAAAAATGCCCCCTCCCAAAAGCCATGGTACAGGACGCTGACTAGGCCACACCCACCATGGGCAGAGAACCCATTGCTAGAATTTTTGAAGCCCACCCCCAGGGGTGGGATTCCAATTTTTTAGCTACCAGTTCTGTGGGCATGGCTTAGTTGGTGGGCGTGGTTTGGTGGTCATGTGACTTGGTGGGTGTGGCTTGGTGGTCATGTTATTGGCTGGGTTTGGCCAACTCAGTATCACTCACATCGAGGCACGCATCTTCTCGCCTGGCCTCTCATGACTGTGGGGATGCTGCAACAGTCATAAGTGTGAAAAATGGTCATAAATCACTTTTTTCAGTGTCATTGTAACTTTGAATGGTCCCTCCATACAAGCAAAGTACCAGCAGAGGAGGGGAAAAAAACTCCAGAGAAGTTCCAGAGACAGGAAGTCTAGTCCTGCGAAGAATGTAAAAAGGGTTAACGGAGAGGCAGTTTCTGTAAGCAACACCAGAATGTTTCCTTCCTGCCTTCCTTACAGGATTAAGCCAGTAATTTCTTCTAACAACCGATTCTCTGAACTGCTTAGAATGGTAACAACCGGTTCTAGCAAATAGGTGCAAACTGGTAGAATCTCACCCCTGCCTATCCCTGCAGGAGACCCTATATCATTTCAGACAGATGTTATGCAATATCTTAATGAAAACCTCCAATGTTGGAGCACTCGCAACTTCTGGAGGCAAGGGATTCCACTGATTAATTGTTCTTCTTCTGACCCAAACCTGGTTCCAAGACAGCAAACACAAGACAAAAGCAGCTCACAACCTTTTAATGATTCATCTATGAATCCTGTTTCTTCACAGATAAAAGGCTGCTTCCAACTAATTAGCTCCGACAAGAAAGAGCCTTGCCAAGTTTTTGCAAGGCTGCCAAAAAATAATAGATAAGAAAATAGTTTACAATACAAGAGTCTTCAAATACTAGCTGGAATGTCCACGAGGCTGAGTTCAAAACGTCTTTGCTTCCTACAAAGAACGTCCGATTCACAGCTGACTTTTATCTTCTGAAAGGAGGGGCCATTACCTTGCAGCCTTACTCCCAAGTCGCCTGTGCTGTTGTAGCTGCTCTTTCCTACAAGCAATCTTGCATGTACACACACTTGGCACAGGCTCCTTGGGAACCTCGTCATCGCTGCTGCCAACCCCCACAATCTCTGAAGTCCACAGTCCACTCTCTAATGGTCCTGGCCCCTCATCTGCGTCCTCGCTCTCCTTAGCTGTCCACACCTGCTGCCAACTAACCACAACAGTTGTCATTGTCAGGAAATGTATTCTAAGGTTAGACTCATTCAAAAGAGGAAAGGTAAAAGAGATGGAAAGACAGACTGGAAAAGGGCCACAAATTGAAATTTTGTGGCTTGGTGGAGGATTTAAACGTTGCTTCCTGTCACCATTATTGCAGCCATGTTCCTCTCGTCCCCTTTCTGATATTTGTCAAATAAAAATTTAGAGGAAGAGAGTTCTTGGCTGCAAGTGACATGTTGTATTGCCAACATCAGGATGAGATCTGGAAGAGGCTAGTAGGGATGACATATTTGCCTCTAGTTTTTCATGCCAGACATGTCTGAGAACCATCAGTGTTTCCAAAATCGAGGGAGAATGGATCGGATTGCAATCTTGATGTATGGATATCTTGAGTGCAATATAAGATAAACAAAGTGCAACATATATTGTAGGTCATCCTACTCCACTATGGGGTTTTATTGTTTAAGTGTAAAAAAAAATACAGTCTAGCCTAGAGAATTTCATATAGGGAGGGTAAAAATTTGCATTTTCCCCTTATTTCCTTCCTTCCTTCCTTCCCTTCTTTCCTTCCCTTCCTTTCTTCTTTCCTTTCAGTCTTTCTTCCTTCCACTGTCTTTCTTTTTTTCTTTTTATTTGTTTGTTCTTTATTCTCTTTTCTCCCTCCCTCCCTCCCTTTCTTCACAGCATTTCTTTCTTATGCAGTCTTTCTTTATCCACATTCTTTCTTTCTTCCACTGGCTTTCTTTCTTTCCTCCTTCCTTCCTTTCCTTCCTTCCAGTCTTTCTTTCTTCCACTGGCTTTCTTTTTTCTTTTTCTTTCTTTATTCTTTACTCTCTTTTCTCTCTCCCTCCCTCCCTCCTGTCCTTCCTTCCTTCCTTCCTTCCTTCCTTCCTTCCTTCCTTCCTTCCTCTTTCTTTCTTTCTTTCTTTCTTTCTTTCTTTCTTTCTTTCTTTCTTTCTTTCTTTCTTTCTTTCTTTCTTTCTTTCCTTCCTTCCTTCCTTCCTTCCTTCCTTCCTTCCTTCCTTTCCTTTTCTTTCCTTTCCTTTCCTTTCCTTTCCTTTCCTTTCCTTTCCTTTCCTGTCTGCCTGTCTTCCCTTTATGTCTTCTAAACAGCTTCCAGTTGTGACATAGAACTATGATTATTCAAACAAAACAAAACAAAGGTTGGATGAAATGGTTTTATTTGTTTTATACAAAATTATATTGTTATGGGAGGGGTGGAAAAGAAAGAAAATGAATATAAGGCATGTATACAGACAAAAACTGTTCCAAGATTTTGTGAACATTCATTATAACATTGCACAATCATTAACAACAGCAAATTAATGTTAATTAATTGACATTAATTGACAACAAATTAATGCAGTGCAGAATTCTAAATGGTTTTGCTTCTCTGGGGCAAATTACCTCATAGAGTGACAGAGTATGAGATAATCCTATAAAATGGAAGGCTCAGTTTGAATTCCCAGCATTAAGAGATTAAAAATAAATTGCTTCTAGCAGTCTGGGGCTTGCTATGTTCAAGCCAAGGTGGAAGATCTCAACTAATCACATTATATCCGGAACAAAAAACTTTCATTTTTATTTGAAATTTATCTGAAATGGTATAAGCGGGGATCTCCAACCTTGGCAGCTTTAAGACTTGTGGACTTCAACTCCCAGAATTCCTGAACTAACATAACTGGATGAGGAATTCTGGGAGTTGAAGTCCAAAAGTCTTAAAGCTGCCAAGGTTGGAGACTCCTGGTATAAGGTCTCCTGCTCAAGCTGCAAGTTTGGACTAGGTGTTCTGACCTTGGCTTCCCCAAAAAGCACTAAACAGACTCTTTGTCCTGGCAAAACCCTTTTATTAAACGAAGGTGAATTTCTTGCATTCACATTCAGCCAAAGGCCTGGCCAACAGTCTTTCAAGGGCTTAATTAGGAGCACAGACCTTATCTAGGTTGGAGAGCTGCCAAGTAAATATTTTCAAATGCAGTGCTGACAAGGAAGGACTCAGCGCAGAGTCTCTGAGATGCACAGTCAGATCTTCACACTTCTGCAATGAATGAACTGTTTCCTGCAAAAGCCCCCTCCCCTTTTGCTCCTCTTTTAATCCATATGGGAGGGGCCATGCACCATACAACTGTGGCTTTTATTCCCACATCAACCCTTAGTTCATAATTATTCTTTTCTTTTGGCAGCTCTGCACATGCGCAGGCTGGGAACTGGCTCCAACTGTTCCTCGCCTCATTGCTGTCTGAGTCCGAAGGCAGCTGATGACTGCCAGCCTGCCCTGGCCCCATCTCTGCCTCTGATGCAGAGCCCTCGTCCGAGCCTTCCTCAGCCTTCAGGACTTGCCCAGGTTCCACCCCAACTTCCTCACTGTCTGATTCTGCTGCCAGCTCCATTAGGAGTCCCTGCCAATTCTATTATTCTATGTTCTGTATTGTTGCTGAATTCAATTTTCATTTCGATTCTTGATCATCCTGATGAGGCTTCTGGGAATTTTATTCAGGAATGCCTGGAACATTATATCTTCTTCGTCCCTTAAGTAAATCACACAATATAAAAACAAAGTTTTGAGAACACCAAAATGATCATAAATGGTGGAAATCTGTCTCTTCACTCGTCCTTTAGTTGGTGAACTGGATCAGAGGAGTATTGTTTATTTTATTTATTCATTAGATTTTTATCCTGCCTTTATTACTTTATAATGATAACTAGATAGATAAATGAGATAGATAGATATGTAGGTAGGTATGTAGGTAGGTAGGTAGGTAGATAGATAGATAGATAGATAGATAGATAGATAGATAGATAGATAGATAGATAGATAGACAGACAGAAAGACAGACAGAGACGGATTAGATAGACACAGATAGACAGACAGATTAGAGATAGATAGATAGATAGATGATAGATAGAAGATAGATAGATAGATAGATAGATAGATAGATAGATAGATAGATAGATAGATAGATATGTAGATAGATAGATAGATAGATAGATAGATAGATAGATAGATAGATAGATAGATAGATAGACAGACAGACAGATAGACAGACAGACAGACCGAAAGACAAATAGAAAGATAGATTATATAGATAGAAAAAGATATCAGGATGGATGGATAGATGGATGGATGGATGGATGGATAGGATAAAAGATGGATGGATGGATAAGATGAGCAAGAAAGAGAATGATAGATACATGGGTGGGTAGGTGGATGGATGGATAGGAAGAGAGAGAGAGAGACGCAGGCAGGCAGACAAACAGATAGATGGAATTACACATATATAGAGAAAGAGATATCAAGACAGATAGGTGGGTGAATGAATGGATTGCTGAATAGGATGATGATGATGATGATGATGATGATGATGATGATGATGATGATGGAGATAGATGGATAATAGATAGATAGATGATAGAGAGACAAAGAGACAAGCACATTATAAAGAGTCCTGAAAAAGAAGAGAGAGATTTATGGTGATGCCACCAAGAAACATTTAAACCCACCAATACAAAAGCTCTAAAAGGGATGCACCAGCTCACTGCCTAACTAGACATCTGGAATGATCTCCAAACACTGGAAGCCTCCAAGGAAACACAACAGCCACCAAGGGGAACTGTTGATTAGAAGCTACTATCTTGCAGCCATCATATATCTTAATCTCATAAGAAGCTGTCAAACTTATTTTCCCCATTAATTCACACTTTATCATAACAATTAGTCATTTGTGAAATTACAGCACACAATTTATTAGTGCATGCATTTGCAATTTGTAGCTTGCAATTAGTGTTCGCAATTGTCTGGCAGGGGGCCAGTGAGAGGTTTCTGGCTGGCACACACTTTCCCGACTCTTTTCAATTCTCTGCCTTTCTTTCTTTCTTTCTTTCTTTCTTTCTTTCTTTCTTTCTTTCTTTCTTTCTTTCTTTCTTTCTTTCTTTCTTTCTTTTATTTGGTTTATCAATTGCTTACAAGATAATAGGTATAAATAAAAACATAGTTATGAATACATGGATACATATAAAAAAAATAAAAGAAACAATAGGACAGGGATGGTAGGCATGCTGGTGCGCTTATGCACGCCCCCTAAAGACCTCTTAGGAAAGGGGTGAGGTCAATAGTAGACAGTCTAAGGTTAAAGTTTTGGGGGTTTGGGGAAGAAACCACAGAGTCAGGTAGAGTATTCCAGACATTGACCAATCTGTTGCTGAAGTCGTATTTCCTGCAATCAAGTTTGGTGAGATTAACCTTGAGTTTGTATCTATTGTGTGCTCTTGTGTTGTTATGGTTGAAGCTGAAGTATTCATTGACAGATAGGATAGTGCAATGTATGATTTTATGTACTATATTTAGATCGGACCAAAGGCAGCGTAGTTCTAGGTTTTCTAGGTCTAGAATTTCGAGTCTGGTGGCACAAGGTATTCTGCAACGAGTGGAGGAATGGAGAACTCTTCTTTGAAATATTTCTGGACTTTCTCAACTGTGTTAATATCAGATATATAATGCAGTTTCCAGGCTGATGAGCTGTATTCAAATATTGGTCTAGCAAATGTTTTGTATGCTCTAGTTAGTAGTGTAATATTACCAGAGAAAAAGCTATGTAAGATTAGGTTAACAACTCTTAATGCCTTTTTGGCTATGTAGTTACAGTGGGCTCTAGCACTTAGGTCATTAGAGATGAGTACTCCAAAATCCTTGACAGAGTTTGGATCATTAACAAGGTCCTTGACTATATTTTATTTTCTGATTTATTTATTTTTGCCAATATGTAAGACAGAGCATTTATTTGTTGAGATTTGAAGTTGCCATTTGTTTGACCAATCTGATACATAGTCAAGGTCTTTTTGAAGGGTAGCAGTATTGTCTGTGGTGTTGAACAGCTTTACATCATCAGCGAAGAGAACGCAGTTGCTCTTGATATGATCACAGAGGTCATTTATATAGAGTATGAAGAGAGTTGGTCCTAGAACACTGCCTTGGGGGACACCACTGTTGACAGATACAGAATTTGATAGGATGCTCCCAATTTTGACCATTTGTTGTCTGTTTGACAGGAATGCTTCTATCCAGTTATGTAGGTGTCCAGAGATACCATAAGATTTTAGTTTTAGGAGTAGTTTGTCGTGTACCACAGATTCAAAGGCTTTAGAGAAGTCTATGTAAATTGTGTCTATTGCTTCGCCCTGATCGAGTTGTGTAGTCCATATGTTTTTGCAGTGTAAGAGTTGCAGATTGCAGGATAGTTTTTTTTTTGTAACCAAATTGTTTATTAGAGAGTAGGTTGTTTGTCTCTAAATGGAGTTAATACTTTTTTTTCCTTCTTCTACTTCTCTTTCTGGGGTTACTGTTTAATCAAAGAGGTCCAATTACCATATATCTTTCTTTAGAATTCTAGGCAATCTCCTCCTTTTTCAGCTTCTGCTCCAATTTTTTTCCTCTCCCTTCCCACTTACAACAACAATTTTTTTTTTAAATTATCAGAAATCCATACCTCTAATAAGGGTTTTCCGATTTCTTAAATTATTAAGTCCAATGTCCAAAGAATCTTTTGTCCCTTGTCTTTAACTTTCAAAATAATTCACCTTCAGTGCCCAAATAAATTTCAAATCTTCATCTGCTGTTTCTATGGAGTGGGAGAGTGAAGAAAAAAAAAGTTTCTCTTTAACAGCTTTTTCCGCCGCTTTCCGGTCTTCTTAGGGATACAATGTATCCTCCAGCAATTCAAACAATTCAGTTCCAGAGAGTTTAAGAGATGTTGATTGACCCGGCTCAGCCAGCACTTTCACTTTTCTTGCTTCCTCCAGCGCAATCTTACCCGGTTGCAGGCTTCTTCGTGGCGGCCATTGCTGACCGCCGCTCCACCACCTCAGGAAAAAGGGGTTTTTCCGGATGAGGAAGGGGTCTGCGACACCCCCAACCCCCTGTCCGACTCCCCTCTCTCTTCGGCTGCCTCTACAGGGCAGCCATATCCCCCTGACCCATTTGGATCGGGAGCATCTTGGTGACAAGCGCAGCAGGAATCGCGGACAGTCGCGAATTCCTGCTGCCACCGAAGCCACACGGAACCGGACCATATAACCACTTTAAAAAGATCAGATACTTAGGGATTATAGCAGCATTCCAACATCTCAGGAGTTGCCACAAAGTAGAGGGAGTCAAGCTATTCTCCGAAGCACCTGAGGGCAGGACAAGAAGCAGCCAATGGAAACCAAGGAGAGAAGCAACCTAGAACCAAGGAGAAATTTCCTGACAATTAGAACAATTAATCAGTGGAACAACTTGCCTCCAGAAGTTGTGGATGCTCCAACTCTGGAAGTTTTTAAGAAGAGATTGGACAACCATTTGTCTGAAATGGTAGAGGGTTTCCTGCTTGAGCAGGAGGTTGGAGTAGAAGACCTCCAAGGTCCTTTCCAACAATTCTGTTATTCTGTGTTCTGTATCCCCTATCCTTTCCTTTCTTTTTTTTTCTTTTTTTCTTTCCTTTTCTCTTTTCTCTTTTCCTTTCCTTTCCCTTTCCCATCTTTCTTTTTCCTCTCCCCTCCTCTCCTCCCTTTTAATAGATGTCCTATCACTTCATGGACTGTAGCCACCATGAATTGATACACAGAAAATAAACTTGAAGCGACACATAGAATGGATGCATTTATCAATATGTTGTTTGAACACTAGAGCATGATAGGGTGAGGAATGAGGATCAAGCCAAGTAATGATTAAAAAGAGCACACTGAAACCAAGTCCACTTTGAGATGAACTTGTTCCATTTTCCAATAGGGCCCCCATTTCTGTTCCTGGGCAGGCTGCGTGGATTGGCCCCAATTCAAGGTGTTTAATCCAGCCACTCAAACGATAAAGTAAATTGGATTTCTGCATAAGCCCCCAAGACCCTTTTCACATGTGAAATTCATTTGGAGGCATCCATTTGCGTTCATACCGACTTCCCAATTCAGTTTGCAACATCAGCTCAGAAATCTAATCAAACAAGTTTTAAATCTGGTCTTCAGACTGGAGCTTCATCCTCACTTATTTCTTGTGAGAGAAACCTAGACATGAT
Source organism: Hydrophis major (assembly GCA_033807585.1). Classification (NCBI taxonomy): domain Eukaryota; kingdom Metazoa; phylum Chordata; class Lepidosauria; order Squamata; family Elapidae; genus Hydrophis; species Hydrophis major. The sequence continues at coordinate 3,017,227 of CM066330.1, read as the reverse complement.
GTGACTCTGCAGCCTTGTATGGATGAAACAGAGGATCTCAAAACCATGGGGCTGGCTAGTCCCATGGGAGACTTTCCACCTGTAATAATCCAGTGCTAAACGGCCATCTTATAACATATGCGTAATACTGGAAGAAGGAAAGCATACTGACAGAAACAGAGAAAATAAGGAAAATTATGGGCAGAATCAGACAGGTAAATCCTAAATTAAAAAAAAAACAAGGGGGAATCTGAGTACTATGAAATGTGGAATAAATTCCATCAGTGGTTGCATAGAAGAAGGCAAGGTTGGAACATAAGTAGCTATGATCATTAGAATAATTAGTAAACAATCTATCAAACAAGAGGATTATAAATGGTGTAGTAATGTTTATATATGAATAACAATTATAATGCCAAAAAAAAAAAGAAGAATTCTGCCCCCTTTTGATGTTTAATTAGCATTGTTCTATCATTTTGAAAGTTTTGACCCTAATGTAATAGTCAATTTCTACTCCAAGTTTTTATCCGCTCTTTTATTTCTCTATTATATTGTACTGTACAGCGCCCCTCTGTGAGGGAAATGGGTGGTTTAGAAATACAAACTATAAATAAAGATAAATAAATAATATGTAGCTTATTTCTTTCAGCACGACAACTTGCATAAATGTGGCTGTCAGCTGAAGCTCCATTCAAAATCCAAGAAAGAAAACCTTAGACTCCACTGCTATAGAAAAAAGTACTTTTACTGAAATTTGAAGTGGTAGAGGAAATCAGAAGAAATACAAGATCTGAGGCAATAGGAATGAAAAATCACATATAGAAAGTTATCCCATGTTCCCATCCCCAATAGTTCAAACTGGCCATCCAATCTGAGGTGTGTATAATGTCATGTGGGTTCAGGTCAGGAATAGGATCCGGCTGGCATAACAACCGGTTCGGGAAGCACACGCATGCACGTCAAATGTGTGCTATATGCACGTGTGCCCTACCAGCTCCAGCAAGCATTTACCTTCTTCAGCTGATGAGTGGTACTCAGCTGTGCCAAGCAAAGCAGATGAGGAGGAAAAGGCAGCCACTAAAGGACAGTCTGGAGCCCAGGCGAATGGGTGGGGCCAAACAGCAGAACAAAACCTGGCCCCAGCGAACAGGTTCGGTGTCAGCGGCTCTTCAGAGCTACCAGGTCTATAGAACTGGACTGAAGCGGTAGGATCCCACCCCTGCTTCATGTGGTGTTTCGCACATCTGGCATGCCAAGACAGTTGGCCTTGGCCTACAGAGACAAGAGGCTACGTTTGCACGGTAAGCAAGTGAGCATAACTAAGAAAGCATCCCAACACCATCCTCCAGCACTTTTCCCACCCCCCAAGCCCAATTATTCCCCTCCCCCATTTCTATGGCAGCCAGAAAGAGAACTAGCAGAAGAAGGATTTGGGGAGGCTGACAGTGGCATTTGGGTTTGTGTTAAGAATGATACAGAGAGCCCTTGAGCTACAATCATGAGGGTAGTGACCGTTGAAAGTTATAATGACACGAAAAAAAGTGACTCACAACTGGGACTCACAAATGATCAAACTTTGTGGTTCTGGCAACTGGCATGTACTTACAACGGTTGCACTGTCCCAGGATCATGTGATCCCCTTTTGTGATCTTCCCAGCTGGTTTCCAACAAGTGAAATCAATGGGGGATGCTGGATTTGTTCAACAACCATGGGATTCACTTAACTTGACCACTTTAAGATTTGTGGACTTCAACTCCCAGAATTCCTCCTCCAGTCATGTTAGCTCAGGAATCCTGGGAGTTGAAGTCTACAAGTCTTTTTTTTTTTTTGAAAAAAAGTTTTTATTAATTTTCTACAAACAAACAAGACAAACAAAACATAAAAACATCAACTCTTATATGTACATCCAGTGTGTCAGTTGGTTCATCATTTTTGTGCATTCATTCTGTAGTCTCAAATTACAATTACATTACATAACAACTCATATTGTCAATCCAAATTTATATATCCTAATATCACTAAAAAAAGAAGTTTTTGACTATATTTTTAATCATTCATGCTTAATGAGCTAACAATACTTTAAGCCAGTTTACTCTATAACAAATCATCTAGTCATATCAAATCAATCCTAAAAAATCCTTTATAAATATAATATCAAATAGCAAAATAATAGCAAAATAAAGATATTCCTTACTATCTAGCATTCTAAATATTCTATTATCGTATTTTATCATCCAGCCATTTATAAAAAAGATCCCAAATTTCATAAAATTGTTTATCCTCTTGCTCTCTAATTTCAAATGTCAATCTACTCATCTCAGCACATTCCAATATTTTCTTAATAATTTCTTCCTGTAATGGTATTTTCTCATTCTTCCAATTTTTAGCAAATACAATCCTGGCCGCTGTTAATACATTTACAATCAGGTATTTCAAATCTTTACTATATATATCAGGTAAAATTCCCAATAAGAAGATCTCTGGTTTCAAATCAATATGTTTCTTTATCATTTTTTCCAACCACATGCGAATTATAGTCCAATATTTTCTAGCATCCTCACAAGTCCACCACATATGGTAATACGAGCCGGGTATCTGATGACATTTCCAGCATTTTTCAGATTTGTTCTTAAACATTCTTGCTATTCTTGTCGGGGGAAAGTGCCACCTGTAAAACATCTTATACAAGTTTTCTTTATATGCTGTTGACATTGTCATTTTATAATTTTGAGACCACAATTTCTGCCATTTCTCCAAATCAATCCCATATCCAAAATTCTTCCCCCAAACAATCATAGTTTCTTTAACTTGTTCTTCCTCTAATTTCATTCCCAGTAAATAACCATATAATTTTTTAATCACCTTCTCATCAGTACCCATCAAAATCTTATCTAAATCAGTCTGCTTATCATAAAATCCCTCCGTTTTAGAATCTTCATCATACCTTGAGTGTATTTGTGCATATGAAAACCAATTCATCCTTATACCTTGTTCTTCTAAGTTTTGGATCGATTTAAGTTCACCCTTTTCATCCAAAAGTTCCCCAAATCTAACTGTTTGTTCCCTCTTGTAAATTATAGGATAGGAAAATGCTTCAATGGTCGATAACCAAACTGGAATTTTCAAATAACATTGTCTTTTTATCTTCTCCCAATTTAACCACAAAGACTCCCGTACATAATGTCTTCTAAAATAACCCTGTGTTTTAGTTCCCTTATACCATAAGAAAGCATGCCAACCCAACAGCAAATCATGCCCTTCTAATGTCAACAACCTATGTTTCCTTAATGTTATCCATTCTTTGACCCACATCAAATTTGCAGCTTGATAATACAATTCCCAATTAGGCAGACCAAAACCTCCTCTAATTCTAGCATCTTGCAAAAGCTTTAGCTTTATTCTCGCTTTTTTACCTTGCCATATAAACTTCAACATAATTTTATTTAGATCTTCAAAATAGTCTTTTCCAAGCCTTATTGGTATTGTTTGAAACAAAAATAATATTCTAGGTAAGATATTCATCTTGATTGTTGAAATTCTCCCTATTAATGACAATTGCAAGTTTTCCCACTTCTTCAAATCTGTAGCTGTCTGTTGTTTAAGTTTAATATAATTATCCTCCTTTAATGTGCTACATCTTGTTGTCAAATATATCCCCAAATACTTAACCTTATTTGTAACTTGAATTTTCAAAAGATCTGCCAATTCTTCTCTCTGTCTCAATAACATATTCTTTGTCAAAATCTTTGTTTTATCTTTGTTTATTTTCAAACCAGCCACCTCCCCATATGACTCTATCCTTTCCAGTAACTTTGGAGCTGTTTCAATCGGATTTTCCAAAATAAAAGCTAAATCATCAGCAAAAGCTTGTAGCTTATATTCTTCCTTCTTAATTTTCATTCCTTTTATGCTTTTATCATCCCTAATATTTCTATTCAAGACTTCCAAGGTCAACACAAATAGCAAGGGAGATAGGGGGCATCCTTGTCTTGTGCCTTTTCTTATATTAATAAGATCTGTAAGTTCCCCCTCCATCATTACCCTTGCTGTCTGTTTATTGTATATAGCTTCTATTGCTTGAATAAATTTTTTGGCAAAACCCATCTGCTCCAATAATAATAACATAAATCTCCAATTCACGTTGTCAAATGCTTTTTGAGCATCTAAGAATATCAAAGCCATTTGTTTTTCAGGATGAGCCTCATAATATTCCAAAGTATCCAAGATTACTCTCATATTGTCTCTAATTTGTCTCTTTGGCAGAAATCCATTTTGATCTGAGTGGATAAAATTGTTTAAATATTTTTTAAGTCTTTCTGCTAAAATTGAAGCAAAGATTTTATAGTCTGCATTCAATAAAGAAATAGGTCTATAATTCTTAATTTGCAATGGGTCAGTCTCTTCCTTTGGTATAAGTGTAATATAAGCCTCTGACCATGTTTTAGGTATCATCTTTTTTAACATAACTTCATTCATAACTTCTAACAATGGGATGCTCAATAGTTCTTGAAATGTTTTATAGAATTCTACTGGAAGCCCATCTGGGCCCGGAGCTTTCCCATTATTTTGTCTCTTAAATGCTTCATTTAGTTCCATCATTGTTATATTGCTTTCTAGCATTTCTTCAGTCTCTTTAGGTATCTTTGGTAGATTAGCTTCCTGTAAATACTGTTTAACTTTTCCTTCATCAATATTCTCTTGTTTATATAATTGCCCATAAAAATCTCGGATAATTTCTTTTTTCTCCTTATTTCCATAACAAACTTGGCCTTGTTCATCTATTAACTTCAATATTTTTCTTGATTCCTTCTCTTTTCTCAATTTATATGCTAGCCATCTACCTGGTTTATTTGCATCTTCAAAATAATTCTGTTTAGAGTTTCTAATTTTCTGTGCCAATTCTTCTTTCTCTATTAAATCCATTTTATGTTTAATTATATCCAGCTTCAATTTAATATCCTTTTTCTGTGGCATTTTCTGTAATTCTTTTTCAAGAATTTTATACTCATTTTCCAAGGCCTTAGAAGCTTGCCTTTTCCTAATGTTCTTTTTTCTTGTATAATCTATTATCAAACCTCTAGCATATGCCTTCATAGTGTCCCACACATTTTGCATTGAAGTATCCTCTTTTTTATTTTCTCTAAAGAAAAAAGCCAATTCCTTCTCCATCCATTGTGTAAAATCTTTCTCCTTTAAAATAGTATTATTTAATGTCCATCTCGATCTTTTTTTTTGTCCCTTCCATTTAATTGTCATTGGGCTATGATCTGCCCATGTACTTATTTCAATGCTTGTTTCTTTAATATTAGATATTAGTTCTGTTGAGATCCAAATCATATCTAATCTGGACCATGATAAATGTCTATTTGAATAAAAAGTATATTGTTTAGCTTTAACGTTTCTTTCTCTCCAAATATCTTTTAAAGTTAATTCATCTGTCATTTTAAAAAAGGACCTTGGGAGAGCCTTTCTATTTTGCTTTGTTGTTGTTGCTATATAGTCCAGTTTATTGTCCACAATTCCATTAAAATCTCCCATCATAATTATATTAACATAGTCCAGTCCAATTATTTTCATGTGCAGTTTTTTATAAAACTCTTCTTGTTTATCATTCGGAGCATAAATTGCAATCAAGAGTATTTTTATGTTATTATCCATTATTTCTACCATTAATACCCTTCCATCTTCATCCGAGTAAATCAATTTTGCTGGAATAGCCTCTTTAATATATAAAACCACACCTCTTTTCTTACATTGAGTCAAAGAGGTAAATATTTTCCCTAATTTTGGCTGTAATAACAATTGTTCATGTTGTTTTTTAATATGAACTTCTTGTAAACAAATTATATCAAATTTTAATTTCTCTAATTTATGAAAAATTTTCCTTCTCTTAACAGCTGAATTAAGTCCGTTTATATTCATTGTAATCAGTTTTTTTTCCTCCATGATTATGCTTTATATTTAGATCTAACAGCTCTCGTGGGTCTCACTTCACGCTGTTCTTTATTATCAATCTGTCCCCCTATTGCTCCTTTCTCTTTTTCAGTCTCCAGTTGTTCATCTTGAAACACAATTAATGAAGTCTCCTTCTCTGCTTCCTCTCTTCTTCCTCCAAAAAATTCTGCTTGAAAAAGTTCTGCTTTCTCAATTGAGTCAATTCTATATCTCTGCTCTTGCCACGTAAACATTAATCCTTCTGGAATCAGCCATCTATAATTCACTTCATTTTCCAATAGTATTTTGGTCAGAAATTGATATTCTCTTCTCATCTCTCTCACTCTTCTAGGTATTTGTTTCAAAACCACAACCTCTTTACCCTTGTATTTCAGTGTTTTCTCTCTTGCTACTTGTAATATTTGCGTTTTAATGGATTTTTTGGTAAATCTAATATGAACTTCCCTGGGTAATTTGTTTCTCATCGCATATCTTGTATAGACTCGATATATCTCATCTATTCCATCCATCATCTTTTCCTGTGTAATTTCCAAAGCATCTGCCAAAATTTCTATCATTACCGCTGCCAGATTTTCTCCTTTTTCCTCCTCTATATTTTGAAATCTGAGGTAAAATTCTGACCTTTCCATCTCCCACCTCAGCATCCCACCTTTTTCTTGTTCGACCGCTGTTAATCTACTGTCAATATTTTCAATCTTCTTCTCTCTTTGTTTTCCTTCTTCCTCAATTTTTTGGAATTTCTCCTCATACTTAACCATCATTTGTTTAATATTTTCCACTTTTTCATCAGTCTTCTCTATTCTTTGTTCAATGGTGTCTGATTTTGTCTTGAGATCTTGAATTCCTTGAATAATCATCTGTAACTGTAAAGATATTTTTTCTTGTTCCTTATCTTGCTTCAACATTGTCTGAATTAAACGTTGTCCTCCAGCTGGTGGGGAAGCAGAGGTAGAAGCAGCAATGCCAGATGGTATTAGTTTCTTGCTCATTTCAATGTTTGCAAAACTTCAAATTCTTCTTAACTTTTAACCCAACTGGTAGGGCAGCCAATTATAATCCAAAATGGAGAACTCCAATAGTAAAAAACACGAAACCAAAGAGGAAACAGAAAAAAAAGAAGAGGAATTAATTAGCATTGTTCTATCATTTTGAAAGTTTTGACCCTAATGTAATAGTCAATTTCTACTCCAAGTTTTTATCCGCTCTTTTATTTCTCTATTATATTGTACTGTACAGCGCCCCTCTGTGAGGGAAATGGGTGGTTTAGAAATACAAACTATAAATAAAGATAAATAAATAATATGTAGCTTATTTCTTTCAGCACGACAACTTGCATAAATGTGGCTGTCAGCTGAAGCTCCATTCAAAATCCAAGAAAGAAAACCTTAGACTCCACTGCTATAGAAAAAAGTACTTTTACTGAAATTTGAAGTGGTAGAGGAAATCAGAAGAAATACAAGATCTGAGGCAATAGGAATGAAAAATCACATATAGAAAGTTATCCCATGTTCCCATCCCCAATAGTTCAAACTGGCCATCCAATCTGAGGTGTGTATAATGTCATGTGGGTTCAGGTCAGGAATAGGATCCGGCTGGCATAACAACCGGTTCGGGAAGCACACGCATGCACGTCAAATGTGTGCTATATGCACGTGTGCCCTACCAGCTCCAGCAAGCATTTACCTTCTTCAGCTGATGAGTGGTACTCAGCTGTGCCAAGCAAAGCAGATGAGGAGGAAAAGGCAGCCACTAAAGGACAGTCTGGAGCCCAGGCGAATGGGTGGGGCCAAACAGCAGAACAAAACCTGGCCCCAGCGAACAGGTTCGGTGTCAGCGGCTCTTCAGAGCTACCAGGTCTATAGAACTGGACTGAAGCGGTAGGATCCCACCCCTGCTTCATGTGGTGTTTCGCACATCTGGCATGCCAAGACAGTTGGCCTTGGCCTACAGAGACAAGAGGCTACGTTTGCACGGTAAGCAAGTGAGCATAACTAAGAAAGCATCCCAACACCATCCTCCAGCACTTTTCCCACCCCCCAAGCCCAATTATTCCCCTCCCCCATTTCTATGGCAGCCAGAAAGAGAACTAGCAGAAGAAGGATTTGGGGAGGCTGACAGTGGCATTTGGGTTTGTGTTAAGAATGATACAGAGAGCCCTTGAGCTACAATCATGAGGGTAGTGACCGTTGAAAGTTATAATGACACGAAAAAAAGTGACTCACAACTGGGACTCACAAATGATCAAACTTTGTGGTTCTGGCAACTGGCATGTACTTACAACGGTTGCACTGTCCCAGGATCATGTGATCCCCTTTTGTGATCTTCCCAGCTGGTTTCCAACAAGTGAAATCAATGGGGGATGCTGGATTTGTTCAACAACCATGGGATTCACTTAACTTGACCACTTTAAGATTTGTGGACTTCAACTCCCAGAATTCCTCCTCCAGTCATGTTAGCTCAGGAATCCTGGGAGTTGAAGTCTACAAGTCTTAAAGCTGTCAAGTTTGAAGACCCCTTAAGTGATTCACTTAATAGCCATGGCAAATGAGATCATAAAATCAGGAGAGCCTTAACAACCGCCTCACTTAGCTACAGAAATTCTGCTTCCATTTGTAGTTGTAAGCTGAGAACTACCTGTATTATAAAAGGCCTTAATTTGATTACTGAATTAACTCATAGGTTTGGATAATCCACTATACCTTAAACTAATAAAAGTCTAAATTAGCATAACATGCTTGTTGTAGAATACCTTATGCCACCAGACTCGAAATTCTAGACCTAGAAAACCTAGAACTACGCCGCCTTTGGTCCGATCTAAGTATAGCATATAAAATCATACATTGCAATGTCCTACATGTCAATGAATACTTCAGCTTCAACCATAACAACACAAGAGCACACAATAGATACAAACTCAAGGTTAACCGCACCAAACTTGATTGCAGGAAATACAACTTCAGCAACAGAGTGGTCAATGTGTGGAATACTCTACCTGACTCTGTGGTTTCTTCCCCAAACCTCAAAAACTTTAACCTTAGACTTTCTACTACTGACCTACAAAGTTAGTTACGACCCTCGCCCCACCCCTGGGAGTCTGACAGCCAATGGGATACATTTCTTACACAGGTGCAGGAAACACTAAGATGGGGCCCAACAGAGGGTATAAAACCCAGGCACTTTCAGCATCTCGGCCCTTCCTTCTTTGGAGCTCCAAGGCATGTGATCCTGTCCACCATTAAACCATCTTTCCAAACAATCTCCATGTTTCTAGCATCTTTTTCCCCATGTGGAACTGAACCCAGAAGGATAATTCTTCCAACGCAGGTTAACAGAACATCCCCAGAAATTAACTCAGGTTTCATTTTGTGCGCCTTGTACCACTCCCTTGCAAAACCCCAGATTTGTTTTCTTCTACCCTGTTTCCCTTCCTGGCTATTAAATCCTGCATGCTCAGCAAACCTCCTTGGAACCCCATATGTAGAGCGGCAAGCATCTGCAAAGTATATCTTTGGAATCCCTAGCCACAATTATCTTCCAGAGGTTGTAAAAACACCCCCAAGGGACTGCTATTATCTGCTGATAATGGAAGGAAAGGGAGGGTTGATTCAGGATTAGCTGGAGATCCTCCCAATAATACAAATAGCTCTGCAGGGATCGGGAGAATCAAGGAGCTCTTTCTTGCCAAGGAATGTGGAAAGTGATTATATCCAAGTATGAATTTCTCCATGGGGAAACGGAGCCCTAATTAAGAAGACTTGTTGGAATACCGGCAGCTCCACCTTCCTTATAAAGTTGGCTATTGTTCATTTTGTAAAGCAATTACGAGATGGACATTTATTTATTTATTAGAGGCTTGCTTGCCTTAAATTGCCTTATGCTCTGAAGCTGGAAGACTCCCAAATGGATAAAAACCCTTCATTCCAAGCAATCTAAGGTAAACCCGTGGTATATCAAGCAATTAAAAGCTACAACAAAGTTAAAACATGCATTCAAATCAAAATAGAGTGTCTGTTTATAACAACAACAACAACAACAACAACAACAACAACAACAACAACAACAACAACAACAACAACAACAACATGCCAGCAAAAATAGACTTGATCTCCAAAGTTTGACAGGAGAACATACTGGAGCCAGGAACCAGTCTGGTTTAGGGTTTAAGGCGCCGGTTGGAAACAAGTAGACTGTGAGTTCTAGTCTCACCTTAGGCATGAAAGCCAGTTGGGTGGGTTTGAGACAATCACTAGGAGACAGTGAATTCTAGTCCTGCCTCAGGGTTGAAAACCAGTTTAGTGGCTTTTTGAACAGATTAACAGAATTGGAAGGGATCTTGCAGATCATCCAGTCCAACCCCGCTCCCAAGCAGGAGACCTTACACCATTCCTGACAGATGGCAGTCCAGTCTTTTCTTGAAAGCCTCCAGTGATGAAGCTCCCACAACTTCTGAAGGCAACTTCTGTTCCATTGATTGATTGTTCTCACTGTCAGGAAATTTCTCCTTATTTCTAGGTTGAATCTCTCCTTGATCAGTTTCCATCCATTATTCCTTGTCTGGCCTACAGGTGCCTTTGAGAATAGCTTGACCCCTTCCTTTCTATGGCAGCCTCTCAAATATTGGAACAGTACTACGATGTCTCCCCCGGTCCTTCTCTTCACTAGACTAGCTAGGCCCAATTTCTGCAACCATTCATCATAGGTTTTAGTCTCTGTTGTGTCCGCGAAATGATGCCAGGAGTCGGTGACTTCAAATCATGCTCTTTTATTTAAAGTAGGAACCGAACTGGGGCAAAGGAAAAAGTTCACGGCTTTTATTCCTTTAGCCGCGGCAGCCGCGGCCAATGGCACCACTTTAAATCTCCCGCGATTCGAATGGATCAATCGTGGGAGATTCTTAGTGAGCCAATCAGCGCGGCTCGCCTGACCAATCAGAATGCCCCGCGCTTTGGCCAATCAAAGCGCGGGGATCTCAAGAATGCTAATTAGGGACAGAACACCCTCCAGTCTCCTAATCATCCTGGTTGCTTTTCTCTGCACTTTTTTTAGAGTTACAATCAACCAATGGGACAGAAATTGCCCTCGGAAGTTGTGGGAGCGCCATCACTGAAGTCTTTCTAGAAGAGATTGGACTGCCATTTGTCAGAAATGGTGTAGGGTCTCTTGTTTGGGAGATGATCTGCCAAGTCCCTTCCATCTCTGTTAATCTGTAATCCATTACACAGCCTGCTTCCATCATGGCTTCTGTCACCCTTTTCTCATTTATTTTCTATTTTCAAGAAAGATCTACAGAAGTATCTTCCAAAGTATTTATAATTAACAATTCCCATAGAAGAGAATCTATGCAGTTGAGGGTTGAATTGTGGAGTCCCTGGACCTCTCTGAGCTTTATGTTTTTGCTTGCAGACGTTTCATTACCCAACCAGGTAACATCACCCATGGATGTGAGTGTCGGGTTTGCTCTTTATTTATATTACAATAGCTTGCCCTGCCATTGTTGGTGCAGGTGTGCTTATCTCCTTGGCAATTCCTTGATCAGAGTACTGTTTTCTGAATATTTGTCTGGTGTTAATCCCTGCTTATCTCAGTGTACAGGGTGCAGGGGAGGATGTATTCTGTTCTTTTTGTTTCCTCCTTAGCTTTTTTGTGTCTTTTAAATGTGTAAAATCTCTATAAAGGAATTAGCAGTTGTCTTTTCACATTCTTTGAACCTCCTAAGTCCAACATAAAAAAGTTGAAGATTTAAGTTGCTTGGTACTCCTTCAAATATTTTAAGGTGCCTTTGAGGGTTGGTCTGATAGGTAGATAAGCCATGAATATACCAAAAATGTGGTAACTTAGAATAATAATACTTATCTGCGCACAAAGATAATAAAATAATGCAAGGGATAGCTTTAGGTCCTTTCCAACTAGTAACTGATGTTTTCTCCATACCCAGCCAATATCCAGGTAGTAACAAAAACCTTCTACATGACAGTTATTTTGTCCCAATCGTGATTGGATGGCTCTTGATGATGTTATAAATGATTGCTGTTGGCATGACCCTAGACAATATCCCAGTGAATATTGACTTTCCCTGGCAAGAAATGATGAGAATCAAATAACAGCTGGCATTTTGAAGAGGACCTAAAGGAAATAAATTCCTTATCATTGGAAAAGTATATTTTATCCGATGTCTTGTTGACTGTAGCGTTGTCTTGGCCAGCCTTGTGTTTAAATCCTAATATATAGGTCGCCCTCGTCGTACAATCATGATTCAGTCCCAAATTTCTGTTCCTTAAGCTAAATAGTGGCTAAGTTTTGTCCCATTTTACGACTTTCCTTTCCACCGTTGTTAAGTGAATCGCTGCCATCATTACATTAGTCACATGATTGTTATGTTAGTCAATGAGTATGTCTTCCTCGTTGACTTTGCTCGTTAGAAGGTTGCAAAAGGGGATCAAGTGATCCCAGAACACTGTGATCCTGTTTTTCTGAAAATACCTGAAGTGACGAAACGGGGCTAGTTTTTGGCCTGCAAAGCTTGCAGAAGCCTGCAGAAGCCTTCCTCAAGCCTTTGGGAGGCCGAAAAAGGCCTCAAACTAGCTGAAAATCAGCTGTGAGGCAGTGCAGGTAAGGGGGTGGTGGTGGGGGATTACACGCGCCTGTGTAGGGGGGATGGGGGCAGTGGGCATTGCCTTCTGGGTGCTGGCACATGAGCAGGAGCTTGCAATCACATGCACGATTTTTGGCACAGGAACCCAAAAAGGTTAGCCACTACTGCTTTATACCATTCTGGACAAATGGCTGTCCACTTAATGCAATGAACTTCTCACAGAATAACAGAGTTTCAAGGCACCTTAGAGGTCTTCTAGTCCACCCCCCCCCCTCGTTCAAGGAAACCACTTGCTCAGGAAACCTGCTCTACCACTGCTAAGGAAACCCTATACCATTTCAGACAAATCATTGTCCAATCTCTTCTTTGAAAATCCCAGTGTTGGAGCATTTAAAATTTCTGGAGATGTCTATGGAGATTCTCAATCATCCAGGTCATGGTTGTCCCAAAGGTGGTTTTTCAAGAGGCATCTGGATTTTCCTAGAAGATGTTTTGCTTCACATCCCAGAAGCTTCTTTAGCTCTGACTGGATGATGGGGAATCATCCCCAAGTGCCTGCATTGTGTTGCTGTGCGGTGTCTTTGGAGCCCACTAGTCTGGATCTACTTAAAAGAACCAGTTACACTTCCAAATAAAATGATTAGAAAACATTCCGACTCCTTAGTATTTTTGGTCGACACAAAAGATGTTGAGCCTCTAAAGAGTGCAAAGAAGAGCAACAAAGATGATTAGGGGACTGGAGGGCAAGACATATGAAGAACGGCTGCAGGAACTAGATATGTCCAGTCTTATGAAAAGAAGGGCTGGGGTGGCATGAGAGCAGTGTTCCAATATGTCAGGGGTTGCCGCAAAGAAGAGGGAATCAAGCTATTCTTCAAAGGACCTGAAGGAAGGACAAGAAGCAATGGGTGGAAACTGATCAAGGAGAGAAGCAACTTAGAACTAAGGAGGAATTTCCTGTTCTGACCCAAGACTTGTTCAAATCAAACAAACACAAAGTATGTATAAAAGCAAACCGTTTTAATGCGCACTGTGAATTCTGTGCATTCACAGCCAAGAATCATTCAAAACTAATTGTCCCAGATGAGAGCAAGCCCTTTCAAGGTTGTGAAAGGCTGCCAAGAACAAAAGAGTAATTGCAGATAAATAGCCAACACCAGAAGTTTCAAAAAAAACAAACAAACAAACTGGAGAAGGCAGGGCTTCAACAAGGACTCTGAGCATAAAGAATTTCTTTGCTTCATGCAAAGAAGCCAACCCTGAAGGCTGGCTTTTATCCTTTATGGAAGGGGCCATCACCTTCCAGCCTTAGTCCCAAGTCGCCCGTGCTGCTTCAGCTGGTCTTTCCTTCGAGCAGCCCTGCGCACACGTGCATTCGACACAGGCTCCTTCCTCAGGACCTCTTTCTCACTGCTGCCAGCCTCTACAACCTCTGAAGGCAGCACTCCACTCTCTGATAGTCCTGGCCCCATCCCTGCAGCACACGCAGGCCCCTCATCCAAGTCCTCGCTCTCAGAGAACTCAGCCATCTGCACCTCCCGCCGGCGAACCACAACATTTCCTGACAAGGAGAACAGTTAACCAGTGGAACAACTTGCCTCCAGAAGTTGCAAATGCTCCAACACTGGAAGTTTTTAAAAAGATGTTGGATAACCAGTTGTCTGAAATGCTGTAGAGCTTCCTGCCTAAGCATGGGGTTGGACTAGAAGACCTCCAAGGTCCCTTCCAACTCTGCTGTTCTTAATATCCTTGCTGTGTTCAGAAACTAACAGCAGTCCTCCCTCTGGTCCGCCACTTACGCGAGAGCGCCAATCGCTCCCATTGGCTGATGCCATTTGACAGCCGGCTATAAAAGGGAGCTGTCAAACGGCATCAACTGTCACCGCCAGCTGGCTGTCAGTTAGCCGCGGCAACCCTTTATTCATTGGAATAAAGTTTGTTAGCTTCAGCCTGGCTCCGTCTCAATCTGTAACCGCCGCTCTACAACACTGGCGACGAGGGTGGGATGCAGCAAGGACGACCAGGTGAGACAACTGAGCCGAAGTCACAGTAAGAAAGAGCTGAAGCCGCTACGAGCTGAACAAAGTCACCGCCGCCGGCGCTCTCCAAAGAGCGCGAACTTTAAAGCTCCCCAGCTGAGGAGCCAAACGCCGCTTGACAGGTGCAGCCAGAAACGTTTTTCTAAAAGCGAAAATTCGAAGTTCCCTCAGTCGAGGAAACTGATGCTGCCACTCTAATGGCCTCAAACCTGACCTCCCCTCACTTTCAGCCGGGGCAGAGACATAGGAATCATATATGAACAGATTCGAATGCTTCCTAAATGCCATTGATTTGTCTGAAGCCACTGACCTGAGGAAAAGGTCCTATTTTTTAAGCTTCTGTGGGGCTACAGTTTTTGAGCCTCTGCACTAGTGTCCCCACATTCTATAAAGGCTATTCCCTGGGATGAGTTGAGGGAAATCTTGTCAAACCATTATTCCCCCAGACCCTCTCAGATAGCTAGGAGATTGGCTTTTAGGAGGAGAGTTCAAAATGAAGGGGAAACTGTGATCAGTACATGGCAGCCTTAAGGTCAGCTGCCATACACTGTGGATTTCGGGATTACCTTGAGGACATGCTGCTTGACCAAATTGTGGGAGGAGTTAGGGACCTAAAGCTACAGAGGTGGTTACTGGCTAAAAAAGATTTAACCCTATCCTTAGCTATTGAGGAAGCTCACGCTGCTAAGCTGTCAGAGCTGTCACCAGCTGACATTCAGGGAAACACCTCAAAGCAAGGGCATGCTACAATCCACTATGATGAGGTCTCCCAAGAAGAAGAAGCACCTCTTGAGGTAAACCGCCTCACACGTCCAACCCCCCAACCCCCCGAGCCATCTTAGAAAAACAACAGCCAGACAACCAAACAGCAACTCCATTGTATAAGCTGCAGGGGTAACCACCATAGATCAACTTGCAGGTTCAGAAACGTTATCTGTCTGAACTGCCAGAAGAGAGGGCACATAGCCAGGGTTTGCCAAGCCGAGCAGGCCTCCACTCAAAGACCTCAAGTTTCTGCCTCCTTCCAAAGGCAAGTTGAAAATTGCTACACGTGTTACCATGTAGACAATACCACCCCTAGGTCTAACAAAATAAGCATTTCTCTTTTTATAGAAGGTAAGCCCTGCCAGATGGAGGTGGACATCGGGTCAGCCCTCTCCATCATCTCCTGGGCCACTCTGAAGAAGTTGCTATCTTCGCTCTCAAAGAAGAAGCTGATCAACTGCCACCTGATTCTTCAGGACTACCAGGGAAAGACCATTCCAGTCCTGGGTAAGGGAAAATTCCTCATTCAATTCCAAAACTTTAGAGGTTACTTACCACTGGTGGTTGTAGATGGTGCCCTTCCTAGCTTGCTAGGACTAGACTGGTTCCCTGCCTTAGGCCTTAACATTACAGGGATTCATTCTGTGGTAAATTCTGAAGTAGATGCCCTCTTCAGGGACTACTCTGATGTTTTCAGCAATGAACTAGGTTGTTATTCAGGCACCCCTATATCTTTCGATGTGGGCCCACAGCCATCCCAATTCGCTTAAAACCGCAAAGGGTACCTTTCGCCATTCAGCCTAAATTGGATGCAGAATTAGACAAACTTATTAAACAAGGGGTGCTGGAACAGGTAGATTTCGCCAAGTGGGAAATGCCCATAGTCACCTCCTTAAAAAAAAGGATGATAGCGTGAGAATTTGCGCTGACTATAAAACGTCCCTCAACCGTTTCCTACAAATTAGTGCATATCCAGTACCTGTAATCCAACACCTGCTACACTCTTTTGAGCCAGGCTTAATTTTTGCAAAGTTAGACATGTCCCAAGCATATCAGCAATTTCCCGTGGAACCAACACACGGCTGACTTACAAACTATAGTTACACACAGGGGCGCTTTTAGATGTAAACGTTTACAGTTTGGGGTTAGCGTAGCCCCAGGCATTTTTCAATCTCTCATGGAAAGAATCCTCCAGGGCTTGCCGGGCTGGTTCCATACTTTGATGACATTTTAGTCTCTGCCACCAACAAAGCACAATTATTACTTAGAGTGAGGTCTGTCCTTGATAGGTTTAAGCAAAACAGGCTTAAATTGAAAAAAGACAAATGCACCATTGCCACCAAACAAGTGGACTTCCTTGGTTATCAAATTGACGCCTCTGGAATTCACCCCATAGAAACTAAGGTTAGAGCTATCCATGAGGCAACCACACCCTCTAACAAAACTGAATTGCAGGCCTTTTTAGGACTCCTGAATTTTTATGCATCTTTCCTGCCCCACAAGGCCTCTGTAGCTGAACCCCTACATAGGCTTCTAGATAAGAAGGCCCCCTGGCACTGGGGACAGAGAGAAGCCAACGCTTTCCAAGCAGTAAAGTCTCTTTTAACTTCAAATGCTATGTTAATCCAATTTAACCCAAACCTGCCCCTGGTGTTAGCCTCAGATGCCTCACCCTTTGGCATAGGAGCAGTATTGAGCCATAGGCTCCCAAATGGATCTGAGGCACCCATTGCTTACTTTTCAAGAACATTCTCTGCTGCAGAGAGGAACTATAGTCAGATCGATAAGGAGGCCTTAGCAGCTGTAGCTGCTGTAAAAAAAATTCCACGAGTTTCTCTATGGCCATTGTTTTGAACTTGTAATGGATCACAAGCCACTTTTGGGACTTTAGCTGGTGATAAGCAAACACCACAGGTGCTCTCACCGAGAATGACCAGATGGACTCTGTTCCTGGCCGCTTACTCATACACACTGGTACATCGCCCAGGGAAGAACCTGTGCCATGCAGATGCCCTCAGCAGATGCCCCCTGCCTACACCAGTCAAAGACCCAGCTCCCATCCACACAACCTTCAACTGCAATGCACTTGACCTGCCAGTCTCAGCTATGGATATTGCTGCCCACTCTAAAAGGGACCATGTGATTTCCCAAGTCCTGGATTGGGTGGGGAGGGGGGGGGCTGATATTCAGTATGCCCCATGCCATTTAAGACCCGCAGGCAGGAGTTGTCTTCACTACAGGGCTGTCTGTTATAGGGGACAAGGGTGGTCATACCACCCACCTTGCAAGAACAAGTTTTAAAGGCATTGCACAAGGGTCACCCTGGCATCGTGAGGATGAAGGCCTTGGCCCGCAGCTACATCTGGTGGCCAGGATTGGATGCCTGGATTGCCAACTGGGTAAACACATGCCAGCCCTGCCAGGCAACGAGAGCAGCCCCACCAACAGCTGCCCCAACCAGATGGGAGGATACAGGGGGCCCTTGGGCCAGGCTGCATATTGACCTGGCTGGCCCTGCGCAGGGGAGGACATTTTTGGTTGTAGTAGACTCATTCTCCAAATGGACTGATGTGGCTTTGCTACCATCCACCACAACACTGGCTGTTACAAGGGCCTTGACCAGACTGTTCGTTACACATGGACTTCCTGACACCTTAGTTTCAGATAATGGCCCCCAATTCAGTTCTAATGAATTCGCCATCTTCACAGCCAACCTGGGCATCAGACACGCCCTCACAGCCCCCTTTCACCCTGCAAGCAATGGGATGGCTGAGAGAGCTGTTAGGTCTATGAAGGAAGTTTTGGCAAAGCTGGGCCAAGCAGACTGGCACTCCAAGCTGTCCACTTACCTACTCACTCAACATGCTACTCCATGCCCCACCACCAACAAGTCCCCTGCAGAACTTTTGATGGACAGATGCCTCAGAACCACCCTGGACAGGTTGCACCCCCACTACGCTCCCAGCACACCACTGGCTTCTGACAGCCATGCCAGGGAATTCGCCCTGCAAGACCTGGTGTATGCCAGGACCTATGCAGGGCATCCCTTATGGCTGCCAGGGCAAATAGTCTCTGTTACAGGACCCAGGTCTTACAGAATCCTCCTGGAGGACAGTCAAGTTTGGAGAAGATACGTGGATCAGCTAAGGAGATGTTGGAAGAGGCCTGCTGCAGAAATCCCGGTCTACAACCGCCGGATGACCTGGTCTACCCAACGCCTGCCGCAGCCGACCTGCTGGAGGACCTGGTCTATCAGCTGCCCGACAACCCGATCTACCAGCTGCCACGAGAGGACTCACCCAAACAGCAGCCAGACAGCAGGACTCGGACATCCGATGACCCTCTGCAAGCTCCTGACGCCACCCAAAGAGAATAGGACTTGGTGGCAGCTGACAAACCCCAGGAACTGTGAAGATCAGGCCGCGAGCGAAAGCGGCTGTCCCAGCTGCAGGACTACGCATGCTTGTGGCTAGGGGAAAGGAGTGCTGTGTTCAGAAACTAACAGCAGTCCTCCCTCTGGTCCACCGCCTACACGGGAGCGCCGATTGCTCCCATTGGCTGATGCCGTTTGACAGCCGGCTATAAAAGGGAGCTGTCAAATGGCATCAGCTGTCACCGCCAGCTGGCTGTCAGTTAGCCTCGGCAGCCACGGCAACCCTTTATTCGTTGGAATAAAGTTTGTTAGCTTCAGCCTAGCTCTTTCTCAATCTGTAACCGCCGCTCTACAACAATCCTTATTTATTAATGAAATTACTCCCAATATTACAAATGAATATGCTCTTAGTTAGCCAGCAGAGATTTTCCATCGCGAGAGAATGCAGAATACAATCATCGGTTGAGGTGTTCAAATGAAGACTTTGATCATATAATATTCATAATGCACTTTAACACTGCAGCTTCAATGCAGCTTCTCTTCCTTTCAAATGCTGACATCTAGATTTTGCTAAAGTGTTTTTATTTCATCTTTTTCTGTTTCATTTCGAACCAGCCACACAAGAAAGAGACTCACTTTCCTTTCAATTGTGATTTCCACACTGTCTCTATTTAGAGACTCTGTGAAGGGAGGATGAATATGATAACCCTACAGGAACACAAGGAAATCAAAGAATGTCCCGAGCTTTTGTTATAGCTGATTTTTTATTTTATTTCTTTCAAATTGTTTCTGCAATGTGCATCAAAGCTGCAGCAAGGTGAGAATCTCTCTGCATCACTCAGACAGAGGGTAGTGTTATGACAGTCTTTGACTTAAAACATTTCATTTAGTGACTGCTCAAAGTTACGATGGCACTGAAAAAAGTGACTTATGGCCATTTTTCACACGTACAAGTTTTGCAGAATCACCATGGCCACGTGTTCTAAATTCAGGTGCTTGCTGTTGTGGTTTGCCAGCAGCCTGTGCAGACAGCAGCGGAATTGGACAATGGGAAAGAAAGGGGACCAGTCAGGGAGTCTGGAGAGGACTCGGATGAGGGTCCTGCATCTGATGCAGAGATGGGGCCAGGACCATCTGGGAGTGGGGTGCGGACTCTGGAGCCTCTGGAGTCTGGCGGCAGCAAGGAAGAGGAACAAAGGGAGCCTGTTCCCAGCACGTGTGCGCACAGAGCTGCTAGAAGGCGAGAGCAGCTGAAGCAAAAGGGGAAACTCAGGAGTAAGACTGGGAGATGATTGCCTCTCCCATAAGGGAAAGATGGTGAAACCTTTGCAGGAAGCAAAGTCATTTGTTTGGTTCAGATTCATTCTTTCTTGGTTTGTGTTCCAGTTCATTTGATACTTCTGTTATTGGCAGCACTTCACAGAAAAGAAAGGTGGGTGCTTATCTCGAGGGGCTGTTTGAGATTCATTACCAGCTGGGAATGAAAATAATTCCCAGCATTGCAATAAAACAAGATTTGTTTTTAAAATAAACGTGTGCGTGATTACGGTTTAGAAAGCCTTGATCAGAACACTTGCCAATGGGTTCATATTTACAATGGTTGCAGTATCTCAGGGGCACGTGCTCCCCTTCTCACAAGCAAAGTTAATGGGGAATCCAGATTCACTTAATGACCATGTGACTAACTTTACAACTGTAATGATTCACTTAACAATTATGGCAAGTCAGATTCACTTTTTAAAAAAAATAATTTTTATTCTTTAAAAACAAAAAATACAAAAATCTCATTTCCATTAACAGTTATTGTGTCATTGTATATACATGTTTCTTATTTTGTGACTATACATTATTTTTATCCTTATCCTTCACCCATTCGTACTACCTTTCCCATGTTGCATAGTATTCTCGATCCTCTTTGCCTTTCAGTTCCATAGTGAATTTATTTAGTTCAGCACAGTCCATTATTTTTTGAATCATCTGGTGGTACTTTATCACTCTTCCAATTTTTTGCTAACGTGATTCTTGCTGCAGTTAAGATGTGTACAATAAGGTATCTTTTATCTTTACTCAAATTCCCTTTGATCATACCTAATAAAAACATTTCAAGTTCCAAATTCATTTTATATTTTTTTAATCTCAAAAAGCCATCTCTGTGTTTTCTTCCAGTATTTTTTGACCTCTATACATTGCCACTACATATGGAAAAATGTTCCTTTCTTTTGTTTGCACTTCCAGCATTCTGGTTTCAAGGTTGGATACATTTTCACCAGTTGTGCTGGCGCTAAGTGCCATCTACAAAACATTTTATATTGATTTTCTTTGAACACCGTTGACAAAGTCAGCTTCCAGTTCTCAGTCCAAGTCTTTTCCCACTCATCCAAATTTATATTATGACCCACATTTCTCACCCAGGCAATCATTGGTCCCTTAACAATTTCCTCCTCTGGTTCTACCTCCAGTAAATAATTATATGTTCGTGTTATAAATTTTATATCCTTGCCTGTCAAGATTTGGTCCAATTTTTGTAAATCTTTATCTATCCCTAGCTCCTTTACATCTTTCTTAAATTTAGTTTGAATTTGCAAATATACCCACCAGTCTAATATTATCCCTTGTTCTTTTTGTTTATCCTGTGTTTTTAATTCCCCCTGTTCATCTACCAATTCTTTATATCTAATCATTTTTTAAAATGTCTCTTGTATTTGGATATAATATAGCTTCCATGGGTGAGATCCAGTTTGGTCTTTTCAAATAATGCTTTTTTTTAATTTTCTCCCATGTTTATAAAAGTGAGTCCCTTATCAAATGTCTATTCACTTAATGACCATGTTACTAACGTAACTACATAACTACTATAGTGATATTTATTTTTATTTATTTTTTATTTTATTTGGTTTGTCAATTGCTTACAAGATAATAGGTATAAGTAAAAACATAGTTATGAATACATGGATACATATAAGAAAAATAAAAGAAACAAATATAAAACAGAGGGATCTGGACAGACTAGAATACTGGGCCATATTTAACAAAATGAAATTCAATGTAGAGAAAAGTAAAGTCCTACACAGGCAAGAAAAACCAAAAGGACACATATAGACTGGGTGAAGCCAGGCTCAATAGTAGTAACTGGGAGAGGGATCTTGGAGTCTTAGTGGACATCCAGCTAAATAGGTGCCAGTAATGTGCAGCGGCAGCCAAAAAAGCTAATGCAATCCTAAGTTTCATTAACAGAGGGATACAATCGAGATCAAGTGAGGTACTAATGCCACTCTATAAAGCCTTTGGGAGACCACACCTAGAGTCCTGCATCCAGTTTTGGTCACCACATTATAAAAAAGATGTTGAGACTCTAGAAAAGTGCAGAGAAAAGCAACCAAGATGATGAGGGGAATGGAGACTAAAACATACGAAGAACAGTTGCAAGAACTGGGCCTGGATAGTCTAGTGAAGAGAAGGACCAGGGGAGAAATGAGAGCACCTTCCAATATCTGAGGGGCTACCACAGAGAGGAGGGGGTCAAGCTATTTTCCAAGGCACCTGAAGGCCAAACAAGCAACAATTGATGGAAACTGATCAAGGGGAGATCCAACCTGCAAATAAGGAGAAATTTTCTGACACTAAGAACAATCAACCAATGGAACCAAAGTTGTCTTCAGAAATTGTAGGAGCTTCATCAATTGAGACTTTGAAGAAGAGACTGGACTGCCATCTGTAAGAAATGGTGTTGGGTCTCCTGCTTGGGTAGGGGGTTGGATTAGATTAGTGGTCACCAACTGGATGGAGAAGCTTATTGGATGAGAAGCAAAATGTATTCAAAGAAAATCCAGAAAGTCCACCTGCCTCTTGAAAAAAGCATTTTTGGGACAAACATGACTTGGATGACTGAGAATCTCCATAGACGGATGGAAAGTAACAAAGGAGAGAAGCAACCTAGAACTAAGGAGAAATTTCAATCAAGATCACATGAAGGTTTAGTATTGCTTTGCAAAGCCATAGTAACACCACGCTTGGAATATTGCATCCAGGTCTGGTCATCACAATACAAAACAGATGTTGAGACTCTGGAAAGAGGAACAAGCTGGGGTGGGATTCAAATTTTTTAACAACTGGATCTGTGGGCGTGGCTAGGTGGGTGTGGCCATGTGACTGGGTGAGCATAACTTCTATTTTTTTCCGCAGCAATGCTCCCTGGGTTTTTTGCCTCCATTTTGGGGTCTCCTGGGCCTCAGGGAAGCCTCGTGGGGGGTGTTTTTGCTCCCAGGAAGCTTCCCTGGGGCCCAAGAAGGCAAAAAACAGAGCACGGGGAGGCACAGCACCCAACCTTCACCCCCTCCCCACATGCCCCTTTTTGCCTCCTGGGCCTCAGGGAAGCCTCCTGGGCAAAGCAGTAAGACAGTGAGGGGAATTCCGGCACAGCTGATCATCGGAACAGCTGATCGTCAGGAAGGGGGGAAAAGAAATACCTTAAGGAGTGACTGGGAGGGGGAGAACGCAGTCAGCAATGTCGGGCGTGTGCAATAAGGACTGGCTGGATGGGCAGAGGAGGGGCGGGAAAGGGTGGGTGGAGAGGGGGGGGCAGCCAGGGGCATGATTTGCCAGTTCTCTGAACTGCGCACAATCATAACAACCGGTTCTATAGAACCAGTCCGAACCGATAGAATCCCACCCCTGTACTGGAGGCTAAAACATATGAAGAATGGTTGCTGGAAATGGGTATGTCTAGTTTGATGAAAACAAGGACTGGGGTGACATGATAGCAGTGGTCCCATATGTCAGGGGCTGCCACAAAGAAGAAGGAGTCAAGCTATTCTCCAAAACACCTAAGGGCAAAACGAGAACTATCAGATGGAAACTAGTCAGGGAGAGAAGCAACCTAGAACTAAGAAGAAATTTCCTGACAGTGAGAACAATTAATCAGTGGAACAACTTGCCTCCAGAAGTTGTGAATGCTCCAACACTTTTAAAGAAGAGACTGGATAACCATTTGTCTGAAATGATACAGGGGTTCCTGCCTGAGCAGGGGGTTGGACTAGAAGACCTCCAACTCTGTTATTCTGTTATGGGGGAAAATAGAAAGCATAACGTTCCCATTGGAGATATACCTGGTTGGTTTTCAGTGGAGCATTGCCTGCAATCCCAGGGCAAGGATGGAAGTGTGGTGATTTGTCGTCTGAGATACTTGGCTGGCCTTCAGAGGGGCTGCTCCACAGATTATTGAGTGCAAGATCCTGTTTACTTTTGTCTAATGACCATTCAAAGTTACAACAGCATTGGAAAAAAAGAGAACTATGACCATTTTTCACACTTACGACCATTGCAACATCCCCATGGTCATGTGATCAAAATTCAGATGCTTGGCAATGGGTTCATATTTAGGAAAATTGCAATGTCCTTGGGTCATGTGAACCCCTCTTGTGACTTTCTGACAAGCAAAGTGATTAGGGAAGTCAGATTCACTTAACAACTGTGTTACTAATTTAACAACGGCAGTGGTTCACTTAACCACTGTGGAAAATAAGGCAAAACTCACTTGACAAATGTTTCACTTCACAACAGAAATTTAGGCTCAATTGTGTCCTAGGCTTAAGCCTACCTCTATTCTCGGTATTTGCACCTCTTGTTTGTTTTTCTAAAACAAAATCAAGTATGTTTTTTGGCAGGACTACATTATTCAACCCTTGCCTTCAATATATAACAAGCAGAGGTGGTATTCAGCAGGTTCTGACCGGTTCTGGAGAATCGGTAGCGGAAATTTTGAGTAGTTCAGAGAACCGGCAAATACCACCTGTGACTAGCCCCGCCCCAATCTATTCTCTTCCTCCTGAGTCCCAGCTGATCGGCTGGGTCTTCTTTGGTTGCCCTGCACAGGAGAATGGAGCTGGAAAGTAGGCTAGTGGGGTGGGAAGGGAATATCCTTCCCCTGCCACACCCACAGAACTGGTAGTAAAAAAAAAAAATGAATCCCACCACTGACGATGGCCCATTTTTTTTTTGTGCACTATCCCACCACATATGTTTATATGTTCCAGCTTCTTTCTTGCACCTCTGTTTGATTTAATTTATATGGTGGTAGGTACCACCTCCATATCACTTTATATCCATTTTCCTTCACTCTAAGTGACATATTCTTATATACTCTTCTATTCCAAATATTTTTCCAATCATTATCATTTGTTTTTCCTAAATCTGATTCCCAAATTCATTTTAAACCTTTTGCCTTTAAAGATTGTCACTTTTAAAGCCCTTTATGGCTTGATCTGAGGGACCATCTTTTGCCAGTCATATCTACCTGATCCACTAGAGCGGGGAGGAAAAGAATGTTGTGGGTCCTATCCCCAAGGAAAATATACCTAGTGAGACCCAGAAGAAGGGCCTTCTCCAAGGTGGCTCCCTCTCTCTCGAACATCATCCTTCCATTAGATTAAAATGGCCCCCACTCTGGCACTCTTCCAGAAGGCGCTGAAGACCTGGTTCTGCCAGTGGGCCTGGGGAACCCAGAGCAGGAGGGAGCCCATTAAATGGCTCAGGTGAAGTGTTGTTGCCAGGGTGAAAGGCTGATTTTATAATATCAATTTATTATAGGACCTTTTCTTAGTTTTATTGTTTTTATATTCTGTTATATTTTTATATTATGTAAGCCATCTCGAGTTGCCATGAGAGAATAGGCGGCAATATAAATTTCCTAAAATAAAATTATAAATTCTACTCTATTCCTTGGGGGTCCTCAACTCCAACCCCCTGCTTAGGCAGGAAATCTTATAACTATTTCAGACAAATGGTTGCCCAGGCTCTTAAAAAGAAGAGATTGTTCTTCTTTGTTGTTGAAAAGGGTCTTGTCTAAACGGATTTCTACAGGAAGAGCTTGCTTGCCTTTTCCTATTAAAAAATAAAAAAAGGTCCTCCCTTAATGATGCTTGGCTTAGTGACTGCTTGAAGTTACAAAGGATCCCCTCAGAGTTACTTATGACCTGTTGTAATATATGACTTTGCACCGCAGAAAAACAAATAGCAATAGCACTTAGACTTATGTAACGCTTCTCGGTTTTTTACAGCCCTCTAAGTGATTTTACAGAGTCAGCCTATGGCCCTCAACAATCTGGGTCCTCGTTTTACCAACCTCGGAAAGATGGAAGGATGAGTCAACCTTGAGCCGGTAGGAATCGAACTGCTGGCAATCGGCAGCCAGCAGAATTTGCCTGCAATACAATTTTCTAACCACTGTGCCACCACAGTTCTTAAGGCTTCATTTGCTTGGTCAGTAAAGCAATTCCAGAACCTAAGATTGCTTTAGTTTATTTAACTAAAGTGTCCCATATGAGTGATCCAAGAATGTCCCACGTTTACTTTCCATCTTGTAACAACGGAAACCCACCAATTTATATTAAACAAAAGTTTGTTGTTTCTGCTTACCTAACTGGTCATGACTTCAGGGTCTCCAATCTTCACCGGACTTTATTTTCTCAAAAATCCTTTTCATTTAAAAGCGAGGTGAAGGGATTTATACTGCAAAGAGAACCACCAACCTCAAGCTTCTTATGTATTTCCCACTACACCTCTGGGCCTCCTGCGACCTTCATGCGAACTCTTCGAAAATAATAATGTGGATGGTTGCAGCTCAGTGCTTTAGTTGCAAATAGTACCATTTGCTTCTTGCCTACAAGGAAACTTCAGAGTAGCAGTAAAGTATCGTGGAAGATTGCATGGATGGGGAAAACTAACATCCACCAACCGTTCACCTTCTAAAAGGAAAAAAAAAAAACAGAATAACAGAGTTGGAAGGGACCTTGGCAGTGGTGGTATGCTACTGGTTTGGCCTGATTCAGTCAAGCCGGTAGTGACGATGAATAGCGAAGACCAAACTAATTCTCTCTGCCACTCGCTGTTGGGCCCATCTGCCGGCCCTGGCTCTCATACTCACTTTTATCCTCTGAATTTGAAGTGCAGATGCTTTGCGTGGCACAGTAGAGTGCCATGTGGCAGCTGCTGAAGCGACTGTCAGAGTGCAGGAGGTGAGTTGGAATGCCTCTGCACCTGCGCCAAATGCATGTTTGGTGCCCATCTAGAAGCCCACCAAGCCACACCCACCGAACTGGTGGTAAAAGTTTTTGAATCCCACCACTGGACCTTGGAGGTCTTCTAGTTCAACCCTCTGTTTGAGCATTCCAGACAAATGCTTGTCTGAGCTCTTCTTTAAAATCTCCAGGGATGGAGCACCTACAATTTCTGGAGGCAAGTTATTCCACTGATTTATGGTCCTCAGTCAAGAAATTTCTCCTTAGTTCTAGGTTGCTTCTCTCCATGGTTAGTTTTCATCCCTTGCTTCTTATTCTGCCTGCCTTCAGGTGCTTTGAAGAATAGGTTGACCTATTGTAGAAAAGTAGAGTCAGGGTGGGTTATAACAAATTTCAAATAAATAAATGAATACCAATAGAAGAGAATATTGGCAGCTCAGGGTTGAACTGAACAACTTTGAATTGTTAACTAAGGCATACAAAACCTTTGCCAGACCAATTCTCAAATACAGCTCATCCGCCTGGAACTCACACAGTGTATCGGACCTTAATACAATTGAGCGGGTTCAGAGGTATTTCTCAGGAAAAGTACTCTACTCTTCCACTCACACTACAATTCCCTATGTCTCTGGGCTCGAAATTCTGGACCTGGACAATCCAAAACTGCAGTCCACCTGCAGTCCGATCTAAGCTTAGTAAACAAAATTGTCTGTTACAATGTCTTACCTGTCATTGACTTCTTCAGTCTCAATCACAATAATGCACAGGCAAACAACTGATACAAACTCAAGGTAAACTGTTCCAAACTCAATTGCAGAAAATATGACTTCAGCAACAGAATGGTCAATGCTTGGAATGTCCTACTCAACTCCATTGTTACAGCCTCAACTCCTCACAGCTTCAATTTCAAACTGTCTACTGTGGACCCCATTCCCCTTAAAGTATAAGAGCACACCAGAGTGCCTACTGTCCCTGTCTTGCTGTCCCCATTTATCTGTATTTATTCCCTTTGTTCTTCTTTATGTTTATGTTTATGTTTATGTTTATACTTATACCTGTTATCTTGTACATGTTTGACTAACAAATAAATAAATAAACTATGAGCTCTTTGGTATTCTTTAAGCTTGGTTGTTTCCTTGTACTGATGTTTCCTAGTTGGGTAATCAAATATGAGAAAACAACCCAGCTCAGAGAGCATCAAGGACCTCAGAAAAAATGGGTATTTGCTCAAGGATCACACCCTCCTACAAGCCATGTTGTCACTCCTATGCTCTCAGAATTTGAGATCTGCCTACAATTGCAGGTGGAACATGTTATGATTCACCTAAGCGTTGGGAAGCACCTAGCCTAGCAGCAATGAATGGGTCAAGCAAGGATCTAGCCTGGAATCTCTGCAGAACCATAAAGGGGCTAGATCCAAGCCCTTCTTCCTTGGAATCTTATCGAATTGTTCCCAGGAGTAGCTGCCAGTGTTGGGAGATTCCTGTATGACAGGCAGAACACAATAAAGTAGTCAGCTCAAACTTTGCATGGCTGTTCTGACCAAGGCTTCCTGAGATCATCATTTAGTACACACTTAGTCCAAACACTCTTTTTATTTCAACATTTAGAATTATGTTCATTCCCAGCCCATAATGAATCCCAAATAGTCCCTCAAGATAAGCACCCACCTTTATCTCCTTTGAACTGCTGTCAACCACTAAAGTGCCAAATTAACTGTAAAAACCAACCGAGGTACAAAGTCCACACACAGTTTCAAGGTTTATTCTGAACAGAGCAAATGAATTCCTGCAAAGGTTTCTCTAACTTTGCACTTCCTTTATACCTAATGGGAGGGGCAATCACCTCCAAGCCTAATTCCTGAGTCATCCCTTTTGTCTTAACTGTTCTTGCCTTCTGGCAGCTCTGTGCATACACACATTGGGAACAGGCTCCCCTTGTTCCTCTGCCTTGCTGATGCCAGATTCTGGAGGCTCCGGACTCAGCACATAACTCCCAGATGGTCCTGGCCCCATCTCTCCCCAGATTCCTGGACAGGTCCCCTTTTTTCCCCACTGTCCAATTCTACTGCCATCTGCACAGGCTGCCAGTGAACCACAACAGCTGGGTCTGCTTGTTCGCACCCCAAACCTAGTTTTAACTTCAGCAACTTACGTGAATTTGTTCTGAGGCACTGCAGATGAAAAGAGGTGCCAACCTGACATGCTTTGAGAACTCTACCATGGAAGAGAAAACATAAATAGACGAATGAACATCCAGAAAGAGAAAAGACAGGAACAATAACTTCAAACTCCTGAATGAAAACCTTTCGAAAAGCAGCGATACTGTCTATGAACTGTAGCTGTCAGGTTTGAAAGCACAAAAGAGCTGCTAGCAAAGTCACTCTTTCTAGCCTGGTTTGAATAAGCTGGAATCATATGCTTCATGTCGCTTTACAACACTACAATGAGATGATCAAAATATTCCTAAGGAGGCAAGTTTCTCTCCGTACCATTTCAAAACGATGGTGGTCAGAACCTGAGAAGTGGAGAGATTGAATAAGAATGAACCAATTTTTGACTTGACCTTGAGCCATGCATGCATCAGGTGACATTGGGTAACTCTCCTTTCTTGCATTCATTGGAGGATTGAAAGGAACTCCTTTTAATGACACTGCCACCATTTTAGCTTGTTGCAAGATCCTTTTTCACTGTTTACTTTTTCTCCCTGTCTCATCCCTGGTGGCCTCCTTTAAGTGTTTTCTATCGCAGCCGAACAAAACCCTTTTGCTCTGAGCTATGAAGGATCAGAATGACACAGAGTTCAAAAAAAAAAAAAATGACTCAGGTTACAGCCAAAGAGAGGTCAGTAAGAAAGCTGATACAAACCATTAGGGCAGCCTGGAGAACTATTAGAAAGCCATGCCGAAGGGAGCTTGACATCTGCAAAGCCTTTGTGGATAGTCATCTCATTTTGGGCAAGGTTAAAGTGGTTAGAAGGTTTCAGGTATCCATCATAGCACCACCAGGTAGAAAGGGACCTCCCATTTTGCTGGTAGTGGAGAGAAAAGTTTCTACATTTGGAAAAACCAAATGCACAGATATAGAATGAACAGATTAACAGAGTTGGAAGGGATCTTGTAGGTCATCTAGTCCAACCTATACCATTTCTGACAGATGGCAGTCCAGTCTCTTCTTGAAAGCCTCCAGTGGTAGGTACAATAGGTGGTACCTGGCTCAACCAG
The DNA here is from genome assembly GCA_033807585.1 of Hydrophis major. Classification (NCBI taxonomy): domain Eukaryota; kingdom Metazoa; phylum Chordata; class Lepidosauria; order Squamata; family Elapidae; genus Hydrophis; species Hydrophis major. The sequence goes on along the minus strand of CM066330.1, from coordinate 2,987,285 downwards.
TAGTAACTGTGAGAGGGACCTAGGAATCTTTATAGACAATCATTTAAATATGAACCAGCACTGTGCTGCAGCTGCCAAAAAAGCCAATGCAATTCTAGGCTTTATCAATAGAGGGATAGAATCAAGATCACGTGAAATCTTAATCCCACTTTATAATGTCTTGATCAGACCACACTCGAAATGCTGCATCCAGTTTTGGTTGCCATGTTGTAAAAAAAGATGCCCCAGAAGAGGAAAAAAAAAACCCAGTAGCAATCTACAACATACAATGTAATGACTGGATCCAGTTTGGGTCCCCATGATATAAAAGAGGATGTTGAGATTCTAGAAAGAATAGGAAGAAGAGCAACAAAGATATTTGGGAACTGGTAGATAAAATATATGACAAATGGTTGCAGGAATGGAGTGGTGCAGTGGCTTAGAGGTGGAGCTCTCGCCTCACAATCAGGAGGGCTGTGAGTTTGATCCTAGGTAGAGGCAAATATTTCTCTCTCTGGGCACAATGAGAATATATCTGCTGAACAAAACTATTCATTGGCAACAGGAAGGGCATCCGGCCATTAAAAAAAACTCTGCTAGCTCCATTCAGTTGCCCAGACCCAACATCGCAAGAGATTATAGGGTCGTTAAAAGTAGATGATGATGATGGTTGCAGGAATGAGGTAGGTTTAATGAAAAGAAGGAGTAGGGGGTGACATGATAGCAATGCTCCAATATCTAAGGGGCTGCCACAAAGAAGAGAGGGACAACCTATTATCTAAAGGACCCAGAAGGCAGGACAAGAAGCAATGGATGGAGATTAATCAAGGAAAGAAGCAACCTAGATATAAGGAGAAATTCCCTGACCGTGAGAACAATCAATTAGCTTGCCTTAGAAGTTGCGGGTGCTCCATCACTGGAGGCTTTTAAGAAGAGATTTCTCTGAAATAGTATAGACTTTCCTGCTAGAGTAGGGGGTTGAACTAGAAGATCCCCAAAATCCCTTCCAGCACTCTTATTCTAATTGTGCAAGCTTCACTTTTCCTTCAACTTGTCCTATGATTATATTACGCTTATTGTATTATATTATTTGTGAGAACAATCAACCAATTATGTTGTATTATTATATTGTGAGATCAATCAACCAGTGGAACAGAAGTTGCCTTCAGAAGTTGTGGGAGCTTTATCACTGAACTCTTTCAAGAAGAGACCAGACTGCCACCTGTCAGAAATGGTGTAGGGTCTCAGGAGGCTGGACTAGATGACCTACAAGGTCCCTTCCAACTCTGTTAATCTGTTAAGTCTATATGTGCTGAAAAACACTCTGTCCAAGAGTAAAATTCATACACTCTATGGGATATAAATAAAATACATGAAATAATGCCACTCTTTCTCCATTGGCCAGCCAGGCTGCAATAGGCAGAGCTTGGACACTTTTGAACTAAATAAAATTAACCTTGCAGGTTGCCAACTCAGATAGATGCTCAATTGGGCCCTAGGGGCCATTCCTTCTCCCCTGACCCCATAACCCAAGGTAATAAAGGATATTATCTACTTACTAAAAAGTAATCATCCTGAGTTCAGTGTGGACATTCTGTAGACAGGTTGGGATTCTACTGGTTCAGACCGGTTCAGATGAACTGGTATTTCCAGGGATCATTTGGCCCTGCCCACCTGCCCCTGCTCTTTCCTGTTCTTCATTTCCTTGGTTTTGAGCACAGCTTAGTCGCACAGCACTTTGCCGCGCATCAGCTGTTTTACTCACCGGGGCTGCAGCAGAAGTATTAAGTATTATAGCTAAAAATGGTCTTGTAAACTCATAAAGTAATTCCTATGCATGTTTTCGAGTTGCCATAAGCAAGGGGATGAGAACCAGAAGTACATTCCATGCATATCATACAAAGATTGTAGCTAGGCTACTGGATCTTCTGCTGTGAAAATCCTTCATTGGAGTATGTGATTGATGATGCCTAGCCAAATGTGCTTCGTTGGAGAATCTGATTGATGACACACCCAGGGGGAAAACAGGTTCAGAGGTGTCCCTGTGTGACACGCAAATCACGTTTGTCAGAGTTGGCTTCAACTGGGATAATGCCAACATGTTGCACCTAATAAATCTTTTGGATTATTTTGAAGTTTGGCTCAAGGCTCATGATTTAATTAGGGCAATTGACAGAACCCTGACAGGTCTTTTCTAAATGCTAGGCATGTATGCGAAGTGCATGCTCACCGAACCGGTTGTAACACAGGTTGAATCGCACTACTTCCTGTAGGTGACTGTGGCCAGAATTGTAGCCTTAAGAAACCCCATTTCAAACTTATTAAATAGCAACATTTGGGGACCCCTCAGCCAAATACATTAGAGGAGAAAGTAATTTAGCTTACATCTTTTTTTTTGCCTTGATTGCAATTATTATAATTCATCCATCTGCATAAAGCTTTATAATCTACATTTCTGCTCCTTCACTAATCATGGAAGATGTACCATTTCAAAATCTCATGTTCCTGCAGTTGTGGGACCAGACTTTCTGTTGTTTGATGAGACATTTGTTAAGTGAGTTTTTCCCCATTTTTATGACCTTCCTTGCCATCCATTGTAAAGTGAATCACTGCAGTTGATAAGCTAGTATCCCAGTTGTTAAATGAATCCTGTTTCTCCCTGGACCTCATTTGTCAGAAGGTTGCAAAGGGAGATGATATCACCTTGGGATGCTGCAACCATCATAAGTATGAGTCAGTTGCCAGACATCTGAATTTCAATCACGTGATCATGGGAATGCTACAACAGTCGTTAAGTGTGAAAAATGCCCCTAAGTCCCTTTTTTCAGTACCGTTGTAACTTTGAACGGTCACAAATGCACCGCTGTAAGTTGAGGACTACCTGTACAGTGCTAGTAATTTCCTTGGTCACATGACCACCATTTGCAACATTCGCAACTGAATTCCAATAAGCCACGGGCAAAGCCAGATTTGTTTAGCAATTGCATGATTCGCTTAATAACTGCAGTGCAGGCAATCCTCAGCTTAAAATAGTTCATTTAGCAACCGTTTGAAGTTGCAACAGTCCTGAAAATTTTTTTTTCATACTTATGACTGTTGCAGCTTCCCCATGATCACCTGATCAAAATGACTCATATTTACAATGGATGCAGTGTCCCGAGGTCATAGGATCCCTTTTGTGACCTTCTGACAAGCAAAGTCACTGGGGAAACCACATTCATTCAACAACCATGTTCCTTAACTTATGTTGTGGCCTATTGGCCACTGGCCCCTTCGGCAGCTGAATCAGATAAGGAGGTAGCATGGAATTCAGGGCCAGCATCAAGGGGACCTGAAAACTCCAAGGGGGAAAGAGGGAATGAGGCTGTCAGAGAGATACACACACAGAGAGAGTTGGAGACTGGGCTGTCCATCAGCCCTCAGATGGAGAGTCAACAGCTCCCAGCTCTGGAAGTGGCTGATGTGGAAGAGGAGGAAGAGCTGGGTCCAGTGCCTGACACGCAGATGCACAAAAGGCAGAGGAAAGGAGAACAGTGGAAATCTATAAGCCGGTCTTTAGGACAGAAGAGCCACCGCTGCTAGCGAAGCCCCACCCTAGCTCTGGGGATAAAAGGCAGGGGGAGGAGATGAATAGATGTGGCAGGCAACTATTTATCTCCCTGCTGGTCTGCCATGGATAGCTTATGTTATGGATTAAACCATCGCAGCGATACAACCGAAACAGCTTCATCTTACAACAGGCTTGTAATCCTGCAATTCTTATTGGCCCATGAAAAGCGAGTCATGATTGGTCAGGCTTGGCCAGTCTGATTGGCTGTTAACAGAAACCCCTGATTGGACGCTTGTGAAAGTGATAGACTCAGTTCATTGGTTGTTTAATGGCAGCAAGCTCTATAAAAAAGCTACTGCTGCCCAGGGTTGTTGCTACAGTCTTTCTTGTTAAATAAAGAGTTGAAGTCACAGTCCGATGTCTTGTCTCCATTCTTACGCCCATGTCCAGGACTTAACAGCTTACATATCCGATTTCTGTCTGGAGATTATTAGAATCCTTTTTGGAATCTGCAGTGCCTTCTGAGACAGAGGAGGGGGAGACAGAAACTCACACAGAGAGAGAGACAGAGACAGAGACAGAGAGACAGAGAGCGCAGCTGGAAGAAAGTGAGTGCACCTTCCAGGAGAGAGAGAGAGAGAGAGAGACCCCTGGTGTGTTGGGCCAGTTCAGGGAGAAAGGGAGCGAGCGTCACTTTCCACAGGGCTTAAATATTTTGTAGCCTGCTGTGAGAGAGCAGTTGCTGGTGCTCCTAATGGAGGGCACGTTTCATCAACTACAAATGGACTTGTCATGTTTGGAAGCCAGACAGAACAATTTCACGGCAGCAATTCATTGAACAACTGTGGCAAACAAGATTGTAAAAATGGGGCAACATTCACGTAACAGCTGCTTCGCAACAGATATTTATGGTTGTAAGTCAAGGATCAAATGTAAACTTACAATGCATATCTTGCACCTCCATTTTGACCCACGATCAGAGGTGGCATGCTGCCACTTCGCACCAGTTTGAGTGAACCGGTTGTTAAGATTCTGTTCTTTGGCCTGTTTTGGGCTGTTTTTTTAGGCCAAAAATGATCCAAGAAACATCCTGGAAAATGGCCTGGAAAATGGCCTGGAAATGGCCTCAAAGATGGCCAAACAGCCTGGAAAATGTTCCGAAAACATCCTGAAAACACCCTGAAAAACATCCTGAAAACACCCTGGAAAATAGCCTGAAAATGGCCTGAAAACAGCCTGAAAAATGGCCTGAAAACAGCCTGAAAATGGTTTGAAAATGACCTGAAAAAATGGCCTGAAAAAGCCCTAAAAATGGCCTGAAAATAGCCTGAAATCTGGCCCAAAAATTGGCCAATAAAATGGGCAGGGGCGGGGCCAGCCAGTGGTGGGATTAGCCCTAACCGGCTAAATCCTTCCTCTTCTTTTGAGGCAAGTGGTTGGGAGGCAGGGCTGGGTGTGATGAGTGACATCACCCACCCTATCACATGACCAACCGGCCATGCCTACCCAGCCAGAGATCTGGTTATTAAATTATTCCAATCCCATCATTGCCCATGACGTTTCTTCAGCCTTTTTGAGTGTCTTGGTCTTGGAGAAATTTTATATTCTCTTGCATACTAACTCTGTGAACTCTGGAAGTTAATTATTCACTCAGTTCCTCTCCCTTGAACCCCATTGATTCTCGTTCTCTCCTTCTTGATTGCATCTGGTTAAAATCATTCCACTCGATCAGCATTAAGTAATCTGAATAATTAATATGATAATTTAATCCGGGAAGACAAACAAAATGCTGCTTTCTGTTGGGTGGGTGGGTGGGTGTGGGAAAAAACCCTTGATTGCAATTTTACTGGAAGCCTTTAGTATCAAACTTGGATTGATAGCCAATTGGATTAGCTTGAATTGTTCCTAAAAAGACACAGAAACTCCTTGAATTACAACCATAATGGAGCCTGGAATGATGGTTAAAAGGATCGGTCACACGACCAAAGGTTATGGTTTGTGTGCCAGATGTTAAGAGAACACAGCAGTTGTTAAGCAAATACTACAGGCATTCCTCAAGGACTACCAGGGGAATCGAATCCCTGTCATCGGGTCCTGCCGAATCCGAGTCTCCTTCAAGAAGCACACAGCGTACTTACCTTTAACGGTCATCGATAGAGATAGGCCTAGCCTACTGGGTCTCCAATGGTTCGCGCCACTCGGCATAGAAGTGGCTGGCATAAACCGAGTCGGTGGCTGGGAGGAAGACCTTATATCTGAGTTCGGGACATCTTCGCGGACAGCTTAGGCGAGTACAAAGGGACCCCGATCTCATTCAGCTTAGATCCAAAAATAGCTCCCATTCGTTTGAAACCCCGTCGAGTTCCGTTCGCTTTAAAACCAAAAATCGATGAACACTGACGACTATGACCTCCGAGGCAGTCATCAAGGTTCTCAACAGACTCTTTGCAACCCACGGACTACCAGACGTCCTGGTGTCCGATAACGGGCCACAGTTTACTGCACTAGTGTTCGAGCAGTATCTTGCTGATCGCGGCATCCGCCACGCTCACCTCGCCTGTGCATCCTGCAACCAATGGCCGAGCAGAATGCATGGTCCAATTTGTGAAGAGAACCTTGCAAAAAGTAGACTACGACAACATTGACGACAAGGTCAATCAAATCCTCTTCTTGCAACACATCACCCCACATAGCGTCACTGGCAGAACTCCCGCCGAACTGCTTATGGGACGAAGGATCCGCTCCCACCTCGAGCGGTTGCACCCTGCTTATGAACCAGAGAAACCACTAGGATCCAGAGGCCGCTGTCGCACCTTCCAGGTAGGAGACCTCGTGTATGCAAAGAACTTATCGGGCGACCCGTTGTGGGTGGAAGCGACAGTAGTACGTGTAACCGGCCCCATATCCTACCTTGTGTAATGCCTTGACAATAAACTTTGGAAACGGCATATCGACCAATTACGGTCACGACTTGCAGCAGCCAGTCTGCAACTCCCCTATGACCAAACTGAGGGGGGGGAGGTACGGAAGATGTGGAAATCCTAGAGAACCCGCTCGAAGGAAACGACGATTTAAATGTAACTCAAGAAGCGGAGCTGGAGGGAGAAACGTTTGCACCTGAAGGAATTGCGGAAAATGTGGGCAATGACTTGGAAGTGAACTCTGAACCAGAGGCAGCCCCACCACCAAGCGGCGATCTACCTCAGCTGGATTGCAACCAGCCAATACAAAGGAAATCCAAAAGACTGAAAAAACAACCGTCCTATTTAAGGGACTATGACTTGGACTAAGGAACTAGGGGGAAGGGGTGTTGTGTATGTATATAAGTAATAAAGTGTGAGCTTGGAGTAGGTGCAGGGTTCTGGCTCTGCACTTCTGATTGGCTGTTAAGCGGCCGTACCGGATTGGCCCGTTCCGGGGAATCCGATTGGCCCTTAACAGAGAGTTCCTATTGGTCATAAAAGCTAGCGTTATAAAGCCTGTTATTGGTTAAAACGTTACAAGGGTTGCCTATATAAGGCGAGGGTTACTGTTGTTTTATTGAGAAGTCACTATGTAAATAAAGAGCTGAAGTTCACCGTTCAGAGGCTTGTCTCCATTCCTCCTCACCCATTCTCAAACTTAACATTGCCAGTTTGACTTGGGTCAGAACAAGCACATGGAAAATTCAAGTCAAAGCAAATACCCAGTTGTTTTTCTTGGTTTGTTGAGTTTTTGCTTTTTGAATGACAGCTTAAGCATCTTATATAAATTCCTGCTGCAGCTTGATAAAAAGGGAACCTTTGTAAATAAATAAAAAATGTATTAATCAAACCTACTCACTCAATCTTTCCTGCCATTTGAAAAAAAAGATCTTGGAGAAGATTTCCCAACCAGATGCCATTTGAGACGCTGAAGTGTAGGATTTTATTGCTCATATACCTTGTTCCATCTAGTCTTTCGCTGACTCTTAAACAAGCATGTTATAAATACACAGCCATCAAACTTTTTCAAGATAAGCAGAATTAAACAAAAGTCAGAAAATAGAGGATAAAGTAATGAAGACAAAAGGAATTGGAGAACTGAAAAAATGAAAAAAAAAAAAAAGAAATCATATTTAATCTGGTTTGCACCAACCTGGGGTGTTATATCACCCCATATTTTCTACCCTTGGAAATAAAGGTTCCTTCAGCCAAATCTATCTTTTCCTTTTATCCTTTTTAAAAAAATCTTATTTCTTTCTTTTATTTTTTCAGGGTCTTATCAACTTTATCCATCACAGCTTCCTCGATCTTTCCCCTTGCCTCAATTCATCTCCTTTTCTTTCATATACTTCTCTTTTTATGAGGCTCATATAAACATTTGGGAGGAAAACAGCTCTATCTATTAAGTTGGACCAAAAGAGAGTAGAGTAAGAGGTCATAAAAATATGCCCAGAGACATATATAACTAAAAACCCTTTTGCGAAATGGCCTCTTACGATATTTATAGCGGATACTATAAATACACCAAGAAGATCTGGTTTATCTCGTGAAACATACAGGGTTTACGAAGACTGTTGATGACAAATATATAGCCAGGAAATATGAAATATATGGTTTGTATGACCCCCTCAGTGGACTTTGAAGAAGCAAGCTAGGGAAAGTATGGATGACTCCTTTGAGCTTTGATGTTTGAAGAAGACAACTGAGAATACAGTACACATTCAAGAAAGCAAATCAATGGATCCTTGAACAATTCAACACAGAGATTTTCCAAAGCAGCAGAGGGCAGGACAATGGATGGAAATTAATCAAGGAGAGAAGCAACCTGGAATTGAGGAGAAACTTCCGAACAGTGGGGACAATTAACCAGTAGAACAGCTTGCCTGCAGAAGCTGTGAGTGCTTCATCACTGGAGATTTTTAAGAAGAGACTAGACAGTCACATGTCTGAAATAATATGGGATCTCCTGCTTGAGCAGGGGGTTGGACTAGACCACCACCAAGGTCCCTTCCTGCTCTATTCTGATTGATAGAATACAAAGCCCTATTCTCTTCAATTCGCTGCTGAACTTTTTCTAGGTCACAGAATTTTTTTTTCATGGTGCTATGCCCCATTTTTCTTTTTTCTTTTTTGGTGCAGCGCTGATGCTCTGAATGATAACTTTGTTCTGAAATTAAACTTCTCTCTATCCACCCTCATTCAGCCATGACTGCAAAAAATGGCTTTTGCTACTGGAGGCAAGTAACCCCTTTATGCAATGTTTTATCATGGATCTTCACAAGGCAACTATTAAACTTAAATCATAAATTCATAAAGCCTTTATTTTCGCTCCATTCCTGGTTTTTCCTTTCCCCTCCTCCCTCCAGGCCCTTTAATGGCTATCAATATTGCACTTACCACTCGGAGTTATGAACCGCATCTCAGCCTCAAGCTTGGAAGCAAAATTGAGAGAGAGCTAGGTGGAATCCAAAGAAATCAATTATATATATTATTAAATCAATTATATATATATATAATTGACATATATATATATATATATATATATATATATATATATATATATATATATATATATATATATATATATATATATATATCTGTTAATTTTGTTTCATAGTCTTTTCTGTCCATTACTACAGTGGCATTCCCTTTGTCTGCTGGGAGGATGATTATGCTGCTATCTCTTTTTAGGGTTTGTAGCGCTTTAATTTCATTTTTCTGCAAGTTGCTTTTGGGTGGTTTGCTTGTGCATAGGATGTTGGTAACTTGGTGTCTTATTTTATCAGCTTCATCTGTATTTAATTTAGTTAGGCTGGATTCCACTGGAAACCACTTACAAACAGGAAAAACTCTTGAAAAAATTAAAGAAATTAGAACATGACAAGAAAACCCCCAACAACTCACAACACCTGAAACAATTAGTGTACAACATTTCCAACAGAGAACTCACCAAAAGAGAAACAGATGTCCTAACCAAAGGATTCAATTATGCTATAGCACCCCCAAAAATCCCCACAGAATCCATCATATGTGCAGTAGAATCCAGCCTAACTAAATTAAATACAGATGAACACTATACAGAAGCCTGATGATGGCAGATGAGATTCTGCCGAAACGTTACTACAACTTTAAAAGCACAACTACTATGATGTGGGAAAATACCCGAACAAAGCTATGTCTGGCATTCAGCTTTGTTCGGGTATTTTCCCACGTGGTATAATATATATAATTTGTTTTCTGAGGTTTTCTGAGGTTTTCACGGGTATTTGTATGTAGATCTTTGGTTATTCAGGTTTTCTTCTGTGTAAAATTGGAAGTATCTAGGCAACATTTCGATGAAGTCTCATTCATCATCTTCAGGCTTGTGTCTTCGGCTTTGTGCTTCTCAGAGTAATGTGAGTTTGCAGCTGCTTCTTCCTTTTAACTGCTAGTGGGGGTGTGACTTGATTGGGTGGGGGCTTGGCTGTGTTCTGATTGGGTGGGGGTGTGTTCTCATTGGTTGGGGGTTTGGCTGTGTTCTGATTGGTTTGGGGGTTGGCTGTGTTCTGATTGGCTGGGGGTGTGTTCCGTTCAAGTGGGGGCTTGGTTGTGCTCAGGTTAGTCTTAGTTGATGGGGGATTTGAGCTGGTGAGCTGTTATCCTGTTGTTTGGCTTCGAGTTCGTGGTCGTGCCACATCTTCATGGTGGGCATCAGTTCGCTTCATGTATGGGTCGGAGGGGTTTGAAGCGGGTAGTGATGCAGCTGTGGTATGGCTTCTGGTCCATGGTCATGTCTCATCTTTTGTGTGGGTGTGAACTAACACCCACCATGAAGATGTGGCACAACAATGAATGCAAAGCCATCAATAGAAAAGATGATTCCACCAGACTGTCAATTATCTGGAAGCCTGCACTCACAAACAAAAATATCTCCACACCACAAGCCAAGCAAATACCTGGGAACAAACAGACCCCCGCAATATCTCCAGCTCAAACACACCCCAACCAGGTATCCAGATGAAACCTAGCTTCCTAATAAATGATAGCCATCTGTTTACCCGAAGCCAAGATGCACTAAAAGCCTCCAATACAGGAAACACAATGTTGCCAGCCAATCAAGACAAAAAAAGCTACAAAACAGACAGAAAACTGTTTGAAACAAACTGAAGAAGCAAACTCCAAGACCAATAAACACAGACCAAGACTCCCAATCAATCAGGATAAAGAAAAAACCATTCTGGCACAGCAGTAGGCTAGCACTAAATTTAAAACAGAAACGGTTGTGAAAGCCTGACTCACAGACGAATACAATACACAAGCCTGATGATGGCAGATGAGATTCTGCTGAAATATTGCTACAACTTTAAAAGCACTAACTATAATGACGTGGGAAAATACCCGAACAAAGCTGAATACCATACATATAAATACCCATGAAAACTTAAGAAAACACACACACACACACACACACACATATTTGTGGGTGTGGGTGTGTGGGTATAGGTGTGGGGGAGAGAGAGAGAGAGAGAGAGAGATGCCATCACAGGCAAGGAACTCTCTCTGAAACAGGTCTGATTAGAGTCCAGTCACACACTAGGGTGAGTCAGGTTATAGAGAGTAGAATTTTCATTTAACTTCCTTTTAACTACCTGGTTTTTCAAAAAGTACTAACTACTGGTATGATGACACAGATAAACTTCCAGGTGGCCTCAACGACCTTCTAAAAAGGATGCCAATGACCAGCTTTCTGCAAGAAGTATCAATCCTTCCTTTCTCCACCATTCAGTCAGAGCTGAAGAGGCTTAGAATACAGTATAGTATAGTATAGTATGGTATGGTATGGTATGGTATGGTATGGTATGGTATGGTATGGTATGGTATGGTATGGTATGGTATGGTATGGTATGGTGGGGTGGAGTGGAGTGGAGTGGAATGGAATGGAATGGAATGGAATAGAATTCTTTATTGGCCAAGTGTGATTGGACACGCAAGGAGTTTTTCTTGGTGCAAATGATGAGATGAGAAGTGGATGAGAAATGGATGAGAAGCAAAATGTCTTCCAAACAAACAACAAACAAACAAAAAGTCCAGTTGTCTCTTGAAAAAAGCACCTTAGGGATAACTACTGGTATGTTTTCAGAGAATTATCCTGTTCTGGACCCATTATGCAAAGAACTAGCTTTCTGGAGAAGGCTCCAATGCTAGGGAAGATGGGATGAAAGACAAGAAGATGACTACAAGAGACAAGATGGATGGACTCAGTGACGGTGCTGATGAGTACACTATTGGAAAACCAAAAGGATTTGGTTGAAGAAAGATCATTCTGGAGAAGATCTGTCTGTTTGTCTGTCCATCTGTCTGTCTCCATTTATCAACCTATCTATCTATTTTTATGTATATCTATGTATTTTTCCATATCTATTCATCCATCCACCTACCTACCTACCTTATCTATCTCATATCTCTCTCTCTCTATCTATCTATCTATCTATCATCTATCATCTATCTATCTGTCTCATCTCTCTCTCTCTTTCTATGTATCTTTCGGTATCTTAACTATCTACCTATTACCTACCTATATATCTCATCTCTCTCTATGTACAGTATCTATCAGTATCTTATCTATCATCTATCTATCTATCTATCTATCTATCTATCTATCTATCTATCTATCTATCTATCTATCTATTTATCTATCTATCCATCCATCATCTATCTATCCCACCCAGTCACCTTATAAGGGAGAGGAGTACCCTCCTTCTTTCTTTCTTTCTTTCTTTCTTTCTTTCTTTCTTTCTTTCTTTCTTTCTTTCTTTCTTTTTTTTCCTTCCTTCCTTCCTTCCTTCCTTCCTTCCTTCCTTCCTTCCTTCCTTCCTTCCTTCCTTCTCTCTCTCTCTCTCTGTCTGTCTTTTCTTTCTTCAATCTATCATCTATCATTAAGAATCAATATCAGATTGATGGTACACAGTCATCCAAATATCCAACATTTTTATAAAAGCAGATCAACTCAACTGTGCTGGAAGAAATTCAAGAGATTTTAGAATTTTAAAATGTTTTCCATGGAAATGTTCCATGAGAAATTGAAGAAGTGACCTAAATGCAGCCTATTTTCTAACACTTGAGTTTTGCCTCTTGATCAAGACTTTGGAGATTTTTTTTTTTAATCTAACAGGTTCCACAGATATAAAAAGTTTAACCATAGTTGATTAAGAAAAGGCCATAACTCATTGTTTGTACAATATGTGCACTATATGTCCCTGGCCGCTTTAAGTAGAATTGGGAGGATTCTTGCCTTTAAACCAAGTGTAATTTTAAGTGATACTAATCAATGGTCTAACTGGATGTAAAGACACTTTTTATACTCCTAATTTCTGAAACTTTTAACTTGATCATGAACAAATGAATTCCAAACCAGTGCTTCTCCTTTTATTTTTAATTACAAGATTTCTAGGCAGCCATTTTGTGAGGTGAGACATCTTTGTGCCCAACCTCTAGAATATATTTTCCACTGGAAAATATGTAAATAAACAGTTCCCAGAAAAACATCCAAAGACTTTTGGAATTTGTAGAGTCATAAGGCTGGAGGGGACCTTGGAAATCATCTAGTCTAATCTTCTGTCCAAGGCAAGAGTCCTTATACAATCCAGGACAAATTGTTATCCTATCTTCTCTTGAAAAGCTCTAACAATGGAGCACCCAAAACTCAGGTTCTATACATCACCCAGTTGTCCCATAGAAAAAAAAATGAATACATTTTTTTAAAAAAAAGAGATACATGTAATTATTGTCTGTATTTTGGGATGAAATGGATTCTCCCCCAAATTTTTTTTGTCCACTTAAAGGTGATAACTTTTGCTTTTTTGAACAATTTTATTGTACATCACATCTTTAGAAAGCCAGTTTGGACTAATGATGAACCATCAGTCTTAAAAACAGGAGATTGTGAGTTCTAGTTCCACTTTAACCATGGAAATCACTGGGTGATGTTGGGCCAATCGCCAGGAGATGATGAGTTCTAGTCCTGCCTTAGGAATGAAAACTTGCATGTGCTTGGCGCCTTAGGTTATTTGTAAAAAAAATAATGATAAAGGTGAGATACCAATAAATAAATAAATCATAGGATCTGGCATTCTGCCTTTCTTGGGGTCACAAAGAATGCATTTAGGAAAATGAGTTTATTCAAGTAGAAACCTGTTGCAGTAGATCATGGACCACCAGCTGACCTTCAAGGGATGCCAGAGACTAGAAAAATAGAAACCAACGTTCTCTAAATGTTTAATAGTCCCCCAAATCACTCTGCTTGGCTCGTTCACAAAAGAGTCTTTATTACCTCGACATCCATTACAGAAAAACAGCGCCGGAAGAATAAACAAGTGCAAAAGAAATCATAGTTTAATGATCAAGGCATGACAAAATGGAGAGGAATATGATTCAAAACGCTGGCAGGTACTTTATATAGGTATTTTCCCTTCCCCATTTTGACCTGAGCCCTTTCTGAGTTCTTGATGGATTTGCAATAAAACAGGATGCGTTAATCAAAAGCAATTCGTGGGTTTCCCGACACAACTTTTGAAGTGTGTACCATATATTTTTTTTCTCCTTTGCTCCAGAAATCTTGGGTTGCATCCTTTTTATACTGCCACTCAAAGAAAGAAAATCCTCTCAAGACAAAGGATAAATCACAAAGCCATAAAATGGGCATTGTATTATTGTGACTCTTTGCCAGACTATAGCAAAATGAAGCCCAGGATCAAAAAAGAGACATGATAGGACAAGCTACTAGTATATAAACAGACAGCAAAGCCCACTCCCTTCTAGCACTGATGATGTTACCAAGTTGGGTAATGAAACGTCTGTAAGAAAACAATAAAGGAGAATATTTGTAGCTCAGGGTTAAAATGAAGAGTCCTTTGCTCTCAGTAGTTGGTGGTTTTCTTGCAGATGTTTCATTACCCAACTAAGTAGCATCATCAGTGCTAGAAGGGAGTAGGGCTCGTGGAGTGGAGGAGAAGAAGGAGGTGGTATTCAGAAGGTTCTGACCAGTTCTGGAGAACTGGTAACAGAAAATTGAGTAGTTTGGAGAGCCGGCAAATGCCACCTCTGACTGGCCCCACCAACCCCATCTATTCTCTGCCTCCCATTGAGTCCCAGCTGATCGGCTGGGCCTTCTTTGGTTACCCTGCACAGGAGAACAGAGCTGGAAAGCAGGTTAATGGGGTGGGGAGGGAATGGAGATTTTGCAGCATCCTTCCCCTGCCACGCCCACCAAGCCATGCTACACCCCCACCAAGCCACGTCCACAGAACTGATAGTAAAAAACATTTTTGAACCCACCATTGCCGACTAGGTAACATCATCAGTGGTAGATGGGAGGGGGCTTGTGGAGGAAGAGAAGGAGAAGGAGAAGGAGAAGGAGAAGGAGAAGGAGAAGGAAAAGAAGAAGAAGAAGAAGAAGAAGAAGAAGAAGAAGAAGAAGAAGAAGAAGAAGAAGAAGAAGAAGAAGAAGAAGAAGAAGAAGAAGAAGAAGAAGAAGAAGAAGAAAGAGGAGGAGGAGGAGGAAGAGGAGGAGGAGGAGGAGGAGGAGGAGGAGGAGGAGGAGGAGGAGGAGGAGGAGGAAGAAGAAGGAGGAGGAGGAAAAGGAGAGGGAGAGGGAGAGGGAGAAGCAGAAGGAGAAAGAAGGAGAAGGAGGATAAAGAAGAAGAAGAAGAAGAGAAGAAGAAGAAGAAGAAGAAGAAGAAGAAGAAGAAGAAGAAGAAGGAGGAGGAGGAGGAGGAGGAGGAGGAGGAGGAGGAGGAGGAGGAGGAGGAGGAGGAGGAGGAGGAGAAGAAGAAGAAGAAGAAGAAGAAGAAGAAGAAGAAGAAGAAGAAGAAGAAGAAGAAGAAGAAGAAGAAGAAGAAGGAAAGGGAGAGGGAGAAGGAGAAGGAGAAAGAAGGAGAAGGAGGAGAAAGAAGAAGAAGAAGGAGGAGGAGGAGGAGGAGGAGGAGGAGGAGGAGGAGGAGGAGGAGAAGGAGAAGGAGAGGGAGAGGGAGAGGAGAGGGAGAGGGAGAAGGAGAAGGAGAAAGGAGAAGGAGAAGGACTTTGAGGTTCTTGGTGCTTGCTGGGCTTGGCTGTTTTCTTGCAGACATTTCATGACCCAACTAGGTAGCCTCATCAGTGCTAGAAGAAAGTGGTAAAATGTAAATAAACTCAGAGAGCACCAAGGGCCTCACAGATTAACCCTCAGATGCACATATTCTCTTCTATCAGAAATAAAGAAAGGAAAGGGGGGAAAGAGAAGTGGGTTTGCACCTTTTAGCACCCAACTAGGTAACATCCTCCTCTTCCTCCTCTCCTCCTCCTCCTCCTCCTTGCAAGCCTACTCCCTTTTACTACTAATAATGTCACCTAATTGGGTAATAAATGTCTTCACAAAAGCAGCCAAGCTCAAAGAACACCAAGAACCTCACAGTCCTCCTCCTCCTCCTCCTCCTCCTCCTCCTCCTCCTCCTCCTCCTCCTCCTTCTCCTCCTCCTCCTCCTCCTCCTCCTCTTCTCCTTCCTCCACACTGCCAACCTCATTCCCTTCCAGCACTGATGACATTACGTAGTTGGGTAATGAAAAGTCTGCAAGAAAACTACCAAGGACGCCACAGCCTCCTCCTCCTCCTCCTCCTCCTCCTCTTCCTCCTCCTCCTCCTCCTCCTCCTTCTTCTTCCTTTTTCATTCTCCTCCTCCTCCTCCTCCTCCACTTTCTAGCACTGATTATGTAACTTAGTTGGGCCAGGTACAAACATTCTCGTTTGGGTGAATTTAGGCATTTTCAGTTGAGAGTCCATTTTTCCATCCATCTTTTGTCTCCACAAGCAACTTGTTAGATCTGAGGTGGATCGATTCAAAGGAGACGCGAGACCATCTTAGTGAGTTCAGCTCTTTATTTAGAATAAGAACAGTCTGGAAAATGCGAGCCACGGCAACCCTTCATATAGGGCTGGCTAGCGGCTCTGCGGCCAATGGCAGCGCTTTGAATCTCCCGCGATCGGCACAGCCAATTGCGGTAGATTCCTAGTGCTCCAATCATGGCCGAGGCTTTGACCAATCGGGTCGCTGCCCATCCGGACCAATCAGTTGTGAGGGTTTGGAGTATGCTAATACAGCACACCCCTCCCCTCTTGGTTTCGTCTGTTGGTGTGTCGTGACGGAGTCGTGCAGGTAGGCGGGGCTTCGTACCTGCCTAGTTGACCTGCGCGGTTCAGTGCTAGTGTGGTCTTCGACCGGCTTGGAGGGTTTCTCTGTCGCTCTGGTTTCTGGGGATGGAACCGCCTGGAATGGTGAGCTGGGCCTTTCTTGGTAGCTTCCTCCCAGTCTACCTGGGCTGGTTGAGCTGATGTTCCTGCTGGATCTTTCCGGGCTGATTGAACTGGCTTGGCTGCTCCCTCCAGGTGAAGATTCTGGTGTTTCGTGTTCTGTTGGTCTTGTGTTTGCTGGTGAGTAGTACTGGTTTATTTGTGGCTTATTTGTTCTGGGTGGGGTTTGTTCTGTTTGTGCTAGGGAGTTCCCTTCGATTCTGTTTCCCGTTCCCTCCCCCTTCTAGTTTCTTGCTCGGGTGTGTGGTTTGTGGCGGCTATTCTTAAACTTAGTTGGTTGATGTGCCGCTTCCAGTTTTTCCCGTCGCTTGTCTCCAGTTGGTATGATAAGGGCCCGATTATTTGCGTGATTATTGCTGGTACCAGAGTGGTTCCCCTGACAGGTTTTTCACGTATACTGCGCCCCCTATGTTAAATTGTCTGTGTTTGCTGGAAGAGCCTGGGGGTTTGTCAGGGTTGTATGTGGGATGCATTCTATCTAGCGTTGACCATAGTTTTCTGCCCATCATTAGTTCTGCCGGGCTTCTATTTGTGGTTGCGCTAGGTGTGATATGTTGAATGAGAAGCATTTTATTGATTTTGTCTTGTATGTTGGCTGCTTCTATTTTCTGTATGGGGTTTTTTTGTGTATTGGACCATGCGTTCCGCTTGCCCGTTTGCCGCCGGGTTTGCTAGTGCGGTTAGTGCATGGCGTATGCCCTGGCCTGCCAGAAATTGTTCAAATGCTAGTGCGGTGAACTGGGGCCCATTGTCCGACACTATCACATCTGGCAGGCCGTGTGTGGCAAAGAGTTTGTTCCATTTCTTTATTACCGCTTCCGTTGTGGTTGACTTCATGGTGCTTACCTCCAGCCAGTTGAAGTAAGCATCTACTGTAATGAGGTACATGTGCCCCTTGGTTGGTCCCACAAAATCTATGTGAATCTGAGACCACGGTCCTCTTGGCGTTTCCCACTCATGGGTTGGGGTGGTGGGAGGATGAGGTCTGGATTCTTGGCATTGTCTGCATTTGGCCACCCAGGTTTCGATCTGTTTATCCATTCCCGGCCACCATGTGTAGCTTCTGGCCAAGTTTTTCATCTTAACCATCCCTGGGTGTCCTTCATGCAGCATCCCCAACACCCTTCCTTGTAATGTTTCCGGGATTACCACTCTGTCCCCCCATAGTATACTGCCCTTCTCGGTAAAAAGTTCAGTTTGTCTGTTTCGGAAGGGTCTGAATAGTTCGTCCCTGTCCCCTTCCAGCCATCCTTTTCCAACCCAGCTCAGGACTCGCGCCAGCCGCTTGTTTTTATTTGTTTCTCTGGCAATGTCTGGCATGGTCACTAGTGGGTTGGATATTGTCTCTATTTGAAGTACCTTTGTCGTGGGTGCCGGGTCGTCTTCCAGGTCAGGCAGGGGTGAGTGGCTCAGGGTATCTGCATGGGCAATGTCTTTCCCCAGTTGGTGTACCAGCTGGCAATTGTATGCTGCTAGGAATTCGGACCACCTTATCATTCTTGGTGAAAGAATGTTTGGTGTGGCCTTATTGCCTGCTAGGATTCCTAGCAGCAGCTTGTGGTCTATGATAATTGTAAAAGTCCTACCGTAAAGGTATTTGTGAAATTTCTTGACGCCAGCGATGACTGCTAGGGCCTCTTTGTCGAGTTGGCTGTAGTTCCTTTCCGGTTTTGAGAGTGTCCTTGATGAGAAGGCGATGGGTGCTTCCTTCCCATCCGGTAGCTGGTGGCTGAGGATGGTGCCAATCCCAAAGGGCAATGCGTCGCATTTTACCGTTAATGGCAGGGTCTCGCTGTACTGGATTAGTACCGCGTCAGATGTCAGCAGGTTCTTTGTGTTGTTGAAGGCCCTCTCTTCCCATGTACCCCAGGTCCAGGTGGCTGTTTTATCTAACAGCCTATGCAACGGTTCCGCCACGGTTGCCTTTTGAGGTAGGAAGACATTGTAAAAGTTTGTAAAAGAAAGCCTGTAGCTCCATTTTGTTTTTGGCCCATGGTGCTTCCCTTATGGCTCTCAGTTTCTTTTCTGTGGGGTGGATTCCTTGTTTATCTAGGAGGTACCCTAGAAATTCAACCCTCTCTGCTCACAGTTGGCATTTCCCCTTCTTGACTTTGAGCCCCGAGTCTCTGAATTTCTTCAGTACCTCCCTCAACCGGGCTTCTAGTTGTTTTTCATTTTTCGCAGCCACCAAGAAGTCGTCAAAATAGGGCACCACCCCCTCTATGCCCTGGAGGAGTCTTTCCATTAGGCTTTGGAAGACCCTGGGTGCCACGCTGACTCCAAATTGGAGCCTGTTGCAATGGAAAGCCCCCCGGTGCATTACGATGGTCTGGGCTTTGGCAGTTGTGGCGTTGACTGGCAGTTGCTGGTAGGCTTGCGCCAGGTCGAGCTTTGTGAAAATCCGGCCTCCCCCCAGTGAGTGCAGAAGGTGCTGCACTACTGGGCTGGGGTATGCACTTTGTTGGAGCACGTGGTTTAGGGTGACCTTATCATCCCCACAGATTCTCACGGACCCATCTGGCTTGATGGAGGTGACTATGGGGGTCTTCCACCAGGCGTGATCGGTTGGTTCCAGCATCCCTTGCACGATAAGCTTATCTAGCTGCTTATCGATCTTAGGCTTGAGTGCAAATGGCACTCGCCTGGGCTTAAGGCGGATTGGTGCGATGCTTGGGTCTATATTGAAGGAGATAGGGGACCCACGGTACTTGCCTAGGCTGTCATCGAAGACTTCCAGGAAGTCCTTCACAAGCGCTGCTTCCCAGTCCGCCTCTTCGATGTGGTGGATGCCAGTTACTTCAATGCCTAGGGATGCGAACCACTGCAGCCCCAATAGGCTCGGTCAATCCCGGTCGACGATCGTCAGGGGTAGGACTTTGGTGTGGCCCTTGAAGGTGATTTTAAAGTGGCCTCTGCTGACTACAGGGATGCGGTTTCCCTGGTAGTCTTTGAGAGTCAGCGTTTGATCTTCTAGTTCGTGGCGGCGGATGGTGAGTGCCAGGCGCTTGATGGTGTACCATGAGACCATGGAGAGGAAGAACCCAGAGTCCACCTCCATGTCGCATGGCTGGTCTTCTATCCCCATGGTTATGTATACCTTTCTGGCATCGCTTGTGGAGGAATGGCCAATGATGATGGTCTGGTGTGTTTCCTCCCTTTGTCTTGCCTCATTGAGCCGCCTGTTCTGACCCTCTTGGCTCCAGCGGCTCTCCGTCTGGCGGTCTCAGTGTCTGGTGGGGGTATTCTCTTGCTGTTGGGGGCTTCCGTCTCATCGCTGTAGGCTGTAGTGTCTTTTATTCCTGCATACCTTGGCAATGTGCCCCCGTTTCTCACACTGCCGGCAAATGGCATCAAGGAAACGGCAGTCCGAACGGGGGTGATTGCCTCTGCAGCTGGCACACTGGAACCTCAACTTACAACCTCAGGGTTCCCGTCATCCTTGTGCTGCTTGCAGGTGGTGGATCTCTTCCTCCTTGTCCTTGGTTTCTGAGAAGGAGTCGATGTCGCCGTGGTGTGTGGTTGTGTCTCGATGGTCGGTCTCGGATCACTTCTCTGGGCTTGAAATCATTTCGCCGGTCACTGGTCATGGCGTGATGCTCGATTGCTGCATCTGAGCTGCTGATTTCTTGGCTGCTTCATCCGTGGTTGCCTCGGTGAGGGCATCGGCGAGTGAGATGTCGCCCTTCGCCATGATGCGGCTCTGGAGAATGGGGTCTTGGAGCCCCAGGATGACGCGGTCTCGCAGGGCCTCGTCCAGGTTGGTGAACTCACACAGGCCGCCCAAGTCTCAAAGCGCCGCCATGAAATCGCCGAGCCCCTCACCCTCATGTTGATCCGCCTGTAGAAATCATGCCGCCGGATAAGGATGGGCACGATGGGGGCGTAGTGGTTCCGCAACAGGGGCTCGAGATTGCCCCATTCCATGGTCTTGACGTCCTCTGGTTTGGCCAAGGCTTTGGCCATCTTAAATACTGCGGGCCCGCAGTGTGTGAGAAACACGGCTCGTTTCTTGTGGCCGTTGGCATCTTTAAGGTTGCTACTCTTGAGGAACATCTGGAACCTATCGGTATAGGATTCCCAGTCCTCGGTAGCGGGGTTGAAGGGTGCAGGTGATGAATTGATGCCCGCCATGCTGCTTGCTGCTGCGTGCCACCTTGCCACGTGCTGGGTGGTCTCCTTGCCTCACGATCCCATCCTCGTCGCCAGTGTTAGATCTGAGGTGGATCAGTTCGAAGGAGACGTGAGACCATCTTAGTGAGTTCAGCTCTTTATTTAAAATAAGAACAGTCTGGAAAATGCGAGCCGCGGCAGCCCTTCATATAGGGCTGGCTAGCGGCTCTGCGGCCAATGGCAGCGCTTTGAATCTCCCGCGATCAGCATAGCCAATCACAGTAGATTCCTAGCGCTCCAATCACGGCCGAGGCTTCGACCAATCGGGTCGCTGTCCGTCCAGACCAATCAGTTGTGAGGGTTTGGAGTATGCTAATACAGCACACAACTGTTACCACAATCTCAGCTATGATTCTTGGCCACACCAAAACCTTCAGTTTTATTTACAACCTTCTAGCAAACATTTAAATCTGGATAAATAGTTTAATTAGATTTTTAAAGGAGAAAAAAAAAGAAACCCTCAGACCTCAAGCATTTGCCATTCCAAAGAGCAAAAGCTGGGCTTTGTTGTTTTTCTTTCTTGACTTTATTTTTCTTCAAACATCTCTTTGTGAAATGAAAAGGTGGGGGAAAAGCTTTCTCTGACTCCATTAAGCGCTGCCTGGGCATGTTCACTTTGATCCCGCATATCAAGAGCTTCTGAAAATATCTGAGAGACAGGCATCTAAACAGAGAGTTCAATTCTCCAACACTTCTTCCCTTGTCTATTTCTTGTGACTGACTGGGGCATTATTGAACAACAAACCAAAGGGAAGAGTTGGCTTGAATAAAAAAAAAAAGAGGGGGGAAGCAACTCATCTCTTTTTTTTTTCTTCCATACATATAATGATTTGTATTTCTTTGGAAACTTTACTTTTCCAGCTTTCTCTTTCGTGTGAAAGGGTTTTGAAAAAGTAACAGAGCTGAGAAAAAATCTTTTGGGTTGTTTTTATGGTCCTTGGGGTGAATTCTGACACCAAGTGACTATTGGAACAAGTTCCTGTGATTTTCTTGGCAATATGTTTAAGAGAGGCTAAAACATACGATGAACGGTTGCAGGAACTGAGCATGGCTAGTCTAGTGAAGAGAAGGACCAGAGGAGACATGATAATAGTCTTCCAATATTTGAGGGGCTGCCACAGAGAGGAAGGGGTCAAGCTATTTTCCAAAGCATCTGAAGCAGAGGTGATATTCAGCAGGTTCTGACCAGTTCTGGAGAACCGGTAGCGGAAATTTTGAGTAGTTCGGAGAACTGGCAAATACCACCACTGACTGGAGATTTTACAATATCCTTCCCTGCCACGCCCACAGAACTGGTAGTAAAGAAATTTGAATCCCACCACTGATCTGAAGGCCAGACAAAGAATAATGTTTGGAGACTGAGGGATTCAACCTGGAAATAAGGAGAAATTTCCTGACCATGAGAACAATCAACCAGCAGAACAGAAGTTGCCTTTGGAAGTTGTGGGAGCTTCATCCCTGCCCTCAGTCAGAAATGCTGTAGGGTCTCCTGCTTGGGTGGGGGGTTGGACTAAATGACCTACAAGGTCCCTTCCAATTCTGTTAAATCTATTAATCTATCTATCTATCATCTGTTTATACTATCCAGAAGCACTAGCAACATTATTGTTTTCTATCTTTTGATAGACGTCGAGACTTTGGAAAGAGTACAGAGAACAACAAAGATGATTAGGGGACTGGGGGTGAAAAAATATATCTATGAAGAATTGGTTTGTCTAGTTTAATGAAAAGAAGGACTAGGTGGTGACATGATAGCAGTCTTCCAATATCTAAGGGGCTGACACAAAGAAGAGGGGGGCAACGTATTCTCCAAAGCATGTGAAGGATGAACAAGAAACAGTGGATGGAAACGAATCAAGGAAAGTTCCAACCTACAAATAAAGAGAAATTTCTTGACAGTAGGAACAATGAATCAGTGTAACAACTTGCCTCCAGGACCTTGTGGGTGCTCCATCACTGGAGGTTTTTAAGAAAAAATTGGACAACCATTTATCTGAAATGTTACAGGGTTTCCTGCTTGAGCAAGCGGGTTGATCTAGAAGACCTCCATGGTCCCTTCCAATTCTGTTATTCTGGGTGCAATCTAAAGCACTTTCGATTTATAAAGTCCTATATGCCCTGATCATAAGGGACTTCTGGATCATTTCCTCCAACCAGAAATGACCCATTCATCCTGGAGGAAACTTCTTGTACTTCCTTATTATTGTGAAGGGCTGAGATTCATGGAATAGTTTCTCCAGGGGTGTCCTAGAGACAATTATTCTGTACCATGTATAGCGAGAGTAATGTTTGTAGCAAAGAAGTAGTACAAGACAGAGAGGAACTATTAAGATTAAGCATGCAGAGGGAAATGCAGCTAAGGACCGTTTATCAAATGTTATAAAGGTGGTATATGATGAAAGTAAAACATACATGAAATAAATGGGATGCTTAGTGAAGGGTTTGACATTATTCCAGGAGATAAGAAGGGTGAGTAGTTATCTCTTGATTGTTTAATGTATTTATAAATAAATATATACCGAATGCTTATGATGACATTAAAGATATGCTGGTTTGGAAAGCAAATGGGTTTTTTTTTGTTTTTTTTTTTTGTAATTTTGTATGCAGAAGATCCCATGTTGTTGGCTAGGAAACAGAATAATTTGCAGTGAATTTTAAAATAAATACAACCATGCATAATGAATAAATATATGCGACCAAGGTGTTTGCATTTAACTGGGAACATAAAATGGTCTGAACAATTTTAAGTTATACATAAATTGCAAGGAGGAAAATCAGCAAGTAAATGTGTTTGCCTGCTTCAGTACAGTGTTTAGTAAAGCTAAGGAGAATGGATGGAAGTAGCTTAAAATCTGCCATTGGTAATAACAAAGAAGCAGGTGGAATAAAATCGGCGGTGAGAAATTGATGTCTCTGAAAGGAATGGCTGTGTATGGAAGCATGCTCCTTAACCTCTCTATTTTATACAGAAGTAAAAACTGGTTATGCCAAGAGAAACATAAAAATATGTGGAAGGTACTAGGAAACGTAGGTGTTCTATCAGTGGCACCTCCCACCAGCGAGACTAGTAGAATGTTCCCCAACTTGTCACCCAAATGTTGGATATGCAATCATAGCCAGGGAACGTATTTTCACATGTGGTGGATGTGTCCCCAAGTACAAAAGTACTGGCTCAAAATTCAAGTATGGTTAGAGGAGTTAACAAAACAGAAGATTAAGTTTAAATCAGAGCTCTTCCTGCTAGGTATGTTAGAACCGACATGGGTTAAGAAACACCAGCAGTTATATATTATAACCGCTGCAAGAATTTCTCTTGCTCACACAACACTGACCACAACACCCACAGATCTAGCAGTAATTAATAAGTTACATCAGTGCATAGAAATGATTAGATTAACTATGTTATTAAAAAACAGGGAAGAAGAGTATTTTACGATATGGAATATATGGTATAAATGGTTTTAAAAAGGGAGTAAAATGTTTTGTGAAAATGACTAAAGAAATTTCAAAGAAGAATATGATATATGACTTTTGTGTATATATGTAAAGCAATGTAGATAAATAAGTATTGTACTTTAACAGTAGTATAACAAGTAAGGAATTAGCAAATTAGTTACAGATATACCTATGGTCAATGAGCTTAATTGTTATTAAAGGACATGTACACTGCTATGATATCGCTGTAAAATGTGAGAACTTGTTTCTCTTTTTTAAATTTTTGGAAATTTTGAACAAATAAATATTTTTTAAAAAGAAATGTAGGTGGTAAGATAGAAAAATAAAAATTAAAAAGAATGGGCACTGAACAGATGGAATAAAATTCCAAAATGAAGGACTAGAAGGCTTGTAATGAGATTGGTCGGCCACTTAGAGAGAAGATTGAAGATTGGATTGCAAAACTAATGTACAAAATAAGAGTGAATGAGTCTAGAACAGAGGCGATATTCAGCAGGTTCTGATCAGTTCTGGACAAATCAATAGTGGAAATTTTGAGTAGTTTGGAGAACCAGTAAATACCACCTCTGACTGGCCCCACCCCCATCTCTTCTCTGCCCCCCAAGTTCCAGCTGATTGGCTGGGTCTTCTTTTGTTGCCCTGCCCAGGAGAACGGAGCTGGAAAGTAGATTAGTGGGGTGGGGAGGGAATGGGGATTTTGCAGTATCCTTCCCCTGCCACGCCCACCAAGCCATGCCTACAGAACCAGTAGTAAAAAAAATTGAATTCCACCACTGGTCGAGAAAGAACACTCCAACCAGCAGAGATGAGAACTAATTTCATCCTTTTGCTCTTCTGGAAGGGTACTAAAATTTGGTTTCTGGTGGTTGGCCTCTGGGCCAACCTGGGGGGAAAGGGTTGCCTCTTTCTTGATGAAGTTTGATGGGATAAGATCTCATCTCTGTACAATCCATCTCCTTGATTCTAATTTTTGCATAGCTTTCAAAATTTGAATTTATTTTAATATTTATCTTTTTTGTTGAGGGCAAGATGGCCCAGCAGTGAAAGATGGTGAGCTTGTCAGCTGAAGAGTTAACAGTCCAGGTTTGAGACCCGAGCACCATAGGACAGGGAGAGTCTCCCGTTCCTTGTTCCAGCTCCTGCCCACCTAGCAGTTTGAAAGCATGTAAATGCGAGCAGACAAATAGGTACCACTTCAGTAGGAAAGTAACAGCATTCCATGGACCTTGGTGTACAATCATGTGAGCTATATGACCACAGGAAATGTCTTCGGACAATGCTGGATCCGTCAGCTAAGAAACGGAGATGAACACCATCCCATAGAATCAGACATGACTGGAAAGGGGAAAACTTTACTTTCACTTTTATCTTTTTTACTCTTTGTAAGCCACCCAGAGTTGCCTTATCAGGCTAAATGAATAGCACATAAGAACTTTGGTGGCACTAGTTCTGCCCACTGCCAGGAGTTCAATCCTGACTGGCTCAAGGTTGACTCATCCTTCTATCTTTCTGAGGTTGAAAAAATAAGGACCCAAATTGTTGGGAGCTGACTCTGTAAACCAGAGGTGTCAAACTCAAGGCCCCTGAGCCAGATCTGGTCCATGGGATACTTAGATGTGGCCCACGAGGTTGCCTTGGAAAGAGCAAAGGACCTGTCCATGGTGCCTCTGCCAGCGAGGTGCTCCAGGACTCTCTTCTGGCTGTATTGGCCTCCTGCAGCCCTCTGCCAGTGAAAAGGGAGTTCATGGGGCCACATGCAGCCCTGCCTGGGCTCTGTTTTCACTAGCAGAGGCCTAGCAAAACAAACTAAAAACAAAACAAAAGGAGAAATGTTTCCCCTTTTGCAGTTGAGCATACAAGAAGGGACAGGAAAGGAGAAAAGGAAAGGGAAAGAAAAAGAAGGAAAGAGGGGAAGAGAACAAGGAAGGAGAAAGAAGGAAAGTATCAGCCTCAAAATCTCTTCTACATCTTAGACTTGGAGGGGAAGAAAGCTGGAGGTGTCACATTCTTGTGTGGGGGTAAGAAAGGGGAGGGGTGTATAAATTCTTGTCTTTAACTTTCTATTTCCTTGCTAGTTTCTTCCCCTTTGTGCAGCTGCGAAGTTTTATCAAAATAGGTCAAGGTCAATGGACAGAGGCCTCATCACCACCTGAAGATGCCCACATGATTATATTCAGAACTTTTAATTGGAAGAGTCATTTGAACTTTGGGGGGTGGGAACAATTCCATTCCTTTGTATATGTGATCTGCGCACCAATTCCTCAGATTCGGAATTCAATCTGTAGCTTCCACTTTGATTTCCAGTAAAAGGAGAACTTTGCTCTATTCCATGGAGTCTGAGTATTTCTTTCTTGGATCTTGAAGGGAGCACACACTGACAGAAAGAGGGGAAGGAAGAAGAAATGAGAAGGAAGAAGGAAGAAGGAAGAAGGAAGAAGGAAGAAGGAAGAAGGAAGGAAGGAAGGAAGGAAGGAAGGAAGGAAAGAAAGAAGGAAGGAAGGAAGGAAGGAAGGAAGGAAGGAAGGAAGGAAGGAAGGAAGGAAGGAAGGAAGGAAGGAGATTATAGTGAGAGTGAGGGAGTGTCTCACACAGTGGTGGGATTCAAATTTTTTTACTACTGGTTTTGTGGGCATGGTTTGGTGGGCATAGTAGAGGAAGGATACTGCAAAATCCCATTCCCTCCCCACCCCACTGACCTGCTTTCCAGGGCAGCAAAAGAAGATCCAGCCAATCAGCTGAGACTCCTGAGGGAGAGAATAGATGGGGGCAGGGGCAGTCAGAGGTACTATTTGCTGGTCCTCCGAACTACTCAAAATTTCTGCTACTGGTTCTCCAGAATTGGTCAGAACCTGCTGAATACCACCTCTGGTCTCAGGGAAGTCCTGCCCTTGACACAAATGATGTTGAGCTGGCCATGCCCCCACCCTCAAGATCAAATGCAACCCTGATGTCGAGTTTGCCACCCCTGCTGTAGATGAATTAAAGAGGGTTTTAAAGCACTATGAAGCGGTATATAAATCTAAGTGCTGTTGCTGTAAAACTTTAATAAATAAACTAGTCCTCTGTAACTTCAAAAGAGTTGATAATAAGATCTTTGTTAGGTGGGGATGACAATTAAACTGATTGCTCAGAACTAGGAGGGGCTATCAAAACAGCTACCAGTGGAGTCATTGCAAATGATGTGCATCTTCCTTTTGCCGAATGGTTGCTATTACGACTGCTGAGGGACGGATTTCACAAACCAGCAGAGGATTTTCTCCAACCCAAATAGGTCCACTGACCAATTAGCGGAAGCCTCATCAAGCATTTCTAATTTCTAATGAAGTCGAGAATTTTTTCTAATTTGACAGTGGCATGATGGATTGGTTTCTGGGGCAAAGCAAGAAGAATTTGAACTGGGTCTCTGTGCCAGAAGGAGGAGAAAACAGGCTGAAGTTCTCATGAAAATCAGAGCAGTGGCTCATACAGGTTTTAGAGGAATAATATTGAAATGTAAAGAAATTCTCCATTTTTGAGTGTGTGTGCAAGACATGTAGGTTCAATAGGTACATGTGTCGGTTTTGGAAGCCATATTTTATTTAGAAGCTTTGAGGCTGCCACATTTAATGCCTGGGAATTTGGGAAGCGGGGTTTCATAGAGAGGTAGAAGATTAGACTCAACAACATTATTTTCATAGAGTCAAGGACAAGTCACCCTGCACCTGGAGAGGGGGGTCTTGGGGAATGCCATGGGATGGACTGGTGGGTGCAGGGGATGGGCTTTTGATTTTCAATTGGGAAGGGAAAACCCGGAACTCTCAGATTCGGGTTTTCCCAGATGTGCCAATATGACTTCTCAAATAAATTCTCACTTGGATGAATTTTGTTTCTGAGTGCTGAATGAGATGGGGAGTTTCATTGGAGTGCTGACCATATGACTCAAGGAGGAACCAAGAATCTGGAAATTACAGAAAAAAAATTCCTGACAGTGAGAACAATTAACTAGTGGAACAACTTGCCTTCAGAAGTTGTAGGTGCTCCACCACCGGAGGCTTTTAAGAAGACAGCCATTTGTCTGAAATGGTATAGGGTCTCCTGCTTGAGCAGAGGGTTGGACTAGAACACCTCCAAGGTCCCTTCCAGTTTTATTATTCTGTCTTCTGCCAATAGCGAGCAAAAGAGGAAAACAACATTGTGTTGTTGTGATGCAAATCCCATTCCTAGTGTAATGCAATGCCTTATGCACTTTCAAAGGAAGTAGAGTGACTATGGAGATTCTCAGTCATCCAGGTCAGGATTGTCCCAAAAGTGCTTTTTCAAGAGGCAACTGGACTTTTTGGTTTTTCTTTGAAGATGTTTTGCTTCTCATCCAAGAAGCTTCTTCAGCTCTGATTGGATGGTGGAGAATGAAAGGATTGATATTCCTTGCAGGCAGCTGGTCATTTGCATCCTTTTAGAGAGTTGTTAAGGCCACCTGGAGGTTTATCTGTGTCATCAGGGTCATCTGAGTGGTGCATATTGATATGATGCCTTCTTAAAACCATTGAAAGGACTGTTTTTTTAAATTTTATTTTAATTTTTTTAAAAAAAATATTTGTTTTTGAAACAAACATAAACAAACAAAACATAAAAACATCAGGCCATCTTCCATATATGTGGAGTTTGCCAATTGGTTTACAAATTGTTTTGTGCTTCCATTTCATAGTCTTCAATTACAATTACATAGTATATGATCTCGTATTTTCAATCCAATATTAAATACATTGGTATCATTATTAATCAATCCTTTGACTATACTTTTATTCATTCATGCTTTAGGAAATAATCATATTTTACTTAATTTGTTTTCTGACAATTCATATTATCATCCCAAATCTATCCTAAAATCATTTTGTAGATATAATAAGGAAAAAATACATCTTTATATATTTAGTATTTTCTAAAAGTCTACATATTTCGTTACTAGACTTTATTGTCTAACCATTGATAGAATAGATCCCAAACTTTATAAAATTGTTTATCATCCTGTTCTCTATTTTCAAATGTCAATCTGCTCATTTCAGCACATTCCAATATTTTCTTAATAATTTCCTCCTGTGATGGTGTTTTCTCATTTATCCAGTTTTTAGCAAATACAATCCTAGCTGCTGTTGATACATTTACAATCAGGTATTTCAAGTGTTTGCTATATATTTCAGGTAAAATTCCCAATAAGAATATCTCTGGTTTCAAATCTATATGTTTTTTTTTAGTCCAGTATTTTTTAGCACCCACACAAGTCTACCACATATGGTAATATGAGCCAGGTGTCTGATGTCATTTCCAACATTTTTCGGATTTATTCTTGAACATTCTTGCTATTCTTGCCGGGGGGAAATGCCACCTGTAAAGCATCTTATACAAATTTTCTTTATATGCTGTTGACATTGTCATTTTATAATTTTGAGACCACAATTTTTGCCATTTCTCTACATCAATCCCATATCCAAAATTCTTCCCCCAAGCAATCATAGTTCCTTTAACTTGTTCTTCTTCTAGTTTAATTTCTAATAAATATCCATACAATTTTTTAATCACCTTTTCATCAATACTTGTCAAAATCTTATCTAAATCAGTCAGTTTATCATAGAAACCTTCTGTTTTAGAATCTTTATCATACCTTGAATGTATTTGCACATATGAAAACCAATTCATCTTTATACCTTGTTCCTCTAGTTTTTGCATAGATTTGAGTTCACCCTTTTCATTCAATATTTCACCATACCTAACTGCTTGTTCCTTTTTGTATATTATAGGATAAGAAAATGCTTCAATAGTCGATAGCCAGACTGGAATTTTCAAATAACATAGTCTTTTAATCTTCTCCCAGTTTAACCACAGAGACTCCCGTATATAATGTCTTCTAAAATACCCCTGTGTTTTAGTTCCTTTATACCATAAAAAAGCATGCCATCCCAACAACAGATGATGTCCTTCTAATGTCAACAATCTAGTATTTCTTAATGTTATCCATTCCTTAACTCACATCAAATTTGTAGCTTGGTAATACAGCTCCCAATTAGGCAAACCAAATCCTCCTCTTATTCTAGCATCTTGCAAAAGTTTTAAGTTTATTCTTGCTTTCTTATCTTTCAACACAATTTTATTTAAATCTTCAAAATAGTCTTTTCCAAGCCTAAATGGAATTGTTTGAAACAAATATAAAATTCTGGGTAATATATTCATCTTGATTGTTGATATTCTCCCTGTTAATGACAGTTGTAAATTTTCCCATTTCACCAAATCTAAGCGCTATCTGCTGTTTAAGTTTGATATAATTATTCTCTTTTAGTGTACTGCATCTTGCTGTCAAGTATATCCCCAAGTACTTGATCTTATTCGTGACCTGAATTTTCAGTAGGTCTGCCAGTTCTTCCTTTTGTCTTGATAGCATACTCTTTGTCAAGATCTTTGTCTTGTCTTTATTTATTTTCAAACCAGCCACCTTTCCATATGTCTCTACCTTTTCTATTAATTCTGATGCTGTTTCTAGTGGGTCTTCTAAGATAAAAAACAGATCATCTGCAAATGCTTGCAACTTAAATTCTTCCTTTTTAATTTTCATCCCTTTTATATTCTTTTCATCTCTAATATTTCTATTTAGCACTTCCAAAGTTAACACAAACAACAGAGGTGATAGTGGGCACTCTTGCCTTGTTCCTTTTCTTATATCAATAGAGTCTGTCAGTTCTCCCTCTATCATTACCTTTGCTGTTTGCTTATGATATATAGCTTCTATTGCTTGAATAAATTTTCTAGCAAAGCCCATCTATTCCAGCAGTAATAACATGAATCGTCAATTCACATTATCAAATGCCTTCTGTGCATCTAGAAATATCAAAGCCATTTTTTTTTCAGGATGTGCCTTGTAGTATTCCAAAGTGTCCAAGATTACTCTCATGCTGTCTTTAATTTGTCTCTTTGGCAAAAATCCATTTGGATCAGGGTGGATAAAATTATTTAAGTATTTTTTAAGTCTTTCTGCCAATATTGAAGCAAAAATTTTATAATCTGCGTTTAGTAGGGAGATAGGTCTATAGTTCTTAATTTGTAATGGATTGGCCTGCTCTTTTGGAACAAGTGTAATATAAGCTTCTGACCATGATTTAGATATCCTCTTCTTTAACATAATTTCATTCATAACTTCTAGCAATGGAAGATTCAATGATTCTTGTACTGTTTTGTAAAATTCTTCCGGAAGTCCATCTGGGCCTGGTGCTTTTCCATTATTTTGCTTCTTGAGTGTTTCAATTAACTCCATCATCATTATATTGCTTTCTAACACTGTTTCTATCACTTTAGGTATCTGGGGTAACTTAGCATTCTGTAGGTACTGTTTGACTCTTTCCTCATCAATATTCTCTTATGTGTATAGTTTCCCATAATAGTCTCGAATGATTTCCTTCTTTTCTTTACTACAATAGCAAACTTGGCCTTGATCAACTATTAATTGCAATATTTTCCTTGATTCTTTCTCCTTTCTCAATTTATATGCTAACCATCTACTGGTTTATTTGCATCTTCAAAGTAGTTCTGTTTAGCACCTCTAATTTTCTGTGCTAATTCTTCTTTTTCTATTAGACCCATTTTATGTTTGGTTATATCCATTTTTAACTTAATGTCCCTTTTCTGTGGCATTTTCTGGAGCTCTTTTTCAAGTCCTTTATACTCATCCTCTAATGCCTTAGAGGCTAATCTTTTCATGGTATTTCTTTTCCTTGTATAGTCTATTATCAAGCCTCTGGCATATGCCTTTATTGTGTCCCATACATTCTGGATTGATGTATCTTCTTTTTTGTTTTCTCTAAAGAAAAAAGCCAGTTCTTTCTCCATCCACTGTGTGAAGTCTTTTTCCTTTAAAATAGTATTATTTAACGTCCATCTAGATCTTCTTCTTTGTCCTTTCGATTTAATTGTCATTGGATTGTGATCTGCCCAAGTACTTGTTTCAATATTTATTTCTTGAATATTAGTTAACAATTCTGTTGACATCCATATCATATCTATTCTGGACCATGATAAGTGTCTATTTGAGTAGAAGATGTATTGTTTAGTTTTAGCATTTCTTTCTCTCCATGTATCTTTTAAGTTTATTTCATCTACCATTTTTAAAAAAGGATTTAGGGAGAATCTTTCTGTTTTTCTTTATTGTTTTCTGTGCTGTATAGTCCAGTTTGTTGTCTACAATTCTATTAAAATTTCCCATAATAACTATATTAGCATAGTCCAGTTCAATTATTTTCATATGTAATTTTTTATAAAATTCTTGTTTGTCATTCAGGGCATAAATTGCAATCAGGAGTTTTTTTGTGTTATTATCCATTATTTCCACCATTAGTATTCTTCTGTCGTCATCAGTATTAATCAATTTCACTGGGATGATATTTTTATTATATAAAACCACTCCTCTTTTCTTGCATTGTGTCAAGGAGGTAAATATTTTCCCTAGTTTTGGCTATATCAACAATTGTTCATATTGCTTTTTAATATGTACTTCTTGTAGGCAGATTATATCAAATTTTAATTTCTCTAATTTATGGAAGGTTTTCCTTCTTTTAACGGCTGAATTAAGTCCATTTATATTAATTGTAATCAATTTTTTCTCTTCCATGATTATACTTTATAATTAGGTTGGGCAACTCTCATGGATCTTGGTTCACATTGTTCTTTGGCTTCCTCCTTTCCACCTATTGCATCTTCCTCTTTTTCAGTCATCATTTGGCAGTCCTCTTGGAATTCAATTAGTGAAATTTCTTTGTCTGGCTCTTCCTCTTTCTCTCTGAAAAATTCCATATAAAATGATTCAGCTTTCTCAATTGAATCAATTCTGTATCTCTGTTCTTGCCATGTGAACAGTAAACCTTCTGGAATCAGCCATCTATAATTCACCTCTTTTTTAAGTAGCAATTTGGTCAAGAATTGGTATTCTCTTCTCATCTCTCTCACTTTTCTGGGTATTTGTTTCAAAACCACAATCTCCTTATCTTTATATTTCAATGTTTTCTCTCTTGCCACTTGCAATATTTACATTTTAATGGCTTTCTTTGTAAATCTGATGTGAACTTCTCTTGGTAGGCTATTTCTCATTGTGTATCTTGTGAAGACTCAATAGACCTCATCTATTCCATCCATCATCTTCTCTTCAGTTATTTCCAAAGTTTCAGCCGACATTTCTATCATTATCTCAGCTAGATTTTGTCCTTTTTCTTCTTCTATGTTTTGGAATATAAGATAAAATTCTGATCATCTCCCATCTCAGCATTCCACTTTTATCTTGTTCAACCACAGTTAATCTGTTATCAATGTATCAATTAAGGTATACAAGAACCTGAAGAAATTCTTCTTTCTTTTTTTATTATTATTACTATTTGGCTTTTTTTTCCCTACTATTTTTATTTGGAATCACAATTGGTTACTTCATAATTGGATTAAAGTCTAGAAGACCTTAATCTTGTTATCTCTTTGTTTATCTTCTTCTTCAATTCTTAGTAGTCTCTCATCATACTTCATCATCATTTGTTGGATGTTATTGACTTTTTCATTGGTTTTCCCTTTTCTTTGTTCAATGTTCTCTGTTCTCTGTTCTCTATTCTCTTTTCAATATTCTCTGATTTTGTTTGAATGTTTTGAATTCCTTGCATAATCATCTGCAGGGTCACTTTTTCTTTTTCCTTTTCATGTTCTTTCTCTTGCCTTAACATTGTCTGTATTGAACGTTCTCCTCCAGATGGTGGAAGCAGAAGTTGAAGAACCAGGAGCTGTTAATTTCCTACTCATTTCAAACAATTCAAAATCTTCAGGTTCTTCTAGACCTTAATCTGATTGTGAAGTAACCAATTGCAATTCCAAATAACAATAGTAGGGGAAAAAAAGCCAAATAGTAATAATAAAAAAAGAAAAAAGAATTTCTTCAGGTTCTTGTATACCTTAATCCAATTGATTGGTTAGATGACAATGAAAATTCAAAAATGAAGGAAAAAACCATAAACATACACAAAAGAGAAAAAGTTGTAAAATCCCAAAAAAGATGGAAAAATGAGGAATAAAAAGCTTTAAAAAAGGAAAAATTCTTCAGGTTCTTCAACATCTTAATCCAATTAAGAGGTCTTAAATATAAAAGACTGCATAAGAGAAAAAGAGAAAAAAAGCCAGGAAGATAAAAAAAAAAAAAAAGAAAAAAACAGTATTGGAGGTAGATGGAAAAACAAAAGTACCAGAAAGGCAAAAAGAGAAAAAGAAAAAAAAGGCTACTCCCTTAAAAAGAAAAGAAAGGGAATCATTAATACCAAAACTTTTCTTTTAAAATAAAAAACAAACGCAAAAAATTAACTTCCAAAGACAAGCATAAAAAAAAAAAAAAGAGCAAAGACAAGTTCCAAAGAACTAAAAATCCAAATAGCTATTTCAAAAAGTAGAAGAGGGGTAGCACAGCTTAGGAAAAATCAAGAAAACACACTGCATTTTGTTTAGTTATCCAAGGCTCTTGTTATAACACTCTTCTCCAGAAACTTATCACCTTTTCTTTTCCTATAAACTTCAACACCAGACTCCAACTGTTGATAGAAACCCAGAAGAGCACCTGCAATAATACTCTCCCATGCTCTTCCCTCTATCTTATCAAATAGCAATGTCCTTGAAAAAAAAGTCTCAGTTCTTTCTTTTTCAGCTTTGTCTGGTCACATATTTCCAAGCCTCTAGTTGGCAGTGTTACAAAGTTTCTTTGCTTTCACTATCCCCCTCCTTTTCCAAGCAAAATATAATAAGAATTAATTAAAAAAGAGAAAAAGATATTTTAAAAAAGAATTAACTAAAAGGGAGTCTCTAGCCTAAAATGTTACAAAATCAAAAAGGAGAAAAAAAATAGATGGAAAAGAAAAAAAACAACAGTCCAGTTTCAAAATATAAGATCATGTACAGAAAATCCAGCAATGAGAAAAAAAACATTACTTTGACATTCCTGTTTAAAATTGCCACTTCATCACTTCTGTCAAAACTTTTACAGATTCTTTTTTTTTCCTTAGGGTGTCCTTTCAGATCTTAGATAAAGAAAAAGTTCTCACTAAACCGGCACACTCTCTCTTTCTGTTCTCTTCCGTTTCGGAGCTGTCCCAACTTCAGCAGCTTTAATAGCTGCCTCTTTGCCGCTGGCAAGAAGAGCTTCTCCTGGATCTACCAGGGACTTTGCGGTATCCCTGGGATCGACAGGATGTGCTCTTCACTTTCACCATCTCTTCGGGATGGTTTAGATCCAACAGGACCATCCAGGAGCATAGATATTGGTAGCAATCTCAGACCTCCAAGATCGTATGCTGTATCATCGTGACGCCAGCTCCGCCCTCTCCCTGAAAGGAACTGTTTTGTATGACATCATCTATCTACAATCTACAACTCAGTCCTTTCAACAGTTCCAAGAATTCAAAGGTACTTTTTCAGGAAGCAACTGGACTTTCATATTTTTTTCTTTGAAGACATTTCGCTTCTCATCCCAGAAGCTTCTTCAGCTCTGACAGGATGGTGGAGAATGGAAGGAGTTATATTGCAGAGACCCAGCTTGGTTTCTTTATGGGTTCTTGGAACTGTAGAAATTCTCAGTCATCCAGGTCATGGTTGTCCCAAAAATACTTTTTCAGGAGGCTACTGGACTTTCTTCTTCTTCTTCTTCTTCTTCTTCTTCTTCTTCTTCTTCTTCTTCTTCTTCTTCTTCTTCTTCTTCTTCTTCTTCTTCTTCTTCTTCTTCTTCTTCTTCTTCTTCTTCTTCTTCTTCTTCTCCTTCTCCTTCTCCTTCTCCTTCTCCTTCTCCTTCTCCTTCTCCTTCTCCTTCTCCTTCTCCTTCTCCTTCTCCTTCTCCTTCTCCTTCTCCTTCTCCTTCTCCTTCTTCTTCTTCTTCTTCTTCTTCTTCTTCTTTTAAAGATGTTTCACTCAGGACACCCTGAGGGCATAGATAAATTTCCAAGTGCTTCAAAGACCCTCTAAAAGGATGCAAATGACCAACTGCCTGCAAGGAGTATAAATCCTCCCATTCTCCACCATCCAGTCAGAACTGAAGAAGCTTCTTGGATGAGAAGCAAAAAGTCTTCAAAGAAAATCAAGAAAGACCAGTTGCCTCCTGAAAAAGCACTTTTGGGACAACCAGGACCTGGATGACTGAGAATCTCTACAGCTCCAAGAACCCATAAAGAAACCAAACTGGGTCTCCGCAATAGGTTTGACAGTCCTCTGCATCAAAATCATGCTCCATGGAAGAGACATTACTTGGTGCTATACAGAAAATAGAGAAGGTAATATGGGAAGCTCTCCAAGCCTTTGTAGCTTGCTACAATTCTGCTAGCACTGATGAAGAAATCTGAGGTCAAGTTCTCCTCTGATTGACAACCTACTTGCTTTCCAGTTGGCAATTTAGAATCAAAACCAACACTTTGTATTAAGTCTAGAAATGGACTAGACATTCATGAAGTTCTCTCAGAGCAAAGTTCTCATCAACTAGTTCCTACACACAAAACCAACTCAAGTAGAGTGATCAAAGGTTGAAGGGGGCCAGAGGGCCACCTGTGGGCCTCTTGACTTTTTAGTTGGCTGCAGAAATAGCTTTGGCAATGTGCTAATGGACACAGCTGGAGGTCACAGCTTCTCTGCTCCTGACCAAGTTTCCAGAGATAGGACAGCTCTGTCCTTTAACACCTTATGTTATTGAGTCCAGCTGTTATTAATCTTAGTGAGACACTGCCACCTAATTCAATTTCTTTTCATCTGGAACATGGTCAGGATGTTAAAAATTTTGGATCAGAAGATTCAATACTTCACCGTTGACCAAGTCTAAAATGAAGATGATGTGGAGGCTGAACTCTTAATAGATTTTTTTGCTCAGAGCACCACACACACTTTTTCCTCTGGTGCCACAGCAAGGGATGGAGAGAATTAAAATAGTAGAAGAAAGAAAGAGAGAGAGAGAGAGAGAGAGAGAGAGAGCCTTCCTCCAAGCAGAAATGAGCAAAGTTGCAAACTTGAAATCAATTTGCAGGAGGCACCCTGCACAAACCAGGATGAAATTGAGTTTTCTCTGCTGGATGCAGGAATTCCATCAAAAAGGTCATCTTCTGATTGGAAGCTGCTCACAGCACCATTAAGGATGAGGAAGGTTTTTGTGACCAACCTCAGACTATGCTCTTGTCATTCATCATTGTAGCTGAGCTACTGTATTCGATAATTTATATCTCAGTTAAAGCAATGAGTAGTAATCATCTATTCACTCAAGCAAGATTTAACTCAGCTCCCTGATTATGAGACTGGTTTCTTAATGTCAGACAACTGAAGTCTTTCTCCAGGGCTCTGTCTTGCAGAGAAACCACTCAGTGTCTAAGCTAGTATGGCCAGTGCTCCATCCAGGTTTTGAAGAGCTGGCATCCAAAATTTGGGGGAGCCACCAGAGTCTCTTCTAGGAAAGTTAGTGTCTAAGTTCCACAATGTGGGAATCCCAAAGGTGCTTTTTTTCCAAGAGGCAACTGGACTTTCAGATTTTTCTTTGAAGACGTTTCATTTCTCATGCACTCTTTTGAAGACCACAAAGTTCATATTTTGGAGAGAGAGGATTGCTGGTTTGAAAGAAGGATTAAAAGAGGCCATCTATGTCAAAATTGAGCAAGTCTCTCTCAATAGAGGGGGAGAGAAATGACATCATCTAGTTCCAATCTACAGCCCAGTCCTTTCAACAGTTCCACGAATAATGGATGGAAACTGAACAAGGAGAGAAATGGAAAGTGGATGGATGGAAACTGAATGGATGGAAATTAAACAAGGAGAGATTCAACCTGGAAATAAGGAGAAATTTTCTGACAGTGAGAACAAGCAACCAATGGAACAGAAGTTGCTTTCAGAAGTTATGGGAGCTTCATCCCTGGAAGCTTTCAAGAAGAGACTGGACTGCCATCTGTTGGAAATTGTGTAGGGTCTCCTCTTTGGGTGGGGGTTTGGACTAGATGACCTACAAGGTACCTTCCAACTCTGTTAATCTGTCATCTGTAAGAAGGTTCCACACCAATTTGCACCACTCAGGTGACTCTGATGACATAGATAAACCTCCAGGTGACCTTAATGACCCGCTAACAGGATGCAAGCAACCAGTTGTCTGCATTGAGTATAAATCATTCCATTCCCCACCATCCAATCAGAGCTGAAGAAGCTTCTTGAATGAGAACCAAAACATCTTCAAAGAAAAACCAGAAACTCCACTTGCCTCTTGAAAAAAAAGCACCTTTGGGACAACCATGACACAATGTGGGAAGGAAATTCTATCTGGGCTCTTATCTTGTAGAGAAAGAACTCGTTGTCTAAGCTGGCATGGCCAATAGTCCTGGTTTAGAAGAATTGATATCCAAAATTTTGGTGAACCATTGGAATTTCTTCTAGGAGAGCTAGCTTCTGAGTTCCACAATCATGGAAGGAAATTCCTCTTTTGAGAAGAACCTCTTGGGTCTTGTCTTGTAGAAACAGAAGTGAACATGGTCAAAAGTTCACATTTAGATGAGCTGATGTCCAAAAGTCTCTTCTAGGAGAATTAACTTCTTAGTTCCACCATATAATGTAGGAAGGAGCTTCTCTTTTGAGAAAAAGTCTGTTTTGCCTTCATCACTAGTGAAGTCACATCTTGAAAGAGACGCCATACATATCTCCAAGAAGAGAGAGGCTTGACTTTTCAGAACCTCCTATGAAAGCTGAAGAACATGCTTGCATTTCACCAGCACTTCTGCCTTTAGCACTCATGCAGTCAATAGTTACCCTTTATGTATAATTTTCATACTATGTCCTAACGCTTCTCAGTTCTGAACAAGTTTTAGCTGCAGGCATTACTGAAACATCTAGAAAACATAACTCCCCCTGGCAGGTGTCAAAATCTACAAGATGGCAGATGTGGCATCATGATCCAATGAAGCTGTGGGAATTGCAACATATGCAGGTAGATCTAAATAATTGAGAAGACTCTAAGCCTCCCAGCCATGCATAATCAATCAGTAATAACACCAACCCAATAGGCTACAACAAGTTACACTGAGAAGCTGGTGAGAAGTTGATTTAAGTGAAATTTAAGGTCTACTGGAGAACCAAGATGGCAAAACTGCACAAAGAAAATGGATTAACAGAATAGCAGAGTTGGAAGAGACCCAGTCCAACCCCCTGCTCAAGCCAGAAACACCATACTATTTCAATCAAATGGTTACCCAAGCTCTTCTTAAATACCTCCAATGTTGCAGCACCCAGAACTTCTGGGTTCTACTGATTGTATTCACTGTTAGGAAATTTCTCCTTGGCTCTAGGTTGGTTCTCTCCTTGATTAGCTTCCATCCATTGGTTCTTGTCCTGCCTTCTGGGGCTTTGGAGAATAGCTTGACTCCCTCTTCTTTGGGGCAGCCCCTGAGATATTGGAAGGCTGCTGTCATGTCATCCCTAGTCCTTCTTTTTATTAAATTAGATACACCCTTCCTGCAACCATTCTTTATATGTTTTAGCCTCTAGTCCTCTAACCAACTTTGTTGCACCAGTATGTAAATTGATCCAGGTCTTGCCAGAAATGAATCTGGATGGCAACATAAATAGGATAACATCAATGTTTTCCTGTGCATGTCAAGAAGTACAATGCCACATCTTTAGAGTTTTCCCATCACAATGCAAAAACAATGACAGCTTGAATTGTCATAACAATGCCATGATGGGGAACCGTACACAGAAGGGTAGTTTAGATTAGATTAAGTTAGATTAACAGAGTTGAAAGGGACCTTATAGGTCATCTAGTCCAACCCCCTGCCCAAGCAGGAAACCCTGCAACATTTTTGACAAATGGCAGTCCAATCTCTTCTTGAAAGCCTCCAGTGATAGTGGTAGCTTGGCACTATTTTGCCACCTGCTCCAACATGCCACAGGAACTCTTTTGTGTTGTTGTTGTTGTTGTTTGCTTTGCCTTAATGATCAGGCCAGCTCTTACCCTCTAATCAAAAATTCTGAAGCATATTTGAAGATGTCTCCCAGAATATCTTGGCTCCAGGAATGCAGAATAGATGGTATTTGGGTAAGATGGCCTTGCTGGGATAGGATAGAGAATAGAATAGGATAGGGTAGGGTAGGATAAGGTAGAGCAGGGTGGGTAGAGCAGAGCATGGTAGAATAGGAAATATGAAATAGAATTTATGGAATGGAACAGAACAGAACAGAACAGAACAACAGAGTTGGATGTTACCTTGGAGGTCTTCTAGTCTGGTGGCTCCCAATCTCTTGGGCACCAGGGACCAGTTCCATGGAGGAAGATTTTTCCACAGATTGAAGGGGGTATGGTTTTGCATGCTGCCTCCATACCATGGATGGACCTTCGTTTGTTTGCACAGCCCAGTTCCTGGCATGCCACTGATGGGTTGGTGTCCAACCCCCTGCTCAATCAGTAGAACCTCAACCGTTCCAGACAAATGGCTGTCCAGTCTCTTCTTAAAAACCTCCATTGACATAACTTCTGGAGCAACTTGTTCCACTGGTTGATTGTTCTCACTATTAGGAAGTTTCTCCTTACTTCTAGGTTGCTTCTGTCCTTAATTAGCTTCCATCCATTGTTTCTTGTTGTTCCTTTAGTTTAGATGCTTTGAAGAATAGGTTGACTTCTCTCTTCTTCAAACTATATTGGAAGACTCCTTTCATGTTACAACTAGTCCTTCTTTTCATTAAATTAGACATACCCAATTCCTGCAACCGTTCTTCATGTCTTTTAGCCTTCAGTCTCCTAATAGTCTTTGTTGTTCTTCTCTGTGTTCTCCTTGATTAGTTTCCATCCATTGCCTCTTGTCCTGCTTTCAGATGCTTGGAGAATAAGCTGACTCCCTCTTCTCGGTGACAGCCTTCCCAATATTAGGAGAATGCTATCATCTTTCTTTTCTTCATTACATGAGAAATATCTAGTCCCCTTAACCATTCATTACACAGTTTAGGCTCTAGTCCCCTAATCATCCTTGTTTCTCTTCTCTGCACTCTTTCTAGATTGCTTCTCTCCTTGATTAGTTTCATCCATTGCTTCTTGTCCTTCCTTCTTGTGCTTTGGAGAATAGCTTGACTCCTTCTTCTTTGTGGCAACCCCTGAGATATTGGAACACTACTATCATGTCATCTCTAGATAACACAGTCCACTGTCATCCCTTCTGTTGTTTTCCTTTAAAATAGTAAAAACAAACAAACACAGACACAGACACACACATATACAAACACAGACACAGACACAAAAATCAGTTCCTGTACCAGCAAAAGGAAAAACTTGCCTGTTGCCAGCACACTAGCTGCTTTAGATCATAAAATTGTTGATGAGTCCCGGGCACAGCTGGCCACATGCATAAAAATGGCAAAAGTTTCCTTTCAAAATATTAAATAATTAATTGTTGGATAAATATTTCACATGGATGTGATCTAACTGTACATAGCTTCATTACGCAGGTCAATGGCAAAGGGAAGATTGGAGGACATAGGAAAAAGCTAAGTAGAAAAATTGGTTAGGAAGAATTAAGACATTACAAGATTTCTCCTTCCTTCCTTCCTCCCTCCCTCCCTCCCTCTCTCCATTCCTCCCTTCCTTCTTTTCCTTCCTTCCTTCCTTCTTCTTCCCTCTCCCTGCCTCCTTCCTCCTTCGGCAGGGGGGTGGGGGTGGAACTAGATGACCTACAAGATTCCTTCCAATTTTATTAGTCTGTCTGTTTAACCTCTCCCTTCCTTCCTTCCTTCCTTCCTTCCTTCCTTCCTTCCTTCCTTCCTTCCTTCCTTCCTTCCTTCTTTCCTTCCTTTCTTCTTTCCTTCCTTCCTTCCTTCCTTCCTTTTTCTCTCTCTTTCTCTTTCTTTTTTCCCCCATTCAATCATTCATTCATTCACTCATTGTTCATTCATTTTCATGGGAAAATCAGCTTCTTCTTCACTGAGTCCTGAAGAAGAGTTTTCAACCATGTTTCTCCATTAGTGGTACTAATACCACTAATACCACTCTATAAAGCCTTAGTAAGACCACACCTAGAGCACTGTATCCAGCTTTGTTCATCGTATTATAAAAAAAGATGTTGAGACTCTAGAAAAAGTACAGAGAAGAGCAACCAGGATGATTAGGGGACTGGAGGCTAAAACATATGAAGAACGGTTGCAGGAACTGGACTTGGCTAAGTCTAGTGAAGAGAAGGACCAGAGGAGACATGATAGCGGTCTTCCAATATTTGAGGGGCTGCCACAGGGAGGAGAAAGGGGTCAAGCTATTTTCTAAAGCTCCTGTAGGCCAGACAAGGAAGAATGGATGGAAGCTGAACAAGGAGAGATTTAACTAGCTGGAAATAAGGAGAAACTTTCTGACAGTGAGAACAATCAACCCATGGAACAGAAGTTGCCTTTGGAAGTTGTGAGAGCATCTTCACTTGAGACTTTCAATAAGAGATTGGACTGCCATTTGCCAGAAATGGTGTAGGGTCTCCCGCTTGGGTGGGGGGGTTGGACTAGATGACCTACAAGGTCCCTTCCAACTCTGATTATCTGTTATCTGTTATTTCTCATCCATGGAAATATAATATTATTCCTTTTTAATATGTCCCAAAATGTTTTTTTCTTCTAGGAGAGAGGTAGGTGCTCACCAGAGGTGGTATTCAGCCGATTCAGACTGGTTCTGGAGTACTGGTTGCAGAAATTTTGAGTAGTTCAGAGAATTGGCAAATACCACTTCTGACTGGCCCCACCCACCCATCCGCGATTACCTCTCCTATATTCTCTTGTTTTTTTTAGCTCAGTTGATTTGCATGGCAGAGTGGATTGCGCACCTCAGCTGAGCTGAAAAATAGCTCAGCTCACCACCATTGACACAGAGGGCAGT
Organism: Hydrophis major; assembly: GCA_033807585.1. NCBI lineage: Eukaryota > Metazoa > Chordata > Lepidosauria > Squamata > Elapidae > Hydrophis > Hydrophis major. The sequence goes on along the minus strand of CM066330.1, from coordinate 2,943,966 downwards.
CTTTGAGCCCTGCAAATGAAGCACTGTCTCATAGAACTGGTAGGAAAAAGGGCTCAAAAATGTTGGACATAAATTTGATAGAGTAGGAGAATATTTGGAATTTAACTTATAAATTAACAAAATTGGCTTCATATAAAGAGAACATTTATAACATATTTTATAGATGGCACCTGCCTCCGGTGAGATTGGCAAGGATATATCCCAACATGAATCCGGCATGTTGGAAATGTAAGAAGAAAGAAGGCACTTACTATCATATGTGGTGGTCTTGTTTAGAAGCCCAGAAATACTGGCTTAAAATTCAAAAGTGGTTACAAGAGATCCTCAAGGAACAAATAGATTTGTAACCAGAATTATTCTTATTAGGGATGATTAAAAAGAAATATGGGAAAGATACAAAATACATAATATTATATATTTTAACTGCTGCTAGAATTGTCTATGCTCAATCTTGGAAACAGAACTCTATACCAACAAATCAACTGATTATTCAAAAAATAATGGTATGTGCCAAGATGGATAAATTAACTCTGATGTTACAAGAGAAAGAGGAGTCTGAATATTATAGAATTTGGGGAAAATTGTATGATTGAATTGAATTAGGACAAAGGGATGATGAAAAGAGGTAAGATTTCATAGATTAAAGGTTTATATTTGCATGAGCTGTATATATTTGTAAATAAGCACAAAATAGAAGTATATGAGATAGATGTCACACACTGTTAATGTCATAATATTTATATGTTTTGTTTGATTTTTAAAGATATAAAATAATAATAAAGTTTATTTTAAAAAAAGAACTGGTAGGAAAAAAATTGAAAACCCATCACTGATGCTAACTTTCTACAGTTCCTATCTTTAGGATGATCCTGATAGATCTGTATTCCTGAACTTGAACTGGGGGTGTTGCACTGTAGTTTCTTCCCTGTCAATTCTTCAAAGTAATTTTTCAAAGTAATTTCCACTTTGCTTTGACCAAAAAAATTACTGCTTGTATATTTCAAAGGCCGCGGTGTTTTTATAAAAGTGCATATGACGGATTCCATTCTGAATTATTCTTCCTTTCTTTCGACTTCCTTCTATATTCCCAGTGATGTGAATCACTTCTACTTGAAATGTAGCAGGTTGGTTGAAAAGAGAAGAATCTGAGCTGTTTTTTAAAAAGTAGGTTTGGGTATAAGCAAACCAGCCGTAAATCTTTTCAGGGGAAGCATCCTATTTTGCTTTCAGATAATTAATTGCTATTAAGGCAATCAATTCAACTTAGCAGAAATCTGTGACTTTATGGACCAATAAATGCCAGCATCAGGCAGGAAGAGCAATCAAGCACTGTCAATTGTTTATGAACTATTCATCTTGGTAAGTGCCTGAGTATAAACAAAATATCTTCATTTATTTTTTTGCTAAGATTCCTTGAAAATATCCATCAATATGAATTAAAACTGGGGTAGAGATGTGCTTGGAAATTACTCAGTAGAGAGTGTTTTTATCTTTTGTGATGGGAAACTCAAAAGGAAGAAAATAGGTTTCCCAGGATGCTACTTGGAGCAATGCCATACAACGCATTAGATGAGTAATTCTCCTCTTCTCTTTCCCTTTCTTCTCCTTCTCCTCTACCTTCTCCCCCTTCCCCTTTTCCTTCCCCCCTTTTCCTTCCCCCCTTTTTCTCCTCCTCCACCTCTTTCTCCATTTTCTATCCTTTCTCCTCCTCCTCCTCCCTTTCTCCTTCCTCTTCACCTCCCACCCCTCCTCCTTCCCTTTCCCCCTCCTTTTCTCCTTCTCCTTCCTCCTCCTCCATCCATTACCCGTCTAATGTGAACCTTACTGGCTACAGCTACCAAGAACTGTTAAACAAGCATTTTGGATTATAATTCAACCTTGAGCAAACTGCCGTGTTTCCCCCCAAATAAGACCCTGTCTTATACTTTTTTTGCCATCAAAAAAAGGCACCAGGTCTTATTTTCGAGGGATCTCATCCACTGACTAACCTCACTTGCGTGCATCACCCCTGGCCTCCTTTTAGCTGTCAGAGGCCTTCAGGAACTTCTTCTTCTGTGGCCATCAAGACTTTTCTGAAGGCCTCTGCAGCCAATAACAGAGCTTTGGATCCATCAGCTACAGAGGCCTTCAGGAAAGCCTTGCCAGCCTTACCGGCTGCAGAAGAAATGGGCCAGTAAGGCAGGTGTGCGAGAACTGGCTACAAGGTAAGTAGTAGAGCAGCTCCACCCCACTATCTGCACCCTTGCTTAATGTTTACCCATGCACTCTGGAGTGGGAGGGATCTTAATTAGGGCTTATTCTGGGGGTAGGGCTTATATTGGGCGCACATGTAAAAATCAAACTAGGACTTACTTTCAGGATAGGTCGTATTTTCAGGTAAACAGAGTCATTGAAAAGAACCTATGGATTATAACTATAAGTATGCCAAGATAATCAATAGGATTATAAATAAGCTATCATAAGTATAAGTTTGGTTAAAATCATTCTGTTGTACTACTACTATTGTTATCAGCATATATGTCACTATTACTTTTTTTTTCCTCTTTTCTTTTGTAAAATGATATGCCCGGACAATACACAATATTCAAAATGTTTATATATATATATTTTAAAAAAACTTGGACTGAAAAAAAAAAAGAAAGAAAACCTATATCACTCAGGTTTGGACTGTGTGTAGTCCTTGGTGCTCTTTGTGTCAAGTTGTTTTCTTGCAGATGTTTCATTACTCATTTATTACATCATCAGTGATTGTGAGCTTCATATAAAGTAACTTCTTTTGCTGGTGTTGGTGGGAGAATGGTTCTCTCCTTGGTAGTGCTTTGATTAAGGTATTGTTTTCTGCTTGTCTGTCTGGGGTTAATCTCAGCTTATCTGGGCGTTTGCTGCTGGAAAGGATGTGTTCTAGGCCTTTTGTTTCCTTTTTAAGCTTTTTTATTGTTTCTTTTTACTTACTTTGGTCAGGGCTGCTCAGCTTTGATGGGAGCCCAGTATATAATATTTATTGATTGCAAGCTAAGTAAATGTTGTATTTTCAAAGTGGTATGGTTGTTTGGGGGGAGCTAGGTTTTTGTTACAACAAAGAGTAGATCAGCTCTGGTCTTTGTGTCATTCATTAAAAGAAACAAAGATTCTTTCTTTCTCTTTCTCTCTCTCTCTTTCTCTTTCTTTCCCTTTCTCTCTCTTCTCTTTCTCTCTTCTTTCTCTTTCTTTCTTTTCTTTGTCTATCTGTATGTGTGTGAGGGAGAATGTATATATAGAGAGAAAATCAGCCAACCAAGCAGTGTAAGACAGTTGGACAAAAAAATAAATAAATCAGTTTTCATTCTTTTCACAGCCTGAAAACATTATGTCACAACTTGGAAGGTTCATTCCTGCTGAGCCTGTTCCATTTTTCTCAGTAATTAAATGCTCTTTGTTCGTCTATTCTTTTTTCTTTTTCTTTTAAAAGAAAAAAACCTTTGTCCCAAATTGCTTTAGCTAATTTCATTCGGATGGTCTTTATTTGGCTAGCAGCTGAGATAAAGCCTGAAACCTTTGTCTCTCATCCACATTGCCTTAAGCGCATTCATTTAATGATGATATCACTTTGACTTCCCAGTTTCCTTTAAAGAAGATTTCAACACGTGGTTTCTGTTAGTGCAAAACTTCCAATGTATTTTGAAAGTAACTATAAAAAGTTCTGAGTGATTTGATATGATGATGATGCGTCATCCAACTGGTGTCAACTCTTGGTGTCTATCCAGGTAGATTATTTTCAAAACAATTTGTCTCCAACCTTCAAGTCTTCCAATGGTAGTGTGATGATCCAAAGGGGCGTGGCACAAAGGCAACACAGCCAGATAATAAATAGAAGTCCCTTTATTAGCTCCAACTTTGCCCTCAATGTCCTGATTACCTTCCGGTCTGGAGAAAAACTCTCCCAGGAATCTGCAGCCTTTGGCTGCAGATATTCTAGTCCAACATGGTGTAAACAGAAAACTTTAAACTATAAATCCAACAAAGCAAGATAACGTAATAAATCCGGCAGGGCAAGATAAGGAGTTCCAGAAGTAACATGGCAGTAAATCAAACCAGTTGGGAGGATGCCAGGAACTCAGATAACAGCAGCCAACATTAGATAAACTCAATGTTTGTTCTCGACAAACACCTCTCCCAACTGCCTCTCCTTTAAATTTCCTCCCCAGGTGTGTCTTGTGAAGGGAATCAGGGCCCATTCCTCCCCCATAAGCCATGTAACCCATGTTTCTCTCTTCTCCATTCTTTCCTTCGTGCCCTAGGATGAAAAGGGCGTGGGCCTTGGTCTTCCTCTGAACTCCCCCTCCCTTGTTCTACCTCTTCCCTGCTCTACCCAGCCTGACTTTGCCCTTCCCCAGTTTCCTCCACAGCCAATGGAGGTACTCTTCCATTACCTGATGGCTATTCATCTTCCTCCTCAGATTCAGACTCTGACAGGGTCATGACAGGTTGTCTTTGTCACTGCAGTGGAGTCCATTTACCTTTCTGTGGGCCATCCTCCCCTCTTTCTTGCTACCACTTTTCTGTCCCAGCATTAGAGACTTCTCAAAAGAGTTGGGTCATCATGTAATATGTCCAAAGAATGATAATTTGAGCTTGCCCTTCATTCTTTAGGAAAACTCTGGGTTTATTTCTGATCCACTCATTTGTTTTCTTGGCTATTCTCTGTAATGGTTCAGGTGCTGACCTAGAAATTTTTAAGTTCTACACTTGCTTTAGGCATGAAAGCCATCTGGGTGATTGCAGTCCAATTTCCAGGTGCTAGTGAATTCTCGTCCCACCTTAGGCATGAAGGCCACTGGGTGATCTCGGTTCAATCACCAGGAGACTGTGAACATTAGTCCTACTTTAAGCATGAAATTCAGCTCGGTGACCATGGTCCAATCTCTAGGAGATGGTGAGTTCTAGTCCCACCTTAAACATAAAAGACAGCTGAGTGACCTAGGTCCAATTACCAGGAGACAGTGAATTATAGTCCCACCTTAGGCATGAATGTTATCTGGGTGCCCCCAGCACAAGTTTTGTCAAGCTGGCCATGCCCTCTCTGGCCATGCCCACCTTCCCCCCAAGGTCAAACGCAACCATTGTTCCTCAATGAAATCAAGTTTGACACCCCTGTTCTAACTGATTTACAAAATCAGCATATTGCTCTCAATAATCTGGGTCCTCGTTTTACCAACCTCAGAAGGAAGAAAACTGAGTCAACCTTGAGCCTCATCAGGATTGAATGCCTGGTTGTGGGCAGTGTTAGCCTGCAATACTGCATTCCAACCACCACACCACCAGGACTCAATAACATCCGAACAACATCCTAACTGCTTTCTCGTTGTTTTTGTTTTAAGAGATCCCACTCCAAAGTTCAGGACTAATTGGTTGGTCAGTTGGTTTTGAAAGTAAGGTGAACAAACATCTACATGTAATTTTTAAATAAAAGAAAAAAATTCACTTTAGGTTGACATTTGTGTTAATGCATGGTGGCAGGTGAATTAGGCAAGGAGTTAATTAAAATCTGAGAGTTAATTAATGTGATCCACTCTACATTAAAATCATTACTTCATCCAAATGAGAGTGATTAGAGAGCAGTTTTATTCTCTCGGGTGTTCATGGTGACACATCGCATAAGTCTTTCAATGTGAAGCAAATAATCCTGTGGCCCTCCTATTTGTTCTGACCTCTGCACAATTGTGTCACTGGAGGAGAGAGAGTAGCTAAGTAGGAAGGAAACTTCATGGATGATTTTCAAGATACAAGGTAGAAAAAAATTGAGTGGTTGAAAAGATCCCTTCTCTCCACAAAATCAGAGCTAAAAATGGAGAGTATGCCCAATGACAGGAACCAGTTTTGGACTGATGAAATATTAATTCACTATCTTAGCTGACTGAACAAATGAGGTATGAGAAGGAAGATGTTCTATGAGATTGCTTTGCTGCAAGGGTTTATTACTTCTTGTATATTTCATGGGAATCAAAATTAGCTTCTAAGTAAGGATTTTTAACCCAGAAGGAAGTTGCATCTGAAAGACTTTCTCTAGGCTTTCAAAAGAAAGTAGATTCCACCCTGGTCAGCACTTGGACACCAGGAAATTCCAAGGCTGTAGAAAAGGCCATGAAATCAAGCACCATGCTGGAAGAAGGAAACCTTTCCATGATTGCCAAGAAGATGCCATGGGTATTTTCATGTAGCCAGCCGGAACTGAGCTCAACTCGTGTGTTGTGGCCTGTCGAACACTGGCCCCTTTGCTAGCCAAATCAGATGAGGAGGCAGTGTGGGAGTTGGGGCCAGCATCAAAGTAATCTGAGAACTCCAAAGGGGAAGAAGGAATGGAGCTGTCAAAGAGAAAGAGATAGTAGTGGATCCTGGGGCGTCCATCAGCCCTCAGATGGAAAGTCCACAGCTCCCAGCTCTGGAAGTGGCTGATGAGGAAGAGGAGGTACAACTGGGTCCAGTGCTTGATGTGCAGATGCACAGAAGGTAGAGGAGAGGAGAACAGTGGAAATCTATGGGCCGGTCCTTGGGACAGAAAAGCCACCGCTGCTAGAGAAGCCCCATCCTAGCTCTGGGGATAAAAGGCAGGGGGCGGAGATGAATAGGTGTTACAGACAACTATTTATCTCCTTGCTGGTCCACCATGGATAGCCTGCACTTCTGACTCCTGTCTGGAATTCTTCTTGGAATCGGCAGCACCTTCTGAGCATGTGTGTATGTGTATGTGCTGCTGGAAGAAAGCGAGCACACCTTCTAGGACTTCCTTTGCAAGTGTGTGGGGAGAGAGAGAGAGAGAAAGAGACCCCTGGTCTGTTAGACCAGTTCAGCGAGCGTCACTTTCCACAGGACTTAGAGACTTTGTTGCTTGCTGTGAGAGAGAAGCTGCTGGCTCTCCTAATAAAGGGAGTGTTTCGTTAACTGCAAAGGGCTTGTCGTGTTTGGGAGCTGGGTCAGAACATCATGTCTTTAAAATGGTATAGAATGGGTATATTCAACAGATATGGAATAGGTGGGACCTGGTTTAATAGTAGTAACTGTGAGAGGGATCTTGAAGTCCTAGTAGACCACCATCTAAGCATGATCCAGAAGCGTGTGGCATCCACCCAAAAAGTTAATGCACTCTTACCTAGGCTGCATTAACAGAGGGTTAGAATCAAAATCTCGTGAAGTGTTAATATCACTTTACAATGCCTTGGTAAGGCCACTCTTGAAATCCTGCATCCAGTTTTGGTCACCATAATACAGAAATATGTTGAGACTCTAGAAAGAGTGCAGAGAAGAGAAACAGAGAGGATTAGGGGACTGGAAGCTAAAATGGTTGCTGGAATTGGGTGTGTCAAGTTTAGTGAAAAGAAGGACTAGGGGTGACATGATAGCAGTGTACTGATATCTCAGTGGTTGCCACAAAGAAGAAAAGCTATTCCCCATTGCTAAATAAGACAGTTGTTAAGAGAGCTTTGCATCATTTTAGAACCTTTTTAGCTACCGTTGTTAGGTGAATCATTGCCATTGTTAAGTCAGTAACCTGTGTGGTGACCTGTTACAAGGCATGAAGGCAACACAGCCAACTGATAGTTCACTCTCCCTTTATTGCTCCAACTTTCCCCAAAATGCTCCCACATTTATGGCAAGTCCCAGAGCAAAACACACACACACATATAGCAGCCTCACAATGGCTTCAAAGCAAGAAGTCCGGCAAGGCAAAGGAGCAAAGTAATGAGTCTATGAAGTAAGGATCAAGAGAATGAGTCCATAAAGCAAGGAAGAAGGCAAGAAGTCCTGCAAACTCCAGACATCGGCAACGGCACATCAAATTCCATGAATTCAGCATTTGTTCTCGACAACTGCCCCTCTCCACATCGTCTCCTTAAGTCTCAGTTCCCAGGTGTGCCTTGTGAAGAGGGGTGAGGCGCTCTCCTCTTGAGTCATCAGGTTGGTCGGCGCTGTTCCTGCCACCTCTCCACTCTCCATGCTCAGGAATCAGGAGGGGACAGCCCTTGCTCATCACCTGAGCTCTGTTGTTCCTCATCTCAACTGACTGCCCTCTCTTCCCCCTCTCTCAGTCAACCTGCCCCTGTTCCTCCATGCTGGCAAGCCATCCCAAGCCCAAGGCACCAGGGGCTGCCTTCTTACCTCTGTCAGTCCCAGCTATGGCTCGTGCCCCTCTGCAGACTCAGGCTCTGACGAGGACATGACAACATGGTTGTTAAGTGAATGTGGCTTCCCCATTGACGTTGCTTGACAGAAGGCTCCCAAAGGTGATCAAATGACCTCAGAACTTTGCAACCATCATAAATATGAGCCAGTTGACAAGAGTTTGAATTTGGATCATGTGACCTTTTCCTAAGTGTGAAAAATGGTCATAAATCAAATTTTCATATTGTTGTAACTTTGAACAGTCAACTAAATGAATGGTTGAAAGTCGAAGACTAGCTGTAATCGACTTGACCCAACATCTAATCATAATTTCCTTAATCATTTCCGATAATATGAAAGTTAACCATCCACTTTGACTGAGCTAACGTTCTCAGTTTCTTTTATCCATTTTTACATCTTTATTCCGTTCTTTGGGATTTTCCAGATGTAACTGCAAAATTTATTTATTTATTTTGTTTTTATCAGGACAAGCATCTAAGTTACTAAAAACTTTCCAGCCAGTACTTTATTAAACAAATTCTGGTTTGTTCAAATGCTGATTTTTGCTAAAGTTAATTTATTCCATCTACATATCATTCAATTTTCTTTGAAATAGCCATGACTCCCTGTTTAAATTCTTCTGAAATTTATTTTAATCACTTTATGCCAAGATTACATCTTTGCAATAAACTTCCCTTGATCTTTATTATTTTATCATTTCAGTTCCTTGATATTCTTTAGAGATTGCTGATATCGCCTCTTAATTTACTGATCTTCCTTTCTGATGAAATTTTCCATTTGAGTGACTGATTTTTGAGGCGTTTTGTGTTTACATCATGGTAACCTAACTCTAATACTATCCATTTAGAGAATGTGAAGTCTCAAAGTAGGTAGAAATATAGAATCACATATCATGGCCTCATTCTCATTTTCAACTTTTTCAAACAATTAAAAAACATAATTATTTTTTTTTGAAATATTTGTTTTGTTTTATATTACACATTTCCTTTCTACATTGAGCAGTGTGCTCTCTAGGTGTCCAAGTTGTTAACATACAAACATCATCATCGTCATTATTATACACAAACACACACACACACACAAATATGCAGTAATATATAAACAAATATGCAATAACATCAATCATAACATATATTATCTTCCATTATAGTATTGATTATCAAACCATCAGAAATATTTACTCATATGTTTTTTTTTCTCCCATAAACCATATTTCATCTAATTCCACTCCTCTAACCTCAATGTATCATTTAACCATTTATAGAATAGTTCCCATGTTTTGAAATAGTCTGAATCTTCTTTTCCTTTAATTTTTAGGGTTAACCTATCCATCTCTACACATTCCAGATTTTTTTAATTATTATAATATCGTCTGTAGGGGTGATTAAGAAAAAAGGATCATTTCGACTTTGAATCCTTAAAGGCAAACTATGAAGGTGGATGCGATTCCTTAACTCCCAGCTGGACAGTGTGTGTTTGGGCGATCTCAAGATCTTTCATTCCTCCAGAGGGATTTTGCCAGGCTGGAGTCTGCAACTGGCCACAGGTTTTGGTCTTAACATCGTTTCTTCAGGGGTATCCTTCATTTAAAATCACACTTATTTTGGCCATGTCATGTGGGAGAATTTGCTGGAGAGAACAATTATGCTTGTAAGAATCAGTGCTAAAAGGAAGAATACGGTGGCTGGCCACCATCAAAGTGGACACCAGCCAGTCTCAGCCATGGAAGCCATATTTTATTAGCCATAAAAGTTTTATAGAAACTTCAGGGTATGGTAAAAAAAGTGATATATCTGATTTTAAATGTTTTAACAGCAGTTAGAATTATATTTGCCAAAAATTGGAAAAGTGAAAAAATTCTGATAGAAGAGGAGGTGATTAAGAAAATAATGGAATGTGAAGAAATGAGTAAATTGACATTAGCAATTAGAGAGCAAGAACATAAAGAATACTATAACATTTGGGATTTATTTTATGAATTGTTAGATAAGAAAACAGGAAAATACAATACAATACAATATTACAGTATTATAGTAATGATAAGACAATGTAATGATATGCTATAATTGATTACAATGATATTATGAATTAGGTTTTGTAAAGTTGAGATTTGCTTGAAAAAGATGACATGAACTTATAAACAAAGTCTAATAAGAAGTTATAATATGTATAGTTAATTTATATAATATGAACTTTAATAATGCATTTTGAAGGGAAAGACTGTTGATATTGTGCACAAAACATATGTACCAACTGACACATTGTACAATGGAAAGATGGTTTTATTTGATGTTTTATGTTTGTATTTGTTAATGTTTGTTGTTAAAATAAAATAAAAACTTTGGAAAAAAACATTTTATAGAAGCTTCGAGGCTGCCACAGTTTGTGTCTGGGAATTTGGGAGGGGGGAATTCTTAGTGAGTAGTAAACTAGACTAAATAACTATTCTCAAAAGTCAAGGTTAAGTCATCCTGCATCTGGAGGGGGTTGAACGAAGAAGTGGTTTCTGTTTCAATGACATTTGATTGGACCACATGATGGACTGATAGGTGCAGGGGATGGATCTTTGATTTTCACATGGGGAAGGGAAAACCCGGAAGTTTTAGATTTGGGGTTTCCCAGATGTGCCAACATGACTTCTTTAATAAATTCTTACTTGGATAGACTGGATAGTATTGAATGGATAGAAGGAGTTTCTTTGGAATGCTGACAGCCAGAGCACAGGACAATTCAAGGAAATTGTAATTGTCTTCAGAAGTTGTGGGTGCCAACCATGAAGCTGGCCTAATTGTGGTCATTTTTTCCTTGTAGCTTTTATCTAAGGAGGATTCTTTTCACATTGCTTCAGGGCCGACACAGCCTGGTGCTAAGGGGCCGGGGTGTGTATGTGAAGAGATAACTGGGGAGTTGTAGCCTAAATAAAATTATTTCCCCTGGGAATCAAGGACGTTTCTGCAGGTGTTTGAAAGGTGGAAACTGGGGCAGGGGTGGGATTCTACCAGTTCGCACCTATTCGCTAGAACCGGTTGTTAACATTCTAAGCAGTTCGGAGAACCGGTTGTTAGAAGAAATGACTGGCCTAATCCTGTAAGGAAGGCAGGAAGGAAACATTCTGGTGTTGCTTACAGAAACTGCCTCTCCATTAGCCCTTATTACATTCTTGGCAGGACTAGACTTCCTGTCTCTGGAACTTCTCTGGAGTTTTTTTTTTTCCTCCTTTGCTGGTACTTTGCTTGTGTGGAGTGACCATTCAAGGTTACAATGGCACTGAAAAAAGTGACTTATGGCCATTTTGCACAATTACAAATGTTGCAGCATCCCCAGTCATGAGAGGCCAGGTAAGGAGATGCATGCCTCGATGTGAGTGATATTGAGTTGGTCACAACCAGCCAATAATATGACCACCAAGCCACACCCACCACCTAAGCCATGGCCACAGAACCGGTTGTTAAAAATTGTGAATCCCACCCCATCTAGCTACTGGACTGCATGATGATTGGACCATGTAACTGGAGACTCTGGGGGAAAGTGACAAAGTTTTACTTTTAATTGGGTGTAAAGCAGGTGGGAACTTAGAGCCAATTTTCCGACAAGCCTGTGCCAATTTGATATGTCTCAATAAAATGTTGTTTGAGGAATATGCCTGCCTCAAAGTTTATTGAAGGGGATGTATTACTTGGAACCCTGACAGTGGGAGCTTCATCCCTGAAAGTTTTCAAGAAGAGACTGGACTGCCATCTGTCAGAAATGGTGTAGGGTCTCCTGCTTGGGCAGGGGGTTGGAGTAGATGACCTACAAGGTCCCTTCCAACTCTGTTAATCTGTTAATCAGAAGATGTGCAGAGTCCTGGCCTGTAGAATCGCCAAAAGTTGGACATGACTGAATGGATATTTCTTCTTCTTCTTCTTCTTCTTCTTCTTCTTCTTCTTCTTCTTCTTCTTCTTCTTCTTCTTCTTCTTCTTCTTCTTCTTCTTCTTCTTCTTCTTCTTCTTCTTCTTCTTCTTCTTCTTCTTCTTCTTCTTCTTCTTCTTCTTCTTCTTCTTCTTCTTCTCTTCAGTTTGCCACATCTTTTCTAGAAGTCCATTCTTGAATGCATTGGGGGACATGTGGCTCAGTAGCTAAGATGCTGAGCTTGTTGATCAGGAAGGTCAGCAATTCAATGGTTTGAATCCCTAGCGCTGCATAATGGAGTGAGTTCCCATTACTTGTCCCAGCTACTGCCAACATATCAGTTCAAAAGCATGTAAAAATGCAAGTAGAAAAATAGGGACCACTTTGGTAGGAAGGTAACAGCATTCCATGCTCCTTTGGTGTTTAGTCATGCTGGCTACATGACCATGGAGAAGTCTTCGGACAGCGCTGGCTCTTTGGCTTTGTAGCAGAGATGAACACCGCCCCCAGAGCCAGGAACAACTGGCATGTATGTGTGAGGGGAACCTTTACCTTTTAACTTAAATGCATTAAGCTCTCTTTACAAACATCTCCAGTAGAATTAAAATCAAAGTGATGTCAACATTTTCTTGGTGATATTGGTCTGTGGTTAGATATTGCTCTTAAGTAAGGCCCATGATGACTCTTGCCATTAAGACAGGCAGTCTTTCTAGTTAAGTCCTCCTGGGTGTGCTGAGGACTGTAGTCCACCATCTTGCAAGCTGGAAATAAGGAAAAATTTCCTAACAGTAAGAACAATTAATCCATGGAACAACTTGCCTCTCAGAGTTACAGGTACTCCATTGTTTCAAGTTTTCAAGATAAAATTAGATAACCATCTAACAACTTGTAGCTAAAATTTTTGAAGCCCACCCCTGCTTCCAGCCCTATGATTAGTGAGAATACGAGGTAGCAAAAATTCAAAGAAATAAAAATACAGGAAAAGTCCATCAAAAACATTAGAGATAGCAGCGGAAAACCAACCTAGATCCATTTCTCTCAGAGTTATTTTTCCAGAAACACATGTAATTTCCCTGAGTGTTTTTCCAGTGCCTTTATCTCACACATTTCTGCATAAGGCATATTTTAATGGCTACCAAACTGAATCCATAGAGAAAACATCTTTCTTTCTTCATGTCAACAGAGGCTGCCATTGGCAGAGACCTGTTAGAACGAGTTTTAATGGCAGAAATGCAGCATCATAGGACCGAACGGCTTTCCCTGCACAAAACCATTTAAAATATCTATCAGAGGCATACAAATGGCAAGGCAGTCATTAGCAATCCTCTGGTGTCGTGTTAAGTTGCCCATTTAGCATCAAATTATGTTGATTCTTCTGTTCTGTAGGACATACTCATGCATGGCGGAGGAGCGATTGAAATGTTTATGCATTATAATATTTGGAAGAAAATGAGCCAAGGCCTTATTAAAGTTCTCATGCTGAGTTTCTTATCAAGTCAATTCCTTAAGGAAAGAAGAAGAAAAAATAAGGAGGGGAGAGGAGGAAAGGAGGAGGAGGGAGGAGGAGGAGGAAGGAATGAGAAGGAGGAGGAGGAAAAAGAAGGAGGAAAAGGAGGAAAGAATGAGAAGGAGGAAGGAATGAGGAGGAGGAGGAGGAAAAAGAAAAGGAGGAAAGGAGGAAAGAATGAGAAGGAGGAAGGGATGAGGAGGAGGAGGAGGGAGAAGAAGGAGGAGGAGGAGGAGGAGGAGGAGGAGGTGGTGGTGGCAGAGGAGGAGGAAGGAATAAGGAGGAGGAGGAAGGAAGGAAGGAAGGAAGGAAGGAAGGAAAGAAAGAAAGAAAGAAAGAAAGAAAGAAAGAAAGAAAGAAAGAAAGAAAGAAAGAAAGAAAGAAAGAAAGAAAGAAAGAAAGAAAGAAAGAAAGAAAAAATTGAAATGGAAACTAATCGAGGAGAGTTCCAATCTAGAACGAAAGAGGAATTTCCTGGACTGGAGGCTAAAACATATGAACTGGGTATGTTTATGTCTAACAAGCAGAAGGACACGATAGCAGGCTTCCCAAATTTGAGGGGCTGCCATAAAGAAGAGGGGAACAAGCTCTTCTGCAAAGGCAGGACAAGAAACAATGGATGGAAACTAATCAAGGAGAAAAACAACCTAAAGCCAAGGAAAAATTTCCTGACAGTGAGAACAATTAACCGGTGGAGCAGCTTATCTTCAGTGATGAGATTCAATTTTTTTTACTACCAGTTCTGTGGGCGTGGCTTGGTGGGCGTGGCAGGGGAAGGACACTGTAAAATCTCTAGTCCGAAGTGGTATTTGCCGGTTCTTCCAAGTACTCAAAATTTCCGCTACCAGTTTTCCAGAACTGGTCAGAAGCTGCTGAATACCACCTCTGATGTCCCATCCCTGGAAGTTTTCAAAAAGAGATTGGACAATCATTTTGTCTGAAATGGTGTAAGGTCTCCTGCTTGAGCAGGGGGGCTGGACTAGAAGACCTCTTATAGCAGAGGTGGTGTTCAGCAGGTTCTGACCAGTTCTGGAGAACCGGTAGCGGAAATTTTGAGTAGTTCGGAGCCTGGCAAATCCCACCTCTGACTGGAGATTTTACAGTATCCTTCCCCTGCCACGCCCACCAAGCCATGCCCACAGAACCAATAGTAAAATAATTTGAATCCCACCACTGTGAAATACCCTTTCTAACTCAGTTGTTGTGTTAAAGGAAAGGAAACGCTTTGCGATAGGAATAAAAACTCAAGCCAGATGATTGTGTGGTTGTTTGAGATGCATTTAAAATGTCAGGCTGATGTGACTCCTGATATTAACATTCCCAAGAACAGTTGCCCTCACATGCTTCAGAAATTTCCAGGTCTGAAAATTGAGTTCCCACAATAGATTTGTGCTCATCTTTGCCAGTTATTTTTTTTTCCCCCACTCTGAAAAGTGGCTGAGTGTTATTGACAGTTCTGAAAGATTAGGCTGAGAAAGACTTGTCTCAAATTACAGATCACGGGTGAAATCTTACTCTTGGCTGAGAGATCCAAAGTACCATTTTAAGGCTGAGTACAATCTGAAGACAAATGCTTATTCTTTTTAAAAAAAAACAACAGCAATCCAATATCCCTTTGTTTCTATTTAAAAAATAAAATAAAATACATAAATGAAATGAGTTTAGTCTTCAGTTTCACCTTTAGTAAATCATATCCTTGAAATGAAAGTCATGAAGTAAAATAAAAACATTTTCTCTAAGGGGTTAGTATTGCTGATCTTTGTGTTGACTCCTGATGAGGACATGTTCTGGTCTTTTGTTTCTTTTTTTAAAGCTTTTTAATTGTCTTTTTTTTTAATGGCATGTAGCTGATAACAAAATTACAGAGTTGGAAGGGACTTTGGAGGTCAACTAATCCAACTCCCTGCATGATATACAGCTGCAGACAAATAAAGGGTTCCCCAGTCTCTTTTTGAAAGCCTTCAATGATGGAGCTTCTATAACTTCTTCTTGCTGTTGTTAGTCACAAAGTCATATCCAACCCATCGTGACCTCATGGACAATGTTCCTCCAGGCCTTCCTGTCCTCTACCATCTTCTGGAGTCCATTTAATCTCACACTGCTTCCGTGACTCCATCCAGCTACCACCTTCTCTGCCGTCCCCTTCTTCTTTTGCCCTCAACCATTCCCAGCATTAGGCTCTTCTCCAGCGAGTCCTTCCTTCTCATGAGGTGGCCAAAGCATTTGAATTTCATCTTCAGGATCTGACCTTCTAAAGAGCAGTCCAGGTTGATGGTGCATAAGTGCACCATTGTGCCTCTCGTCCCTGCCCTATGGTCCCCATTTATTCGTACCTATTTCCTGTATTCTTACTCATGTTTATACTTATACCTATTATCTTGTAAGCGATTGACAAATCAAATAAATAAAATAAAAATAAAATAAATCTCCTCCAGGACTGACCGGTTTGATGGCCTTACAGTCCAAGGGACTCGCAGGAGTCTTCTCCAGCACCACAGTTCAAAGGCCTCCATTCTTTGGCGCTCAGCCTTTCTTATGGTCCAACTTTCACAGCCATATATTGCAACTGGGAACACTTCTTATGAACATGTTTTTAGTTTATAAAGTATTATAAAATACAACAGCAAATAAGAAGACAGGGAGAGGGAAGGGGAAGGGACAAAGAAAAGTGAGGAAGGGTAGAGAAAGAAAAAGAAGCATTGACTTCTGCCTCTATCTGTTACAGTAGAATAACCTCAACTTTTTGTTTTATCATAATAGCATGAACAAGTCATTTCTACCAAAGTCTATCAGTCTGATCTACAAAAGCCAGACTCAAGGTTTCATTCTTTCCCATATGATAGCAGTCTTCCAATACCCAGAGGTGGGATTCAACTGGGGTAATAACCGGTTTGGTAAGCATGTGCTTCGTGCATTTGCAACTCACCTTCTCCTGCAAGCCCTGTGTGTAAAACAGCTGATGCACAGCAATCAGTTGTGCCACACAAAGCATCTGAGCTGGAAAACCTGGAAGACTAGAGTTAGAGTGGGTGGGTGGGTGGGCCAAGCAGCTGATTGTCAGAGCGAACTGGTTCATTCTCAGCTGATCTTCGGAGCTACTGGTTGGCCCAAATGGGGCCAAACTGGTAAAATCCCACCCCTGCCAATATCTCAGGGTGTGCTATAAAGAAGGAATCAATCTATTCCCCAAATATATCCATTTCATGTATTCATAACTATGTTTATACTTATAACTATTATCTTGTAAGTGATGGACAAATCAAATAAATAAATAAATAAAATAAAATAAAAAGCACCAGAAGTTGTTTATCTTTTATGTTTATGTCTTTAACTTATGTTAAATTGTTTATATCATTTATTGCCATATGCCTCTTTTGTCCAGGACAGTTTTGGACAACAAAACTCAACAGCACTTTTCATGTGGCTGTTGATAAAAACAGGATTGCCAACATGATTGCCAACATCTAATGACAGATATGGAAGAAGGAGGAGGAGGAGGAAAAAAAGAAGTGCTTATAGATGGCCAATTTGTCTGAGTGCTAGGCTTAAAGGAATTCTCCAGCAGTTTTGGACAAAGCTTGAGCTAGGATGCTCATAATTTCACAGTGGAAACTACGATGAAATCTGTCATGCATTGGAAATTATTCTCCAGCAGTTTTGGACGAAGCTTGAGCTAGGATGCTCATAATTTCACAGTGGAAACTACGATGAAGTCTGTCCTGCATTGGAAATTAATTACACATCACAAATGTATCATCGACTGCAATCATTTGATGGACACAACCCCCCGTCCCTGCCCCCAAAGTTCCTTCCCTCAGCAAATTTCAGCGGTGACCTTTCTGAAAGTTCCTTTTCAAGGGCCATATATTGACTGGAGCAGGTGTTTCATTTCAATAGATCTCTTTTTAAAAAAATACTTCATGTTGAAAACTGATACAAGATGGTCTGTGATCTCCCCTCCTCTGAAATCAAAGCCCAACCAATAGTGCTTTGAGAGCAAAGCTCCTTAGTTACAAAAGATTGTCTGTTGCCAGTGCACTTTTGATTAAAGATAAAAGTAGCCGAAAGAGCAAACACAAAAAGAGAGAGCAGGGGAGGAAACTTCAAGAGAACAGGAATAGGACAGCAGGTTGATGCCTCCTTGGTTTGAAAACCTGGTCCCAATTATTATTACATGGCCAACTAAATTTCCCACAATGGTGCCGACTTTAATCTTAGGAAAAAAATGAATGAAATTGCACAGCTCAGACTCACTGAATTCCATCATTTTCTCTTCCCTACAGGGACGAAATAATTCAATTGAGAAATAGCTGTTCAGGAATAATTAGTTCTGTTTATTTTGGGCCTGAAATGGACCACAATTGTCCAGAACAAGGAGCAGAGTAAGTCTCAACAGGTGGCAACAGGGTTGAAAATTCAGTAGTTCACATAGTATTTTGCATAGTATTTTGCATCTCTCATCTCTTCTACAGGTCTTCTTGTTAAGTCCTGGGCATGGGCGCAAGGAACGGAGACGAGACATCGACAGTGACTTCAACTCTTTATTTA
The DNA here is from genome assembly GCA_033807585.1 of Hydrophis major. Taxonomy (NCBI): domain Eukaryota; kingdom Metazoa; phylum Chordata; class Lepidosauria; order Squamata; family Elapidae; genus Hydrophis; species Hydrophis major. Next base: position 2,925,863 of record CM066330.1, on the reverse strand, counting down.
ACAGGAAAGAACAGAGCAAAATACCTGGGCAGCAGCAGCTCTTTTATAGAGCTGGCTGCCGTCAAAACAACCAATAAACTGAGTTTATTGCTTTCACAAGCGTCCAATCAGGGGGTCCCGTTAACAGCCAATCAGACTGGCCAAAACCGACCAATCACAACTTGCTATCTACGGGCCAATGAGAAGTGCAGGATTACAAGCCTGCTGTGATACGAAGCTGTTGAGGGATGTATCGCTATGTTGGCTTAGTCCATAACACCCCTCCTTCCTTGGTTCTGTCTGAGGGGTGGGGTGATGTATTCTCGCAAGTAGGCAGGTCGCTTCACCTGTCTGCTCGACCTGCACTTTTCCACCGGGTTCTCTCCTGGTTCTGGCTGGTTGCTAACTGGGTTGGATGGCGGAGATTGTGGCCCCGGGCTGCTTCCCCTGTTTACGTCAGCATTGTCTTCTGGGTTTCCTGGATCTGCTTCTGTCGTGGTGCTGTCACGTGGCGAGGCCGCTCCATAGCTCGGTTCTCCTTCGGGTGGTGAGTATGTCCTGGTTGCTTGTGTGGGCTGTTGGGTTTCGATTTCTTCTTCATCCTCCTCAATGTTCCTCCCCCCCCCCCAGCTAGAGGTTCCGGTGCTAGTCTGGAACGGAGTTGGCCTATGTGATGTTTCCACATCTTACTGTCTGCCGTTTGTAGGTGGTAGGATCAGGGTCCTGTAAGTTGCATTATTGTCACGGGGATCCACAATGGGTTGCCCGAGTTTTTTGCAAACACAAGGTCCCCTTCCTGGAATGCCCGGCACTTGCTGCTGGATCCTGGGGGTTGTTCCGCCGTGTAGTTTGGGTGGTGGCGATCGAGATGCGAGCGAAGTTTCCGGCCCATCAGGAGTTCAGCTGGGGTTTTGTTCGTGGTGCTGTTTGGGTTATGTGTTGGAGCAGAAGCATTTGGTTTATTTTGTCATCAATGTCGCTGTGGTCCATTTTGTGCAGGGTCTGTTTTACAAATTGAACCATTCGCTCAGCCCTACCATTGGCCGCAGGGTGAGCTGGCGATGTTAAAGCATGGTGGATGCCCCGATCTGCCAGATACTGTTTGAATGGCAGGGCAGTGAATTGGGGGCCATTATCTGAAACCAGCACATTGGGAAGTCCGTGGGTAGCGAATAGTTTATTCAATTTTTTAGTGACTGCGTCTGTGGTGGTGCTTTTCATCTTATGGACTTCAAGCCAGTTTGAATATGCATCCACTGTTAGGAGGAAAGTGTGTCCTCTTGTGGGTCCCGCAAAATCGATGTGGATACGGGACCAAGGATCTTGAGGCATTTCCCACTGAGTTGGGGGAGTTTTGGGAGGATCGGAACGAGTCTCCTGGCATTTACTGCATTTTGCTACCCAAGTCTCTATCTGTTTATCTAACCCAGGCCACCATGCATAATTCCTGGCTAATGCCTTCATGCGCACAATGCCTGGATGTCCATCGTGCAGTATTTTCAATACCCTATTTTGCAATTTCTCCGGGACTATGACTCTGTCTCCCCACACTATGCAGCCTTTCTGGGAAAATAGTTCTGTTTGATGATTCCTAAATAGCTTGAACGTGTCGTTGGTTGTACTGACAGGCCAACCCCGTTCTACCCAGCTGAGGACTCGTGCCAAAACAGGGTCCTTTTTTGTCTCTAAGGCTATGTCTTGAGCGGTTAGTGACAGCGATTGGAGGGTTTCGATTTGCAATACAGCTACGGTTGGAGCAGGGTCCTCTATAATGTCTGGTAATGGAGAGTGGCTCAAAGTGTCAGCGTGGGGAATGGTTTTCCCCGGGCGATGTTGCAATCAGTAATCGTAGGTGGCTAAAAATTCTGACCAATGTGTCATTCTTGGTGATAAGATATGGGGAGTTGGTTTGTTTCCCGCCAAAATACCGAGTAGTGGCTTGTGGTCTGTAATTTTGGTAAAGGGTCTCCCATATACATATTCATGGAAACGTTTAATTGCGGATACAATAGCAAGGGCCTCTTTATCAAGTTAACTATAGTTCCTTTCGGTTTTAGACAAAGTTCTCAAAAAGAACGCAATGGGTGCCTCATTTCCATTTGGTAGGACATGGCTTAAGATGGCTCCTACTCCAAATGGTGAGGCATCGCAGGTAACTGTCAAAGGTAGAGTCTCGTTGTATTGCATTAATACGGCATCGGAGGTTAAAAGGTTTTTTATCTCTTTGAACGCTGTCTCTTCACGCCATCCAAAGACCCAGGAAGCCTTTTTCTTGAGGAGTCTATGTAGGGGCTTGGCTACGGTTGCCTTCTGGGGCAAGAAAATGTTATAAAAGTTAATGAGTTCCAGGAAGACTTGGAGGTCTGTCTTATTCCTAGGTCTCAGGGCTTTTTTAATTGTGGTTAGTTTTTTTTCGGTGGGGTGGATTCCCTGTTTGTCGAGAAGGTATCCCAGGAACTCCACTCTCTCCGTACAAAGTTGACACTTGTCTCTTTTTACTTTCAGACCCGCGTCTTTGAATTTCTTCAGGACTTTTCTGAGTCATTGTACTAATAACTCCTTAGTGGGGGCAGCTATTAGGACGTCGTCAAAATAAGGCACGATGCCTTTTATGCCTTGTAATAGTCTCTCCATTAAACTTTGGAAAATGCCCGGGGCCACGCTTACTCCGAATTGGAGTCTATTGCACTTGAAAGCGCCTCTATGTGTAACTATTGTCTGGGCTTCTGCAGTTGCTGCGTCTACAGGTAGTTGCTGGTACACCTGAGCTAAGTCCAATTTCTCAAATATTTTTCCGCCACCCAGGGAATGAGGAAGGTATTGAACCACCAGTACTGGATAAGCGCTCTGTTGAAGAGCATGATTTAGGGTAGCCCGGTAATCCCCACAAATTCTTAATGAACCATCTGGCTTCTTGGGCATTACTATTGGGGTTTCCCAGTGGGCGTGGTCAATCGGTTCCAATACGCCCTGGGCTATCAGTTTATCTAGCTGCTTGTCGATCTTCAGTTTTAAGGCAAAAGGTACTCGATGAAGCTTAAGCCGAATGGGAACTACATCGGGGCTGAGATTAAATGATATAGGGGTCCCCTTGTACTTGCCTAATGTTCCTGTGAACACGTCCTGGAACTCCTGGATGAGAGCCTTTTCCCAGTCGTCACTTCTAGTTTGGTGTATGCTGGCTAGTTCAATCCCAGGTGGGGTGAACCACTGTAACCCTAACAAGCTGGGTCGGTCACGATCGACGACAGTCAGGGAAAGCGTTGCTGTGCGGTCCTTAAAGGATACTTGGATGTTGCTGGAACTGACAACTGGGATTCTGTTTCCCTGGTAGTCTTTCAGGATGATTCGTTGCATGCTGAGGTCTTGGCGGCAAATGGCAGGGATCAGCTGTTTGAGGGTTTTCCAGGATACCATTGACAGAGATGACCCCGAATCGACTTCCATCACGCACGGTCGATTCTCAATAGTAACCTTCACGCATATCTTCCTTGCATCGAACGATGAAGCGTGGCCAATGATTATGATTTGGTGGGCCTCTTCTCGTTTCGTTGAAGGGGCAGGTGCTTGGTTTCTGTCGTAGTAGTGGTTGTTCCATTGGTGGCTCAGACGGTCCCGGTTCTCAGGAGTTTGCCTATCTCCCGATGGAGGTTGTTCTCCCTTCGGTTGGGACTGAACTCTCGTCTGCTTCTGCAGACCTTCGCGATGTGGCCTTTTTTCCCGCATTTACGGCAGAGCGCGTTGAGGAATTTGCAGTCCGATCACGGGCGGTTTGCCCCGCAACCAGCACATAGGCGCGGACATCTCTGGTTCCTTTGCTCTCGTTCCGAGCGGAGCCAGTTGACCTCCTCTTCATCACTGTCTGAGGATGACTCAAGGTCTTCATGGTGGGTAGTGGTAGCATGCTTCTCAGTGGCGAGTGGGATCTCGTTGGCGAGTTGACGAAGCAGTGCATTCACTCGGCGCATTCGAGCAGCTGACTTCCTGGTTGCTTCTGCGGCAGTAGCGTCGGCGATGACATCTGTAAGGCTGACGTCACCTATTGCCATCAGCTTACTCTGCACGTGCGGTGCATTTAATCCCAGAACTATGCGTTCTCTTAGGGCTTCCTCTAAGTTTGCAAAACCACAAAGCCCTCCTAGATTCCGGAGGTCGGCTACAAAATTACCAACGTTCTCGTCCTTCCGTTGGTCCCTCTGGTAAAATTCGTGTCTTCATATCAGTGTAGGTACAGCGGGTTGCGTAATGGGCTTGGAGGATTGGGGCGAGGGTATCCCAATCCATGGTCTTCACTTCCGCCAGTTTTGCCAGTGCTTTAGCCATTTTGAAAATGGCGGGGCCGCAATGAGTCAGGAACACCGCTCGTTTCTTGCCAGGTGCAGCATCTTTTAAATTGTTGGTCTCCAGGAACATCTGGAAGTGATTTATATATGAGTCCCAGTCTTCGGTTGCTGGGTCGAATGGAGCGGGTGGTACAGTGCTGCTGGTCATCTTGCCATTTGTTGCATACACTTTTTCGCCATATGCTCTGTCTTGTTCGATGCATTCTAGTCAGCTCTATCATCTCCGCATCCCATCCTCATCGCCAGTGTTAAGTCCTGGGCATGGACGCAAGGAACGGAGATGAGACATCGACGGTGACTTCAACTCTTTATTTAACAGGAAAGAACAGAGCAAAATACCTGGGCAGCAGCAGCTCTTTTATAGAGCTGGCTGCCATCAAAACAACCAATGAACTGAGTTTATTGCTTTCACAAGCATCCAATCAGGGGGTCCTGTTAACAGCCAATCAGACTGGCCAAAACCGACCAATCATGACTCGCTATCTACAGGCCAATGAGAAGTGCAGGATTACAAGCCTGCTGTGATATGAAGCTGTTGAGCTGTTGTATCGCTGCGTTGGCTTAGTCCATAACACTTCTAGTCCAACCTTCTGCTCAAGCAGGAGACCCTATACCACTTCAGACAAGTGAGTGTCCAGTCTCTTAAAAGCCTTCAGTGATGAAGCACCCACAACTTCTGGTGGCAAGCTGTTCCACTAGTTAATTGTCCTGACTGTTGAGAAGTTTCTCCCTAATTCCAAGTTGCTTCTCTCCCTGATTAGTTTCCATCCATTGTTTCTTGTCCTCCTACATCATCTCTGACCTTCCCCTTCTCCTGTGCTGGATCCAATTATTATTTGTCAAAACTTCTGTTGCATTCTGCATTCGCCACAACTTGCCCCCACAGAGTTTAATATACAGCCTCCTGTATTTTGTTTCCAAGATATGGTATTTTTGCTTTTATCTTCACAAGTTCTCACTTCCTGATGGCAATGTCAACATCTCTAGGCTGGGTGGATTTATGGGACAAGCTGCAAATAGCAAGATTTTCTTGGCAATTAATATACCTGCCTCCTTCCTTTGACCTCAATTCCCAGAGGCCCATGCTAATAGTATGTGATGTAGCTGAATTCTTGGGCAGCTTAAGAAGGCATCCTGGTGCTTAAGGACTCTTTGTACATTATCAGCCTCTTCCTTTCCCTTTGAAGCTTCTGAAACTATTTCTGCAGCAATGAAAATGCAGCACTTAATGGAAGGCTGTGAATTATCATCCATATTTATTCAAACCACGGCCACCTTTGTTCAAGGGATGCCAAACACACAAGGACAAAAGAAAATCACAAGCAATGGAATGAAGAATTAACTAGGTAATTGTTTAGGTCAGGAATGTCCAGGGGTGGGATTCTACCAGTTCGGACCAGTTCTATAGAACCGGTTGTTATGATTCTGTGCAGTTTGGAAAACCGGAAAATCACACCACTTGCTTGCCCCTCTCCTCCCCACCCATCCCCACCCAGGAGGCTTCCCCGAGGCCCAGTCAAGGGTGGTATTCAGGAGGTTGGGGGAGGGAGAAGCGGCCTGAGAGCAGAGCTAAACCTTCCTTAGGATTGAAGCTTCTATTTTCCAGTGCAGACTCAGGCAGCAGATGGCAGAAAGGTAGATCTCTGAGTGAAGCTGTGATTCTGCAAGCAGCTCAATCTGCCTGCCTGCTTTGCCTGATTTTGAGTAAAAGTTGCTCTTTTAAAAAAATAAGAATTCAATCTTTACATATATATTTACAACATTGACATACCTGCCACGCCCAGCCAGTCACATGACCAGAAAGCCACACCCACAAATTAGGCCATGCCCACAGAACCAATTGTTAAGAAATTTGAATCCCACCCCTGGGAATGTGTCAAACAGTTTAGGGGTTAGTGCAACAATCAGGAAACTTGTTAGTGAAACAATCAGGAACTTGGGGCAAGATTCTCTTATGTTAGCAAGATGGCTAACATAAGAGAAGAGACTTTTTTAAAAATATAATTTTATTGCAAGTTTTAAAGACGAGAGAAAGAATTAAGGCAAAATAAAGTAGAATGAGAAGAAAAGAAAGAAAGAAAGAAAGAAAGAAAGAAAGAAAGAAAGAAAGAAAGAAAGAAAGAAAGAAAGAGAGAGAAAACTAAAGAAAAACGGTAGAAGAAAATTAGAAAAGAAAGAAAAAAGACATGACTGTGCCATAGCAATGTAGGAAAAGGAGTGGCAGCTCCTGGGGGCAGAATTAAAAGAGGAATCAGCCTAGAAACCCTACATAGCCACAAGTGAGCCAACTCCAATCTCCCCTTGAATTCCATGGACCCTTAACTAATTCCTAGCAGGTGCTAACCACTGGTCGAGAAGATTCCTGTGCATAGGCCTTTTAACAATAAATAAGTTTGATTGGGCTTCCAGATATGGGCCTGTTCTTTTGTGCCTGACAAGTTACAAATTCAATTGTAGATTTAGCTCTTTCTCTAAAGTTACATTGTGACACTTTCTATAAACTATCCTATCCAATCATCAGAGCCATTAATTATAAGTTCATTATTTTCTGTTTTATGCAAAAGGTCCATAAGGAAAGAAAATATTAGACTTGAACTAATCTTATTTTGGTAATTGGCCCAAAGTTACTCAGCTAGCTTCTATGTCTAAGGTAGAACTAGAACTTACTATCTCCTAGTTTCTAGTCTGTATGCTCTCTCACTCTTTGTCTCATCTATCTATCTATCTATCTATCTATCTATCTATCTATCTATCTATCTATCTATCATCTATTTTATCATTTATCTATCTGTTTACATTATGGCGACCAAAACTGGATGCAGTATTCCCAGTGTGCCCTTACCAAGACCTTATAAAGTGGTATCAACACTTCACATGATCTTTGTTAACGCAGCCTAGAATTGGGTTGGCATTTGTGGCAGCTTTTGCACACTGCTGGCTCATATTTAAGTGATTGGCCACTATAATTTCAAGTTCCCTTTCACAATTACAATTATTGAGACAGGTACTACCTACCCATATGAGTATATTTGCTTTTTCTTACCTACATGTAGAATCTCTCCCTCCCTCCCTCCCTCCCACCCACCTTCTCTCTCTCTCTGTGTGTGTGTGTGTGTGTGTGTGTTTGTGTGTGTATTCTATTTATCATCTATCTATTTATCATCTATTTATTATCTATCTATCACCTATCAAATCTATCTAGCTATTCTATCTAGCTATTATTTAGCTATCATTTAGCTATACCTATGCAGAAGGGCTAGCAATATTTTTTCTCCTTGTGGTTCCCTCCAACTTTACAATTCTATTATTTGCCTCCTCTCCAACAATTAACGGTTCCACGCATTCCCTTTGTTTCCATTAAGTTAAGAAGACTCAAACCCAAACCCATTTCCTGATCCTTCTTTCCGTAACATTATTATATATTTTTTTCTACCCATCCTGAGTGTGCAATCAGGAAAGGGTGTGCATTTCATCAATCCCAAACAGCCCCTGTGGTATTAAAAATAAATTAGATATTGAGAAGGAACAGCCCCTGAGAGATTAAGCTGAAACCAAGTTTTGGAGCATAATAATTCATCACAAAGTACTTTCCTATTGGGAAGGATATTATCTATGAATAATAAAAGGGACTGTTTTGGTATTCATTGTAAAAATCTTTCATGATTAAATGGTGGTGACTCACAATGTTGTGTGTGTGTGTGTGTGTGTGTGTGTGTGTAAGGAGGAGAGAATGCACATTTCAGAAAGTACTGACACTCTAAATCAGAGTTTGCCCCACTCCTCCGTTCTGCCCAAACATTACTTAAAGGAAAATTAATATTTTGCACCCAGAAAGGAGGCCTTCATCTTAGATGGGACAGGAAAATTCTTATCTGATAAAATTCTTCTGATTTTATGGATAGCAAAAGAGATGAACTGGCTTGGCAGAAAGCAAAATGGATTAAAATCTTTTAGCCCTTTCTCAATCATAGGAGCACATAAATCTTATGGTTGGTGTGCTTAGAATATCATCAAAGAATAGAATAGAATATAGGGCAAAGAAAATTTGGAATGGAATAGAAAATAGAGAAGAGAAGAGAAGAGAAGAGAAGAGAAGAGAAGAGAAGAGAAGAGAAGAGAAGAGAAGAGAAGAGAAGAGAAGAGAAGAGAAGAGAAGAGAAGAGTTGGAAGGGACATTGGAGGTCTTTTAGTCCAACCTCTGCTCAGGCAAGAAATCCTATACCATTTCAGAGAAATGGTGATCCAATCTCTTCTTAAAAAACTTTCAATACTGGAGCATTTACAACTTGGAGGCAAGTTGTTCTGCTGATTAATTATTCTCACTTCAAGAAATTCCTCCTTAGTTCTAAGTTGCTTCTCTCCTTGATTAGTTTCCACCCATTGCTTCTTGTCCTGCCTTTAGGTGTTTCGAAGAATTGCTTGACTCTCTCTTCTTTGTGGCAACCCCTTATGTCGTGTCCGCAAAAAGACGCCAGGAGTCGGTGACTACGTTTTAAGCTCTTTATTTAGAAGTTGAGAACCGAACCGGCGAAAAGGAAAAAGCCCGCGGCTTTTATTCTTTTCGCCGCGGCGGCCGCGGCCAATGGCAGCGTTTCAAGTCTCCCGCTCTTGGAGCGAGCCAATCACGGGAGACCTTCAACGGGCCAATCGGCGCGGCTCGCCTGGCCAATTAGAAATCCCCGCACTTTAGCCAATCAAAGCGCGGGGATTTCGAGTATGCAAATTAGGGACAGAACACCCCTCCCCTCTTGGTACAGTCCTTACGTTGCGTAGTCACGTAGGTAGGCGGGGCTCCCTCTAGTCCTACTTGACCTGCGCAACTCAGTTGCAAGCTGGATTTCGACCGGAGCAGTCGAGTTTTTGGCTGCTCCCTCTTCTGTGCGAACCGGTTGGATGATCGGGCCGGTTCCTTCTCCGTGGCTCCCACCTGGGCCTTCCGGGTTGGTTGAGCTACGGGTCTCGCCGCTCCCGCTTGGTCTTTCCGAGTCGGTTGAGCTGGCTTGGTGTTTCTTCTCTGGTGGGGGATCGCGATGGCTGCGTTCCGGTAAGTACTGCTGGTTTATTTTTTCTTTCAATTGGTTATTCGGGTATTCCCTCCCCCCTTGGTTTGTGTTTTGGGGGGTGGATTCTGTCGCTGTCCGAGACCTGAGTTGGTCTATGTGTCATTTCCAGGCTCGCCCATCTGTGGTTTGGAGCCGGTATGATCGTGGGCCCGTGATTTGGGTGATGACGGCTGGGATCCATAGGGGGTCCCCCGTCAGGTTTTTCGCGTTCACGAGGTCTCCGGGTGTGAATGTTCGGTATTTTGTACTTGAGTCTGGGGGCCGCTCTGGGTTATACGTTGGGTGTAACCTATCGAGTGGGGACCTCAGCTTCCTACCCATTAGCAACTCGGCTGGGCTTTTGTTGGTAGTGGTGTTCGGGGTGATGTGTTGTATAAAGAGGAGTCTGTTAATTTTGTCTTGGATCTCCCCGTGGTCCATTTTCCGGATGGTTTTTTTGGTAAATTGGACCATCCGTTCCGCCCTACCGTTCGCCGCCGGATGCGCCGGTGCCGTTAAAGCGTGGCGGATGCCCCTTTCCGCCAGGAATTTCTCAAAGTCGAGGGATGTAAACTGGGGCCCGTTGTCGGAGACGACGACGTCTGGGAGGCCGTGTGTTGCAAAGAGTTTGCAAAGTTCTTTGATCACGGCCTCCGTGGTTGTGGATTTCATATCGCTTACCTCCAACCAGTTGGAGTAAGCGTCAACCGTTATGAGGAAGGTATGTCCATTTGTGGGACCGGCAAAGTCCAAATGGATTCAGGACCAGGGCCCCCTTGGTGTTTCCCACTCCCGGATGGGTGCTGTGGGTGGGCTGGGTCTAGTCTCCTGGCATCGCTGGCATCTAGCTACCCAGGCCTCAATTTGTTTGTCCATCCCTGGCCACCAAGCGTAACTTCTGGCCAGGGCTTTAGTTCTTACGATGCCAGGATGCCCCTCATGCAACATTTCTAAAACTTTCCCCTGTAGTCTGTCCGGGATGACCACCCTGTCACCCCATAAGATGCACCCTTTAAGTAGCGAGAGTTCGGTTTGGCGGTTTCTAAATGTCTTAATGGATTCGTCGTTGTCCCTTTCTGGCCAACCTTTCTCCACCCAATGCAAAATCCGCGCCAGACGCCTGTCTTTAATAGTTTCCCGGGCAATGTCTGACGCGGTTATGGGTAGGTTGGGTAGGTTCTCGATGCTAAGGGTGTTTGTTGTTGGTGCTGGGTCAGGGTCGGAGTCCGGTAACGGCAAGCGGCTCAAAGCGTCCGCGTGTGAAATCTTCTTACCTGGTTTGTGTATAAGTTCGTAGCTGTAGGCTGCCAGGAACTCGGACCACCTTGTCATCCGGGGAGACAGAATGTTCGGGGTGGCCCGATTTCCTGCAAGGATGCCCAGCAACGGCTTATGGTCTGTTACAATGGTGAACGGGCGGCCGTAAAGGTATTCGTGGAACCGCTTAACGGCGGCAACTATAGCCAAAGCTTCTTTGTCCAGTTGGCTATAGTTCCGCTCTGGCTTAGTTAGAGTCCTGGAAAAGAATGCGATGGGTGCTTCTTTTCTGTCAGGAAGGGTATGGCTGAGGACAGCGCCGACGCCGAAAGGAGATGCGTCGCAAGTGACGGCCAGGGGCAGGGTTTCGTTGAATTGGATCAGGACGGCGTCGGAGGTGAGGAGGTCCTTGGTTTTTTGGAAGGCGGCTTGCTCCCGTTTCCCCCAAGTCCAGGTTGCCGCCTTATCCAGGAGCCTATGCAAAGGCTCCGCCGCCGTTGCCTTTTGGGGTAGGAAAACATTATAAAAGTTCAGTAACCCCAAGAATGCCTGCAATTCAGTCTTTGATCTAGGGGTGGGGGCCTCTTTGATAGCTTTCACTTTTTTACTTGTGGGGTGAATGCCGTGCCGGTCTAGTAGGTAGCCCAAGAATTCCACTCGTTCCGTGCACAGTTGGCATTTCTCCCTTTTTACTTTAAGTCCCGTTACTTTAAATTTGGTTAAGACCTCTCTGAGTCGGTTTTCTAATTCGGCTTCGTTTGGCGCCGCCACTAATACGTCATCGAAATAGGGCACCACCCCCTTGATGCCCTGCAGCAAACGTTCCATCAGGCTCTGAAAGATGCCTGGTGCCACGCTGACTCCGAATTGGAGTCGGTTGCACTTGAAGGCCCCCCGATGGGTAACGATGGTCTGGGCTTCCGCCGTTTTTTCGTCGACCGGCAACTGCTGGTATGCCTGGGCGAGATCAAGCTTGGCAAAGACTCTGCCCCCTCCCAGTGAGTGCAGTAGGTGTTGCACGATTGGGACGGGGTAGGCGCTTTGTTGCAGCGCGCCATTTAGGGTGGCCTTATAGTCCCCACAAATTCTCAATGACCCGTCTGGCTTGACCGGGGTCACTATTGGGGTCTCCCATCGGGCATGGTCTACTGGTTGCAACACCCCCTGTTTGACGAGCTTGTCGATTTGCTCGTCAATCTTAGGTTTTAGGGCGAATGGCACCCGCCTAGGTTTTAGTCGCTTGGGGGGGATGCTAGGGTCTAGATCAAATGAGATAAGGGGCCCCTGGTACTTGCCCAGGCTTCCGTCGAAGACCTCCCGGAACTCCTGGGCTAGCCGCTGTTCCCAGCCGTCGTCGGTGACGTGGTTGACTCCCGTGAGAGCGATATCGAGCGGGGCGAACCATTGTAGGCCCAGCAGGCTTGGGCGGTCGCGATCGACGATTGTGAGTGGGAGTTGTTCGGTGCGCCCCTTATAAGTCACATTAAAGTTCTTGGTGCCCACTACCGGGACGCGGTTTCCCTGGTAGTCTTTTACAATAAGTCTTTGGGCGTTTATGTTTTTCTTATGGAGTGTAGGCACCAATCGTTTTATCTCGTGCCATGCAATCATGGAGAGGTAGGACCCGGAGTCCACCTCCATTTTGCATGGTTGGCCCTCAATATGGACTTCTACGTGTACCTTTCTGGCGCCGTCGGAGATGGCGTGGCCGATGGTTACCGTCTGGTGGGTTTCTTCTTTGCGCCGGTTGTCGCCGCCTCTCGAGGGTCATTGGATCCGGTCCCACCGGTTGTCCGATTGGCGATCTCTGGTCCGGGGTGGTGGGCTTTCCCTTCTCCGATCGTGTTGGTCCCATCTGGGTGGACTGCGAGTCTTCTTTTGGCGGCAAACCCGAGCGATGTGTCCTTTTTTCTCACAGTGCCGACAGATAGAGTCAAAAAATCGGCATTCTGATCTGGGGTGGTCGCCGCCGCAACCGGCACAGTTGGTCCTCGACCTACGACCTCTGCGGTTCCGTTGGTCACGCCCCGTCTGCACTCGGTGTATGTCTTCTTCTTCTTCGGACGTGCTGGATGTGGAATGGAAATCGCCGTGGTGTGCGGCTGTTTCGTTCTTTAGGTCGGCCGACCTTGCCGGGTTGTTGTTTCCGCCCTTCGCGTCTGGTTTTCGCATGCTGTCGGCGGAAGTGCGGGTAGCTTCTGCGGCTGCGGCTGCGGTGAGGGCGTCTGCTAGACTGATGTCGCCCTTGGCCATAAGCCGGCTCTGGAGTGCAGGGTTCCATAGGCCGAGCACGAATCGGTCTCTTAGGAGGCTGTTCAGGCCGTCAAATTCGCAGAGCCCCCCTAGGCGCCGCAACTCGGCGACGAAGTCGCTCAGTTTTTCACCTGGTTTCTGGTCCCGCCGGTAGAATTCGTTGCGCCGGATCAGGATGGGGACCTCGGGGGCGTAATGTCGCCGAAGGATAGGTTCGAGGACGTCCCAATCCATGGCGGTTGCGTCGGCCGGCTTGGCCAATGCTTTGGCCATCTGGAAAACTTCGGTTCCGCAATGGGTGAGGAAAACGGTGCGTTTTAGCGGGCCCGGGGCGTTCTTCATTCCGGTGCACTCGAGGTACATGCGGAATCGGTCTGAGAATGATTCCCAGTCCTCGGTGGCGGGGTTGAAGGGGGCGGGCGGTGCGATTTTCACCATTTCGGTGTTAAGTCTGGCTCTTGTTGGACACGGGGTTCGGTTCAGGGTCTGGATCCCATCCTCGTCGCCAGTGTCGTGTCCGCAAAAAGACGCCAGGAGTTGGTGACTACGTTTTAAGCTCTTTATTTAGAAGTTGAGAACCGAACCGGCGAAAAGGAAAAAGCCCGCGGCTTTTATTCTTTTCGCCGCGGCGGCCGCGGCCAATGGCAACATTTCAAGTCTCCCGCTCTTGGAGCGAGCCAATCACGGGAGACCTTCAACGGGCCAATCGGCGCGGCTCGCCTGGCCAATTAGAAATCCCCGCGCTTTAGCCAATCAAAGCGCGGGGATTTCGAGTATGCAAATTAGGGACAGAACACCTTAGATATTGGAAGACTGCTATCCTGTCACCCCCTAGTCCTTCTCTTCATTAAAGTGGATATACCCAGTTTCAGCAAACATTCTTCATACGTTTTAGCCTCCAACCTCCCTCATCATCTTTGTTGCTCTTCTCTGCCCTCTTCCTAGAGTCTCAACATCTTTTTTTTAAATCGTAGCTACCAAAACTGGATCCAGGATTCAAAGTGTGGTCTGACCAAGTCTTTGTGATGTGCTACTAACACTTCATGTAATCATAATTCTATCCCTCTCTTAATTCTACCCCCCTATTCCTTCTGTTAATTAAAACGAGCATGAGTCACTTTATTTTATTGTTGGTTATTTAGGAAATCTGTATGGCCAATTATCTTAATTATATAACCCTAGGTGTGTAAAATACAAAACAATAAAAACCCCACGGATAACAAGCATAAGCAATAGAGATGCTCCTCAATTTACAACCAGAATTGGACAGATTTTGTGTTGCCAAGCAAAGTGGATGTTTTTATGTGAGCAGCTTAAAAATTGATTTGTTATACACTTAACAACTGCAGTGATTCACTTTTAAGAACTGTTGGGAGAAAGGTCCTAAAACCAGGCAAGATTCACTTAGCAACAGAAATTTTGGGCTCAGTTGGGGTCATATAAATCCTTCCATTTCCCCACCATCCAATCAGAGCTGAAGACGCTTCTTGGATGAGAAATGAAATGTCTTCAAAGAAAAACCAGAAAGTCCAGTTGCCTCTTGGAAAAAAAGCACCTTTGGGACTATCCTACATAGAAGGAATGTACCTATGATGTAGATTAGTATGATGTAAGAATAGAATATTAAAGTGAAAGCAATGAATATGTATAAACTATAATGGTTATTGCATGAGATAGGTATACTCAGATGACACACTGCTCAAATGAAAGGTGGAATGTTTGTATAAATAAAATAAAATAAATATTTTTTAAAAAAAAGGAAGGAATGTACCTATCTTCAGCAGTGGTGGGATCACCTGGTGTAACAACTGGTTCAGTGAACCTCTGCCATCGAATCAGCTGAGCTCAAAAACAAGGAAATAAAGCACTGGAACTACCAGTTCACTCAAAGCAGTCCAAACTGGTAAAATCCCACTCCTGATCTTCAGGTTTAGGCCTGAAGTCTAGCAGGAGTATCTATCCAATCTTACGAAAAATAATTGAAAAAATAATTGAATGTGCAGAAATGAATAGATTGATACTAGAAATTAAAGAAAAAGAAGAAACCAAATATTACATGGTATGGAATATGTTTATCAATGAATAGAGAATAAAACACCCTAAAAATATTTGATGTGTGTATAGAACAATTAGACAAATTTAAGCAAAGTTATAATGTGTGATATTATTATGTATGTGGCAATATATATGGGAACATTGATGTATTGTTAGATTTGATAAGAAGAATATCATTTATAATGTTTAAATAATTGAAATATGTACCCAAGTCGACGCATGATTGAAATGGAATGATTTGTTGTATATAAAAAAACAATAAAAATTATTTTTAAAAAATACCCAATCTTACAAAAGATTACTTTTAACTAAGAGGATAGATAAATGGCACATTTCATCCAGAAAGGTATTCTCGAGACCTTTTAGAAAATATGGCAACTTGACAAGTAAATCTACAAATTGTTTTACAATAGATTGGAAAGCAAGCAAGCAAACCTGCATGACATTTTAATGAAGTCGCGGCCTAGTAGACTGATTGTCCTCTCGTGGTGTTTTTATTTAGCTGTATTCACATTTATTTGATTGTGGGTTTTTTTTTTTAATGCAGCACCAAGTAACAAGAAATAGAAAACACGATTAATGAGAGTTTGTGTTGACAAATAGCACTATATGGATTTATCAGCTTTTCATTCTATGAGACAGCGTCATCTCCCAATCTTTTTCCAAGTAAAGGGAAAACTGATAAAGACATGGTGGGCATGTGCCAGACTTTTGAGGCAAGAAAAAAAAAGATAGAAAAGGGATTCCATGAATGATCCACAGGTAGCCCTCCACACATTGGCACAATTGGGTCCAGAATCTCAGTCCTCGAATTAAGCATTTGTTAAACAAGATGCTCCTGTATGTGGCTGCTTCACTTAACAACTGCAATCCTGGCTTTCCCAGTTGTGGTTGTTAAGTGACCACATGGGTTGTTAAGCCAAGCATAAGGAGAGCGCCTGGATCTTCTGGGCATAGTGAGACAGGTAGAGGGCATTGACCTCTCGCCATACCTGGGAACCCCAGTTCCTCTCCCTGCCCCACTGGGAGAATGATCACAAGAATGTCATTTGGTGGCATTTTTGCTACATTTGAGGTCTGTCCCTCTTGTGTGCACACATTGGAGGAATGGACCTCAAATTTGTCAAAAGCACTAGCAAATAGCAATGTTCTGGGAGGCTTAGAATATTGGCATTTGCTAGTGTTTTTGAAGCTTGAAGGGCAGACACATTGGTGAATGAAGGTAAATATATATGTGTTCCAGGATAAGGTTTGCAAGACAGGATTCTATCTAAGTTGGTCACTGGGAACAAAAGTTTATTCTTCCAAGCTTTTGGTTCATGGAGCCCATTATCAGGAAACTTCTCTCTCTCTCTCTCCAGAATATTGCACTGAACAAGGACATCCATTCAATTTTGCAGCTATTATGATTGTTGGCTGAGCAAGGACAAAATTAGCCAGATACATGATTGATGCCCTTTTCAATAGAAATATGGATTTACCACCAACCTATCGAATTTTTAGGAGCTGAGGGTATGACACACAAGGAGACAACAATTAATGACTTAATAGCCAGCTAGCAACACCCTAATGAGCAATTAAAAGCTGCAGATGATCTGGAACCACATAAATATATTTATTTATTTATTTATTTATTTTATTTGGTTTGTCAATTGCTAACAAGATAATAGGTATAAGTAAAAACATAGTTATGAATACATGGATACATATAAGAAAAATAAAAGAAACAATAGGACAGGGATGGTAGACACGTTGGTGCACTTATGCACGCCCCCTACAGACCTCTTAGGAAAGGGGTGAGGTCAACAGTAGAAAGTCTACGGTTGAAGTTTTTGGGGTTTGGGGAAGAAACCACAGAGTCAGGTAGAGTATTCCAGACATTGACCACTCTGTTGCTGAAGTCGTATTTCCTGCAATCAAGTTTGGTGTGATTAACCTTGAGTTTCTATCTATTGTTTGCTCTTGTATTGTTATGGTTGAAGCTCAAGTATTAATTGACAGGTAGGACATTGCAATGTATGATTTTATATACTATACTTAGATCGGACTGAAGGTGGTGTAGTTCTAGGTTTTCTAGGTCTAGAATTTCAAGTCTGGTATTCTGCAACGAGTAGAGGAGTGGAAAACTCTTCTTGTGAAATATTTCTGGACTTTCTCAACTGTGCTAATATCAGATAGGTAATGTGAGTTCCAGACTGATGAGTTGTATTCAAGTATTGGTCTCGCAAATGTTTTGCATGCTCTAGTTAGTAGTGTGATATTACCAGAGAAAAAGCTACATAAGATTAGGTTAACAACTCTTAATGGCTTTTTGACTCTGTAGTTACAGTGGGCTCTATCACTTAGATCATTTGAGATAAGTACTCCAAGATCCTTGACAGAGTTTGGATCATCAACAAGGTCTTGACTATTCAGCTTCTATTTTATTTTCTAATATTTTTTTCCCAATATGTAAGACAGAGCATTTATTTGTTGAGATTTGAAATTGCCATTTGTTTGACCATTCTGATACATAGTCAAGATCTTTTTGAAGGGTAGCAGCATTGTCTGTGGTATTGAACAGCTTTACATCATCAGAGAAAAGAATGCAGTTGCTCTTAATATGACCACAGAGGTCATTTATGTAGAGTATGAAGAGACTAGAACACTGCCTTGGGGAACACCACTATTGACAGGTACAGAATTTGATAGGACCCTCCCATTTTTGACCATTCGTTGTCTGTTTGATAGGAATGCTTCTATCCAGTTATGCAGTTGTCCAGAGATACCATAAAATTTTAGTTTTAGGAGTAGTTTGTCATGTACCACTGAATCAAAGGCTTTACAGAAGTCTATGTAGATTGCGTCTATTGCTTTGCCCTGATCGAGTCGTGTAGTCCATATGTTTTTGCAGTGTAAGAGTTGCAGATTGCAGAATAGTTTTTTTCTGAAACCAAATTGTTTATTAGAGAGTAGGTTGTTTGTCTCTAAGTGGAGGATAATGGATTGATTAATAATTGATTCCATGACTTTACAGGTGACGGCAGCATAAAGAACAGTCCATATTTTGGAGAGAAAGAAGTTTCCTGATGATGAGCTCCATTATGAGCATCAAAGTTTGGAAGAATAAACACTTTGTCCACGGTGACTGATTCAGATTAGATCCAGAAACACTGGTGTTGGCCAGCGTTTTCCCTTCTTAAGGAGAGTATACTAGGCTGGTCCCCAACCGTTGTGGCTTGGTGTCCCGGTTCAGGGGAGAGGAGGCAAGGGGAACTGGGTCGCACAAGCAGCAGGCTGCATGCATCTTGAATGTAAAGGGAGCTGCAAATGCATGCATACCTGTGTGATCCCACTGCATGTGTGAGTCCAGCTATGCATGTGTGAGTTGAGCTGCACAGATGCATGCATGCCTGGCTGCCTCTCGTATGGCCCAGTTCCAAATAGGCCACAGCCTTGTAAGTGGCTGCAGCCTGGGAAGTTGGAGACCCCTGCGCTAGTGAACCTGGGGCTTCTGAAAGGCTGAGAACACTGATGTTCAATGACATTTTCACCAGATTTGAGGTCCATTCCCTTAGCCCTTGAAAGGATTTCTCCTCCCTGCACAGTGGGCTGGAAAGCGTGCTGAGAAGAGCAACAAGAACAGTCAAATTCTTGGCATCTCAATCCCATGAAGCACAGTTGACAGAACTTTGTGTGTTTACTCTAGAGAAGGCTTAGAGGAGAGATGATAGCAATGTTTCCATCCTTAAGAATATCACTGGGCATGTGGATTCATTTTCACTGAGTTGTACCGCCAAAGAACAAAGACAAGGATGAACAAATGGTAGGTCTTACAGCAAAACATCGAAACTCAAAAGAAGGAACCCCAAAAGTGCTTTTCCAAAAGGCAACTGGACTTCCTTAGTTTTTTTTTTCCCTTGAAAACATTTAGCTCCCCATCCAAGAAGCTTCTTCAATTCCCTGAAAACGTTTCACTTCTCATCCAAGAAGCTTCTTCAGTTCCCTGAAAATGTTTCGCTTCTCATCCAAGAAGCTTCTTCAGTTCCCTGAAAATGTTTTGCTTCTCATCCAAGAAGCTTCTTCAAACAGAAGATGTTTCTTGGATGAGAAGGCAATTTTTTTCAAGGAAAAAAAATAAGAAGGTCCAACTGTCTTTTGGAAAAGTATCCATGATCTGAATGATTGAAAATCTTCATTGTCAAAAGAAGGAAGAATTTCCTGATAGTAAGAGTTGTTAAATAAAGGAACAGCTTACCTCCTGGACTTATGGGGGCTTCAGCACTGGAGGCTTTCAATCAAAGGTTAGGCAGCCATTTGTCCAAGGTGGCCTGAAGTTTTTTGCCCTGGGCAGGGATTGACTAGAAGACTTCCAAAGTCCCTTTCAAGTCTAGGATTCTATAACGTTCCATTTCTGTTTCTCCACCTTCCACATTTTTATGCTTTCTTTCCCCTTCCTTTATAGAATGGCACCTTTTATTGTCCACCATCTTTCCGCCAGGAGATGAGTTGAAAAAAGTCATGATGGACATGTTGAAAGCTCTGCTTCTTTTTATTCTTTATTGGCAGAGCAGCGTGGTGGCTTACTGGTGAAGATGCTTGCCTTTCCACTTGGAAGATTAAGAGTTCAATGCTAGGTAATGGTAGATGTTTCTCTCCTAGAGTGCAAAATAAATATTTGCTGTGAACTCTGCATGGTGTCAGGAAGGGCTTCTGGCCAGTAAATGCTCAGCTCGATTTAGTCACTTTGATTCTACCCTGAAATTAAGAGATTACAGGGTTGTAAAAAGGGAGATTTTTACAGTTCCCTTTGTTCTATTATTCCTGGCAAACATCAGAAGAATCTTGTGTTTGCACATAAATTGGTCTTTTTTTTTTTTTTTTTTTGCAAGTTTTCATTATGCTCAGACCATCTGAGAATGTACAGAACAAGTCCTGGAAACTTTGCTGGTGCATTGTTAAAAGTGTAATGAGAACATGTGGAAAATTTGCATTTAACAACTTAGAACTGGGACTCATGTTCACACATTTCAGAATTGTCTTTTCCATAATAGCTAAATAAACAAGGACAAGGGTGGGATTTTTGGGATGGGGAATTTGTTTTAAAAAATGTGCTAATATTTTCTTTTTGTTTTCACAGCTTAATTGTTTCATATTGTATTTTAATATTTTATTGGCTTTGTGAACTACCCAAAGAACTTGCCTAATAGGACAGTGAAGTGATATTAACCAGTTATGTAAGCAGCTTAAATACATTAAGAAGCAACCTAAATAAATGAATGCATGGATAAACAATTTTGCTCACCATAGTATAAAAAAGATAATTGAGGCTTTGGAAAAAGTTCAGAGAAGAGCAATTAAGTTGATCAAAAGCCTGGAGACTAAATCACATGAAGAATGGCTGCAGGATTTGGATTTGGATAATCTAAAGAAAAGAAGAATTAGAGGGGACATGATAGCCATATTCCAGTATTTGAGGGGCTGCTACAAAGAAAAGGGGCTCAAATTATTCTCCAAAGCACCAGAAGGCAAGATGAGAAACAATTCTTGGAAACTAATCAAAGAGAGAAGCAACGTGGAATTAAGGAGAAACTTCCTAATAGAGAGGACAATTAACTAGTGGAACAGTTTGCCTTCAGAAATTGTGGGCACTCCATCACTGGAGGCTTTTAAGAAGAGACTGGACCGTCACTTGTCTGAGATGCTGTAGATTCTCCTGCATGAACAGGAGGCTGGACTAGAAGACCTCCAAGGTCCCTTCCAGATCTGTTTTGTTCTAAATTATTCTCCAAAGCACCAGAGGACAGGACAAGAAACAATGGATGAAAACTAATCAAAGAGAGAAGCAACCTGGAATTAAGGAGAAACTTCCTAGAAAGAATTCCAATAAAGAATTCTATTCGATTCAATTCGATTCGATTCGATTCTATTCGATTCGATTCAATTCGATTCGATTCTACAAAGCATTGGAGGACAGGACCAGTAACAGTGGATGGAAATTAATCAAAGTGAGAAGCAATCTGAAATTAATGTATTCAAGGTCCAAGTGTACATCTACTTGGGATGTTTTGATCTGGATTATGACCAAGGATCGGGATAAGGATTGGGATAAAAGAATAGAACAGAATAGAATAATACAGAATGGAATAGAGTAGGGTAGGGTAGCGTAGGGTAGGGTAGAGTAGGGTAGCATAAAATAGAATAGAATAGAATAGAATAGAAATATGGAATGGAATGGAATGGAATGGAGTAGAATAGAATAGAATAGAATAGAATAGAATAGAATAGAATAGAATAGAATAGGATAGGATAGGATAGGATAGGATAGGATAGGGACAAGGATTGGGATAAAAGAATAGAACAGAACAGAACAGAATAGAATAATACAGAATGGAATAGAGTAGGGTAGGGTAGCGTAGGGTAGGGTAGAGTAGGATAGCATAAAATAGAATAGAATAGAAATATGGAATGAAATGGAATGGAATGGAGTAGAATGGAGTAGAATAGAATAGGATAGGATAGGATAGGATAGGATAGGATAGGATAGGATAGGATAGGATAGGATAGGATAGGATAGGGACAAGGATTGGGATAAAAGAATAGAACAGAACAGAACAGAATAGAATAATACAGAATGGAATAGAGTAGAGTAGAATAGAATAGAATAAAAATATGGAAGGGAATGGAATGGAATGGAGTAGAATAGGACAGGATAGGATAGGATAGGATAGGATAGGGATAAGGATTGGGAATAGAACAGAACAGAATGAAATAATACAGAATGGAATAGAGTAGGGTAGGGTAAAGGTAGAGTAGAGTAGAGTAGAATAGAATAGAATAAAATAGAATAGAATAGAAATATGGAAGGGAATGGAATGGAATGGAGTAGAATAGGATAGGATAGGATAGGATAGGATAGGGACAAGGATTGGGATAAAAGAATAGAACAGAACAGAACAGAACAGAATAGAATAATACAGAATGGAATAGAGTAGGGTAGGGTAGCGTAGGGTAGGGTAGAGTAGGATAGCATAAAATAGAATAGAATAGAATAGAAATATGGAATGAAATGGAATGGAATGGAGTAGAATAGAATAGGATAGGATAGGATAGGATAGGATAGGATAGGATAGGATAGGATAGGGACAAGGATTGGGATAAAAGAATAGAACAGAACAGAACAGAATAGAATAGAATAATACAGAATGGAATAGAGTAGAGTAGAATAGAATAGAATAGAATAAAAATATGGAAGGGAATGGAATGAAATGGAGTAGAATAGGACAGGATAGGATAGGATAGGATAGGATAGGGATAAGGATTGGGAATAGAACAGAACAGAATGAAATAATACAGAATGGAATAGAGTAGGGTAGGGTAAGGTAGAGTAGAGTAGAGTAGAGTAGAGTAGAGTAGAGTAGAGTAGAATAGAATAGAATAGAATAGGATGGGATGGGATGGGATGGAATGGAATAGAATAGAATAGAATAGAATAGAATAGAATAGAATAGAATAGAATAGAATAGAATAGAATAGAAATATGGAAGGGAATGGAATGGAATGGAGTAGAATAGGACAGGATAGGATAGGATAGGATAGGGATAAGGATTGGGAATAGAACAGAACAACAGAATGAAATAATACAGAATGGAATAGAGTAGGGTAGGGTAAGGTAGAGTAGAGTAGAGTAGAATAGAGTAGGGTAGGGTAAGGTAGAGTAGAGTAGCATAGAATAGAGTAGAATAGAATAGAATAGAATAGAATAGAATAGAATAGAATGGAATGGAATGGAATGGAATGGAATGGAATGGAATGGAATGGAATGCAATGCAATGCAATGAAATGCAATGCAATGCAATGCAATGCAATGCAATGCAATGCAATGCAATGCAATGCAATGCAATGGAGTAGAAGTAGTAAAACCTCCAGTGATGGAGCACCCACAACTTCCAGAAGGAAGCCATTCCCTTGATTAATTTGTCTCATTATCAGGACATTTTTCCTTAGTTCTAGCCTGGATTCTCTTCAATGATCTTCCACCTGTTAGTTGTTCTCCTCTCCTTAGATGCTTTGGAGGACATCTGCTCCTTCTCTGTGACATCCTCTCAAGCACTGGAAGAGTACTATTGTGTCACCACAAGTCCTTCTCTTTGTTAGACTAAACATTCTTAGTTCCCTCAATCAGCTAGAAGATCACCACAACTCTGCAATTCTATAATTCTGCAATTTTGTAGCTCCTTGCACGGTTCAGCTATAGATCCCTTATCATCTTTATTTCTCTTCTTTTCTCTTTTCTCTACTTTCTCCTCTTCTCTTCTCTTCCCTTCCCTTTTCCTCCTCTCCTTTCTTCTCTCTTCCCCTCCTCTTCCTCTCCTCCTCTCCCTCTCTCTCTACAAATTTTTGTTAAAATTGCTTATAATAGTAAAGTCTAATGCAAACTAAAATTTAAAAACAGGTAAAGAGAATACAGAGGAGTAAAAAAAAATGCCAGACAAAAAAGAGAAGAATGTAAAAAGTAAATATATAAAGCGGAACTTCCGGTTTGTCGGCTTCGCTAGCGGCAGGGCTTTGCGATCCTGCGCGATCCCTGCCGCGCTAGCCATTTTGGTACCTCCGATCCGGACGGGTTTGGAGGCTAAGGCTGCCCTGCAGAGGCAGCCGAAGATAGGGGGAGCTGGTGAGGGGTTTGGGGGTGTTGCAGACCCCCTCCCCAGCTGGCAAAGCCCCCTTTTCTCAAGGCGGTCGAGCGGCGGTCTGTAATGGCCGCCACAAAGAAGCCGGCAGCTGGGTTAGACTGAGCAGGAGGAAGAGGGGAGAAAGTTTTCAAGAGAAAGTTTTTTGGCTGATCCAGGACTTTGAGAGGCATTTAATCCTGAGAACTATGACTTTTTGAAAAATACTTGGTTTCCAGAGGAGGATTTCAAGCGGCAAAATTGAGGTGCTGAAAGGAAAGTTTACTCTCCTTCCCTATGGAATCAACAAATGGCCATTGAGAAACCTGTTGTTTTTTATAAAAGGTAAAAACTTGGCTTCTTGTTATAAATGGGAAGGGAGAGGACAAAAAAAAAATATTAAGATCTTGCTGGAGGAGATGCCTTGAAGATCTTGAGACTAGAAATTGATTGCAACAAGGCTGTAAAATACAGATTGGGCTTTTTTTCTTTTCCCTTTTATTGATACCACCCCAGGAAGAGAAAGTGAGAACTTTGTGCGTTGTTTGGACTGATTGATGTCTCTGGGACTTTGAGGAATTGTTTTAACTTTTGAAACATTTTGGTTGCCCTAAGAAGAACAAAGAATGACTTTATCTGACGATGAACTTAGAAAGGAATATCAAGAAAGTAAGGATGCTGTGAAAGAAGCTTTCCTTTCTTTAGAAATGGCACTTGCTATTTATTAGCAAACACAACAACAGATGGAGGAAATAGAAGGAGAAGAAGAAGAAGAAGACGCCATGTTCAGTGAATCTAAAAAATTAATTAAGAGAGAAAGGAGAAAGAAAGGAAGGAAAATGAAGGACTTAAGACTTAAAAAAAACACTTAAGAAAGTAAAAAATAAGATGCAAAACCAACTCAATGTTACTGAGCAAAAGGAGAAAGGATTACAACAGAGAGGGAAAGCTAAAAAGGCGGAGGTTAGTTGGGGGAGGTAAAAAGGCCAGGGGGGATAAGAAAGGAAGGGAAAAGGGAGAGAAAAGCCATAAAGGTATGAAACAAGATGGGAAAAAAGGATTTTTTTTTAGGGATAAAGGGTAAGATATAATTTCTTTAAAAAAGAAGATTCTGTAAGGTACATAAGATGGTATTATGTATTAGAAATAGAAAACTAGAATGTTCTAAGAATTAATAAAAGATTAAAATATTGAAATGTTTAGTAATGACAGATTTTAAAATTTAATAAAATTGTAGCACTTGTTTTTTGAAATAGACAATTGGAATGTTATAAGATTTAATATTTAGATTTATTGTCTAATTATATTAATTATTATGAACTTATTATTTTTTCTCTTTAAAGGTTAGTAGGTAGAATGTACTAAGCAGAAGCAGACTGGGTATTAGGCGTTATTTTAAATGTTAATTTAGGGGGAGGATAGAAAGGCATCATACTTTGATCAGTGATTTCAGGAGAAATTCTTTTTTTTTTTTTTACTATAGGGAATGAGAGAAATGGATAGTTTGGAAAGAATGGACAAAAAATACAAATACAATGATTTAAATTAAAATGAATTAAACAAAATAGAAATAAGAAGAATGAAAAGTGGGGAGAAGTTATATAGAAGATACGGAATGGTAAATAAGATAGGTAATGGTATATAAGATGCACGAACTTAATTGAAACCCATACAAAGAGAGGTAATCTGGGGCCAAACTACTTTCTTAAAAGAAGTTTTTTATTTTTGTGTTTTGTGTATCTATGTTTTGTTTGAGAATTAATAAAACCTCAGAGGAATGTTGGATGAGAATAATGGTAATCAAGTCAGAGAGGAATGAAGATGATGATTATAAACTGGATAAATATAGAAAATAATAATAATAACAATGAAATTGAATACGAATAGAGAAATAATGAGAAATTTGTTAAGAGATATCTATATGTTTATATTGAAATGGTGTAAAACAGAATTATGTTGCATAAAATAATATTTTACTGGACTTGTAAAATTAATAATGGAAAGAGGTTTTATGTATTTAATGGTTAATGATGGTTTGTCTTTAAAATCAATAAAATATATAAATATATATATATATATATGAAGAAAATATATTTATAAATATATAAAGAAAAAAATAAATATATAAAATAACTTCCAAACTTCATCACAGCTCGTATAAATAAATTTAGGATCTTTCTAAAGTTACAAGCTTACAAGCCCCTCATGCACCAACTGTTCAGGCCTGGCATCAGTAAAAGTCCATAAATAATAGCCAAAAATAACAACAGATCTTATTTTAACTTTGATCAAATAAACCAACTTTATAGTTTTACCTTTTACTTCAAACAATCTTAATCTTTAGGGCATTCAAATATAGCTGTACACTTTTATTTCTCTTCATTTTTTCTTTGTCCCATCTTACTGAGTTCTTCAAGGCTATAATAAATACAGCATCTTTTATGAATCCAGAATAATAGACCTACCCAGGTCAGTCTCCTGGTTTGTTATTTATACTGTATTTCTCTTTTAAATTTCTCAGCCAGTTTCTTTTGTAGATCCAGTGAAACTTCCTTTTCTAAATTATTCTCTTGACCTGTCAGTTGTAAATCCACTTTGAACATCATCTCCATCTTATCAGATAAAATTTGTTCTACATTTGACATTTCTTCAATAACATCTTTTGAACATAGTCTATACATAGAAGCAGACTTCATTACTAAATATCATGGCTGCTCTTTTACAATTCCATTTTCAAATGTCCTCACTACTTTTATTGTCATAATTTTATACCCTTTCATAGACCTATATATTTTTCATCTATTGATATCTTTAATTCCCTCTACTGACAGGTTTTTGAAATCTTTAAATGTTTCTCTATGTTATATTTCTTTTAAGAAGAGATTGTGGACAGCCGTTTGTCTGAAATGGTATAGTATTTTCTGCTCAAGCAAGGGTTGGACTAGAAGACCTCCAAGGTCCCATCCAACTCTGTTATTCTATCTTTTAAAAACTAAAACAAGATGTTTCTAATCAGAAGTTGTTTGTATGTCATAATTAATTCCAAAATCTTACAGTAAAAGTTTAAATATTCCAATTTTATCTGGACCTTAGGACACTTATAACATTCTAAGATCAAAATCTTATTTAATTTTTCCTGTTTATTTCAGTTTCTTTTTTAATTCTTAATGATTAAAATTTATTTTTGTTTAAGGTTAAGCAATAGCAATAGCACTCAGACTTAAATTCTATAGTTCTTTACAGCATTCTCTGAGTGGTTTATAGAGTCACCATATTGACCTCCACAATCTGTGTCCTCATTTTATCAACCTCAAAAGTACGGAAATCTGAGTCAACCTTGAACTGGTCAGGATCGAACTCTTGGCAGTGGGCAGAGTCAACCTGCAATACTGCATTCTGACCACTGTGCCACCATGGAACTTCTGTTAAGGGCAGACCCACTAGTGTTTTCAAAATTGTCTATTAAGATATTTAATAGGCATTATCTTAAAGTGATTGAAAAGTGAGGGTTGCAGATTTAGTGTCCTTTAAAGCAGTGGGCCCCCCCAACCTATTGGGCACCAGGGACTGGTTCCATCGAGAGACACTTTCCCGTGGACTGGAAGGTATATGGTTTTCCATACTGCCTGCATTCCCTCCATTCTCCTTCTCTGTATAAACCCTTCTCCCTTCTAGCACTGATGACCTTCTCTCAGCCTGGAAGGGTTGTGCTGAATAAACAAGTCATCACTCACCTGTTGGAGTGTTCACGCTCAATTTATTTACTACACAGCAACACAGTCCCAATCTTTGGCAAGAATAGGTGACCTGGGTAAAGTTAGCGTTGAGAGCAGCTGCCTCTCAGTGCATTATATATTTCCACTGCCCCACCTTCTTCTGCTCACCCCGATCACTGAATGTCTGCCTGAAGCCATTCATATCCCCTGCGCCTCTTCCCCTTGTCTAATTCCCCACACCTTTCCCTCTGCCTAAACTCTGTGTGTGTCTGTTCTGTCCCTTCTCCTGAAGTCCATGCATTGGTGTTCTGGATTCCCACGTCATTGTTTGCGCATAACAGTGTATGTTATGTGCATTGCCGCTTCATCACCAAAACCTGGTTAGTTCCAGCCTGCTTGGTCAGAAAGCATGTAGGAGTGTTGTCTGCACCAGGATTCATACACTGACACCTGGCACCCCTGATCAGGCCACGTAGGTGTGTTCAAGCTCCAGGATGCGCAGTAGAGCACCCAGAGCCCAACACTTTCCCTAGTTGGGTCATGAAACATCTGCTTGTTTCCACAGCCCAGTTTCTGGTGTGTCACGGCCCGGTGCCAATCCATGCCCCAGAATTGTGGGATCTCTGCGTTAAAGGTGGGCGCAGTGTGGTGGCCTAGAAATGGAGCTCTCAGCTCACAATCAGGAAGCTGTGAGTTCAATCTTAGGTACCAGCAGATATTTCTCTCTGGGTGCAGTGAGCAATTGTCCACTGCAAACTCCACACAGGTGTCAGGAAGGATATAAGGACATCCAGCTAGCAAATGCTCAGTTCCAGTCAGTCACCCAATTATGCACCTCAGCTTTCAACGTATTTCCTGAGAAGAATAAACCAGCAGGTTTACCACTGTATATAGAGGGAGTTAGCCACTGTATATAGAGGGAGTTTGTGTGGAACAGGTGGTTGAATGTAAGTTTCTTGGGACCATCATTACAAATAACCTGACCTGGAGTGCAAACACCGCTGCTTTAATTAAGAAGGCACAACAACGGTTGTATTTACTAAGGATTCTTAGGAAACAACAACTGGCTGAGAGTCTATTGACTACTTTCTATCCGAGTTCAATTGAGAGTATATTATCCTACTGTCTCTGTGTATGGCTCCTGAGCTGCACAGTGGCAGAGAAAAAGGCAATTCAGAGGGTGATTAAGACAGCCCAAAACATCATTGGCTGCTCACTTCCCTCTTTGGAAGAACTGTATAGGAATAGATGTAGGAGGAAGATACTTCATATATTGAATGACTCCTCTCATCCGGGACATCAGCTCTTTGAACTATTACCATCGAGAAGGAGATTTAGGATATTAAGAACAAGGACGACCAGTTTTTATCCAAGTGCAGTTTTGAGTTTGAATGCAGGGTCATAAGATTTATGTGGAAGTGAATGGCTGAGAGTAATGGGGTTTTACATTTTTAAATTGCATAGAGATCATTGTATGGTCGGTTGTGTTTAGTTTTCATTTAATTTATTTTATTTTTTTTCGTTTTAATGGTGTTTGTCCAGTTTTTACTTGTGGAAGAGCACCTCATTTCGTTGCACCCGCTTGCGAGTGTAATGACAAATAAACTCTTATGTCTTATGTCTATTTAGTTCTTTAGAACAACTCTGAACAACTTTTGTGAGCCAGCCTCTTTCCTTCTCTGATAACATATCTCAAGATTAACTGTGCAGGTAGTCCTAGATTTACCAAGTTCATTTAGTAGCCATTCAGTTTTATAACAGCAGTGAAAAAAGTGAAGGTTTTTCTCACCTATGACCATTGCAGCCTCGGCATGGTCCCATGATCAAAATTCAGATGATTGATATCTGACTCACATTTATGACAAAGTCAGTGTCCCAGGAAAGTCACACAATCCCCTTTTGTGAACTTCTCACAAGCCGAGTCCACGGGGGAGCCAGGGTCATTTAACCAGGTGACTAACTTAACAACTGCAGTGATTCTCTTAACAACTGCGGCTCATTTAACCAGGTGACTAACTTAACAACTGCAGTGATTCTCTTAACAACTGCGGCAAGAAAGGCTGCAAAACGGGGCAAAACTCAGCCACAGAAATTTGGAGCTCCATCATAAATTGAGGATTACCTGTCAGAGGATGACACTTGGCAGGGTCTTCTCTGCCATGGGACTCATCCAGAAGAACTTTGGGTATCTGTTGTGGCCCACCACTGGACAGCTGAGCTCACAACAGACTCGGACAGTGAGGTGGTGGGGGAGGAACTTGAGCCAGTCCTGGAGTCTGGGGAAGGCTCTGACGAATCGGAGGCAGAGATGGGGCCAGGGCCATCTGACAGTTATCAGCTGCCTTCAAGTCGGAGATCAGAAGAACAGCTGGAGCCTGTTCCCAGTGTGTGCATGTGCAGAGCTGCCAGGAGAAGAGAACAGCTAAGGAACAAGGGTTGACTCGGGAGTAAAGGCACAGGTGGACGGTGAAGGGCCCCTCCCATAGGGAATAAAGAGGAGCGAAAGGAGGGGTAGCGTCTGCAGGAGACAATTAGTTCATTTAATTGTGGTGAAAATCTGTTCCTGACTCCTTGCCAAGTATTTTCTGCTACAGCGTTGCGCTTGGAAGCTATCGGCCTGGCAACTCTCCAAGCCTGATAAGGTCTGTAGTTGTAAATCACTCTTGAAAGACTGGGACTTTGCTGGATGTGAATGAAAGGAATTCACATTAGCCTAAATAAAAGGGGTTTTGTGGCAATGAGGAGTCTGCTTCATGATTTTGGGAAGCCTAGGTCAGAACAGTGTTCCCCGTCCCCCCTGTATTTTTTTTTTTATTTTTTTTTTTGGTACATTTTCATGTAGGAAACCTTGTTTTCGCCCAACATCAAACTAGCCTCCATCTTCCATTTAACATTCCTTGGAAGGAAAAGGAAATGTAAATATGACAGAAGCGACCACGGGAACAATGAGAAATGGATGGGGAAACCGGTCACGTTTGGTGTGTAAACATACACACCTCCCTCCCAATGCAAGATTTATGGAGCTTCAAAATAGCAACGCACATCACAAAGTCTTTTCTTTTTCTCTCTCTCGCTGGCCTGTATTGTCCTGGTCTTTATTTCTTTCAGGACTTATTCAGGTAAAAAGAATAAAAGAGGCATAAATCTTCATACGTACCCCTGACAAAGCCCACATCTGAAGGGAAGAATGATTGGTAACCGCTTTGCTGTAAAGCATGACAGCCCCCTGGCAAAACGGAAGAATGGCATAATATTAAACTGTCACAGGTAAAGTTTATGAACTACCTGGAAGGCATTCTTAACTGAGAAAAGGACCAAATAGGAGCCAGAGAGAAAAGAGCCCAGGTGTGACAAAGCTTGGATTCCTCTCAAGGGCTTCCCATTTATTCATTTAAAAAATGGAGACCTTGCGAGTGATTAATCCAGGTGGGAAGGCCAGGGAAGGGATGGGGGGACTTCTCCCCTTTATAGAAATGGGTGATTTGGATACGGGGGCATAAAAAAAAAACCAACTGCTGGCCAATGGCAACCACCTTATTCAAACCTGAGGAAGATTCCCTCGGGTTGAGCAAGGGAAGCCAAATTTCTTTGGAGATTTCTGCTTCTCGGAAAATCAAATGGCAGCCTAAAGTCAGGAGGCCAATGAGTTATTGCATGTCTGTGTGTGTGTGATTTTTTTTTTTTTCATTAAGGTCATTTTTTTACAAAGTTAAAAAATAAGCATAAAAAAGGAGGGAGGGAGGGAGGGAGGGAGGGAGGGAAGGAAGGAAGGAAGGAAGGAAGGAAGGAAGGAAGGAAGGAAGGAAGGAAGGAAGGAAGGAAGGAAGGAAGGAAGGAAGGAAGGAAGGAAGGAAGGGAGGGAGGAAAGAAAGAAGGAAAGAACATAGAGAAGGATGGGAGGGAGGGTGGAATGGGAGAAGGAAGGGAGGGAGGGAGGGAAGGAAGGAGGGAGGGAGGGAAGGAAGGAAGGAAGGAAAGAAGGAAGGAAGGGACGTAGGGAAGGGAGGGAGGAAAGAAAGAAGGAAAGAACATAGGGAAGGATGGGAGGGAGGGTGGAATGGGAGAAGGGAGGCAGGGAGGAGAAGAAGGAGGGAGGGGAGGAAGGAAGGAAGGGACGTAGGGAAGGGAAGGGAGGGAGGAAAGAAAGAAAGAAGGAAAGAACATAGGGAAGGATGGGAGGGAGGGTGGAATGGGAGAAGGAAGGCAGGGAGAGAGGCAGGGAGGGAGGAAGGAAGGGACGTAGGGAAGGGAGGGAGGAAAGAAAGAAGGAAAGAACATAGGGAAGGATGGGAGGGAGGGTGGAATGGGAGAAGGGAGGCAGGAAGGGAGGCAGGGAGGGAAGGAAGGCGGGAGGGATGGACGGTGGAAAGAATTTTGAAAAATATATTGCTGTAAACAAAAACAAAAAAAGAGGTTGAGACTTTAGAAAAAATGCAAAGAAGAGCAACTAAGATGATCGAAGGCCTGGAGACTAAAACATGAAGAACAGTTGCAGGATTTGGGTTTGGCTAGTCTAGAGAAAATAAGAATTAGGAGTGACACAAGAACAGTCTTCCAATATTTGAGAGGCTGCCACAAAGAAGAGGGGGTCAATTTATCTTCCAAAGAAGACCAGAAGACAAGACAAGAAACCAAGGATGGAAACTAATCAGAGAGAGAAGCAACAAGGAATTAAGGAGAAATTTCCTGACAGGGAGAACAATTAATCAGTGGAACAGCTTGCCTCAAGAAATCATGGGTGCTCCATCACTGGAGATTTTTAAGAAGAGACTGGACAGTCACTTGTCTGAAATGGTATAGGACCTCCTGCTTGAGCAAGGGCCTGGACTAGAAGACCTCCAAGGTACCTTCCAGCTCAATTCTGAAACTTTCTGCAGCCATATGAATTTTCTTCATAAATAAATGAAATCAATATCCCAGAATAGAAACATGTACAAATGCATGCTTGATGTTTATGTTCCTGTATGTGTCTATTATGTGTGAGGGTTTGCAGATTGGGAGCAACATAGAGTCTTGTAAGTTTTTGTTATTTTACTTATTTATTCCATTTCTATAAATAAAAGTGGGTTCCAAACATCGCAGTACATGTCTTGTTTTCCCAACTTTTGTCTCCAATAATTGATTAGCTGAATTCCTGCTCCTGTAGGGAAATGTTGTTGTTTGTATTTACAGTGCTATTTTTATTTGCAAGCAACTTTGGTGGTAATTGTTTCTCTTTTTGGAGAAAACTAAAAAGTGGTGCAAAAACTTTCAGCCTTGCTTGCTTTCCAGCTCACATTAGTCACCATAAGTTCAGTCTTGAGCATCTTAGTTTCAAGAAGTCCCATTAATTTCAAGGCAAATCAAATGTTTCTTCCTAACTGTTTTTAACAAGTGATTTCAAGAGAAGTTGTAGTAATGGGCCATTTAACCGTTACTGCACTCACTAGTTAAACTATTAATTCTAGACATCAATCTTCCTGGAAGACTCTAAATTTGGAGAGTCCAAGCAGGATTGCTGTACTACTTTTGAAATACTAATTGGGAGATGAAAATGCTTTGTCTGAAATGAAGCCGATATCCACAAGTATAAATGGAAACGTGGAGAACGCACCTAATTGTGAGTTCCAGAACTTCATTCAAATTTGTCACAGCAGAAAGATAGACTCTTATCTCTGAATGGACAAGGCAAAACCAATGCACAAAAAATCCTTTGTAGCTCACTGTCCCCACCCTTGCGAGAGGTCAAAGAATACTAGGGTGGGATTCCGCCAATTTGGCCTGGTTCAAGCGAACCAGTTGTTCCAGTATTCATTTGGCCCAGCTCACCCACCTCTGCCCAAGTCTGTCCATTATTTCCATGTTTTGCAGCCCAGCTGACTTGCATGGCACATTTCATCTGTTTTAATCACTGGGACTGCAGTAGAAGTACTAGAGCTGAAAATGGGCAGTTTTCAAATTCTGCATATGGTCACTGAACCAGTTATTACACTGGTTGAATCCCAACCACTGAGTATACTTCATATTATCCTTAACCACTATGAATGATGGTTGGGAAGACCAAGGATGGTTGACATGAGGATCACACTGGGGGATGCTGCCTTAGATAACAAAATTATTTCCAAATGCTGCAAGCAAGCCCATTTAAAAATAGAGTGGATAACCATTTGACCGGGATGGTATAAGTTCTCCTGCCTTGAGAAGAGGGTTGGATTAGAAAATCTTGGAGATAACTTTCAGTTCCATAGACTACAAAAAGTTTTTTTAAAAACATTATAGTGTTTATTATGGTTTGGAGGAATGTTCTGCTCCAAGAATGTTTTATAATTCTAAACCTTTGGCTTCATTTCTTGGATCAACCTCTAATGAATTTATTGACACCTGACACCTGTTTTGACATCTATCTCAGATATAGGTTTATTCTCTTCTCTGTTCTCAGGAGCTCAAATGAAGATCTGCAGAGGATTCCATAAAAGGATTTTGTGGAAACCTATTGGCCCTTCAAGCCAAAGTGTTCCAGTTAAGGTGGCATAAGATTCTTCTACACTCATTGAATTGAAGTATTTAGGAAAAGAAGGGTAGATCTGGCCTCCCATTTCTGTATACTTATTGAACGCATGGATTATAACATGACTTGTGCATGCATGATTTGTATGCAAGCTAAAAAGCTGTTTATGTTAAAATGGATCATTGGTCTAATATCACTCATATTAATTGAGAAGAACTTCTAGAGGCCATAAAGCCTTTTCCAAACTTATGTGAAGATGCTTAGATTTGTATCTGGGGCCTCTTGCATTACATGGGCAGAAAGAAAGAAAGAAAGAAAGAAAGAAAGAAAGAAAGAAAGAAAGAAAGAAAGAAAGAAAGAAAGAAAGAAAGGAAGGAAGGAAGGAAGGAAGGAAGGAAGGAAGGAAGGAAGGAAGGAAGGAAGGAAGGAAGGAAGGAAGGCAGAAGAGGCAGGGAAGGGAAGAGAAGAAGGAAGGAAGGAGAAGAAAGAGAAAGGGAAGGAAGAGAAAGAAGAGGGAGAGGTCACACCTCTCCAAATTCTATGCCACATCAAAGTGCACCGAGGTAGCCCTCACTTAATGACTGGTTCCTTAGCAATCATTCAAAGTTACAATGGACCCCACCACCATCACCCAAAGCAATTTACAACTCATTTCTGGAGTAGGGAAGGAAGGAGGATAGGAGAGGAAAGAATAAGGGAAGGAAGGGAGGAAGGGGAAGAAAGAGTAAAGGAAGGAAGGAAGGAAGGAAGGAAGGAAGGAAGGAAGGAAGGAAGGAAGGAAGGAAGGAAGAAGAAGAAAGAAAGAAAGAAAGAAAGAAAGAAAGAAAGAAAGAAAGAAAGAAAGAAAGAAAGAAAGAAAGAAAGATCTGTTCAACAATTGGTTGAGATATTTACCAGCAAAACTTCATTTGGGATCATCATGATGTTTGAATTACAGAGTTTTAATTTGCTGAGTTAAATGGCACTGCAATGTTGCAAATTATGCTTCCATTTTCTCCTACCTCCAAGGTGAGATATGCCACAGTGTGGGACTACCGCATGCAGTCAAATGCTTGTGTTGTCATTTCCCCCACATTTTCCAAACCCATCTCTTCCTGTGGCTCGTGCTGCAGTTTGCTTGTAAGCTGCTGCTGGCAGCTTAAATTTTAAACTAATGTAATTGCAAAATTGTTCTTTTAATATCATATGCCCCAGGGAGACGCGTCAGCTTTTATTTCAGCTACAAGCAATAATGGCTTTTGATGGTTGGTTCTAAAGTATGTTGGGCTACCGATAAAAGCATTGTTTATTTTTTAACTTCAGCTTTTACTTCCTTGATGCAAATATTTCCCAAACTAGAATTGGGCCAAAGTTTGTTGTGCAGCTGGCTATTTTCAGCCAAATCATAAGTCTGGGAGGTGGCATCCCAAGAACTTCCTTCCTTCCTTCCTTCCTTCCTTCCTTCCATCCATCCATCAATCTACCTTTCCATCCCTCCATCCATTGATCCACTCACCCACCAGTATTGTTCCTTCCTTCCTTCCCTCCCTCTCTCCTTCTTTAATCCTCTCTGCCTCCTTTCTTCCTCCTTCTCCTTCACCTATCACCTTCTTTCCTTTCTTTCTTCTTTCAATATATCCATCCATCCACGCTCCCACCAATCTCCTTCCTTTCCTCCTTCCTTTCTTTCTTAATTCCTTTCTCCCTCTCTCCTTCCACCAATCTCCTTCCTTCCTTCTTTTTATTCATCCATCCATCCACCCACTCTCCCACCAATCTCTTTCCTTCCTTAATTCCTCCCTCCCTTTCTTCCCTTCCTCCACCAATTTCCTTTCTATCTTTCTTCCTTCCTTCTTTTTTCTATATATCTATCCATCCATCCACTTTCCTGCCAATCTCCTCTTCCTTCCTTCCTTCCTTCCTTCCTTCCTTCCTTCCTTCCTTCCTTCCTTCCTTCCTTCCTTCCTTCCTTCCTTCCCCCCTCAGAAACTGTGCTCATGGGTGGGAGACCAATAGTATTAATATAAATCAGATCAAGACTTCTGATATCAGGGAAAATTAGTTTGCAATTATCTTCATCCTGGAAGACACTAATGAAAGGTTTTGCCATAACACACTTTTCAAATTTGCTAGTCTGAGTAGCAGAGGTTGAATTTGATCAATATAAATGTGGGGATGTTGCAGTGGTCAAGCGAGGACCAGTTGTAAATCACTTTTTTTCAGTGCCGTTGTAACTTCAAACAGTGACTGTTTGAGGACAAAAGTTGAGGACTACCTGTACTTAGCATTTCTCTGTGGGATCCTGGGTTCCTAAGAAGAATTGGGATCCAAGACAACTCACTACAGCTACCTCACTATGGCCACTTCACCCTCACTGTGGCCTACTCACACTGGCCAACTCATGGGGCACTCACTCACTGTGACACAATTCAACGTGGGCTTAGTTCCTTACATTGTTTATCAAAGCATTACAATGTTCGTAGTAGGAATGATTTTCTTTGATACACGATATGAAATAATTTTGCTGAAAATGTGGTCAACAAAAATAAAAGGAACTAAATGTATCTGATGGCGAGTTGTCCCATGTTGAGTTGGCCATGACAAGTTATCCTGTAGCAAGTTGATTGTGACAGGTTAGCCATGGCGATATGGCTGCGGGAAGTTGGTGTTAGTGAGTTATCCCATTCATGAGGAATTGGTGGTGGTAGCTAGAGACTAATTGTCTATGGAGATTCTCCATCCTCCAGGTCATGGTTGTCCCCAAAGGTGCTTTTTCAAGAAGCAACTGGACTTTCCAGTTCTTCTTTGAAGACTTTTTGCTTCTCATCCAAGAAGTTTCTTCATCTCTGACTGGATGATGGTGGAATGGAAGGATTGATACTCCTTGCAGACAGCTGGTCTGGTCATTTGCATTCTTTTAGATAGATGCTGAGACCACTTGGAGGTTTATCTGTGTGGTGTGTCCAGCTGTGTCCCAGGTGGCCTTAACAACCCTCTGAAAGAATGCAAATGATCAGCAATCTGCAAGGAGTATCAATCCTTCCATTCCACCACCATCCAGTCAGAGATGAAGCAGCTTCTTGGATGAGAAGCGAAAGAAAAGCAAGAAAGTCCAGTTGCCTCCTGAAAAAGCCCCTTTGGGTAGAGATAATTGTATTCCTGTGTCTCAATCTACTGGACTTTCCAAACCAAGTAACTGAAGCGCCAATGATTCCACAATCCTCACTTTCATTCATTTTTATCGCTTGGAATTGGATAATCTGACAGGGGGACTCTGGCACGGAGAATGCGATCAAACGAAGGAAATTGAATTGGCAGAGAAAGCATCCAATTAAAAATTAAAGTTTTATTAACATTCCAATATTCCCTGCCTCATCCAATCCATAGCCCCCTGCAGATTTGCTACCTGGAACTCTCTGAGCTTCCAAAACCCAATATCCACACCACGAATTGTGAGCTTTGTTGTTCCTTTCCCCACAAAGGGGATTATTAATGACGCTACATTGGGCAAAGCTGAATGCCGGCCTGTTTTACATGGTTGCCTATCATCGGTGAGATGGTAATTATTTTTAGCTGCTAATTACAAATGTGGTGCCCACACCAGTGGAAATGGACAGATGTAATTTCCACAGGAACGTAGAACTGCTGCAGTGGAAATTCAATTGGGGATGATGAAAAAAAAAAGAAAGAAAGAACAAATGAAAATATATATAATAAAGCAAGTTTGCTTTTTCAGTCTATCAGTCAGGGACTAAAGACTATTCCTTTCTGGGAGAAGAAAGAAGGAAGAAAAGAGGGAGGGAAGGAAGGTAAGAGAGAGAGAAAGAAAAAAGAAAGGAAGAAGGAAGGAAAGGAAAGGAAAGGAAAGGAAAGGAAAGGAAAGGAAAGGAAAGGAAAGGAAAGGAAAGGAAAGGAAAGGAAAGGAAAGAAGGATGGAAATAGGAAAGAAAGAGAAGGAGGGAAGGAGAAGGAAGCAAGGGAAGAGGAAGAGAGGGGAGAAGGAAGGGAGCAGGGAGGAGGGACAGAGAGAGAAGGAAAGGAAGAAAGGAAAGAGAGAGAAAGAAGAAAGGAAGGGAAAGGAGATGGGAAAGAAAGAGAAGGGGGGAAGGGAGGAAGGAAGAGGGAGGGACAGAGAGAGAAGGGAAGGAAGGAAGGAAGGAAGGAAGGAAGGAAAGGAAGGAAGGAAGGAAGGAAGGAAGGAAGGAAGGAAGGAAGGAAGGAAGGAAGGAAGGAAGGGCAATGGGATTGCAGCAAAGTTGTGGATGATCTACCAAATTATACATAAGCTTCCGGGAACATTTTTTTTTCCCTTGTGTGTAAGAGATGTTTATTTTATTTTGCCTCCTTTCAAAAAAGGTAGTCCTTCATTTGCAACTGCTCACTTAGCAACTGTTCCCATTTACAATGGGCTTCCCTAGGGCTATTTACAATCTTCATTTGAAGGTCAAATAGCTGTCCCTACCATGGCCATGATGTGTGATGTTTTTTGCTGGAAAATTGCTCTTTACTTTCTGGGGGGGTTTTTTTGTTGTTTGTTTTACTTTCAAGTTATGGCAGTGATGGCCAAGCGAGGAGACCTTTTGATGCACCCTACAGAGAGTCGCCTACTGTTCCCTACATGTTCCCAGGGGTGGATTCTACCAGTTCAGGTGAACCCCTTGCTCCAAAGATCAGATGGCAGCGAACCAGTTCGCTGTGACAAGCATGTAGGGCTGCTTGACCCTGCTCTTTTCTGTCCTTTATTCCCTTTTGTGAGAACACAGCTGATTTGTCCAGCAGACTGATTTGCCACACCCTCAGCTGTTTTCTTCACAGGGACAGTGGAATAGAATAGAATAGAATAGAATAGAATAGAATGGAATGGAATGGAATGGAAGGAATAGAATGGAATAGAATAGAATAGAATAGAATAGAATAGAATAGAATAGAATAGAATAGAAATAGAATAGAATAGAATGGAGGAAGGGAGAATGGAAGGGGATAGGATAGGATAGGATAGGATAGGATAGAATTCCTTTTATTGGCCAAGTGTGATTGGACACACAAGGAATTTGTCTTGGTGCAAATGGTCTCAGTGTACATAAAAGAAAATATACATTTGTCAAGAGTCAAGAATTATCAGGTACAATACTTAATGATAGTCAACGGGTACAATCAGCAATCAAATCATACTAGGAAACAGTCCATATAAACAGTATATAAACAGTAAGAATACAAGCTACAAAGTCACAAGTGGGAGGGGATGGGCAATAAGGAGTGATGAGAAGGTTAATAGTAATAGTAACACAGTCTTAGTAAATAGTTTCACAGTGTTGTGGGAATCAGTTGTTTAGCAGAGTGATAGCGTTCGGGAAAAAACTGTCCTTGTGTCTAGTTGTTCTGGTGTGCAGTGCTCTATATTGTCGTTTGAGGGTAGGAGTGGAAACAGTTTATGTCAGGGATGTGAAGTAAGTAAGTATAAAACCTTTTTGAAATGCGGAGCACACATTTGGCATGATCACACATGACACGCATGCTCACCAAACTGGTTGTTATACCAGTAGAATCCCACCCCCTGTGTCTTCATGCATGTCATCCACACTTAGGAAAAAATGAGCAGGTGGCTAAAGCTTATGATGAAAAGAAGGTTTCAAGAAAAGATTGGACAACCATTTCTCTGAAATGGAATAAGTTCTCCTGTCTTGGCAGGAAAAGACCTTCAAAGTCCCTTCTACCCTAAGGATTCTATAAAAACCTAAATGAGGTTCCAAACAGGTTTGGTGCAGACCAGAAGATTGCACCAAAGATTTTTCCAGTTGGACTTCCTTGGAGTTTTTTTTTTTTCCCTTGAAAACATTTTGTTTCTCATCCAGGAAGCTTCTTCAGTTCTCAGTTCTTGATGAGAAGTGAAACATTTTTCAAGTGGGGGGGAAACTAAGTGTTATATGTGGCACTTATATATACTGCAAGTTACACCTGAGAAAATGAAGAACAGAAGAGATTCCATGTTTATCCGATATTTGAACTATGAAATGATTATGGACAGTTATATAATTATATCTAATAAACATGTACTGTTTTGTAACTTGTTATGTTCTAAAGTAATGGCAAGTCTGTATTGTTTGGCATAAGGATATGAGAAGGAGATGCTAGGTCATTCCTTACACAACGGAAACCTATTAATGATCCATTGTGCTGAGGTGGACATAACAGGAAGAAGCCATGAGAACAAAGGTAGTTTCCAAAGACAAGGAAATATGTGTTACGCTATGGGTGTGGCATAGGAAGATATGTAGCTTGGATAGATTGTGAGCCCAGGAAAGGGGCAAAGACTGTATATTTGAACCTGTATATAAAACCCAGCCTTCCTGGGAACCACGTCTTCTGCCATGAGAGAATTCCCTTTTGCAAAAGTTTAATAATAAAGCTCTTGTTCACTGTCTCTGGTTGTTTTTTGTGTGATTATTATCACACTGGCAAAATCCAGTTGCCTTTTGGGATAAGCACCTTTGGGACAACCATGACATGGATGATTGAGAATCTCCATAGACCTCAGAAGATTGTCCACCACAATCACCAAAGTTCTAGAAGAACTTAGGCTACCAGAGAATGAATCTTGTCAGCTTCTTCCAGAACATTTGATGAAGAGAGGTTCTCCAAAGTCTTCTCCTCCATCAACCCTACAAGAAATAACTGAAAGGGTCTCTGAAGCTTCAGTTCTTCCAAAGAGGAGATCTCATTGCTTCAGAAAGGCATTTCAAGGGAATGTTTGGAGCTTTATCAAAGCAAAGTAACTATTGAAGTCTTATATAACTCTGGTAAGCACATTAGCTTCTCTTGGTGTCCTACTACTTAAGCATTGCTATCCAGAGGCAAACTGCTCTGGAACAGATATCCCTGATAGCATTAGCAGCTCCTGACAGCAGCTTTACCTCCAATTTCAGCTTCATGTCTCAACTATTTAGGCCAAGGCAAACAACTGGGGAGACCAGGTTATCTAATGATCGTAATTGCATTGTATTGGTGTTATTTGTTGAATCAGGCTCAGCAGCTCCTGCCAGTCAAGTTGCTAGGAATGTAGTCTCTCAGTGCTGAATCCCCAGTGGGGGGGATGGGAAGGTGGTGGACTAAGGATGCATGACTATTCTACCATTCTATTGCCATGTCAACAGAAGCAGCCATAAGCTCTTTCATCTACATTTCAGCAGAAAACAGTTAAAGTTGCCACTACAGTGATTAAAGATACTGAGTTTGTCTCCTGAAAAGAAGGGAAGGAAGGAAGGAAAGAAGGAAGGAAGGAAGGAAGGGAATGAATGGAGGAAGGAGGGAGGGAGGGAGGAAGAAGCAAAAGAAGGAGGGAAGGAAGGAAGGAGGATAGAGG
Source organism: Hydrophis major (assembly GCA_033807585.1). Taxonomy (NCBI): domain Eukaryota; kingdom Metazoa; phylum Chordata; class Lepidosauria; order Squamata; family Elapidae; genus Hydrophis; species Hydrophis major. Next base: position 2,884,741 of record CM066330.1, on the reverse strand, counting down.
ATGGAGAAAGGAAGGAAAGGATAGGGAACATGGGAGGGAAGGAAGGAAGAACAGATGGCACACAACACCAACTCTGAGTTTCTATGCCTTTATTTTATACAACAAACTCAACCATCTGCCATCTTTATCTGACCCCCAAGTATTGTTCTCCAAGCATCTCCTGCAGGCTGTTTTTCTCACACCACACCACATGCTGAAATCTCACGCGCTTCAGCTGTTGTTCACATTTCTATTTCTCTCCCAACCTGTTTTCTACGCACTCATACACTACCAAATTGGATGAGTAAAAATAAACCTTTCCAGAACAATACTGTCCATCCCATACATCAAGTGAAGAAAACCTTAATCTATCAGGATAGATCTGGAAGGGACATTAGAGGTGTTCTAGTCGAACCCACTGCTCAACCAGGAGACCCCATATCATTTCTGACAAGTGGCTGTCCAGTCTCTTCTTAAAAACCTCCAGTGAATGAAGCACCCACAATGTCTGGTGGCAAGGTGTTCCACTGGTTGATTGTCCTCCCTATTAGGAAGTTTCTCCTTAATCCCAGGTTGCTTCTCTCCTTGATGAGTTTCCATCCATTTTTTTCTTTTCCTGTTCTCTGATGCTTTGGAACGGTATGATCAATAAATGCAGATTTTGATTGGGGTTTACATGAGACCGGCCTATAAAGATGTAAAAACTGTCCACACACATACACCAGGTTTCAGCAGCAACAATTAAAGTGCAACCACAATTGAGCTCAAAATGTCTGTTGTTATGCAAAGCAGTTTTCAAGTGAGTTTTCTCCTATTTTTATGACTTTTTTTTTTAACCAAAGTGTTCACGCAAATCGCTGCAACTGTTAGATGAGTCTGACTTTGCTTCTTGGAAGCAATTATATGACAGAATAACAGAGGTGGAAGGGACCTTGTAGGTCATCTAATCCAACCCCACAACCAAACAGGAGACCCTACACCATTTCTGACAGGTGACAGTCCAGTCTCTCCTTGAAAGCTTCCAGTGATGAAGCTGCCCCACCTTCTGAAGGCAACTTCTATTTTATAGGTTGATTGTTCTCACTGTCAGAAAATATCCCCTTATTTCTGGGTTGAATCTCTCCTTGTTCAGTTTCCATCCATTATTCCTTGTCTGGCCTACAGGTGCTTTAGAAAATAGCTTGACCCCCTCCTCTCTGTGGCAGCCCCACAACTATTAAAAGACCGCTATCCTGTCTCCCCTGATCCTTCTCTTCACTAGACTAGCCACGCCCGGTTCCTGCAACTGTTCATAGTATGTTTTAGACTCCAGTCCAGTGGTGGAATAAAAAAAGGTTTACTACTGGTTCTGTGAGCATGTCTTGGTGGGCATGGTGTGGCTTGGTGGGCGTGGCAGGGGAAGTTAATGCAAAATCCCATTCCCTCCCCACCCCACTAACCTGCTTTCAGTTCCATTCTTCTATGCAGGGCAACCAAAGAAGACCCAGCTGATCAGCTGGGACTCGGGAGGCAGAGAATAGACAGGGGCGGGGCCAGTCAGAGGTGGAATTTGCTGGTTCTCTGAACTACTCAAAATGTCCACTACCGGTTCTCCAAAACTGGTCAGAACCTGCTGAATACCACCTCTGGTTGTAAGTCAAGGATTACCTGTATTTGTTTGTACTTTGCTCCCATCTAAACATTCTTTTAATACCATAAGTGTACCTAATACTTACAGTATTAAAAGATAAAGGTTTCCCTGTTTAGTTATGTTCAACTCTAGGGACTTTCTGTTTCTTTTCCATGGGCGGAAGCTTCATCTGAACGTGGTCATGTGGCCAGCATGGTTATTATACCAAAAGGCTCACAGAAATGTTGTTACCTTCCCACTGAAGTGGTACATATTTATCTACTTGCATTTGAATGCTTTCGAACTGCTAGGTGGGCTAGAACTGAAGTAAGGAAAGGGAGTTCACTTCATTGCGCAGTTTGGTCACTAAACTAACTGTTGTATGCCAAGGATTACCTGTCATCATAAAAATGTGACATCCAAGGAAAGATTTCAAGTGATGGTCATAAGTCAAGGATTGCTGTATATAAAATGCTCAGATACAGATAATCAGAGTTGGAAGGGACATTTTAGGTCATCTGGTCCAACCCTCCGCCCAAGTGGGAGACTCTACACCATTTCTGACAAATGGCAGTCCAATCTCTTCTTGAAAGTCTCAAGTGATGGTGCTTCCACAACTTCCGAGGGCAACTTCTGTTCCATTGGTTGATTTTTCTCGCTGTCAGAAAGTTTCTCCTTGCTTCCCAGTTAAATCTCTCCTTGTCCAGTTTCCATCCATTATTCCTTGTCTGGCCTACAGGTGCTTTAGAAAATAGCTTGACCCTTTCCTCCCTGTGGCAGCCCCTCAAATATTGGAAGACCGCTATCATGTCTCCCTTCTCTTTACTGGACTAGCCAAGCCCAGTTCCTGCAACCGTTCATTGTATGTTTTAGCCTCCAGTCCCCTAAACATCCTGGTTGCTCTTCTCTATACTTTTTCTTGAGTCTCAACATCTTTTTTATAATGTGGCTCAGTCAGGTTAATTGGAGGATCTTCCTTCCTTCCCATATCCTTCCTTTGTATATTCTTCCTTCCTCCTTCCCTATCTTCTTTTCTTCCTTCCTCTTTCTCTCCCCTCCCTCTGTTCTCGTCTTTCCCCCTCTCTTTTTACCATCTTTCTCCTCCCCATCCTTCCCTCCCTTATTTCCTTCATTCCTTCTTATTTCTCCCATCCTTGCTTGCTTGCTTGTTTTCCTTCCTTTCTTCTTTCCTTTCCTTTCCTTCTCATTTCTCCCTTCCTTTCCTTTCCTTTCCTTTCCTTTCCTTTCCTTTCCTTTCCTTTCCTTTCCTTTCCTTTCCTTTCCTTTCCTTTCCTTTCCTTTCCTTCCTTCCTTCCTTCCTTCCTTCCTTCCTTCCTTCCTTTTTAATCAGTTTTTGGCAGATTCTAAACACGAAAGGTGCTGTATGAACAATCCTCACTCAGCTTCTCCTGCTTGTACAGCCGTCTTATCTTTTTGTAGCAGCTGACATGGACAATAATTGACTGAAGTGACATAGAGTCATGACAGACTCTTTGATTAAGAAGGTAAATTTTGGGGCTCTTTGTCTCTTCCAGGAATGTGTAATGAGAATGGCCATTGTGCTGACTGAAGAGTTTTGAAAACATAAATTAAACCAAAGAGTTGAACCAGCTTCTGTGGCAATCTCTAATTAGAAAGAGCTCAGTAAATATTGCAGGAATTCCACCTTCCCTAACCCCTATTTTCCCATCCTTTATGTTCCTTCAGGGCATCTGTACTTTGCGGCTATAAAAAAAAAGAATAGAAAAGGTTGATTTACAAAGTGTAGGAGAATCTGCTTTTTCAAAGCGGAGTTCATAATCCAATCAAATTTAACCACTTTTATGATCTATTAATTGGAATGGCAGGTACATAAACACATTCATGCATGTTTCCGCAGCTCAAAGCATTAAGCCGCTAAAATGCTTAGTTTAAGCTTCTACGAACAAAGGAGAAAGGGCTAGTGCTGGTTTCAGTGAAATTAAAAATTTACATAGAAATAGAGGAATGAAAAGGCTCATTATATAGGTGGAGGAAAAGGATCTCCGGAGAAAAGGAAGCACACACACACACACCAAAAAAAGAGGGTGTAATATAGAAGAGTTGTAGACATGAAACTGAAAGGGGGAAAAACAAGGAAAGATGAAAAGCACTGAACTGTGGACATAGATGTTTAAAGTACCCAAAACATAAATGGCCCAGTTAAGATATATATAATAATTCCAGAATCTACATATTGAGGGAAACTTGATGTTATTCATGTTATACATATTGATTGAAGCCTTGTGTTATTCTCCAAAGCACCTGAAGCAGAGGTGATATTTAGCAGGTTCTGGACCAGTTCTGGAGAACCGATAGCAGAAAATCTGAGTAGTTCAGAGAACCAGCAAATGCCACCTCTGACTGGCCCTGCCCCCATCTATTCTCTGCCTCCCAAGTCCCAGCTGATCAGCTGGGTCTTCTTTGGTTGCCCTGCATAGGAGAACGGAGCTGGAAAGCAGGTTAGTGGGGTGTAGAAGGAATGGGATTTTGCAGTATCCTTCCCCTGCCACTCCCACTAAGCCACGCCCACAGAACCAGTAGTAAAAAAAATTGAATCCCACCATTGATCTGAAAGCAATGGATGGAAACTAACCAAGGAGGAGAAGCAACCTAGAAGTATGGAGAAACTTCTTAACAATGAAAACAATTAATCAATGGAATAGCTTACCTTCCAGAAGTCGTAGGTGCTCCAACACTGGGGGCTTTTAAGGAGACCTTGGACAACCATTTGTCTGAAATGTTATAGTGGTTTCCTGCTTAAGCAGGAGTTGGAGTAGAAAACCTTCAAGGTCCTTTCAATTATTCTATTTATAGGGGACTGAAGGCTAAACTGTACGATGAAGGATTGAAGGCTAGTCTAATGAAGAGAAGGACTCGGGATGACATGATAGCAGTGTTTCAATATTGGGGGGGGGCTATCCAAAGAGGAGGGGGTCAATTATTTTCCAAAGCACCAGAAGGCAAGATGAGATACTACAGGTGGAAATTAACCAAGGAGAGATCTGATCTAGAACTAAAGAGAAATTTCCTGACAGTTAAAACAATTAATCAATGGAACAGAGTCCAAGAAGTTGTGGGAGCTCCATCACGGTAGGTTTTTAAGAAGAGATTGGAGTTATAGAGCATCTCCTGCTTCAACAGGGGATGGACTAGAAGACCTCCAAGGTCCCTTCCAAATCTGTTACTTTGTTATGCATGTGAAATTGCAATGGATTCTGTTGCACCATTTTGGATATCCATGAATTTTCCATAATTATCTTATTTCCAGGAAGTGACTACCTAAATCAGAGATTCATGAGATGTATACCCAAAGTTAATATAATTTTCATTTACATGTCTCTCTCCACATTTTTTTCATCCCCACTGTAATTACAGGAGGGGAAGAAGGAAGCTAATTCTATAGTATGAACAATAAAGTAAAGTGCTTTTTAATAGCTCTAAAGACCCAAATGGTTGGCTCTTAGCCTAGATTCTAAAATGTTTCTGGTTATATTTTTATTTTTGTGATACTTTCAGAACTTTAGCGTAGTATAATAAATACTTGTCATTAATGATGCATAAAGGATTCTATACTGTGGGAGGCCTGAATAAAATGAAATCAGATATTTAAATGTAGAGGAGAGAAAGAGGAAGGAGGTGGAGGAGAAGTAGGAGAAAGTGGAAGAGAAGGAGGAGAAGGAGAAGAATAATACCATAAAGCCTTAGTAAGACCACACCTAGAGTACTGCATCCAGTTTTGGTCACCCACAGTATAAAAAAGATATTGAGACTCCAGAAAGAGTGCAGAGAAGAGCAACTAAGATGATTAGGGGACTGGAGGTAAAAACATATGATGAACAGTTACAGGAACCGGGTATATCTAGTTTAATGAAAAGAAGGGCAGACATGATAGCAGTCTTCCAATAGTTGAGAGTCTGCCACAGAGAGGAAGGGGACAACCTATTTTCCAAGGCACCTGAAGGCCAGACAAGGAATAACAGATGGAGAGATTCAATCTAGAAATTTTCTGACAGTGAGACCAATCAACCAATGGAACAGAAGTTGCCTTTAGAGGTTGTGGGAGTTTTATCACTGGAGGCTTTCGAGAAGATACTGCACTGCCATCTTTCAGAAATGGCGTAGGGTGTCCTCCTTGAGCAGGGGGGTTGGACTAGGTGACCTACAAGGTCCCTTCCAAACTATTATCCTAGTGTATTCTAACAAGGAACAAGACAAAGGCAGAGAAGGGAAAGAGAAGGAGAAAGAAGAAGAAGAAGAAGAAGAAGAAGAAGAAGAAGAAGAAGAAGAAGAAGAAGAAGAAGAAGAAGAAGAAGAAGAAGAAGAAGAAGAGGAGGAGGAGGAGGAGGAGGAGGAGGGAGGAGGAGGAGGAGGAGGAGGAGGAGGAGGAGGAGGAGGAGGAGGAGAAGAGGAGGAGGAGGAGGAGGAGGAGGAGGAGGAGAAGAAGAAGAAGAGGAGGAGGAGGAGGAGGAGGAGGAGGAGGAGGAGGAGGAGGAGAGAAGAAGAAGAAGAAGAAGAAGAAGAAGAAGAAGAAGAAGAAGAAGAAGAAGAAGAAGAAGAAGAAGAAGAAGAAGAAGAAGAAGAAGAAGAAGAAGAAGAAGAAGAAGAAGAAGATGATTACATACAATCTTGTTCATAATTAATAGAACATCAAGTGGTTCTTTCTCTCTGACAAGCAGGAAGATCACAGTCCTCAGAATAAAAGCAATTGAAAGAGCTGTCTGAATGTGAACTTTTTATACAGTTCTTGCCCTAGTAACATGACTATTGGTAGAAACATCTATGTGAATCCCATATTTACATTCACCCATACTTGACCAAACACCCTCTCATTAGCCTCCATTAATGATTTCTGTAGCCTGGGAAGGACAATTTTCCCTTAGATCACATCCATTAAGAATATGGCACAATTTCTCCACGATTTCATATCTGATTCTTCCATTATCACCATTTCCCCCCGCATGCAGCTTATAATAGCAACCAATGCTGGGATCACAACTATCAAATGCATCCACAACTACCAAGTTAACACTGCCTGAATCAGTGTCTGTCCTACATTCCCATCCTTTCTTCTGTAATTCATCCCACATCCCCATTCCTCTGCTTTTACTCATCAACTCCACTCCTTGAGACTAGTCTCATTCATTCATGTGTCCTTCTTCCTTCCCAGTTCTGCAGATGTGTTGGTACCACTGGCTAAAGAGGGAGATGCCTTCTGTGCCACTTTTGGTCCGATCTAAGTATAGTATATAAAATCATACATTGCAATGTCCTACCTGTCAATGACTACTTCAGCTTCAATCATAACAATACAAGAGCAAACAATAGATAGAAACTCAAGGTTAATTGCACCAAACTTGATTGCAGGAAATATGACTTCAGCAACAGAGTGGTCAAGGTCTGGAATACTCTACCTGACTCTGTGGTTTCTTCCCCAAACCCCAAAAACTTTAACCTTAGACTGTCTACTGTTGACCTCACCCCTTTCCTAAGAGGTCTGTAGGGGTGTGCATAAGTGCATCAACGTGCCTACTATTCCTATCCTATTGTTTCTTTTTATTTTTCTTATATGTATCTATTTCATGTATTCATAATTATGTTTATACTTATACCAATTATCTTGTAAGCGATTGACAAATCAAATAAATAAATAAAATAAAAAAACAAACAAACAAATAAATAAAGAGTACTCTAGGGAGAGCAAAGAGACATTCCATCTTGTTGCAGTGGTGGGCTTCAAAAATTATAGCAAAATGTTCTCTGCCAGGTTGCTGGGTGGGCGTGGCCATGGTGGGCGTGGCCTAGTCGGCCTCCTGCACCACAGGGGGATGGCATTTTTGCCCTTCCCGAGCTCTGGAGGCTTTCCTCAAGTCTCCGGGAGGGTGAAAACAGCCTCCCCAGATTCTGGGGGCTCTGGAAGCAGAAATGGGCCCATTTCTGGCCTTCCCATACTTCTGGGAGGCCTGTTTTTTGCCCTCCCCAAGCATTCACACAAGCCCTTCACTTACCTGGATTCCAGAATGGGCCACGTGAGGATTCCTGAGAGGGATAAAGTGGGTTGGGTGGGGCCAGACAGGAGTAGGATTTGGGGGTTCTCCTAACTGCACAGACCCTTAGCTAGGGGCGCTCCCGAACCCCTGTGAACCCGCAATAGCCCACCCCCTGTCTTGGAGTCAATTTAGGGAGAAAACCATACAAGATCAAACCTTAAATTATGTTTGCCATTTTCCAAGGGAAGGCCGAGAGCCTGGAGGGATTCTTGTCACATGGGCGATCAACAATAGAATACCTATTTCGACTTATTCGTGAGTGGTTCTGGTTGCTTGTGTCCAACACATCTATTGTAGGACATAACTAGGATGAGCCTGAATGAGGGTTCAAGCCCATCATCAGTCTTGCGTCCCTTACACCCACAAGAGACCTACGTTCACCCCACCTTGAATTCCATTGACTCTTATCAAGTGCTAATTTTGATCGTCAGTAGCTCAGATTCTTGTAGAGATTGCTATAAACTTGTCTTCACTTAACTGCCTTGACTCCTGATTTCCTATAATTCAGAGTTATGCTTTTTCCTCATTTCCCCACCCCCACCCCTCAAATTCTTGCTTTTAACTGTGGGTGACAAGACTGAGTCTCCCTTTCCCCTACATTTCTTCTTCGCTCGCAACTTGACAAAAAACAGAGGGAGGAGTGGCTGGAATGCAAGCAGGGAGAATGGCATCCAAGCATCCTTCGGCACCGTGGGACACTGCTGGCATCCCAAGGACACACCTAGCAGATGCTGTGGTGTTGCAGAATGTTTCCCATAACAAAACGAACATGTGTGATTGGTGGGCATTTTAGAATGGGGGTGGCCCATGGGGAAAAAGGGGGACTTAAGTATGCTTCCTTTTCCATGGGAAACCCAAGGCTGGTTTTGCTTCTTCTGTGCCAGGGTGGCTTATTCAATAAAGCTTATGCTTTGGTAAAAAATAGTATCCCAGGAGTATCTTTTTCTGGATTTGCTAACTGGACAATTGCTTTTCTTACATTCCAAATTACTGTCTGCCATATGCCAGAGTCAGGAATGGGATTCTCCCGATTCAGACTGGTTCGGGCAAACCGGTAGTTCTGGTGAGCATTTGGCCCTGCCCACTTTCCTGTGGTATATTTCATTGTTTTAGAGCAGTGGCCCCCAACCTTTTTTGTGCCACGGCCCGGTACTGGCATCACAAAATGACCCATGGCCCAGTGCCAGCATCAGCACACATGGCAAGGCGAACCAAGTGACCGGCCAGCCAGCCATCCCCCGCTTCTCCCCGCCACCTTCAACTCCTCCTTTGTACCTTTGTCGATGGGCTTCAGGACGGCTTCGGGATGGTCGCTCGGCTCGCCTTGCCTTGGGTGCTGAAAGAATCCTCGCGCCTTGGTTTTGTTCGAAGCCGCCCCCCCTCGATGAAACTAAGGCGCGAGGATTCCTTCAGGACCCAAACGCCACTTTCCAACCGGAAAAGCTCACCAGAAGCACTTTCTCATCAAAACAAGATGGCGGCGCCCAGCAAACCGGCAGCCCGGTAGAAAATGTTCCATGGACCGGTACCGGTCTGGGGCCCGGTGGTTGGGGACCCCTGCCATAGAGGGAAAGAAAGTATTCAGAATAACAGAGTTGGAAGGGACCGTGGGGGTCTTCTTGTCCACCCCCTCTGCTCAACAGGAAACCCTGTACTATTTCTGACAAATGGCCATCCAATCCCTTCCTAAAAAACCTCCAGTGTTGGAGTACCATAAATCACCCACTGAAGAAAATGGGTTTGTTTAATCACCACGGAGTTTGCTGAATGAACACAATGTTCACTTAACAACCATTGCAGAAAAGTCATTAAAGAAAAAGTCATGGTTACATGGTGACTCACTTAATGTGACCACCATAACTTAATTCCAAACTCAGTTGTTACGGTTATAAATCAAGGACTTCCTGTGCATTTTGGTGGCCCTTCATGTCAGGTTTTTTTTTTTTTTGTCTTTTAAAAAATACAAACACAATGTCACGGTGGCCTATTGTGACGAACGCAAATGACACTCAAAGTTGAGCCTCCACTCTCTATGTCTTGCAGGGCAGGCTGGTAATAAATTGATGTAATTAAAACCTTCCATGAAACAATATAAAGAGACAGCATTGTCAGATGGTAACGCATCTCTCTAACAAATAGCTCAGAATATTTTTCTCTCTCTCTTTCTCCTTGCCTAAATGAATAAAAATTTCATACAGGATTTGTTTTTTTGCTTTTTTTTTTAGTTGAAATGAAATTCAGAATGATTTATGAGAGCCCAGCATATGAAAACACTTGATTAGGAATGAAGCTATTGAAGCTCAGAGAGATTGGCTTTCTCTCCATCTTGCTAATTTCTCTTCTAATGATCTGTTTTTAGTGAGGCCTAATCAACACCAGCAGAAGAGTGGCATTTTTTTTTAAAGAGGAGGTCATCCATCCAGAGATTCACTTTGGAGGAGTTGAAGCTGTGCTTCCCAATTAGGCCAACCTCCAGAGTTGTGGACTTCAACTCCCAGAATTCCCCAGACAGCACATCCAAGCATCTGAAAATTGCCTAGGAACTACCCATGGAAGACAGTCAAGAGAAACTTAGCAACCAAAAGAAATCAGGTCAACACCTCAACAGCCAATGTTTAGTTCCTCAACCTTGGCCTCTTTAAGAGGTATGGACTTCAACTTCCAGAATTCCCTGGACAGCATGTTCAAGCACATGAAAATTGTCTAGGAATTATCCATGGAAGACAGTCAGAAAAAACTTAAGTGACCAAATCAAATCAAATCAACACCTCAACAGCTGATATTTTAGAGCAGTGTTTCTCAACCTTGGCCTCTTTAAGAGGTGTGGACTTCAACTTCCAAAATTCCCTGGACAGCAGGCTGACTGAAGAATTGTGGAAGTTGAAACACACGTCTTTAGATGATAATAAGGAGGAGAAACCCTATTTTAGAGCAAGATCCACAAGTTAATATCTGTAACACCAACTTTAAATAGTGATGGTGTTCCAATAGTTCTAGGGTCTTCCAATATCAAAGGGGCTGCCACAAAGAAATGGGGGTTCAACCTATTATTCAAAGCTCTTGAAGACAGGAGAAGAAGCAATAGATGGAAACTTTTGAAAGAGAGAACCAACCCAGAAGGAAGGAGAAATTTCCTGATGCTGAGAACAATTAAGCAGTAGAATGGATTACCTTCAGAAATTGTGGGTGCTCCATCACTGGAGGCTTTCGAGAAGAGACTGGACATTTGTCCAGAATGGTACAGAGTCTCCTGTTTGAGCAAGGAGGTTGGACTACCAACCTCTCTTCCAACCCTTTGTTCTCTTGTCCCATCGTGCAGTTGAATCATCTGGTGGTTCAGAGCTTATTTGGTTATGCAAACTTGGTAGGAATTGTGGTGAGCTTTGCAAATTTTGTAGCTCAAGCCCAGCATAAGATGGGAGCGTAAAATCTGAATTGTTTAGGCAGCCAAAACCAACATGCGGCATTTAAGCTGTCCTGCAAAACAGCCCACAGCCAAATTAAGAAACCTTATTTCTCCTTGCCAGAATAAACAAACCAAGCTTGATTTAGCTCCTGGCAAACCACTTTATGTAGCTTATGTGGGCTCTGCGGAGATGGGTGAATCACCTGTTTTGTGGCCTCCATCCAGGTTTGTTCCATCTTAGGCTCTTCCTCATTAATTACAATTCTAAGGAAAATCTTGCTCTTTCAAGACCAAGCAGTACCGCAAATACACACGATGCATCCCCAATTCTTTTGGGAAAGTACATGAAACGTTCACTATATATATTCCCTTCTAGCAGGAATTGCTAGTAATTATCTTGGGTTGTCAGTGGCTGTGTTTGTGCCTCTCCTTGTGAAATATTGTTTTCATTAAACTACTGCCATGTCAGATTGCAGAGGTGACCCCAGGACACCAAAAGACACCCCTTCAAGCAAATAGGCAAAACAAATTTTAAAAACCCCAGGAATTTGTCAAGGAATGTTGGAAAGGTTGTATTTTAAAAGAATCATGAATGTTCGGGTGTTGGGCTGTGGAGTTGGGTTTTTCCTTCTGTATTGTTTGCCAAAGTTGGGCACTATGAAATTAGATCTTTCTCTGCAGGCATATTGAAGTGGCAAGTTTATTTGCCTGCATTTATTTTGAAAATATGGTAGGATTTTCATTCCTGGTGATGCTGCCATTAACCCTTGGAGAAGCTTCATGTTGGAATCTACAAGGAGCGAGAACTTCTGCTGATCTAACAATGGTATCAGGGATTGGAAAGTTGTTTACTATGGTCATGTTAATAGGCATGGAAATAAAGGAGAATATGTATAGCTCAGAGTTGAAATGAGGGGCTCTCTCTGGGCTTGGCTGTTTTTCTTGCAGAGGTTTCATGACCTAAACTAGGTAACATCAATGGTGTTAGCAACAACCTGGAGAAGACTCCTGTGAGTCCCTTGGACTGCAAGGTGATCCAACCAGTCAGGCCTGGAGGAGATCAACCCTGACTGCTCTTTAGAAGGCCAGATCCTGAAGATGAAACTCAAAGACTTTTGGCCACCTAATGAGAAGGAAGGACTCGCTGGAGAAGAGCCTAATGCTGGGAACAGTTGAGGGCAAAAGAAGAAGGTCAGAGAAAGGGCGTTGGTACTTACCTGATACGCCCATTCTCTGTGAGCTGTGAAGAACATCCAGTGATGGGAAGGTGCTTCAGTCTCTTCTAGGAAGGCTGGGCTTAAACTTGAGGACACTCCTCCTCCTCCACAAGACTCCTCCTTAGCGTACCCAGTTTTGGGAAGCCGTGGTATTGATACCCTATATGCTTAAGCCTATGTAATAACCCTGGGCAGAACAGACCCCCTACCAGTTGGAATAAAAGGGTGCTCTTCACAGCTCACAGAGAACGGGTGTATCAGGTAAGTACCAACGCCCTTTCTCCCATGAGCTGTTCAGAGCATCCAGTGATGGGACATACCAAAGCTTGGCACTATCCTAAGAGAGGGACTCTGTCTGTGTTGCAGACCTAACTGTCTCTGAAATAACTTGCTGCAGAACTTACCTACCAAATGAAGTCTCAGCAGAAGCAAATACGTCAATTTTATAATTTCTAATAAATGGAGATGGAGAAGCCAGGTTGCAGCTCGGCAAATCTCCTCTATTGTAGTTTGCGTCACCCATGCTGCTGTGGTAGCTGCACTCCTGGTGGAATGAGTGGTAATGCCTTGGGGCACTGGAATTGAGTTAGAGTCATACAACTTAACAATGGTGGCCCTCCTGTAAAAATTCTAATAACTGCGCTACTGATGGGGAAGTGAGGTCAATCTGAACCCTCTGACACCAACAGCAGAAGCTAGACCCGGTGGCCTCATAGATTCATTTCGTTGAAGGACATTGAGCCGATTGAATATTGTGAATAACTTGAGTAGAAAGGTGTTTATCTCTCAGACGTCGCTGTTCAACTTCCATATGGCTAAATTTAGCCATTGGGGGTCCGGGTATAACACTGGGCCTTGAGATAGTGATATGACCAATGTTGGGATCCTCCACGGTGGTACTATCAAGAGGTCCTTCAGGTCCGCGAACCATGCTTGCCTTGGCCAATAAGAAGCCACTAATAGTAGGTCCGCTTTTTCTTCCAGCAATTTCTGAATCAATTTGGGCATCACGGGGAGGGGAGGAAAGGCGTATAGCTATCCGGTGAGTCAGTGACATCTGAGGGCATTTACGTCCTCCACTCCCTGTGGTGGGTAATGAGAAATGAATTGGGTGGTGGGTAATGAGAAATGAATTGGGGAAGCTGTGCATTGAGTGGGGAGGCAAACAGGTTGACAACCGAGTAGCATCCAGAGAGATCCGAGTAACGTCCAGAAAAATCTTGGGGTCCAGATGCCACTCTGATTGGTCTAATGTGGCTCTGCTGAGCCAATCCACTTGTACATTCACTACTCCAGATATGTGCTCCGCCTTTAGAGACAGAAGATGGATTTCGGCCCACAGGAATAGTCTTTCTGCTTCCCTCATTAGTAGATTGGAATGAGTGCCCCCTTGTTTGTTGATATGGGCCTTTGTAGTTATGTTGTCTGTTAAGACGAGCATGTGTTTGCAATGGAGATGTGGGAAGAATTGTTGGAGTGTCAAGTACACCGCTCTCAGTTCTAGCCAGTTGATATTGTGTGCCTTCTCTGAATCTGTCCAAAGGTCTTGCTCTGTATGTGATTGGAAGTGGGGCCCCCATCCCACTAGACTGGCATCTGTTGTAACAATCGAACTGTGTGGATCTTTGAAAGGGCATCCTTTGTTGATTTTGGGTCATGTCCACCATCATAGAGACCTGAGGATGGTTGATGGAACTTTTATGTGAGTCTTGGTGTCATCTCTCCCAGCACGTTGGTATGGTGACAGGAACCATTGCAGGGTTCTTGCATGGAACTGGGCAGAAGGGATAACAGAAATACAAGAAATGATTTTTCCAAGCAATTTAGAAAGCAAACATAGTTGCCCTTTCCTAAGAGTTCTGATCTGTTGAGCCAAATCTCTAATGCTTTCTTGTCTGTCAGGGGAAAGGACAACTTTGCCTTCCAGGTTGTCAATGATGGCGCCAAGGTGAATGAGTCTAGTATAGGGTGTTAAATGACTTTTTGACCAATTGATTGAGAACCCATGTTGTTGTAGGGTTATAAGTGTAGTTTGACTGTTTGAATTTGCTTGATTGATGGAAGATGCCGGAGTAAGAATGTCATCCAAATAGCATTGAAGTTGGATGGGCCTATCTCTGAGTGATGGTGCCAAGGCAGCCAAGACCTTTGTAAAAGTTCTGGGAGCTGAAGCTAGGCCAAATTGGAGAGCAATATATTCATAATGGACATTGTTGTAACAGAAACGAAGGAATTTGAAATGTGAGGGCCTAACTGGGATATGTAAGTAAGAGTCCATGAGGTCTATGGAGGTAAGGACATCATTTTTTCTGATGCTGAGTAAGATGGATTGGACAGCGGTCATTTTAAATTTTCAGTAAACTAAATATTGGTTTAGGCGTTTTAAGTCCAGGATTGCCCTCCATCCCCCCAAACTTTTAGGGACCATGAGAAGTGCGAATAAAAACCAAGAACTTTTTGATTAGAAGGGATGGGTTGTATTGCCCGGATCTCTAGTAGATGTGCTATGGCTGTATCCATGAGAAACCTTTTTTCTGCATCCCTGGAAATTGGGACTTCATAAAAAAATCTGGGGTGGGGTGGGGTGGAGCTGAACTCCTGTGCCAGACCAAATCGTACTGTGTTCCTGACCCATGCATCAGTGGTAGAGGAGTCCCATTGGTCGGCAAATATTTTTAGGTGACCACCAATAGGAATCTCGTTGTGGTCGTTAGAAATTTAGAGAACTCGGGTGCCAAATTATAGTATTTTTTTTCATATCCTGTGGGAGCAGGATATGAGGCTGCTGCAGCCCATTGTTTTTGCACTAAATTGGAAAACATGTATGGCACAGGGATAACCTCTGCCTCAGTGACTGGTTGAGAGAATATGAGATCTTCTGCTTCCCCTGGAGTATTTGGTGGGGGAGAGGTACCCGTGTTATCCAGCTGTGCAGTGTTCTTGGCCTCAAACAGCAGGGATTTAAATAATTGTGGGCAGAATAACCCTGTAAATATGGGGAGGTCAGGTGAGAGGCCTTCATCGTCAGACATCCCCCTTTCTAGCAGATCCACCTCTGACAATACCTGGTCAATGGTGTGTATTGACCCCTCCTCCATTTGATCCATTGGATCCCCTTGATCTCCCATATCCTATGTGTACTGAGGGTCTCTGACAGTGGGCAATGATAGTTCTGCGGGGGGGGTTACCTGATGAAGATGTGGATTTGTGATGCTTGGAGATCGTTCAGAAAGAGATCCGCAAACTGAAGCTGAGGGTGTTCGTCCTGCCTGAATAGCCTGTTGGACGCCTGCTGAAAAGCCCTTCTGGATAGCTGGCTCCATCCATGCCCTCATGTTGGCAGGGATTTCCTCTGGAAGTTCCTCCTCTTGTCTAAGGCCAGCTGCAGTTGGCGTGAATGTTGCCTCTGGGGCCCTCCTTGAGGAGAGAATGTTAGAAAGAGCTTCCTGGGGAGGTTGTATTGATATGCTGCTCCTTCTGGATAAATCCAGAGGGGTGGTTGGAGGGTTCTGGGCCTGTGAGGTAGAGCGTATGATGAGTGGTGAAGAGGTGGTCTGTGCAACTGCTCATGTACGTTTTTCCACCTGCCTTTCTAATGCCTGATGGCATCTGCATGCATCTTTCTCTGCTGCCTTAGAGGTCCTTTTGGGCTCCGTGGACTTATCTCTATTTTTAGCAGTTAGTCTAGATCTGGAGTTGTAGTTGCTGGCCATGATAATGCCTTTGATAGATTAGCAATGTAAAGAGGCTATGAAATTAGGTGGCTGGAACACCTAGGGGCCTGCTCCCTTAAAGGGCAGGGGATCCTGGAATAAATAGTTCCCCGATGCCTTTAGCAAATGTTGTCTCCAAATGTTGTTCTGTTTTGCTTTGTTATTTATCTATCTACCTACCTACCTATCCATCCATATATATATATGGATCTTTGCTTATTCAGGTTTTCTCCTGCGTAAGATTGGAAGTATCTAGGCAACGTTTCGATGAAGTGTCATTCATCATCTTCAGGCTTGGTCTTCAGTTCTGTGCTTCTCAGAGTGATGTGAGCTTGCAGCTGCTTCTTCCTTTTAACTGCTAGTGGGGATGTGACTTGATTGGGTGGAGGCTTGGCTGTGTTCTGATTGGGTGGGGGATGTTCTGATTGGTTGGGGGTTTGGCTGTGTTCTGATTGGCTGGAAGCGTGTTCTGTTTAGGTGGGGGCTTGGTTGTGCTCAGGTTAGTCTTAGTTGCTGGGGGATTTGAGCTGGTGAGCTGTGATCTTGCTGTTTGGCTTCGAGTTCGTGGTCGTGCTGCATCTTCATGGTGGGGGTCAGTTCGTTTCATGTATCAGAACACCAATCAGAATACACCCCCACCCAATCAGAACACAGCCAAGCCCCCACTCAATCAAGTCACATCCCCACTAGCAGTTAAAAGGAAGAAGCAGCTGCAAGCTCACATCACTCTGAGAAGCGCAGAGCTGAAGATCAAGCCTGAAGATGATGAATGAGACTTCATTGAAATGTTGCCTAGATACTTCCAATCTTACGTGGGAGAAAACCCGAATAGCCAAAGATCCACATACAAATACCCACGAGAACCTCAGAAAAAAAATACACACACACACACACACACACACACACACACACACACATATATTAATGACTTAAAAATTTGTAGAATTTAAGTCAATCAAGTCAACTTTTTAATAAAGTACTTGTAATATCAAATATGGAGACCAGAACACCCCTCTCTAGATCCGGCACCTATATGATGGCCCAGAGGTCTGTAACTGATAATTAGATCAATTTAGCTGCACTTATTGCCTGTGGAATCCAGCAGTTCAAGTCCTCTATCAACCAGTGGACTGGTGGTAGGGACCCCACTTCCCAGGTCCCCAAGAAGGGAAACCTTGTTAGGTAACTTGCCTCACAGACAGTAACAATTATTCAGCAAATTTAACCACGTGGCCTTTAAAATGGCGGCCGCCTTGTGGCAGAATGAAAACGAAAGCAGCTATCACTGCCCGGCCTGCTGGAAGCAAAACCACTCAGCGGGAAGGCACAGGGGCTAATTCCCTGTCCTGAGGTGTTCTGCAAGCCTCATAATAAAAGGAAAAAAAGGCTGTACTGTTTAAATTGAGGCTTTGAGCCTTGTTAAAGGGGGAAAAGGCTGCATTTTTAAATTGGGGCTTCAAGCCTCAAAGGGACAGAGCTTTTACTCAGCCAGCTGAGAGATCAGAGAGATAAGCCTCCTTGTTGGGAAGTTTAAGACAGTGTCTCTGAAACGAGAGGCTTTTAGCCTTGGGGCAGATTGGAAAGATAAGCTTCCCCATTTATGAGACTTTAACCTAGGGAGGCTGGAACACTTGTAAAAAATGAGCGAAATGACTTTTGGAGGTTCCCAGGGGTGGTGGGCATAGTTGGTGACAGAAACTATGGTTTTACCTGAGAAATAAATCAACTAAATAAGCTAAATCACCAGTGTTCTGTTCCGACCAAGAAAACAATAACATAACCTGTCTGAAGAAAGGCTGAGCTAAAACTGGGGATGCTAAGGAGGAGTCTCGTGGAGGAGGAGGAGTGTCCTCAAGTTTAAGCCCAGCCTTCCTAGAAGAGACTGAAGCACCTTCCCATCACTGGATGCTCTGAACAGCTCATGGGAGAATGAGGGGGCTGGATGGAGTCACAAAAGCAGTAGGCATGAGTTTAAATGGACTCTGGGGATGGTAGAGGACAGGAAAGCCTGGGGTTGCGATTGGTCGGACATTACTTTGCAACTAAAAACAAAAATCAAACAACCACAAGACCACTCTGACCAACATGCCAGGGCAAACCACTATTATATAGAGGACAAACTCCACTCTCTTCTAGTAGTGTATACATATACATATACATATACATATACATATACATATACATATACATATACATATACATATACATATACATATACATATACATATGTTACCTGGTTGGGTAATGAAATATCTGCAAGAAAACAACCAAGCTCAGTGACCACCAAGATTTCCATAGTTTGCAACTCTGAGCTACAAATATTCTCTTCTATTCCCCAAGGACCCAGCAGGTGCAGAAATACCAAGGGAAGGGGAGAGAAAGAAACAGAGAAGGAATGTTAACAAGGGAAGAGGTTGGCATTAAGTTGTTCCCAGATTAGCACTTGTTAGATTTCCTTTCGATCTTTCTAGCACTGAAGATAAATCCCGAAAAAAATCCACATTCTCATTCTCAACTGAGAAGAAAGTGTTCCTCCAGTAGTCCTTGGACAATAAGCTACTTCGAAGTGTGTGTGTGTGGGGGGGGAGTCCCACTTTCAGGATGGCCATATTATCTTCTCTGCAGCTTTTCAGATAGAGAGATAAAGATGGAGGTGGAGATGAAGAGAGATAGGTAGAAATAGAGATGGAGATGGAGACGGAGACAGAGAAGGAGACGGAGAAAGAGATGGAGATGACAGAGAGATATGGAGATAGATGGAGATGGAGATGATAGAGATGGAGACAGAGGTGAAGATGGAGATAGATAGAGAGATGGAGATGATAGAGTTAGAGAGATAGTGATAGAGAGATGAGAGATAGAGAGATAGAGAAGAACATTTTCCTGAAACATTTATGGCCTGAACATCTTCTCTTTGTAGTACAGGAGTATCAAACTCAAGACCCATGGGCCAAATCTGGCCCACGGGGTGCTTAGATCTTGTCTGTAGCGCCACACTGGAAACAGAGGACTGGCCTGCAGTGCTTCTGCCAGCAAAAATGAAGTTGGGAAGCTGCACAATTTTGGCTGCTACAGCCTGCTCCAGCATTCTGAAAGCAGAAACAGAGCTCAGGAGGGATGCGTGTGAGCTCCATTTTCACTGATAGAGTGCTGGAGAAAGCCATGGCAGCCAAAAACGGAGTTCAGGGAGGGCCATGCATAGTCCTCCTGAGCTCCTTTTTTCCCTGGCAGAGTGCTAGCAAAACAAACATTGCCCCCCCCCCAGCCACACCCATGCCCCCCCCCCCGAGGACAGCCCTCAATGAAATTGAGTTTGACACCTCTGTTGTAGTAGTTCTGAGGGATCTTCTACTGAGGAACTTAAGGAACTGCATCTAGAAGAAAACTGAATGGAGAAAGGTGCAGCTATCAAACTTGCCCTGCAAAGTTTGGAGAAAGGAAATTGTATGGTATTCAGCTTTGTTCGGGAATTTTCCCACATCATTATAGTTGTGTTTTTAAAGTTGTATCAGCGTTTCGGCAGAATCTCATCTCCCATCATCAGGCTTCTGTATTGTGATGATGGCAGATGAGATTCTGCCGAAACGTTGGTACAACTTTAAAAGCACAACTATAATGACGTGGGAAGATACCCGAACAAAGCTGAATACCATACATGTAAATACCTGTGAAAACTTAAGAAAACAAAAGAAATTATGCATCTATTTTCGTATGCTAATTGTGAAGTCCTTGAGGCTCTCTGAACTTGGTTGTTTTCTCGCAGATGTTTCATTACCCAACTCGGTAATATCATCAGTTTTAGGAGGGAGCGGGTTTGCTCTCTGCTTACCTCCAAATGTAATGTAACCAGTGTCTCTTTGTATATATATTTGTATATATACTTGTTTTCTTAAGTTTTCGTAGGTATTTATATGTATGGTATTCAGCTTTGTTTGGATAATTTCCCACGTCATTATAATTGTGCTTTTCAAGTTGTAGCAACATTTCGGCAGAATCTCATCTGCCATCATCAGGCTTGTGTATTGGGTTTGTCTGTGTGTCAGGCTTTTGCAGCTGTTTCTGTTTAAAATTTCTGTTTTAAATGATAGCTAGCCATTCACTTGAAGCCAAGCCACGCTAAAAGCCCCCAATACACGAAACACAATGTTGCCAGCCAATCAAGATACAAAAAGAGCTAAAAAAACAGACAGAAGATATTAGAAGCAGAACACAGCAAACTCCAAGACCAATAAACACAGACCAAGACCCAACCAATCAGGATGAAAGAAAAACCATTCTGGCACAGCAGTAGGCTAGCACCAAATTTAAAACAGAAATGGCTGTGAAAGTCTGACTCACAGACGAATACTATAGAGAAGCCTGATGATGGCAGATGAGATTCTGCCGAAACATTGCTGCAACTTTAAAAGCAGAACTATAATGACGTGGGAAAATACCCGAACAAAGCTGAATACCAATTTGGCACCTATGTTTCTCTTGGCTTCTAGGTGCTCACTAAGAGAGGATTTTTCAAAATGACCATCAGAGCCTTAGTATTTCCTATAGTATTATTAACACGCTCTGATGCTAAAGGGTTCTACTCCCCCTCCCTACCTGAAAAGAAATATGTCCCAAATGCAAAACACAAGCAGAGGAGAGGAATTTCAGTTTCAGTTTTAGTTTCACAGCACCAAGCACCTTGAGTACAAAACAGTTGAGCTAAGCCACGCCCAGGCGCCTTGCTGTCTCCTTCTTGCTCACACAGCAAATACTGTTTCAGTTTCCAAACAACCTTCAACTCTCTCACACACTGACAGTACACTAGCCAGATGAATACCGATGGATGCTGGTAGGCAGAGACAGAATTTTTTCCCCCCTTATTTTCCTTCCCAAAACTAAGCCCGCCCACATAACTTTCTAGGAAAGCACAAGTATCCAGCTAGTATGTTGATATACCCATGCAATAGAACACAGCAATGAGGTATCACGCCAAGGGCACAACTTTACACACACATTTACACAACATACAACTTCAGTACAATGAGGTCAGGGTGACAACCCTCGCCCACCTCCCTTTTCCATTTGTGCAAGCACCCCATGCTAGTGGAGAAGACAAGACGATTGTTTCTAAGATTATATGCAATGAATTAGACAATGCTTTCCCCTGAATATCCCAGACAAGCCTGCACACCTTTGCAAGTTATCAGTAGCATTCTATTTTCACCTCCGTTTCACGACACGCTCAAGAAAACTGAGATAAAAAAAATAAATAACATCCTTCACCTGTTATAGACAAGCACAACGCTGTTTGCTCCACAACGAGGGTAGTAGACACTGCAGGGAATTTGCAAGCGAAAGAGAAAGAAAAAAAAAACAAATTAAACAGGGGAAAGCTTGATAATATTCCCATTATTATATTTTATGATATCATTAGACCTTCCCCATATAGACTGAGTTGTCTCCGATCTTTTAGCCAGTGAGACATACCAAGATTTTATTCTTTGCTGATTCAATTACCTTGTGTTGTATTTACCTTGACACTTGTTATTAAGAGATGATAGAAAGCTAACAGGGATTGTCAATTACCTTGCAACCCAGGAATACATTATTATTATTTTTTAATCTACAAGAAGCGGGAGGGGAATGTTGTCATGTCGTACGGTGGGGCAGGCTAATTAAAACTGTTGCCTTAAACTTGCAGGTTCACCTCTGCTTGTAAATTGCTCGTCACTTAACAAAAGGTCATGTTTGGAACCACCACAATTAGCAGTGGTGCCCAGAAGGTGGCCAACGTGAGAAGTAAAAAAGAAGAAATAATTATTCCTGTAAAAGAAAAATATAAAAGGATCAACATATTTCTCTTCTATATGTTTCTCTTCTATATAACCTCAAACACACCAGTGAAACATTAACACAGACAGAAGTGCTGACGAGATGAAATCCATTCAGCATAAGCTTAAGCAGAAGTCTATTTGAGGATAGTTGTCATGATGATCCAGAAAAGATACTAGTTAGTGTAAAAATGGCAGGATGTAGCAACTATTAAGCAAATGTTAAGTAAATGATTGTTAAGCATGTTAGTGTGGTGTTAGACTGTGAACCCGGGCATCATCCTAAAAAGCACCTGAGAATCTTCTGATCCTCATTTTAACCAATGGGGCAGTGATGAAGATGGGAGGTTTTGGGGTCTTGAGTGTATAAAACTCTGTACAATCATTTGTGTCATTGCCCTTGTGCCTCTACCCAGAAGAGGGCAAGGTGCCGGCTTTTGCAAAAGTCAATAAAGCTCTGGAAATTGTTCAAGATGTCTCCTGTTGATTCAAAACTGAGAATTTGTAATCTCACAGCCAAACAGACCAAAATAAACATGGTTGGGTGCTCGCACACATGCTAAAAATGACCTGAGTATCTTTTTTCTGGTTTGGTTCCAGAATGATGGAGAAAAGCAAGGTTTTACATCTGGGCAGGAAAAAAAAAAATCAAGATTGGATTCCAAATGCAATAGATTGGACGAAAACCTGGCTCAAAAACAGTAACTGTGAGAGGGACCTTGGAGTCTTAGCTGTCAAGTACTTAAATATAAGCTAGCCATGTGTGGCAGCAGCCCAAAAAGCTAATACAATCCTGGGTTGTATAAACAGAGGCAGAAAAATCAATATCACATGAAGTATTAGCACCACTTTACAAAAACTTAGTAAGACCACTCCTGGAATACTGCATCTTTTCTTTGAGGCATCCCTTAAACATTGGAAGACTGTAATTATGTTACCCTTTTTCTTCCAGAGTCATGGCGGCATAGTGGTTTGAATGCAGTCCTGCAGGCTACTTCTGCTGGCTGTCTATATTTGGGTAATTCAAATCTCACCAGGCTCAACATTGACTCAGCCTTCCATTCTTCTGAGGTGGGTAAAATGAGGACCCAGATTGTTGGTGGCAATACGCTGACTCTGTAGAGAGGCTGAAAAGCACTGGAAAGCGGTATGTAAGTCTAAGTGTTATTATTATTGCTATTGCTATTAGACTGGACATCCCCAGTTCCAGCAACTGTTTTTTGTATGTTTTTAGCCTCCAGTCCCCTAATTATCCTAGTTGCTCTTCTCTGCACTCTTTCTAGAGTCTTAACATCTTTTTTATGGCATGGTGACCAAAACTGGATGCAGTATTCCAAGTGTGGTCTTACCAAGGTTTTATAAATTTCTTACATTATATCAGTGTTTCTCAACATTGGCCACTTGAAGATATGTCAACTTCAACTTCCAGAATTTTCCAGCGGGGCATAGCTATAGAATTCTGGGAGTTGATGTCTACACATTTTCAACTAGCCAATGTTGAGAAACACTGCATTATATTATAATAATATATTATAGGTTTCTTTCTTTCTTTGTTCACCTGTGGCCTGTCAATTTCCATATTGATTGATTGATCTGACTTACATGGCTGCCCGATTCTCAAAGCAACATTGAATGGCTTCCAATATGCAATAGATTCTGCCCAAATCCAGTTCCTAGGATATTTGTGTAGATAGAACATCTGATCCTTCTCACAATTCCATGCAGGTTTTCATTTTGATTTCCATATATGCTGTCCGCCGATGGGAGGTGCACATTTCCATACTTCGGGAAATCTTAATTGGTCATCCATCAAAGATTCCCACTGATATTTCATCTAAGCTGTCGCCCTGTCCGACTTACCTTTTTTTTTTCCTCGAGGTCAGCTATTCCACCCCTCGTATTGCCTTTCAAAAATTTCTTCTTCCATGACAAACAAGGCTGGAATTAAAATTGACGTCAGCTTCTGAGTTTATTTCATGCACCATGCTTTATCTGCAGAAAATAAATTCAATTCTATGAACATGCGATGCTTTTTCATTGGGGAGATAGAAAATAGAATAATTGCATTTGTTCATCTTTGGCTATGCAGAACACAGGATTAAGCCCCATGAGAAGGCATGGGAAGCCAAAAACAAAAAAAACCCCAATAACAACCCTGAATAGTTTGCTTTTCTATACACAAACACAATGTCAAATCTCCCCCCCCCCACCATACTGCAGCTCACCTTGTTCAGCAAACCAATCTATCTCATTTACAAGCCAATATATCAGCCAATTTATAACCAATCTGTCATGTCAGTGAATCAATACAAATCATGAAAACACACATACATTAGGCGTAATGCATAATTTAATCTTCTGTTCCCACCCCGTGGTTCTTACATGCGGTACCACTGGCAAACTGAAAAAGGCATATTTCCCCTTGGTCCTAATGGAGATAATGCCATGCCAGACAGTTCAGTCCACATTAGTATTGAAAAGGCAATAATAATAAACGATGAATAAGATTAAAGGGGAGCCAGAATTTCATAAGTTTCAATTGTTCTCATCAAAGTAATAATGAGAAGGAGGAGGAGAAAGAGGAAGAGGAGGAGGAGGAGGAGGAAGAAGAAAGAGAAAGAGGAGGAGGAGACTGGAAGAAGAAAGAAAAGGAAGAAAAGTGAAAAGAAAGGAAAGAAAGAGAAAGAGAAAAGCAAAGAAAGAGAAAGAAAGAGAAAGTCAAAGACAAGGGAAAAAAGGAGATAGAAAAAGAAAAGGGAAAAGAAAAAGGGGAAGGGGAAGAGAAGGAGGAGAAGGAAGGAAGGTCAAGTGGAAGGAGAATGAGATTCTCATATATTTATGTCAATAAAGCATAGCGCTTGTCTTTTTCTGGTCTTGTCTATCTGGTGAAGTTGCAGGAAACTTCCACAATTATTTTCTAAACAAAAATCTACAAACAATCATATTTGTGGGTACCTTGGTTTTCTGTTCATAAAAGCCAAAACTATCAGCTTCTCATTTATTGGTCTGAGTGGTACAAAAGATAAGCTTTTTGTTTAGGATTAGGAAATCTCAGATTCTCCCCCTGTCCATGGTACTTTTGGACCAGTCAATCTCTCTAAGACCAACCTATGATTTTTGTTGGGAAAAATAGGAAAATATTCTTCAACTTCTGGGAGAAAGATCAGATCATATAGCATTTGCACTATAAAAATGAATGTAGAATAGAATGGATTCGGAATAGGAATTAATAGAGTAGAGTAGAGTAGAGTAGAGTAGAGTAGAGTAGAGTAGAGTAGAGTAGGGGAGAAGAGAAGAGAAGAGAAGAGAAGAGAAGAGAAGAGAAGAGAAGAGAAGAGAAGAGAAGAGAAGAGAAGAGAAGAGAAGAGAAGAGAATGGTATGGAATAGAATAGAATAGAATAGAATAGAATAGAATAGAATAGAATAGAATAGAATAGAATAGAATAGAATAGATGAAGGGAAGAGAGAATGGAATGGAATGGAATGAAGAGAGGAGAGGAGAGGAGAGGAGAGGAGAGGAGAGAAGAGAAGAGAGAATAGAATGCAGAATGGTATGGTATGGAATGGAATAGAATAGAATAGAATAGAATAGAATAGAATAGAATAGAATAGAATAGAATAGAATAGAATAGAATAGAATAGAATACCGAATGATATGAAATAAAATGGGATGGGATGGGATGGGATGGGATGGGATGAGATGGGATGGGATGAGATGGGATGGGATGGGATGGGATGGGATGGAATAGAATAGAATAATGAAATACAGAATGGAATGGAATGGAATGGAATGGAATGGAATGGAATGGAATGGAATGGAATGGAATAGAACAGAACAGAACAGAACAGAACAGAACAGAGCAGAACACAGAATAGAATACAGAATGATATGAAATAAAATGGGATGGGATGGGATAGAATAGAATAAAATAATGCAATACAGAATGGAATGGAATGGAATGGAATGGAATAGAATAGAATAGAATAGAATAGAATAGAATAGAATAGAATAGAATAGAATAGAATAGAATAGAATAGAATTATTTATTGGCCAAGTGTGATTGGACACACAAGGGATCTGTCTTTGGTGCATAAATTCTCAGTCTACATACAAGCAATAAGTGATAAATCATGATAATAGTCATTGTAAAAATACATTCATCATAAATCATAAGATATAGCAATAGCACTTAGACTTATATACCACTTCACAGTCCTTTACATCTCTGTCTCTAAGCGGTTTTACAGAGTCAGCATCTCCCCAACAATCTGATCCTCATTTTACTGACCTCGGAAGGATGGCAGGCTGAGTCAACCTTGTGGCGCTCAGGATCAAACTGCTGACAGTCAAAAAAATTAGCCTGCAATATCACATTCTAACTACTGCACCACCACACACAAATAAATCGGAAGTTGTGGGTACTCCAACACTGGAGGTTTTTAAGAAGAGACTGGACAACCACTTGTCTGAAATGGTATAGGGTCTCCTGTTTGTGCAGGGGTTGGACTAGAAGACCTCCAAGGTCCCTTATTCTGTTAAAACACTTTTCTCATTCCTATCCTCCATTGGGGTATTTCTTAAGCTGGACTAGAAGGCAAAGATAGTGAGAAAGATTAACCAAGAACCATATTCTGCTCTTCTAACACCAGAATGGATTTCAACTTAGATGTTTCCTGCCACGTCTTAAGCTTTTATTGAAAGCAACCAATTCCACCACCACTCCTAGAATGGACTACCAACCCAAACATACTTAAATATTTCATCAGTTCAAACAAAAAAGAGACGTGCCCTAAAAAACAGCAAGGAAAAAAAAACATCTCGAAATTAATCATCTCGACCATTTTATTTATTTGGTTTAAATATTTATATACTGCCTGTCATGTAATGTGCTGTCAGGCAACGAAAATCTCCTGGAGCAAAAGTAAATAATAGAATCTTCAGCATGCAAATACGTTGCAAGGGTGTATGTTTAAGTTCACTTGGGAGAGAAATAATAATTAAAAGAAAGAAAGAAGCTATTTTTATCCTCAGTGGAAAATCCCTTCCCACTGGATCATTTCAAAGGAAGGACCAGAGAAGGAGTCACAACCAGCAGTGGGATTTTACCAGTTTGGACTGGTTCAGGTGAACCAGATGTTAAATGTGCATCTGGTACCGGTAGTTGAATTAACTGGGTTGCCCCACCTGCCCCAATCACCCCCCTGGAGTCTCCACATGGCCTGTTTTGCATGCAGGTAAGTGCAGGGTCCGCAGGGAGCCTCTGGGAGGACAAAAAAATGGGCCAAACTGGAAGTTCCGGAAGTCAGTTTCTGGAGGCCCTACGGAGGCCAGGGGGAAGCCCTTTTCACCCTCCCAGAGGCCTGAGGGACTTTGGGGAAGGCAAAAAATGGCTGAACTGGAAGTTCCAGAAGTCTAGAAATGGTCATGTTGCCAGCTTTTGGAGGGCCTCCAGAGCCTGAGGGAGGCTGTTTTCACCCTCCCAGAGGCCCGAGGGAAGCCTCTGGACTCTGGGGAAGGTGAAAAATGGCCGTCCTGGAAGTTACAGTAGGCCATGCCCACATGGTCACGCCCACCCAGCAACTGAGCAGGGAACCAGTTGCTGGGATTTTTGAATCCTACCATGAATAGCTTTTATATCTGCCTGTGAGGATTGGTTCAATTGAAGTCTCAATAACTTAACCTCATGTGGTTGGTAGCCTGCTGGGTTAATAACAAAATCTTATCTAGGAGCCACAGATAGAGGCTCAGTGGTTGAGGTTATTTCAACAGTGGTCAGAGACAGTTTAAAAAAAACATTATAAAAAAAAAAGATGTTGAGACTTTGGAAAAGTGTAGAGAAGAGAAACCAAGATGATTAAAGGCCTGGAGACTAAAACATATGAAGAATGGTTGCAGGAATTCATTATGGCTAGTTTAGGGGTGGCATGATAACAGTGCTCTAGTATTTGAGAGGTTGCCACAAAGAAGAGGGGGTCAACTTATTTTCCAAATGCAAGACAAGAAACACCTAGAATTTAGAAACTTCTAATAAGAAGCACCTGGAACTAATGCGAAACTTCTTAACAATGAGAACAATTAACCAGTGGAACAGCTTGCCACCATGTGGGTGCATCACTAGATGTTTTTAAGAAGAGACTGGACAGCCACTTGTCCGAAATGGTATTATTATCTGGGATTGCTAAAAATGACACAATGAAACTAAGGTTCACAACATCCAAAGCACCTGAAGGCAACATGAGAAGCAATGGATGGAAACAGATCAAGGAGAAAAGCACTAAGGAGAAATTTCCTGACAGTAAGAACAATGAACCAGTGGAACAGCTTGACTTCAAAAATGGTGGGTTCTCCATCATTGGAGATTTTAAAGAAGAAATTGGACAACCATTTGTCTGAAATGGTATAGGGTTTCCTGCCTGAGCAGAGGATTGGACTAGAAGACCTCCATAGTCCCTTTCAGCTCTATTCTAATTGATTGATAGAAAAATCAGCCCCAAATTCTTTGTCACCTTAATTAGGTGCTCCAGTTGGTGTGGAAGTGGGCAATCGATAAAACTATTATACAGATGTCCAGATGAACAGAGATACAGTGTCCCATCAGACTGGATATCCTGTTTGGGGGAGGTCTTCCTCCACAGGAGATCTATCATTAAGTTCATCCACACTGAGCTTGACTTCAGACCTGCTGATGAGACTTAAGGCAATTCACTCTTCCAGAGGTCAATGAAGAACAGGTGTATGAATTAACAGAGTAATAAGAGTTGGAAGAGACCTGGAGGTCGTATAGTTCAGCTCCTTGCACTCAATGGAGCAATTCATCAATGGAACAACTTGCCTCCAACACTGGAAGTTTTTAAAAAGAGATTGGACAGACATTTGTCTGAAATGGTTACAGGGTTTTCTGCCTAAGCAGGGGGTTGGACTTGAAGACCTTCAAGGTCCCTTCCAACTCTGTTATTCTATTCTATTCTATTCATATTCAGTATACTGCCTCTTCTTTTCCTTGTATTTTCTTTTCATTTTTGTGGTGAATCTTTCCCTCCTTGCACGTTTAACCTCATCTCCCTTTTCCTTGTAGTCTTGTAGGCCATAAATTTGTCCTTGGGCTACATCATTTCATCCCTGCCGATTTTCATTGCTTATGTTTGGAAGCTTTCCTCTGATTGCATCTCTTTATTTTTCCTCGAGGAACCTCAGAGCTCATGCAACAGTGGGCAACCTGTCCTCATTCATTTCCATGAAGCCTGATTTAGTCACCAAAGTTAAAACAAAAAAAAAATAAAAATCCATGTGCTCATTCATCAGCGTTGGCTATGTGGGAGAGTCCAAGTTCATTAAAACACAGCTGATGAGCTGACTCTGAAGTTTCTGCCTCAGTGATAAATTCATTTTCATTTAGCTTCTTATTCCCCTTTCAGCACAGAGAAGAGGCACATGAACATTGGCATCAAATATGATTATGAAGCAGAAGAAGACCTGAAATCCTTCAGATGGATTTAATTTTGTAGCTCAAGCAAAGGTTGACCTTGGAAGACAAGGGGGCTGAGGTATTCTTATCAGATGTTGAAGGACTCTAGGACCACTTGTGATTTTTTTTTGGGGGGGGGGGGCACCAAATCATTTCTCATTTCCCCAACACTGTGTGTTGAAATGTTGAATGTTCTTTCTATGCCAACTCAAAAAGCTCAAACTGCCCAAGGAGCTGCTGATCCAGTTCTACAGAGGAATTATTGAGTCTATCATCTGCACCTCTATAACTGTCTGGTTTGGTTCTGCAACCCAACAGGACAGGCAGAGACTACAGAAGATTATTAGGACTGCAGAAAAAAAACTATTACTACCAACCTGCCTTCCATCGAGGATCCGCACGAGTCAAAAAGAGGGCTGTGAAAAGATTTACAGACCCCTCACATCCTGGACATAAACTGTTTCAACTCCTCCCCTCAAAACAACACGAAAAAGCATTGCACACCAGAACAACTAGACATAAGGACAGTGTTTTTCCCGAATGCCATCACTCTGCTAAACAAACAATTATGTCAACACTGTCCAACTATTTACAAAGTCTGCATTAATATTACTATTAATCTTCTCATCACTCCTTATCACCCATCCCCTCCCCACTTGTGACTGTAAGACTGTAACTTTGTTGCTTGTCTCCTTATGATTTATATTGACTGCTTCCTAGTATGACTTGATTGCTTATTGTACCCTATGACGATCATTAAGAGTTGTACCTTGTGATTCTTGATCTTGATGAATGTATCTTTTCTTTCATGTACACTGAGATGAATGTATCTTTTCTTTCATGTACACTGAGAAATTCCTTGTGTGTCCAATCACACTTGGCCAATAAAGAATTCTATCTTTTACCTATCTAAATTCAGGCACCTATAGTTTGGGCAGAGATATTTGTGGATCTGTAAGAGGAAACAATACAATTTCTCACTTCTCGGATGGATCATATATGAATTGTGGGCTTGCAAAAAAAAAAAAAGCCAACACAGTTCTAGGCTGCATCAACAGAGAGATAGAATCAAGATCATGTGAAGAATTAATTCCACTTTATAATGGCTTGGTAAGGCCACACTTGGAATACTGTGTCCAGTTTTGGTGTCCAGAAACTGTACAGAGAAGATCAACAAAGATGAGTAGGGGACTGGAGGTTAAAACATATGAAGAATGATTGCAGGAATTGTTTATATCTAGTTTAATGAAAAGAAGGACTTGGGAGTGACATGATAGTAGGGTTCCAATGTTTGAAAGGCTACCACAAAGAACAAGAGTCAAGCTATTATCCAAAGCACCTGAAGGCAAGACAAGAAACAACTGATGGAAACTAATCAAGTAATATCCTGACAGTTAGAACAATTAATCAGTGGAACTGCTTGCCTCCAGAAGTTAGGAATACTCCAACATTGGAAGTTTTTAAGAAGAAACTGTACAACCATTTGAAATGGTATAAGGTTTCCTGCCTGAGCAAAGTGTTGGTTGGACTAGAAGACCTCCAAGGTCCTTCCAGGAGGACTGTGAGTTCATTAGTGCTTTCTGAGCTTGGGTGTTTTCTTGTAGACATTTAATTGCCCAGGTGGGGAACATCAGCAGTGCTAGAAGGAAGTGGGGTTTGGGGAAAGGAGGAGGAGCAGGAGGACTGTAGGATCCTTGGTGCTCTCTGAGCTTGATTGTTTTCTTTTTTCTTTTTTAAACAAATTTTATTAATTTTACAGAGAACACAATAAAACATAAACAAAACTAAAAGATATTTTCTGAAGGTTGTCTGATCCCGGGTTGAAACTCTTCACACAGACACAAATTCAAACATCATATTCACTTTATATATCCTTCCATATCTTATTATCATTTTCTTTTTTTTATATATATATAAACCATTTTTATCAATTTTATATAAACAATGCACAAGGCATAACAGCTTATAAGTTCTTTTCTAAGAAAAAATAATAAAAGAAGAAAACCAATAGAACATAACAATTCCAAATTATAGTATCAATACTTTGTCTATTTAACTTCATATCTTATCCCAACTTCTCCTTTTCATCCAAATTATTTCTTATTAATTAAAAAAAAAATTTTTTTTGCCTTTTTTCAATATACAACATCCAAAAAAAAAAAAAGCATAACAAAACCTTTATATATCCTTTCATATCTTATTACCATTTTCAATAATATTCTTTGTCTGTTCTATTTCCAACTATCCATTCATCTTTTTTCTTTTATTATACTTCTCCTATACACCAATTGGAGTAACGTCTATAACTCATTACCCTAACTTAAAAGTACTTCATATAACAATTTTTCTTGGGATTCTGTTTAATAGGTTCTAAAATTACACAATGAATTTTATACTCTAAATACACATATAAAAACCACAATCTTATGTACCCTCCAGAATCCGTCTTTTATCCTAAATTAAATTCACCCATTGTCTCTGAATAAACTTTTTTTCTTTAGATCTTGCTTCCCCCCATTGAGGCTTCTCCTCCCCCCCTTTCTCTCTTGCTTATTCTTCTCCTTGCCCTTTTTACCCCTTTGTCTTTCCTCCTCCCTTTTCTTACTCCCTTTCCTTTGCTTTCTAACCTTGCCTCCACCTTTCCGCTCATTTTTCTCTTCTTTGGTTGTTTTTATAATTCTTAAAATCCCCTTTTTCTTATCCTTTTTCTCCTCCTCCCCGGAAAGAACCCATTGTTCATCAAAGATGGCTTCTTCTTCCTCTTCTTCTTTGTCCCAGTCCTTCTGCTGCGTAGTCAACTTTTCATAAGTACATAACGCCATTTCTAAGAATTGAAACAAAGTGCCCAAAGTATCTTCTTTTTTATATTTTTGATATTCAGTCTTTAGTTCATCCACAAGCGATGCCATTATGAAAAAAGAAACTTTTCCCAAAACAACCACAAATATTTTTAATCAAAAATAATTCAAAAAAAAAATTCCAAAAATTAATACTTTTCTTCCTTCTTCTCTTTCTCTTTCTGGGGTTAATGTTTAATCAAAGAGGTCCAATTACCATATACCTTTCTTTGGGATTCTGGGCAATCTCCTCCTTTTTCAGCTTCTGCTCCAATTTTTTTTCCTCTCCCTTCCCACTTGCAATATCAATTTTAAATAATCAGAAATCCATACCTCCAACAAGGGTTTTCCAATTTCTTAAGTTTTTCAATGTCCAAAAACCCTTTTGTCCCTTAGCTTCAATTCTCAAAACAATTCACTTTCAATGTCCAATATGTCCAAACATATCTGCTGTTTCCATGGGGTGGGAGAGTGAAGAAAAAAAAAAGTTCCCTTTAACAGCTTCTCCGCCGCTTTAGATCTTCTTAGGGATACAATGTATCCTCCAGCAATTCAAACAGCTCAGTTCCAACCAATTTGAAAGATGTTGATTGACCCAGCTCAGACAGCACTTTCACTCTTCTTACTTCCTCCAGCGCAATCTTACCCGGTTGCTGGCTTCTTCGTGGCGGCCATTGCTGACCGCCGCTCCACCACCTTGGGAAAAAGGGGTTTTTCCGGAGGAGGAGGGGGTCTGCGACACCCCCAACCCCCTGTCCGACTCCCCTCTCTCTTCAGCTGTCCCTACAGGGCAGCCATATCCCCCTGACCCATCTGGATCGGGGGTACTTCGGCAGCTAGCACAGCAGGAATCGCGAGCTGTCGCGAATTCCTGCTGCCCCGAAGCCACGCGAAACTGGAAAACCTGAGCTTGATTGTTTTCTTGTAGACATTTAATTGCCCAGGTGGGGAACATCATCAGTGCTAGAAGGGAGTGGGGTTTGGGGAAAGGAGGACAAGGAGCAGGAGCAGGAAGACTTTGAGGTCCTTGGTGCTCTCTGAGCTTGGTTGTTTTCTTGTAGACATTTAATTACCCAGATGGGGAACCTCATCAGTGCTAGAAGGGAGTGGGATTTGGGGAAAGTAGGAGGAGAAGGGGGAGCAGGAGGAAGAGGAGAAGAAGGAGCAGGAGTAGGAAGACAGTGTGGTTTACATTAAATGTCTACAAGAAAACAACCAAGCTCAATTTAATTACCCAGGTAGGGAACATCATCAGTGCTTAGAAGGGAGTGGAGTTTGGGGAAAGCAAGAGGAGGAGGAGGAACAGGAGGTGGAGTATGAGGACTGTGGGGTCCTTGGTGCTCTCTGAGCTTGGCAGAAGTCAATTTTTCAGGAAAAAGGTACGAGAAATTGCTAGGCAGATTTGGGGAAGGCATAATTGCATACTTTAGTTTGAAATAAAGGGTTTTTTAAAACTTTCCCAAATACATAGACAGACAGAAAATCATATATAATGTGGCTGGCATTCTTAAGAGAACCATTTTATGGTAATTTTGTTATTTAGTTGGAATACGGCTCCTCTCTTGCTTGCCTAGATTTCTGTCTTTGAGAAGGCAGCTTCTGCTTCCCCAACGTTTGCCCAACGATGCCTCCTGTACAGAATACCTTGAATTCAAGTGACTTTTTTTTTTTAGTGTCTTTGTTTGCAAACAAGAGCAAGAGGGGGTCACAAGAGACGGAAGAGGGGAGAAATTTCCCCTGAAAGAGATTGATGAGTTTCCTCCTGAAGATAAATGATTCAATGCCTTTTCATCATCACCACTTTCCAATGCATGGAGCTGAATATTTATTAACGTGGTTGTTAAAACGGCACGGCCAGCCCTCCCACCCAATCTCTCCCAAAGCTCAAAGAAATCTCGCCATCAGCTGAGAACCTTATGTCTCTCTCACAGAGAGAGTGGGAGGGAGAGAGAGGGAGAGAGAGAGAAAGAGATAGAGAGGCAGAGAGGCAGAGAGAGAAGAGGTGAAGTTCAGGCTGAGTGAGAAAAATAAGCCATTCTTCTGGCACAAATATGCTAGTTCCACTTGTGTTTCTCAAGAAAGCATCTCGGCTGCGAAATCATAGGGGAAATCAGGGGTGGGATTCAAATTTTTTAACAACTGGTTCTGTGGGCGTGGCCTAGTTGGTGGGCATGACTTGGTGGTCATGTGACTGGCTGGGCGTGGCCAACTCAACATCACTCACATCGAGGCACGCATCTCCTCGCCCGGCCTCTCATGACTGTGGGGATGCTGCAACAGTCGTAAGTGTGAAAAAGGGTCATAAGTCACTTTTTTCAGTGCCATTGTAACTTTGAATGGTCCCTCCACACAAGCAAAGTACCAGCAAAGGAGGGGAAAAAAACTCCAGAGAAGTTCCAGAGACAGGAAGTCTAGTCCTGCCAAGAATGTAAAAAGGGTTAACGGAGAGGCAGTTTCTGTAAGCAACACCAGAATGTTTCCTTCCTGCCTTCCTTACAGGATTAGCCCAGTAATTTCTTCTAACAACCAATTCTCCGAACTGCTTAGAATGTTAACAGCCGGTTCTAGCGAATAGGTGCGAACCTATAGAATCCCACCCCTGGGGGAAGCTTTACATTGGGAATGATGAATGTATTCTGCAGCTGAAAAAAAGGGGGGGGCAGGAATTGATTTCCCTCTGTCATCCCATTACCCTTTGGATATGACGACTTTGGAATTTCTGAAAGGGAGAAGACATCTTCTTCTGAGGAGCAACAAGTAGTGAGGAGGGTCTGCTGCATGATCCAATAACAGGATCTCCCAGCCTTTCCTCAGGAACACGAATGGACCCAAAGAGCTTTCAATCTTTTCCTTCTCCTTCCACCCCGCTTTTCCCTCCTCCTCCTCTTCCTCCTCCCCTCCTCCCATTCTGCAAACCCCTTCTAGCAATAATGATGTGATATAGTTGGGTCATGGAATGTCTTCAGAAAAACACCATCAGTTCAGAGAGCACTAAGGACCTTTCAGTTCTCTTCCTCTCTTCTTTTAATTCATCTTCTTCCTCCTCCTCCAGTTCCTCCTCCTCCTCCTCCAGCTTCTCCTTCTCCTCCTCTTCTCCTCCTCTTCTTTTTCTTCTCCTTCTCCTCTTCTTCTTTATCTTCTTCTCCTTCTCCCTCTTCCTCCTCCTCTCCTCCTCCCTCCACCTCCAGATCCTCCTCCTCTCCTTCTTCTTCCTCCTCCTCCTCCTCTTCCTCGTGGTGGGAAGAGGGAGAAAGGAAACAAACAAACCCTAAAACAAAATGGCATTGAAACAGGAGCTTATGGCATGTAAAAGGGTGGGGCCATGATTATGTGGTTGTGGCCAGCATGTTTCTCTCTCTCTCTCTTTTTTTTTTTTTTCCTGATATCCTTGCAAATTCTTCAAGATCAGTTTGCTGGTCCACTTCTGAAAATAGAAAACAGCCCTTTTCGAAGCCTCACGGGGTGGGTGGGGGGGAGAGATGTTCGATTCATTAAGGAAACATAGGATTTGCACTCCTAAATTTGGCTGAATGTCTGACTTTGAACAAACAACTTTGAACAAAATAATATCATAAAGCACACCAGGATGACCTTTCTGGCCTGAGGTTGTTTGAACATCATCGCAACCTTTGCTTTTGGTAGGAGAAAGTTAATAAGACAGTGGCAGATCCTGTTGAAGGATATTAACAAGGGAGTAATGACTTCATTTTCTGACTTTCTCCCGGCCCGAGGTTGTGGGAGAGAAACTACAGATCAGCTGCACTCCGAACAATTTTCAGTATTTCCCTGGTATTTTCTATAATATCACTCTTTTTAATTTAGTTTTTTTTTCCTTCTTTAATCATTTTTTCAATAACAATTAAAAAGGTGAAAACATGTCTTCTTTCTTTTCTCTCTCCCTCCCTCCCTCTATTTCCTTCCTTTCTCCCTCTCCCTCCCACCCTTCCTCCCTCTCTTTCTTTCCTTCCCTCCTCTCTTTCTTCCTCCCTCCCTCTTTCCTTCCTTCCGCTCTCCTTCCCCCTTCCCTCCCTCCCTCCCACCCTTCCTCCCTCTTTTTTCTTTCTTTCTTCCTCCCTCCCTCTTTCCTTCCTCTCTCCCTCTCCCTCCCACCCTTCCTCCCTCTTTTTCCTTCCTTTCTTCCTCCCTCCCTCTTTCCTTCCTTCCTTACTCCTTCCCCCCTTCCTCCCTTTTTCCTTCCTTTCTTCCTCCCTCCCTCTTTCCTTCTTCTCTCCCTCTCCCTTCCACCCTTCCTGTTTCCTTCCTTCCTTCCTCCTTCCCCCCCTTCCCTCCCTCCCTCCCACCCTTCCTCCCTCTCCTTCTTTCCTTCCCTCCTCCCTTTCTTCCTCATTCCCTCTTTCCTTCCTCCCTTCCTCCTCCCCCCTTCCCTCCCTCCCACCCTTCCTCCCTCTTTTTCCTTCCCTTTCTTCCTCCCTCCTTCTTTCCTTCCTCTCTCCCTCTCCCTCCCACCCTTCCTGTTTCCTTCCTTCCTCCTTCCCCCCTTCCCTCCCTCCCTCCCCCCTTCCTCCCTCTTCTTTTTTCCTTCCCTCCTCCCTTTCTTCTTCATTCCCTCTATCCTTCCTCCCTTACTCCTCCCCCCTCCCTCCCTCCCACCCTTCCTCCCTCTTTTTCCTTCCTTCCTTTCTTCCTCCCTCCCCCTTTCCTTCCTCTCTCCCTCTCCCTCCCACCCTTCCTCCCTCTTTCCTTTCTCTCTCCCTCTCCCTCCCACCCTTCCTCCCTCTCTTTCTTTCCTTCCCTTCTCCCTTTCTTCCTCCCTCCCTCTTTCCTTCCTCCCTTCCTCCTCCCCCTTCCCTCCCTCCCCCCTTCCCTCCCTCTTTTTCCTTCCTTTCTTTCCCCCTCCCTCTTCCCTCCCTCCCTTCTAAACTCATAGAACTCATAAACTCATGTTTCTTTTTCTCCCCCTCTTTTCACTACCATTTAATCCTCAAATCTTTCCCTCATTCTGAAGAGAATTTTCCCAAGTCCAGAGAGCTCTTTAGCACCTATCTAGATTGTGTGAACACCGTATCTGAAATCTCTTCCTTGCAACAGGAAGCCTGAATGTTTTCTTCTACCTCCATGTGAGGGGAAAAACATTTAATGTTTTGCATTTTATTTATTTATTTTTATTTGTTAATTGCTTACAAGATAATAGGTATAAGTAAAAACATAGTTATGAATACATGGATACATATAAGAAAAATAAGAAAAATAAAAAGAAACAATAGGACAGGGACGGTAGGCACGCTGGTGCGCTTATGCATGCCCCCTAAAGACCTCTTAGGAAAGGGGTGAGGTCAATAGTACACAGTCTAAGGTTAAAGTTTTGGGGGTTTGGGGAAGAAACCACAGAGTCAGGTAGAGTATTCCAGACATTGACCACTCTGTTGCTGAAGTCGTATTTCCCGCAATCAAGTTTGGTGCAATTAACCTTGAGTTTCTATCTATTGTTTGCTCTTGTATTGTTATGATTGAAGCTGAAGTAGTCATTGACAGGTAGGACATTGCAATGTATGATTTTATATACCATACATAGATCAGACCGAAGGTGGCGTAATTCAAGGTTTTCTAGATCTAGAATTTCAAGTCTGGTGGCATAAGGTATTCTACAATGAGTAGAGCAGTGGAGAACTCTTCTTGTGAAATATTTCTGGACTTTCCCAACTGTGCTAATATCAGATACGTAATGTGGGTTCCAGACTGATGAGCTGCATTCGAGCAAATGTTTTGTATGCTCTCGTTAGTAGTGTGATATTACCAGAGAAAAAGCTACGTAGGATTAGGTTAACGCCTTTTTGGCTATGTAGTTACAGTGCGCTCTAGCACTTAGATCATTAGAGATGAGTATTCCAAGGTCCTTTACAGTGCTTGGATCATCAACAAGATCTTGACTATTCAGCTTGTATTTTATTTTCTGATATATTTTTTTTTGTCAATATGTAAGACAGAGCATTTATTTGTGGAGATTTGAAGTTGCCATTTGTTTGACCATTCTGATTCATAGTCAAGATCTTTTTGAAGAGTAGCAGTATTGTCTGTGGTATTGAATAGCTTTACATCATCAGCGAAGAGAACGCAGTTGCTCTTAATATGATCACAGCGTTCATTTATGTAGAGTATGAAGAGATTTGGTCCTAGAACACTGCCTTGGGGGACACCACTGTTGACAGGTACAGAATTTGATAGGACGCTCCCAATTTTGACCTTTTGTTGTCTGTTTGACAGGAATGCTTCTATCCAGTTATGCAGGTGTCCAGAGATACCATAAGATTTTAGTTTTAGGAGTCGTTTGTCATGTACCACTGAATCAAAGGCTTCACAGAAGTGGTTAATAATTGATTCCATGACTTTATAGGTGATGCAGCATAAGGAGATTGGTCTGTAATTTTCAACTAGGCTGGGGTCTCCCTTTTTGAAGATGGGGATGACTGTGGCTTGTGACCATAGTTTTGGCAAGGAGCTGGTCCTGCAAGATTTTTCAAAGATTATGCTTAGAGGTTCGGCTATGGGAGTTTTAAGAAGTAGGCACATATTCCATCCAGTCCAATAGAAAGAGATGGTTTTAGAATGCGTAGTGCTTTTTCAACATTGTCTTCTGTAAAATCGATATGTATTAGATCATTGTAGATTTCTGTGGTTCGGCTAGGAAATACTGGGCATGATCCATTGCTGTTTACAAATACTGAGCCAAAGAATGTGTTAAAGAGGTTTGCTTTGATGGTGTCGTCGTTGCAGTCTTTGCCATTAAGTCCTATCAGGGGTGGGATGGAACTTGAGTCTTTTAGTTTGTTGTTTACAAAATTGTAAAAAGCACAGGTGGAATTGGTGCGTAGAAGGTTTTCCTCTTGTTTAATGTGATAATTGGTGCATTCAGTTTTTATCTGGTGGCATAAATTTTTGTATCAACTTTTGAAGTTGGCAACGTGGCCAGATTTGTTTTTCTTCCAGAGTGATCTTTTTTTGGATTGAAGTTTCCTTATTGTTATGGGTAATCTGTTTTTTTTGTTTGTTTGTTTGTTTTGGGATTGTTATTGGTACATATAGTTTGATGACTCTTTTGACTTCAAGTAAAAATATGTTGTAATGGTCTTCAACAGTATTGCATCCAGTGAATAGAAATTGCCAATCAAGGGATGAGAGATTGTTGTCTATTAGACCATAGTTGCCTTTTTTGAAGTTATAATTGGGGATTACATCATTGTGATGATTTTTGTATGGGCATATGTTGAGACAAAAGTCAACCATGCTGTGGTCACTTTTGGAAAAGGGTTCTTTAGTTTGTATTCCATAAATTTAATTCAAACTATTGCAGAAGATGAGATTAAGGCAGTTGTTAAATATAGTATTGTTACTACTTGTTCCAGTCCCAGATTTGTAACAGCATTGTAGAAGGTTGCATGTATGGGTTCCGTTGTACATTCGTTTAGGGTCCAGTTAATATAAGGTAGATTGAAGTCACCAAGAAAGATAAAAGCGTGTGGGCAGGATGTTGCCCATGTTAGTAGTGTATTTAGCTTGTTTGCATGTTCTATGTCACAATCAGGTGATCTGTAACATAGTAAGAATCGAAATGTAATATTTAAGGACAGATCTCAGCTGATGGTCTCAGGAAGAGCAAGCTCCTGGGTAACTTAGATGTTTTTTAGATGTAAGGACTTTTAATAGAAGATAGAAACACCACCTCCTCTATGAATTTCATGATCTGCTCGGTAAACATGATAGTCTCTTACTTTGGTAATGGAGTCAGGGAGAGATGCGTTGAGCCATGTTTCACAGATAAATATAATGTTGAATTTAGCCATGTTTAGTAAGAGGAGAAATTCAGGTATTTTATTCACAATGCTTGTTGCATTGAGTAGCTTGCATTTAAGGCCAGCTGTAGTTGGAATTGAGGTAGTTAGGGGTGTGCGTGCCTAGTCTTGGGTGATGGTGGATTGGTTGAAGTAGGGTTGTGGTTGAAGTTAAAAGCTGGTTGTGTGACTTACTTTTGATACAGTCAGCACGGTAGTCAATGTACAGGTCCTTCTCTCCATTGTCTAGATGTTTTTTGAGTTCTGTGCGGAGTACATGGGAGCGGGCACGTTGCTGTATGGTTAGGTCAGGGTGAGAACGAAGGTTCTTATGATTGGTGTTGCTTTTGGCAAGTGAATTTATAGTATAAATGAATTTACATTTGCTTGATTCATTTTTGCAAATGACCCTGCAGAAGCGTGGGGCTACAGAGCTGTCTGTGTTTTTGAGCTCTCGGCCAATGTGGGAAATGTCAAATATTTCATCAGGGGAGATGGTTGATGCTTGAAAATCACTGATGATGTTTCAGAAAATTGTGATGGCATCATTGTCATTGATGTCCTCTAGACCAAATAAGATGGCATTTGGACATTTCTGTTCACGCTCAACAGCTTCTCTGATGAGGATTGGGATATCATTATTTGTCTGGTTTATGTTTTTTTGTGGATTGGGTTGTGGTTGTTGGGTAGAGATGTGGTTTGTAGCTATTGGATGTTCAGGTTTTTGCATTGTGTCTTTTTTTCCAAGGTTGGATAATCTTTCTTTTAAGGCATCCAGGGATGCTACTATGGTGTCAAGGGAGTTATTCGTGTTTCAATGGTATCAACTCTTTTAAACAGATCCAGTTTGGGTCTGCATGATTTTCAGAGATATGGAAACTCATTGGATGATTCTAGGTATTGAATCATTTGCTCAGGTAATCCCAAGCAGTCATGATGAGTGTATTTGTTACATAGAGAACATTTGGTGGAATTTTCATTATTCATTAGAGTTTTATAGCATTTAAGGTGTGTGAAGAAGTCTTGTGGTTCATTGGTGGGGATTACTTTCTCTTTAGGTTGCGGTTTGGCATTGGATTTTTTTCTTAGCATGGTAGGTTTGTTAAGATGGTATGTTGATTCAATTAC
The DNA here is from genome assembly GCA_033807585.1 of Hydrophis major. Classification (NCBI taxonomy): domain Eukaryota; kingdom Metazoa; phylum Chordata; class Lepidosauria; order Squamata; family Elapidae; genus Hydrophis; species Hydrophis major. The sequence continues at coordinate 2,843,720 of CM066330.1, read as the reverse complement.
TTCATGAAACAATTTTGGGTAATCAATATAGCCAATATCACACCAATCAATCAATTGGAATAATCTCTCTAGTCAAATAATTTTGCTAAGCAACAATCAGCCTAATCAATTAATTACACTAATCACTAATCAATTAATTACACTAATCATTAATCACACTGTTCAATTAAATTCACTAAATCAGTAATTTTACTAATCAATTAAATTACATGAATCTTGATCTTTTAAACTAATCAGTAATCACACCATTTGCACTAAACACTCTAATCACACTAATCAATGAAAACAATAAAACAATTAAACCATTAATAAATTACTTTATAGAAATTGATTATCTAATCCTTGAAAAAGGTGATGAGGTAGAAAAGTTGTAAGTTTTGAGGTAATGATTTAAAAACAAAAAAACAAAAACAAACACACAACACAAACCTTTCCCCATTTATAGCTGTGCTATGCACACTTCTTAATATGAATCCCTTCTCAAATCCACTGAGTTCTCCTTTCTTTCTTTGAATGCAATGTTTTCTTTTTCCCCTTGCTGAATTGCACATAATTAATTTCTCCTAGATTATTGGAGATTTTTCTTAATTAAGTACAACAAACAATAAAAAGCAAAAGCAAAGAGAAGGGAAAAAATACATGTACTTACATAAAATAAGATTCACACTAGAGTGAAACTTAAAATGAACTATTAAACTATTTTGAAAAGGCAAAGCAAAAGCAAACAAAAACATACAAAAAAGTATTTTAATAGCTTTTCCTGATTTTCATGATTTGTTACAGAATAAACTGGTTAAAGTATTGTTATCTCATAAAGCATGAATGATTAAAAGTATAGTCAAAAATTTCTTTTTTCTTAGTGATATTAGGATATATAAGTTCGGAATGACAATATGAGTTGTTATGTAACATAATTGTAATTGAGACTACAAAAGGAATGCACAAAACTGATGAACCAACTGATACACTGGATGTACATATGAGAGTTGATGTTTTAATGTTTTGTTTGTCTTGTTTGTTTGTAGAAAATTAATAAAATCTCTTTCAAAAAAAAAAAAAAAGCTTTTCCTTCCCTCCCTCCTTTTTTCTTTCTCATCTTCCTCCCAATCATCTCTCTCTCTCTCTCTCTCTTTCAATTTCTTTCCTTCCTTTCCCCCTTTATTCCCCCATCCTTCCATCAGGAGAAGAAGAGCAGAAAGGAGGAAGGAGAAGAAGGAGAAAGAGAAGATTGTCATGTCTTGTATTTATTTCTCATTCTTAACATGTCTTTCCTCCATTTTTTTCCACACCACTTCAAGGTGATCTCCAAAATATCCAGTGGAAGCACCTCCCACCTTTGAAAACAGTGCATTCATCCTGCAAGTGATGGCAAGTCCCCATCTTCTCTTTAAAAAGCTAGACTTTTCTATTTTTCCCCACTGAGTTTCAAAGCTTACCAAAGCAGGAGAAACATTCCTTATTCTACAAAGAGATACAAAAGTAGGAAGAACTCGAAGGTGAAATAGAATAGAATAGAATAGAATAGAATAGAATAGAATAGAATAGAATAGAATAGAATAGAATAGAATAGAATAACAGATAGTCAGAGTTGGAAGGGACCAAGCAAGAGATCCTGCACCATTTCTGACAAATGGCAGTCCAATCTCTTCTTGAAAGTCTCAAGTGAATGGAATGGAATATATTAAAAATTAGAAATAGAAATAGAGCAGAGCAGAACAGAACAGAATTCTTTATTGGCCAAGTGGAATTGGACACACAAGGAATTTGTCTTTGGTGCATATGCTCTCAGTGTACATAAAAAGAAAAAAAATTACATTCATCAAGAATCATAAGATACAACACTTAGGTTACTAAATTAGCAGTCAAATGATGCTAGGAAAATAAAGCAATATAAATCATCGCAACAAGGTTATAGTCATAAGTGGGAGGAGATGGGTGATAGCAAGGGTGAGAAGAAGAATAGTAATACAGTCTTACTAAATAGTTTGACAGTATTGTGGGAATTAGCTGTTTAGCAGAGTGATGGCATCCAGGCTGGAAAACTGTCCTTGTGTCTAGTTGTTCTGGTGTGCAGTGCCCTATAGCAATGAAATATACCGTATATACTCGAGTATAAGTCGACCCGAATATAAGCCGAGGCACCTAATTTAACCACAAAAAACTGGGAAAACTTATTGACTCGAGTATAAGTCGAGGGTGGGAAATGCAGCAGCTACTGGTAAATTTCAAAAATAAAAATAGATGCCAATAAAAACTTTCACTAGGACAGTTGAGAATAAGTTTGATGTTCACAATTTCCTCTTTGAAAGAGACCAGTAAATAGGGAACAAGAAGATGAAGAAAAAGAAGTGTGTTTTTTCACACTTTTCACACTGAAGTGAACAAAAATGGCATCATAGGAACAAGCTTATTCTCAGCCCAAAGGTTTGTTTCTGATTTCTTCCCTGATTTAAGGGAAATTTGGGAAACGATCTCACTATCATGAAAGGTTTGATTCACTAACCCAAAAGATGATGATGATGACAGTGGTAGGCAGGAGTCACTCTCTCCCTTGCAAGAAAAAACCAAGAGCCGTTCTTATGATATCTCTCTCTCTCTCTCTCCCCCTCCTCCCCCTCCTCCCGAGTGGACTGAAAGCAGCTGGAGCTGAGGAAATGAAACTGAGTGGAGCGACCTCCGCTCCCGTTGCTTTCTCAGCCTAGAGCTCAGAAAAGCCTCCCCCTCCTCCTCCCCCTCCCCCTCCTCCCGAGTGGACTGAAAGCAGCTGGAGCTGAGGAAATGAAACTGAGTGGAGCGACCTCCACTTGCGTTGCTTTCTCAGCCTAAAGCTCAGAAAAGCCCCCCCCTCCTCCTCCCCCTCCTCCTGAGTGGACTGAAAGCAGCTGGAGCTGAGGAAATGAAACTGAGTGGAGCGACCTCCGCTCCCGTTGCTTTCTCAGCCTAAAGCTCAGAAAAGCCCCCCCTCCTCCTCCCCCTCCTCCTGAGTGGACTGAAAGCAGCTGGAGCTGAGGAAATGAAACTGAGTGGAGCGACCTCCGCTCCCGTTGCTTTTTCAGCCTAGAGCTCAGAAAAGCCTCCCCCTCCCATGCTTAAAAGTTGCAAAGGAAACACGGAAGCAGGGAAGCGGCTGCCCAGCTTCGGAGCTCCACACCATTTTTTTTTCAGAGGGGAATCTGACTCGAGTATAAGCCGAGGGGTTTTTTTTCAGCACAAAAAATGTGCTGAAAAACTCGGCTTATACTCGAGTATATACGGTAGGTCCAATAGATCCAATGGAATATATATTCTATTGGAATATATATCCAATTTCAAAGATGGGAGATGCTTCCATTGGATCTACTGGATCTATATCCCAATAGAATATATTAATATATATTCTATTTGGATATAGATCCAGTAGATCCAATGGAAGCATCTCCCACCTTGGAAAACGGTGCATTCATCCTGCCGACAATGGCAAGATCCCACCTTCTCTTTAAAAACCAGGACTTCTCTATTTTTTCCCCCCTGAGTTGCAAAGCTCACCAAAGCAGGAGGAACATTCCTTTATTTTACCGAGAGACACAGAGATAGGGAAGAACTCGAAGCTAAGATTTCACCTATCACAATCCAAGCCATGCCCTTGTCTGTATGTTGACTCCATCGACCGAAAACCCTCCGGATCTTATTCCATTACCATCTCAAAAAGCCATTTATAAGCATTAATTTTTGAACAGCACCACGATTGATTCAAGGATCGTGTTCTTCCTCTCAAGTCAAACCCACTGCAGAAAAATCCACCCCCCCACACACACCAGGCCTAAAAGGGAGTCAGTGTGGTATTTTCTTTCTCAGAGAGCAAGACCTAAGTCACTTCAGAAAGAGAGGAGAGAGGAAAAAAAGAAAGACTAACCTCATTCGGAAGACAAATAGGCCCAGAACTGAAATCCCTTACAAAACAATGAGCTTTCCCACTTCTCAGACCTGACAGGTTTGGCTTAAGTCGACAATCTCAAAAATGACAACGGCCTGGAAAGAACTGATCAGTGCCCTTGAATAGGCCTAACTTATTTGATTCAGCAGTTTGATTGATTGATTTCTTCAAGTCATGTAACCACCCATCTCAATCAAGTGATTCTGGGTAGTGAACAAACTCTGAGTCGTGGGAAAAAAAAGATGGATAGCAAACAAACAAATCATTTCTGGCCTCTTGTGAATTCCGGAAAAGTGAATTACTGTAGTTCCAAAAATTTTTAAGAAGAGAGCTGGAAGGGACCTTGGAGGTCTTCTAGTCCAACCCCCTGCTCAAGCAGGAGACCCTATACCATTCCAGACAAGTGGCTGTTTAGTCTCTTCTTAAAAACCTCCAGGGATGAAGCATCCACAACTTCTGATGGCAAGTTGTTCCACTGGTTAATTGTTCTCACTGTTAGGTGTCGTGTCCGCAAAAGAAGCCAGGAGTCGGTGACTAAGTTTCAAGCTCTTTATTTAATAGTTGTGAACCGAACCGGCGAAAAGGAAAAAGCCCGCGGCTTTTATCCTTTTCGCTGCGGCGGCCGCGGCCAATGGCAGCGATTCAAGTCTCCCGCTCTTGGAGCGAGCCAATCGCGGGAGACCTCAATCGGACCAATAAGCGCGGCTCGCCTGGCCAATCAGAAATCCCCGCGCTTTAGCCAATCAAAGCGCGGGGATTTCAAGTATTCAAATTAAGGACAGAACATTAGGAAATTTCTTCTTAATTCCAGTTGCTTCTCTCCTTGATTAGTTTCCATCCATTGCTTCTCGTTTTGCCTTCTAGTGCTTTGGAAAATAGCTTGACTGCCTCTTTTTTGTGGCAGCCCCTCAAATACTGGAATACTGCTATCATGTCCCCTCTATTCCTTCTTTTTTTCTAGACAAGCCAAAGCCAAATCCTGCAACCGGTCTTTGTATAATTTAGTCTGCAGTCCTATAATCATCTTAGTTTCTCTTGTCTGCACTTTTTCCTTCCCTACTTTACTTTTGTATTTTCTTTGTATGCTACATTATAAACAAATAAAATTGTTTGATTAAAACCTCAATCTAGAATCTTGAATCTCCTTAGATTGAATGTCTAACCATGGAAATTTTGGGCTTCTATTGTGGTTAATTCAGCCCCAGAAAAATAAACACAGATGGCTGATGCTTCATTTAACATCTTTATAAACATAATAAGTAGATTTTACAAACCAGTTGTAAATTTCTCCAACATGAAGCAAACCCAGACAGAAATATGTTGCAAGTTCAGAGCAGAGCTCCAGTCTTCTGCAAGTAAGCAAGCAAGTTTCTCTTTTACTTTAGATCAGCAGGTAAGCAAGAGGAGAGAAGCCGTTTCATTTTCAACAGACAAACTCAGAGCTTAACATAGCTGCAGAGCTTGATATAGATCCATGCCTAGGCTACTTCCAGTTTCAGTTTCCAAACAGCCAGAAGGCTGACTTAGTTGCTATGATTATTCATTGGCTGACTTTGTTACTATGCTCTATATTCCGCTTCATGAATATACCCTGACAATTACTCCCCTACTTATTCAGAATAAAAACTCCTTTTATTTATTCTTTGCTTATTATGCACCTTGCCCTTTCATTAATGGAAAAAAGAGAGAGACGGACAAAGTCTGCTTTGGAAACTGTCCCCCTGGTCTAATTTGTCTCTCACCTTTTCGACTCGTGGCGTCAAACTCTTTTGCTTGGAGGTGAGAGAAAAGAAAGGACACTTTTCTCGGGTGTCCTTTGCCGTGAATAAACTAGCAAGGAGGAATAAATAAAACATGGAATCGCTAACCATTGGAGACAGCTGGGCCTTTTATCTGCTCGGTAATGAAATCCTGAACCATGGAGCGGCGGTGGCAATATTTGGAAGAATGACCTCTGGCGACTTGCAAAGTACCTCTGGATCTCTTCCCCCCACCATTGCAAGGCTGATTTTGTTGCACTGTAACACAAAACTTTGGAAACAAAACCTTGCAAAATCTTGCCGCTTTCTTTCTTCCAGCAATAGAATCCCATGCTGCAGGAGGTGATGGTGGCGACAGGTGGAAATTTGATAGTGTAGGAAGTGAGCACCCACCCCTTTCCTAGAAAAATGAAATATCCTGGGAAATATTAAAAAGGCAGAATATTTCCTCTAAAAAGAGAAGAAACTCAGAAGCAGAAACTCACTTCAGAAGTAGAAGCTCATCCCCACCTTTGTTAATGGCCTCAAACCATGTGGTCCTGCTGTCCACCATTAAGCCTCCATGTTTCCAGTGTCCTTTTCCCCACTTTGAATTGAACCCAGAAGGATTTTTCTTCCAGCAATAGCTTGGCAACCCTGAAAGGAAAATGGACTTCGTTCGTAGACCTGAGAAGATAACAACAGAACACAGAAATTTCCAGTCCTGTCTTTGTACTCCTGTACTCAAATTTGCATGTCATCTTCATTAGCAAAGGCAGAAGGAGTAACATGGTTTTGTAAAATATAAACCAGTCCCTTGATGTTGTTTATTCTCATGGCAGGGAGATGTCACCTGCTGTGGGATTAGCTTGGTTGATGCCTTTCTTTCTTTTTGTAAATTTTTTTATTGATTTTTAAAGACGAACATAAACAAACAAAACATAAAAACATCAACCTTTCTTCCATGAGTATACAAGCAGTGTGCCGGTTGGTTTACAAATTTTTTTGTGCATCCATTTCATAGTCTTCAATTACAGTGACGTTGCATAATAACTCATATCATCAATCAGAAATTGAATACCCTAGTATCATTATTAATCAATCAATTTGACAATAATTTTACTCATTCATATTTTGCGAGATAACTATAATTTACTTCGTATTATTTTGTAATAATTCATATAATCCTCCCAAATCTATCCTAAAAAATTTTATAGATATAGTAAAAAAGAAAAAAAAAACATCTTTATATATTTATTATTTTCTAAAATTCTGCATATTTCATTATTGTATTTTATTGTCTAACCATTGATAGAAAAGATCCCAAATTTTATAAAATTGTTTATCCTCTTGCTCTCTAATTTCAAATGTCAATCTACTCATCTCAGCACATTCCAATATTTTCTTAATAATTTCTTCCTGCGATGGTATTTTCTCATTTTTCCAGTTTTTAGCAAATACAATCCTAGCCGCTGTTAATACATTTACAATCTGTTGATGCCTTTCTAATGAGAACCCTTGCTTACATGCCCGAACATATGGGTGGAAAACTCCTTCAGATCTCTGCCACAGTGTAGGACCTCATTAGATAGGAGCAGCATCCCATCACAGCTCTGGTGGAAATTTGAAAAAGGGACGCGACAGCTCAGTGGCTAAGACACTGAGCTTGTCAATCAGAAAGATTGGCAGTTTGACAGTTCAAATCCCTAGCACCTTGTAACAGAGTGAGCTCGCATTACTTGTCCCAGCTTCTGCCAACCTAGAAGTTCAAAAGCATGTAAAAATGCAAGTAAAAAAATAGGAACCCCTTTGGTGGGAAGGGAACAGCGTTCTGTGCACTTTCGGCATTTAGTCATGCTGGCCACATGACCATGGAGACGTCTTTGGACAGTGCTGGCTCTTTGGCTTTGTAATGGAGATGAACATCGCCCCCTAAAGCCGGAAACGACTAACACGTATGTCCGAGGGGAACTTTTACCTTTACCTTAACCATATCTCCTTGGCCCATTGCTTAGGTGATTTCCACAGAATTGGATACTATGAAAAGGAGACATCAATAGTAATGGAGAAAAATCTGAAATCCAAGGATGGACTGCAAGGTTCCAGTTTAGGATGTACAGGCATCTCAAGGTATGCTCAAGGAAAGCTTCTCTCTAAAACCATGGAAAACCAAAGCCAAATGTTATAGAGAGGACCAAGCATTTTTGGCTCTGCAGATAGTGATGGATTTCACTTCTCAACGTTCATCCCAGGAGACCGTGATACCATTTTTGAGCCATATGAAAGGATGTTCCTCAGAAGATGATGAAGTCTACCCAATGAGTGCCCGTGTCCTAACAATAGGAACGGTGCAGCTCAGCAATGGAGTCAATGACCAAGAAAGGGCATTGCTCTGTTTGGGTTGGACTAGATGACCTGCAAAGTCCTTCCAATTCTGATAATCTGTAAAAGGTGGAAGCTACTCTTCGCTAGATGCCTTCAACTTAAGACTAAGCAATCATTTGACAGATATTTCATCTATATTCTTCAATCGTCAAAGGATTAGACCTGAGAATGTCACTGCTTCTTTTCCAACTCACTGATCCTAAGCCTGCAATATGTTGATTGGAGATAGTGCTCAGGAACATCTGTAGAACTTCTGGGTTGCCTACTGCTGATGTAGACACAATACTGAACTGAATAGCCCAACAAAGGCAGTTTCTAATGTGCCTCGTCTCTTCTTCCTTGCCTCTTCTTCCTAAGCTGTATTAAACAGAAAGATGGGATCAAGATCAAGTGAACTGTTATTACCACATTATAATGCCTTGGTAAGACCACACTTGGAATATTTCATTCAGTTTAGATTGCCACAATGTATAAAACAATGTTGAAAGACTGTAGAAAGAGTGCAGAGAAGAGCAACAAAGATGATTATGGGATTGGAGGCTAAAAATTTATGAAGAAGGGTTGCAGGAATTGGGTATTAATCTAATGTAAAGGCCTAGGGGGGTGACATGATAGCAGTCTTCCAATATTTGAAGGGCTGCCATAAAGAAGAGGGGATCAACCTATTCCCCAAAGCATCTGAAGATGAACAAGAAGCAATGGATGGGAACTCCTCAAGGAGAGAACCAATCTAGAACTAAGGAAAATTTCCTCACAGTGAAGACAATTAACTAGTGGAGTGGCTCGCCTTCAGAAGCTGTGAGTGCTCCACCATTGTAGGTTTTAAGAAAAGATTGGACAACCGTTTGTCCAGAATGATATAGAGCAGCGGATTGGACTAGAAGGCTGCCAAGGTCCCTTCCAACTCTATTATTCTCTTATTCTCTCCTTAAACCATGCTGAACATTGTTGAAAGATGTCAAACTACCTCTAGTCTATTGGCTCTTATCCCACTGTCATTGCTTTCGCTAAGAGGCAAGCAATTCAACCTGCCAGTCAGAAGACTAACAGGCAGGTGGCAATGCACCACACTCAAAGAAATCAAATATTCCACCTTGATAGCAAGAGAGCTTGTTGAGTAGCAAGGGGCAGCTGGATCAGGGAGCCATATCCATTGGAGGTGATCTAGCTAGCATTATCAGAGCTGTTCAGTGAGAAAATTGGATTTAATGCTTTGTGAAGTCAAGGCAGAATGCAGAGGCAGAGAACACTGGCAGTGGTGAACGGTTAACTTTGAAATGGATGGCTTGGCCTCTCAGCTGAGAGCAAGGTAAGCCCAAGAGGACACTGAGCCGAGCCCCAGGTGCAAAGATGGGGTAAAATAACAGCTAGTTATCACTGCCATTTGAGTGTGTACTGATCGTACCGCAAGCCCCTCTGACGGTTTGTTGCATAGTATTTATCATAACAGTCTAAAAGGATAGGATTGCAGCTACAGTCGTGATCATAAAACAACAGAAAAAGAACATCAGGGAAAAGTCATTCCACTTCGTAGACCTATTTCCAAAAGTTTGGCCATGCATTTATGCAAGGAAATCCTATTATTCAATTGGAAACCATTCAAGTGTTTTGGGAATTAATGTAGTATCATTCTCAAGAGACCCTACTGTGAATCATAAACTCTTGTCCAACTTTGCTTAACTTTTTGATACCAGCCAAAGTGATTTGGCTGCAGTCACCTAGCCGGACATGCTTCTCAGCTCTTGCAGCATGTACATGACCTTGACTAAACTCAAGGTAAGCAGATCAAAATGATTGGTTATTAGGAGAACCTCTACAACCGGTTGCATTCTTCTTGAAACTCCTGAGGTATAAGAAGTCCGCTATGCTGGGTCTTCTACTACAGTAGTAGTAACTGTGAGAGGGATCTTGGAGTCCTAGTGAACAATCACTTAAATGTGAGCCGGCCATGTGCTGCAGCTGCCAAAAAAGCCAACACAGTCCTAGGCTGCATTAAGAGAGGGATAGAATCAAAATCAGGTGAAGTGTTAATACCACTTTATAATGCCTTGGTAAGGCCACACTTGGAATAGTGCATCCAGTTTTGGTTACCACAATATAAAGAAAAGATGAAACTCTGGAAAGAAGACCAACAAAGATGATTAGGGGATTGGAGGCTAAGAAGTATGAAGAATGGTTGCAGGAATTGGGAATGTCTAGTTTAAAGAAATGAAGGACTAGGGGAGATATGATAGCAGTGTTCCAATACCTAAGGGGCTGCCACAAATAGAAGAGGGAGCCAAGCTATTTTCCAAAGTGCCTGAAGGCAGGACAAGAAGCAATGGATGGAAACTAACCAAGAAGAGAAGCAACCTACAGCTAAGGAGGAATTTCCTGACAGTGAGACCAATTAACCAGGGCTACAACTGGCCTCCAGAGATTGTGGATGTTCCATCATTGCAGGTTTTTAAGAAGACACAGGACAGTCATTTGTCTGAAATTGTATAGGAGTTTCTACAGGTCTTCTAGTCCATCCTCAGTCAACCTATGCCATTCCAAATGGCTGTCCAATCTCTTCTTAAATCCTCCAGTGATGGAGCAGCACCCATGACTTCTGCAGGCAAGTTGTTCCACTGATTAATTATCCTCACTGATAGTTTCTCCTTTGGTCTAAGTTGAATCTCTCTCTTTGATAAGCTTCCATGTGTTAGTTATTGCTCTGCCCTAAGGAGCATTGGCAATTTCTTTGAAAGTGTTGTGTTTTTACATGAACTGGAGAAGTCACACTGGCTAACTGGAAGAAGAAGCTAAAGCAAAGAATTGGCAGATGAAGTCAACACCTACAGTGGGTATCAAATGTCCATCTGGTGTTGCAATTGATGAGAATTAGAGTTCAGCTATCAGTAAGTGACTGGGTGGTTCTTCCTGACCTAAATCATTTAAGCCCACTCTTAAAATGAAATTACAACCTTCCTTGATTCCAAGGGACTGGGGGCTAAGAATGGTTTCAGGAACTGGGGATGTCTAGTTTAAAGAAAAGAAGGACCAGGCATGAAATGATAGCAGTCTTCCAAAATCTCAGGGGCTGCCACAAAGAAGAGGGAGTCAAGCTATTCTGCAAAGCACCTGAAGGTAGGACAAGAAGCCATGGATGGAAACTCACTAAGGAGAGAAGCAAGCTACAATTAATCAGTGGAACAACTTGCGTCCAGAAGTTACGAATGCTCCAACACTGGAAGTTTTGAAGTAGAGATTGGACAGAAATGGTATAGGGCTTCCTGCCTGATCAGGGGGTTGGACTAGAAGACCTCCAAGGTCCCTTCCAACTCTATTATTCTGTTTTTCTGTTAGGCAGACTATACTATGTTTGGATGACTCTTCCAAGAGATGCTTATATTTAAAATAAATTTCCATCGATCATCTAATTACTGGCTGCTTACCTTCTCCCACTGTTGGAACAGGAGGGGAGAGCCGTTAGCATCCAGTCTGGCACATTAAATGTCATAAATCCTGAGGTCGTTAAAAGAAGGATGCAACCAATTAAATTCACTCTTTACATTTTACAAAGCTGCCCCAGTCTAATGATACACATTTTTCTTTAGGGGTCTAATTAGGTTCAAGTCAAGCCTGCTATATTGAAAGGCGTAATGAATGGACACACGAGCAGTTAAGTTCAGACTTCAACAGCTTAGAGGGAGAACATTAATATGCTTCTGGCAGCTATCTGGAGCAAAGCTGGACTCAATTTTGTGAGTTAAGGCACATATTATAAGATATGGATTAACTGCAAGCAGAGTTAGTGTTCTTGGTCCTTTCCTTCCGCTGCAACCTTCTGGCCAGAGGAACGGTGCGTTCAGAAGTCACCTTTGGCTGTTTAGAGGTAAGTAGCTGAGATGTCTATCAGGTGTGGGGGGAATTTTCATTCGCTGAAGGCTAGAAGATAAAAAATTGAGATAAAAGATTTTAAAAGGAGGCTAAGGATAAAAAGAGAAAATAAGGACTGGGGTGGCATGATAGCAATCTTCTAGTATTTGAAGGGCTGTGGCAAAAAAGAGGGGCTCAACTTCAGTGGTAGGATTCAATTTTTTTTTACTACCGGTTCTGTAGGCATGGCTTGGTGGGAGTAGCTTAGTAGGCCTGGCAGGGGAAGGATACTGCAAAATCTCCATTCCCTCCTCACTCCTGCAGGAGGATTATTGCAAAATCTACATTCCCTTCCCACTCCACTAACCTGCTTTCCAGCTTCATTCTCTTGTGCAGGGCAATAAAAGAAGACCCAGCTGATCAACTGGGACTCAATGGGAGGTGGAGAATAGACAGAGCCAGGCAGAGGTGGGGTTGGCCAGTTTTCTGAAATACTCAAAATTTCCACTACCGGTTCTCCAGAACTGGTCAGAATCGGCAGAATGCCACCTTTGGTCAACTTGTTTTCCAAAGTGCCAAAAAGCAAGACAAGAAACAAGGGATGGAAATTAATCAAGGAGAGGAGCAATCCAGAATTACAGAGAAACTTCCTAAGAGTAAGGATAATTAACCAGTGGAACAGCTTTGCCTCCAGAAGTTGTGGGTGCTTCATCACTGGAGGTAAGAAGAGACTGGACAGGCCTCTTGTCTGAAATGGTCTGTCATCGTCTTGAACAGAGGGTTGGACTAGAAGACCTCTTAAGTCCTTTCCAGCTCTATTCTGATTCTGATTCATATGAATGGTTGCAGGAACTGGGTAGGTCTAATATAATAAAGAGAAGGACTAAGGGTGACATGATTGTAGTCATTCAATATTTAAGGAGCTGTCACAGAGAAGAGTTAGAATAGAATATAATTCTTTATTGGCCAAGTGTAGTTGGACACACAAGGAATTTGTCTTGGTGCAAATGCTTTCAGTGTTTATGAAAGAAAAGAGACATCCATTAAGAATCAAGAATCATAACGTACAACACTTAATGAAAGTCATAGGGTACAATCAGCAATCAAATCTTACTAGGAAAAGGTCAATATAGATCGTAAGGATACAAGCGACAAAGTTACAGTCATATAGTCACAAGTGGGAGGGAATGGGTGATAAGGAGTGATGAGAAGATTAATAGTAATAGTAGTGCAGACTTTGTAATAGTTGGACATTGTTGAGGGAATATTTGTTTAGCTGAGTGATGGCATTTGAGGAAAAACTGTCCTTGTGTCTAGTTGTTGTGGTGTGCAGTGCTCTATAACATCGTTCTGAGGGAAGGAGTTGAAACAGTTTATGTCCGGGATGTGATGGGTCTGTAAATATTTTCACAGCCCTCTTTTTGACTCATGCAGGATACAGGTCCTCAATTGAAGGCAGGTGGGTAGTCATTGTTTTTTCTGCAGTCTTAATTATCCTCTGAAGTCTGTCCTGTTGGGTTGCAGAACCAAACCAGACAGTTATAGAGGTGCAGATGACAGACTCAATAATTCCTCTGTAAAACTGGATCAGCAGCTTCTTGGGCAGTTTGAGCTTTCTGAGTTGGTGTAGAAAGAACATTCTTTGTTGTGCTTTTTTGATGACGTTTTTGATGTTAGGTGTTGATTGACCTATTCTCCAAAACGCCTGAAGGCTGGATAAGATGCAATGGGTGGAAACTAATCAAGGTGAGAAACAGCCTAGAAATAAGAAGATACTGTATTTCTTGATAGTGAGGACAATTAACCAGTGGAATACCTTACCTTCAGAAGTTGTGGGTGGTCCATCACTGGAAATTTTTAAGAAGAAATTGGCAGCTACTTGTCCGAAATGGTATAGGATCTCCTGCTTGAGCAGGGGATTGGACTAAAAGACATTCCAACTCTGTCATTGTGTATTCTTTGCCATTGAGTGTTGATGTTGATGGGAACTGAAAGCGTACACATTTTAAATGGTCTGTTCAGAAGTCACGAGCTTCATCTGTTTAGGGGTAAAAGAGATGCCCTGCAGGCAGAGGTGGTATTCAGCAGGTTCTGACTGGCTCTGGAGAACCGGTAGTGGACATTTTAAGTAGTTTGGAGAACCGGCAAATCCCACCTCTGACTGGCCCTGCCTCCATCTCTTCTCTGCCTCCCATTGAGTCCCAGCTGATCGGCTGGGTCTTCTTTGGTTGCCCTGCACAGGAGAATGGAGCTGGAAAGCAGGTTAGTGGGGTGGGGAGGGAATGGGATTTTGCAGTATCCTTCCCCTGCCACACCCACCAAGCCACGCCCACAGAACTAGTCTTAAAAATGTTTGAATCCCACCACTGCCCTCAGGTGTGAGGGACTTTCATGTCCATGCTTCTATGCTGCTGACCACTCAGTCTGAGATAGATGAGAATTGGACTCACACACATCTTGAGTGCACAAGCTCCCCTATTCCTGACTTAGAGATTTCGGAGTTCATGACTCCATGAGGGTCCTCAGAAAGAAAGTTTAAACTGTGTGTTGAACAGGCAATATTCTACCGTGCACCTCACAAAAACCTCGGCCTTGGTGGTCCAGCTGCGGAAGAGAAGATAACCTTTATGTAGGACTCTGTGAAACATACAATTATCTAACTAGAGAATAGGAACAGTCAATAATAGGAACTCGCAGTGTCAACTTGTCAGTCAATCAAGAGACAAAAAGGGCTGAGCTTTCATTCAATTCTCTGCTGATTTGGGAATTCTAGAGTGACATAAATGGAACTCAGGCATGTGGCTTTTCTAGAGATAGATAGACGCAGAGGTGGTATTCAGTCAGTTCTGACCAGTTCTGGAGAACCGGTAGTGGAAATTTTGAGTAGTTTGGAGAACTGGCAAATACCACCTCTGACTGGCCCTGCCAACCCCATCTATTCTCTGCCTCCTGAGTCCCAGCTGATCGGCTGGGTCTCCTTTTGTTGCCCTGCACAGGAGAACGGAGCTGGAAAGCAGGTTAGTGAGGTAGTAAAAAATGTTGAATCCCACCACTAGATAGATGCATATTTGGTTTTGCTGGTTCCATAGCTTGATTATGTGTTCAAAGCCTAGATCAGGGGTGGGCAAACTACGGCCCATGGGCCACACCCGGCCCGTTGGTCTGTCCAATCCGGCCCGCCCCTGAAAAAAAATTGCTTGGCGTGGCGTATTGCCCTGAGCCGCGTGGCCCCCAAGGCTGCAAAACAGTGCGGAGGGCTCTCGGAGTAGGAAAGAAAAGAACGTTGCAAAGGCCTCGGCTGAGAGTTTGAAATCACCTTTGAGTGTGACCTCTCCGAAGGTGAGTCCCCGCCGATCCCCCTTTTTTTCCCAGGGCTTCCAGGCTTAAACTTTGCAAAGGCAAAGCTTGCAGGCGGGAGTGTCTTCCCACTGAGGAAAGGGAAGGGTTCCGCCCAGCAGGCGGGTGGGCGGGCTGCTTGGAGGAGGCGACCCGGCGGCGCTCCAGGTTTCCCCTCCACCGCGCTGTGCAAAGTTTAAGCCTGGAAGCCCTTTCGGCTTCCTTTTAACTCGCGGGCACTCGCGCCTGGCCCCGAGCCGCACGGTGGAGGGAAGCCCGGAGCGCCGCCAGGTCGCCTCCTCCAAGCAGCCCGCCCACCCGCTAGGCTTCCCTCCGCCACGTGGCTCGGGGCCAGGCATGAGCACCCGCGAGTTAAAAGGAAGCCAAAAGGGATTCCAGGCTTAAACTTTGCACAGGCAAAGTTTGCAGGCAGGAGCGTCTTCCCACCGAGGAAAGGGAAGGGTTCTGCCCGGCAGGTGGGTGGGCGGGCTGCTTGGAGGAGGCGACCGGGTGGCGCTCCGGGTTTCCCTCCACCGCACGGCTCGGGGCCAGGCGCAAGCGCCCGCAAGTTAAAAGGAAGCCAAAAGGGCTTCCAGGCTTAAACTTTGCAGAGGCAAAGTTTGCAGGCAGGAGCATCTTCCCGCCGAGGAAAGGGAAGGGTTCCGCCCAGTGGGCAGTTGGGTGGGCTGCTTGGAGGAGCCAACCCAGTGGCACTCTGGGTTTCCCCTCCGCTGCACTGTGCAAAGTTTAAGCCTGGAAGCCCTTTCGGCTTCCTTTTAACTCACGGGCGTTCGCGCCTGGCCCTGAGCCGCGCGGTGGAGGGAAGCCCGGAGCGCTGCTGGGTCGCCTCCTCCAAGCAGCCTGCTCACCCGCTAGGCTTCCCTCCGCCATGCGGCTCGGGGTCAGGCGTGAGCGCCCGCAAGTTAAAAGGAAGCCAAAGGGGATTCCAGGCTTAAACTTTGCACAGTGCGGTGGAGGGGAAACCCGGAGCGCCACCGGGTTGCCTCCTCCAAGCAGCTCACCCACCCGCTAGGCTTCCCTCCGCTGCGTGGCTCGGGGCCAGGCGCGAGCACCTGCGAGTTAAAAGGAAGCCGAAAGGGCTTCCAGGCTTAAACTTTGCACAGGCAAAGTTTACAGGCAGAAGCGTCTTCCCGCCGAGGAAAGGGAAGGGTTCTGCCCGGTAAGCGGTTGGGCGGGCTGCTTGGAGAAGGCAACCCAGCGGCGCTCTGGGTTTCCCCTCTGCTGCACTGTGCAAAGTTTAAGCCTGGAAGCCTTCCGGCTTCCTTTTAACTCGTGGGTGCTCGCGCCTGGCCCCGAGCCGCGCGGTGAAGGGAAGCCCGGAGTGCCGCCAGGTTGCCTCCTCCAAGCAGCCCGCCCGCTGGGCAGAACCCTTCCCGCTCATCCCTTGGGTGTCTGCTTCGTTCCTCTCTCAGTCGCTCTCTCGCTCCTCCACCAGCCCAGAAAAGAAAGAGAAAAAGAGGCGAATAGTTATTATTCTCAGCCGAAACAACCAGAAACGAAGGCAGGCAGTCAGGCAGAACGGAGCACTGGATTGAACCGTGGGTGGCTGTGTGGGGGTGAACGGGCGCTTCGGAGGAGCTGCGCTGACAGGAAGCCACCCTGCCGGCTTCTTTGAAGCAGTTTCAAAAAGCTGGAACACACTTCCTCACTAGTCCAACACATGGAAGCCACAGGTCATAACATCAACTTCAATGGCACCAAAACCCTAGCCACTATAGAAAATCCCAGCCACAAAATCATTAGAGAAGCCATAGAGATTGAAAAAAGACCAGAAAGCATGAACAGAAGAGATGATTCCACCAGGCTGTCAATCATTTGGAAGCCTGCACTCACAAACAAAAAAATCTCCACACCACAAGCCAGGCAAACACCTGGGCACAAACAGATCCCCCCTGATACCTCCAGCTCAAACACACCCCAACCAGGCACCCAGATGAAACCCAGCTTCCTAACTAATGATAGCCATCCATTTACCCGAAGCCAAGCTGCACTAAAGGCCTCCAATAAAGTAACACAATGTTACCAGCCAATCAAGATACAAAAAGAGCCAAAAAAACAGACAGAAGATATTAGAAGCAGAACACAGCAAACTCCAGGACCAATAAACACAGACCAAGACTCTCAACCAATCAGGATGAAGAAAAAAACCATTCTGTCACAGCAATAGGCTGCCCCAAATTTAAATCTGAAACCACTGTAGAAGTCTAACTCACAGACGAACACTATACAGAAGCCTGATGATGGCAGATGAGATTCTGCTGAAACGTTGCTACAACTTTAAAAGCACCATTACTATGATGTGGGAAAATACCCGTACAAAGCTGAATGCCAGACATGTAAGTACCCGCGAAAACTTAAGAAAACAAATATCAAACCTCTACGGGGAGGGAATAAACAACCAGATCAAAACCTACGAGAAACTGGAAATTAAAAGAGCAGGAATACTATGTGACCTCCAGTTCCTACGTAGCTGCAGAGACAACAATACTACACCAACCTGCTTCAAATTAACATTTCATCAAAGCACAGCAGCCACTAAACGTATCCTGAAAAGAACTGAAATGGCTCTACTAAGGAACGAGCTCCACAGTAAGAGATTCCAATTAGATCAGTTAAACAAAGATTTGCTAGCACTACACCTGGAATTGAGCAACAAAATCCACCCTCTACTTTGGGACAAGATAAAACAACTTACAACTTGGAGAGCTGAATCTGCAAACATTTACAAACAGGAAAAGCTCTTGAAAAAATTAAAGAAATTAGAACATGACAAGAAAACCCCCAACAACTCACAACAACACCTGAAACAATTAGTGTACAATGTTTCCAACAGAGAACTCACCAAAACAGAAACAGAAGTTCTAACCAAAGGATTCAATTATGCTATACCACCCCAAAAAATCCCCACAGAATCCATCATATGTGAAGTAGAATCCAGCCTAACTAAATTAAATACAGATGAAGCTGATAAAATAAGACACCAAGTTACCAACATCCTATGCATAAGTAAACCACCCAAAAGCAACTTGCAGCAAAATGAAATTAAAGCACTACAAACCCTGAAAAGAGACAGCAGCATAATCGTCCTCCCAGCAGATAAAGGGAATGCCACTGTAGTAATGGACAGAAAAGACTATGAAACTAAATTGACAGACCTACTCCAAGACTCCACATACAAACCCATAAACACAGACCCAACCACATATCTGGAAAAATTAACCAAGAAGAAAATTATAACCAGCTACATAAGCAAAGAGATCCAACACACGATCATACCCAGAGAGAAATCTTCCAGATGCCCCAAACTATACGGCCTCCCAAAAATACACAAAGAAGGCATACCTCTCAGACCCATAGTCAGCTCCAGAGGAGCACCACTACAAAACCTAGCTAAACACCTAGCAAAAGAGCTACAGCCCCATGCTGAAACAGCAGCTTCTCATGTACAAAACTCATACCACTTCTTGGAAATGATCAAAGATCTACATGTGGAGCAAGAAGATCTGCTTGTAAGTTTTGACGTGGTTTCACTATTCACTCAAGTCCCGATAAAAGAGACTCTCGAAATCATCAAAAATAAATATCAACCAGCTAAACACCTCATGGAACTAACAGAATACTGCTTAACCAACACAGATTTCATATACAAAGGACAAAGATACAAACAAATTGAAGGAGCCCCCATGGGATCACCACTGTCACCTGTCATTGCAAACCTGTTCATGGAAGAATTCGAATCCAGAGCCCTGGCCAATGCCATCCTCAAACCCAAACTATGGTTAAGATATATAGATGACACATTTGTGATTTGGCCCCATGGACAAGAAAACCTAAACAACTTCCTAACACACCTAAACAGCGCATACCCCAAAATCAAGTTCACCATGGAAACAGAAACAAACAAACAACTACCATTCCTAGATGTACTAATCTACAAGAAAACAGATGGCACACTAGGACACACCATATACCAGAAGAAAACACACACCAACCGCTACCTCAATGCCCAATCCCACCACCACCCAGCACAGATAAACTCTGTGGCTAAAACACTAATTACTAGAACCAAACGCCTGGCAGACAAGACACACATTAAGACTGAACTATGCACCCTGACTAAAATATTGACAGCCAACGGCTTCCACAAAAGCAAAATCACCAACTTGATCCACAAAAACACACTGAGACATAATAGAGACCCAGAAGATGAACAGACCCATGGAACAGCTGTCCTGCCCTACATAAGAGGCATTACAGACAAAATTAGTAAGATTCTATACAGACACCACATCAAGACTGCCTTCAAAACAGACAGAAAAATAGCAACCATCCTCAGGAACCCCAAAGACAAAATTGACCTGGAAAACCAAGGCATCTATGAAGTCCCCTGTGCATCATGCCCGGCCACATACATTGGACATACCAATAGAAGAATAAGCACCCGCCTAGATGAACACAAAAATGCAGTCAAAAAGCTGGAACACACTTTCTCACTCGTCCAACACATGGAAGCCACAGGTCATAACATCAACTTCAATGGCACCAAAACCCTAGCCACCATAGAAAATCCCAGCCACAGAATCATCAGAGAAGCCATAGAGATTGAAAAAAGACCAGAAAGCATGAACAGAAGAGATGATTCCACCAGGCTGTCAATCATTTGGAAGCCTGCACTCACAAACAAAAAAATCTCCACACCACAAGCCAGGCAAACACCTGGGCACAAACAGATCCCCCCTGATACCTCCAGCTCAAACACACCCCAACCAGGCACCCAGATGAAACCCAGCTTCCTAATGAATGATAGCCGTCCATTTACCCGAAGCCAAGCTGCACTAAAGGCCTCCAATAAAGTAACACAATGTTGCCAGCCAATCAAGATACAAAAAGAGCCCCCCCCAAAAAAAAAACAGACAGAAGATATTAGTAGCAGAACACAGCACACTCCAAGACCAATAAACACAGACCAAGACTTTCAACCAATCAGGAGGAAGAAAAAACCATTCTGACACAGCAATAGGCTGCCCCAAATTTAAATCTGAAACCACTGTAAAAGTCTGACTCAAGACAAGCACCATACAGAAGCCTGATGATGGCAGATGAGATTCTGCTGAAACGTTGCTACAACTTTAAAAGCACCACGTGGGAAAATACCCGAACAAAGCTGAATGCCAGACACATATACAGAAGCCTGGTGATGGCA
Source organism: Hydrophis major (assembly GCA_033807585.1). Taxonomy (NCBI): domain Eukaryota; kingdom Metazoa; phylum Chordata; class Lepidosauria; order Squamata; family Elapidae; genus Hydrophis; species Hydrophis major. Next base: position 2,823,280 of record CM066330.1, on the reverse strand, counting down.
GATGAGATTCTGCTGAAACATTGCTACAACTTTAAAAGCACCACGTGGGAAAATACCCGAACAAAGCTGAAGATGATTGGGGAAGAGTTATCATAAAGACTTAAGAAGGACCATGTTGGAGCAAAGAAAAACTTTCTAGTCCACCCTAGGTTTCTGTAGTAGCCTAGAAGATGCTGAAATAATTCTATGACCATTCAAGGTGCCAAGGAGTTCTTTTTGGCAGTTCCCAGGAGCTCTTTTCAGCAGTTCCAAATGTTGGAAGTAAAATCAGGTCTGGTTCCAATCTGGGAGAAAGACCCTGGAATTAAAATGGAGGCAGACTGCAGGGAAGGAAATTTCTGTTTATTTGGTAATCAGAACCTTCAGTGACAGCAGCATGTATCTGGAGTGGCTGACAAAATGGGGTTGAGGGTAAGTGAGCTTTTAAACATTCTTTGGGGCTTTGTAATTGAGATGCCTGTTCCTATGTAAGAATATGTCCTTTAATATTTTAATAGCCGTTGCCAGATTCCTATGGGGTCATGTACGGGTCATGGCTGCCTCTACAGGCAATATGCAAATCCTTAGGTGTTGTTTGTTTGAGCTAATCTTGTCAGCTTTGGTTCTTGCCTATCACGTTACTTGTTTGGAGTTTCTGATTGTTCTTTGCTTATGAAGAGAGTGGCCCAATTTTTCTGAATGGATACAAAATCTCTTCATGCTTCTGCTTGAGTCTATTTTCCTAGATAGAGCAGGAAGACTGGGGCTGCTTCTTGCCTTTAAGAAGACATCTCTCCTCTTCTCCTTCAGGGGAAATATTCTGTTCTGCCTCTTTTTTAAATATTAAAACAAAGAATATTTTATCCTGGGGGAGGTGTGGGTTTCTTAAACAAGGAGTTCCTTTCAGCACTTCCAAGAAGGTTCCACACCCATAATCAGGGTGACCCCGAGGGCACAACAGCTCTCAGAAAGAATACTAACGACCAAATGACTGCAAGGAATATAAATCCTTTCATTCCCCACTGTTCAGTCAGAACTGAAGAAGCTTCTTGGATGAGAAGCGCAACCTCTTCAAGAAAAAACAAAGTCCACTTACCTTTGGGGAAAAAAAAAACACATACACCTTTGGGATAACAAGAGAAACGTTGGCCTCAATTGTGGTTCACAAGTCAAGGGCTACCTGCATTCCTATTAGCCTGAGTTCCCCTCCAAATCGTTTGTGTGGATTTTCATGACATTGCCAGCTGCGGCAGCTGGGCAAACTGTACAGAGAAACAGAGTTATTTTAAGTGAGGAATGGAATGGCAGTGCCAACATATTGTGAGTATGTGCGTGCGTGTGTGTGTGTTCGTGTATTCAAACATGAATTCAAGCTTCAGAGCTCTACAGGATAAATAGGGGTCTAATAGCCCAGCACTGCCAAACTAATTTGTCAGACCAATTAGGGAAACAAACACATCCTTGTCATGTGCAAATCAATATCCGAACAATAACCGCATTAATGTAGTAGTGTCAAACAAGTCATTAAATTATGGTTTAGATCATGTCATGCTGTCGCCTGTGTGGCTCCAGGTGTTTGGATAGGAAGCCAACTTCTGTCTGTGGATGTCCAAGCAAGAAGTGACAGCTGCATCAAGCAGTTCCTGGTAATAGAAAAACATCCAGCTGGTATCTTCAAGACTATCTCCGCCCATTGCTGATTAATCAAGCCCATTTATTTTTCTCCTTTGACTCACATCGAGTCTGCATGAAGAGGGCACAACTTTTCCTTTCTCTTGCACTAGAGAAACTGGTTTGGGTTTCTTTATAATGTGCTCGGAAGCAACAACATGAATTGTGGGTATGTGACCAGACTTTCGAATGGTGATGCTGAAGAAGACTCTTGAGAGTCATCCCAAAGATGTTTTTTTTTCAAGATGCAACTGAACTTTCTGGGTTTTCTTTGAAGATGTTTTGCTTCTCGGGTGAGGAGCTTCTTCAGCTCTGACTGGATGGTGGAGAATGGAAGGATTTCGACTCCTTTTAGACAGCTGGTCATTTGCATCCTTTTAGCAAGTCATTAAGGCCACCTGAGGGTTTATCAGTGTTCTCGGGGTCACCTGAGTGGTCCAAATGGGTACGGAGCCTTCTTGGAAGTCTCCAAGGAAAAACAAAGTCTTCAAAGAAAACCAAGAAAGCTCAGTTACCTCTTGAAAAAGCACCTTTGGATGATGGAGAATCTTCGTGGACTCTTGAGAGTCACTTGGACTGTGAGATCAAACCAGTCAACTCTAAAGGAAATCAACTCTGACTGTTCTTTGGAAGAACAGAACTAGAAGCTGAAACTCAGATACTTCAGCTACCTAATGAGAAGAGAGGACTCTTTGGAAGAGACCCTGACTTTGGGAAAGATAGAAGGCAAAAGAGGAAGTGGGTGGCAGAGGATGAGATGGTTAGATGATGTCATAGATGCAATGAACATGAATTTTGTGGCAAATTCCAAGAGACAGGAAAGGACCGGGGGGGGGGGGTTGGCATGCTGTGGTTCATGGAGTCATGAAGAGTCAGACATAACTTAGCAAGTGAACAGCAACCATGTATGGCTGTGGGAGTTGGACCATAAGGGAGGCTGAATGCCCAAGAATTTACTCTTCTGAATTTTTGTGTCAGAGAAGATTTGTGTGAGTCCTGTGGACTGCAAGGAAATCTAATCTAGTAGATCCTAAAGGAAATCAACCGTAACTGTCCTTTGGAAGGACAGATGCTGAAGCAGAAGATCAAATCCTTTGGCTACCAAATGAGAAAGAGAGGACTCCTTGGAGAAGACCTTGATGTTGGGAAAGATGGATGGCAAAGGAGAAGATGGTCAGATAGTGTCATCAACGCAATGAACCTGAATTTGGGCAAACTCAGGGAGATAGTGGAAGATAGGAGAGTCAAGTGTGCTATGGCCCATGGGGTCACAAAGAGTCAGACACAACCTAGTGACTGAACAACAATAGTGACCTGAGTCTCAATGACATTGCTCAGTTCTGCAAAAAAAAATATGTGGAAATCCTAGAACAGGAGTCTGCAACCTTAAACACCCAAAGAGCCATTTGAGCCCGTTTCCCACAGAAAAACAAAACAAAACACTGGGAGCCACAAAACCTGGGTGGGCATGGCCAACTCAACATCACTCCCACCCAATCACATAACACACATCTCCACCCACGCCTACCCAGGCTTTGTGGGTTCTGGTATTTTCTGTGGGAAATGGATCTCTCTCTCTCTCCCTCTCTCCCCACCTCTCTCATTCCTGTTTTTTGTGTTCTGTTGAGGTCATTCTCCATTAGGAGAATGAGCGCATACAGGGAGACGTATTTGAGAGGAGGGTTTGAACAATACACATACAGTACACAGATACACTGTATAGTAAATGTAGGTTTTTACTTCAAGAAAGGTTTAAGCAAAGTCCAAAATAAGCAATCCAAAGTCATTCACAGGTAAATCAGTCAGTTTTTCAATCCAGGGATAATTCAAATATCAAAATCCAGTCTCAAAAAACAGTTCAGTAACAGATTTACATTAAATCCAGTAATATCAGTCAATTAGAAGAAATGGAGGAACAGCAACACTTTCCAACAGAAGGAAACAGAGATATTCACTCAGACACACTCTCTTCTGAGACTAAGACTAAAACAATCTAGGTTTCTGGCTCCATTTTATCGCTCTTTGAAAAACCACACCCAATTGCAGTTTTTGCAATCTCTTAAAGACATAGTCCGAAAATGTTTAACCTGGTTTATATATTTCTAACCCAAATACCTGTTAGGTGACTTATATTCCTAACATATTCTACCTTCTCAGGCCAGGCGAGGAGTGACTGGGAGGGTGAGGGGTGGGGCTAGGCAGTGGTAGGATCACCCAACAGGATGCTGCAGTAGAGGGGCCAAAGAATCGCATGCGGCTCCAGAGCTGTGGCTTGCTGACACCCATACCGGTGTCTCTCAACCTTGGCAACTTGCAACTGTGTGAACTTCAATTCCCACAATTCCCCAGTAAGCAAACTCGGTCAACTTTGAACTTGTTCGCTGGAGAATTCTGGGAGTTGAAGTCAACCTTCAAGTTGCCAGAGTTGACAAACACTGGCCTAGGGGAAATGCCTCAGTTTTCCTTGGTGGATGGGACTGGCTACTCTTCTTTAAATTCTAGTTGCAACAGCGACTGAAGGTGAGGTTGTAACGTCCTTGAAGAGGTCCACCGTGGGATTATTTTATGCAATTCGTAATCATAAAAGGTGGTGACCCAACCTTTAAAATGAATCTCCATAGGTATTAACTGTAATCACAATGCAGCACCTTAAGGCCACTCCAATTTTAGCAGTAATTTCTTTCTCCTCTGTTATAAGGACATTCCTTCCTTCCTTCCTTGGTTTTTGAAATGATGATGGCAAGGTGAAGAAGTCGTCTTCCTTGTGTGGCTTGGTCTCCAGCAAAGAAGTGACATCTTAAGCTGTGTCTTCTTCCATCACCCACATCTCACACAGGGAGATACACTATTTGGGCTGTAAAATTCTGGCTGATGGACAGGTGCTTCAGCTTCAGGATCTGTCCTTCCATAGGATTTCAAGGTTGATTTCCTTCAGGATCAACTGATTGGATCTCCCTGCAGTCCAAGGGACTCTGATTAGTCTTCTCCAGCACCAAAATTTGAAGGTATCAATTCTTTATCACACAGCCTTCCTTATCAACCAATTCTCATAACCATAATAACCATGACTACAGGGAAACTGTAACTCTGACTATACAGACCTTTTCTGTTGCTCCTCCTCCTCCTCCTCCTCCTCCTCCTCCTCCTCCTCCTCCTCCTCCTCCTCCTCCTCCTCTCCACAAACCCTGCTCCCTTCTAGCACTGATGAGGTGAACTAGTTGAGTCATCAAACTTCTGCAAGAAAAAAACCAAGCCCAGAGAGCACCAAGGACCCCACAGACCTCCTTCTTCTCTACTCCACAAATCCCACTCCCTTCCAGCACTGATGATGTTAGCTAGTCAGGTAATGAAATATCTGCAAGAAAGCCACGAAGGTCAGAACAGCAGCAACAACTCCATTAACACAGAGGAAGAAAGTAGAAGAACTGAATTCCAATCCCCTGTGAAGAGGATGGGATTCAAAAATCCCAACACTCTGTTCTCTGCCTGGTTGCTGGGGGTGTGGGGCCATGGAAGAGCTTTTTTTTTTTTTTTGCCTTCCCCAGAGTTCGGAGGCTTCTCTTGAGCCTCTAGGAGGGCAAAAACAGCCACTCCTGGGCTCCGAAGACCCTCCAGAAGCCAGAAACAGGCCAATTTCTGAAACTTCCAGAACTTTCCGGGAGGGCTGTTTTTCACCCTTCCATGGAACCTGCACTTACCTGCATCCAAAACAGGCCATGTGGAGACTCCTGGGAGGGATGAAGTGGGTGGGCAGAGCCAGCCAGTCAGTTCAACTACCGGTTGGGCGAACCAGGTGTAAATTTAATATTCGGTTCGCCTGAACCAGCCTGAACTGGCTGAATCCCACTCCTGCCCATGAATGCGTGAAGATTTGTAACACAGCCGAGCATAGCTCTCCCTTTAATCAATGTCTTCATTATTGGCGCTTTGCTTTGGGAGCCCTGACTGACAATCCCTGGGTTTTCTCCCAAACCTAAAGATTTGTTTTCGAAGAAACCCTACAAGATTTAGCGCTTCTTTTCTAAAGAAATTCATCTTTCCAAGAATCCGATACCTTGTAAAGCCTTAGAGGTGGTTTGTGATGATCGCAATTTGTGGTAGTTGCAAATCACCTCTAAGACTTTACAAGATGTCGGATTTGTGGGCGTTTCTGTCAATAATTACAAATTGTTTTTCTCCCTCGCTGTTCTTATTGAATTCCCTTTGTTTGCTAATTGCAATTTTCCTACTCACTGACTCCTGAGATTCTTCATTAGAATGAGCCGATCAGGCGTTTTTCAGAGCGCTTTTCTCTCAAAAAGAGACGTTGACAGAATCTGAAGGCTTAAAAAGAGAAATGTGTGTGTGTGTGTGTGTGTGTCCCCTTCTTACCCAACTAATGGAATTGAATGATGGATGAGATATTGAAGCAATCTGGACAACTGCAAAGGAAAAGAAATACCCTCAAGATCACGTAACAGTACCACTTTAAAATGAAAAGAATGGAATGAGCTGGAAGGGACCTTAGAGGTCTTCTAATCCAGCCCCCTGCTCAAGCAGGAGAACCTATACTATTTCTGATAAGTGACAATCTAGACCAGTGGTAGTTAACCTTTCTGGGCTCCTATGCAAAAAATTGGGCGCGTGCTTACACACTCACGCTCGCGTGCCAGCACCCAGAAGGAAAAGTGTGCCCCCCCATGTATGCACACGTAATCCCCCCCCCCGCCACCCCCTTACTTGCACTGTGCCTCACAGCTGATTTTTGGCTGGTTTGAGGCCTTTTTCGGCCTCCCAGGGGCTTTAGGAAGGCTTCTGCAGGCTTTGCAGGCTGAAAACTAGCCCCATTTCATCACTTCTGGCATTTTTGGGAAAACAGGAAGTGACAAAATGGGGCTTTTCTATTCTAGTCTAGTCTAGTCTATTCCATTCCATTTTATTCAAAAAAATAAACATTAAAATCTTGCTCTTTACTGACAAACTTTCGGGTTCATCGAGAGTTTTGCAGCCCATATGTTGAAGTCCTTAGCTTGAGAACTCTGCACTGCTGTAATACCTTTACAGCTGTGCAAATCCTAATACCTTAGGATTTCACCATCTGACCCAAAGAGTTTTGCCCTTTTTTCCCCTTTCCCAAAAATAGATTTGATTTACAGAAGGGAGACTTTACAGAGCCTTGTCAAGCTAAAAATGACTTAACTTTGACATTAAACAGATGGTGTCAGAAAATTGTGTGACTGGTGATGAGGTTGTCGCCTTTCTCCAGTTGAGTTCCTTCTCCTTTGCCTGAGTCTCATTCCTTTATTTTTAACAGATGAGCCACAACCGCCTTGAGGAGTTGTGAAGTTGTAATTTTAATACTGAGCATGGTTTCTAAGAAAAAAGATAATAAGAAAATAGAAACAATGAATATTTAGATCCACTCTGTTGCCTGCCAAAATAAAACTCTATTTTGGAAGGTCTTGGAAATCCTTCCAAGAATTTGCAGAAATGAATCTATAAATGTTCCCCTAAGAGGCATTTGTTCAATTCATTCCACAAGAAATCTCAGCTGTATGGAAGGGACCTAAACCTCATTTGGCTTTGAGCTAAGGAAGTACTGAAGGAAGAGAATATTTATCGCTGTGAGGTCCTTGGTTCTTTTTGAGTTGGTGGTCTTCTTGCAGATGTTTCATTACCTGACTAGGTAACGTCATCAGTGCTAGAAGGAACTGGGGTTTGTGGAGGAGGAGGAGGAGGAGGAAAGAGACTGCAGGGTCCTTAGTACGGACTGAGCTTAGTGGCTTTCTTGCAGATGTTTCATTTCCCAACTAGGTAACATCATCAGTGCTAGAAGAGAGTGGGGTTTGTGGAGAGGAGGAGGAGGAGGACTGTGTGGCTTTTGTGCTCTCTGAGGTTGGTTATGTTTTTAAAGTCATTTCATTACCCAACTAGGTAACATAATCAGTACTAGAGGGTTCAGTGGATTTACCTCCTGTGTATTCCTCATGATATAGAGAATGGCTATTGCATTAATACCTACCAATTAAGGACAAAGCTGTGCAATGCCACCCATTAGTTTGAGGAATGTGTGCATAAATTTGCACCTGTGAATTTTAATTCTGGCTTTGTCCCTTGGTTTTGTTGCTTCATCCTCTCTACTTTGGTCTCACTGTTTCTGGAAGATAGTCTCAGGGTCAAAAAACCTGGCCACATCTCCATAGGCTACAGAAATATCAAACCAACCAATTGTTATATTTGCCCCATCCACAGGCTACACCTAAGAGATGGAGGGAAAGTATTGCAAAGCATAAAACTTCTGAATACAAACACATTGCTCGCTCACTAAGATGGACCTCTTGGGCTTTCTGTATTTCAGCAGGTATTCAACAACACCCAAAATATAAGTCTCGATGAACAAGTTCACTATTTGTCTTGAACATCTGTGGACACAATTATGATGAGCTTTATGTTGTAGGTAGGAAGGTAGGGAGGTAGGAAGGAAGGAATGAAGGGAGGGAGGGAGGGAGGGAGGAAGGAGGTGCGAGAGAGTCAAGGCGAATGGAAGGGAAAGAGGAAGGGAGGGAGGGAGGGAAGGAGAAAAGAAAGAAGAAAGGGAGGGAGGGAGGGAGGAAAATAAATCTGTTTTGGTTTGATTTGATGGTTGAATTATGGACACCAAATTACCAAACCAAAGAAAAGAAAAATAGTATTTCAACTCATTCATTCTAACAGGAATATTTGCATTTATATATTTATTACTTTGGATTTGTACTAAATTAATTAGATATTGGCTCCAGTGAATTCAAAAAGACAAAGTTATCTTAAGCCCTCTTGATTTTCAAGGGCATTTAATTCAGCTCGCTCAGCCTGAATCCAACCAATTATTTCTGAGCTACAAATAGTATGGTACATTATACACATTTTTCCTTATATTGGCACTGTCATAAATTAATTATAATGGTGAAGTAACTCTGATAATTATAATAATAGTAATAATAAAATGAATTTCCTGTGTTTGATAATAAAAAAGGAGATTACTTCTATATCTATTTTTTTCCCTGTGAAATGTTATGGAATAACTTAGTAAAACGACAGGAATTTGTAGATGTTCTTTCTTTCTTTCTTTAATCTACACAATGGTTTGGAAATTAGCAGGAGAACAATGGGAATGAATATTACCCACTTTTATGAATGCAAAAGAAAATGATACTACAAAGCTGCAAAGATACATATTTTCTGACAATTAAGCAGTTGCTAGAAACACGCTCCTTCCTATCTGCACTTTGGTTTAAATATTATAGCACATCTCAACTTGTTTCAAAGACATGTTCTTGCCTATATAGGCTGTTTAAATTTCCCATGTTTTCTTTTTAAGCAAGGTGACTTGAAAGTAAATAATTTAATTGAAGAACACACTTGGAATATCCAATCCAGTTTTGGTCACCACGATATAAAGAAAGATATTGGAGTTTCGGAAAGAGTGCAGAGTAGAACAACAAAGCCAAGAGGCTGGACGCTAAAATATATATAGAATGGTTGCTGGAATTGAGTACATCTAGTTTAATTTAAAAAAAGAACTAGGGGTATCACTTTATAAGGCCTCAGTAATACCACAGTTAGAATATTGCATCCAATTTTGATTGCCACAATATAAAAAAAGATGTTGAGTGTTAAGTTCTGCGCATGGGCGCAAGAAATGGAGACGAGACGATGAACAGTGAACTTCAATTCTTTATTTAACATTGTGGAACAGAGCAAAAACTACGGCAGCAACAGCCCTTTATATAGGCAAGTCGCTGATCAAGTAACCAATAAGAAACATGAAGCGCTAGCTCCCTTAACCAATGAAAGAGGCCCGCGAATAGCCAATCAGATTCTCCTGAACTGACCAATCCGATGTCGCTATTATCAGCCAATCAGAAGTGCAGGGCAAGAACCCTGCACTTTTCTAAAGGTTTTAATAATCTTTATTTAAGCACTTTTATTAATTCATAACACCCCTTCACCCCGGGTTCCGTTTAATGGATTGCGGTGATGTAATCTCTGAGGTAGGAAGGTTGTTTAGACTGTCTATTAGATTTACGCTGTCCCCCCGGTTCTTGTCTATAATCATGTTTTGGCGGGACGTTTTCTGGCAAGTTGGGTGCCGGCGGTTCTTCATTGAAAAACTCGGTGCCGCTAATGTCCTCGTTGTCCTCTAGCCTTTGTGGACTTGCCTCTGATGAGGTGTCCCTTTGAGGCGAACTTACCCCCATCTCTGATCCTTCTTCATGCGTTATGCCCGAATGCTGACTTTTTCTGCCGTTTCGAATTTGGTTTCTTCGGCATCCCCTCCCCCCTCAGTTTTGGAGTCACTGGAGTCGCAGAAACTAGGTTGTAGCCTCGAACGCAGCTGATCAATATGGCACTTCCATATTCTTCTGTCACAGCTTTTTACTCGGTACGACCTGGGTCCCATGACTTAGATTACAGTTGCCTCGACCCACAAAGGATCGCCAGAAAAGTTCCTAGCAAAAAATAGGTCGCCTATCTTGAATTCGCAGCATTTCCCGCTAGATCCGTGGGGTTTTTCTGGTTCGTACGACGGGTGTAGTCGGTTGAGGTGGGAGTGGAGTTTGCGTCCCATTAACAATTCAGCTGGAGTCTTGGTGGTGGTGCTGTGCAGAGTGATGTGTTGAAGAAGGAGTATCCTGTTTATCTTATCTTCGATATCCTCATAGTCCATTTTATGTAGGGTCTTTTTGACGAACTGTACCATGCGCTCAGCTCTTCCATTGGCCGCAGGATGCGCCGGCGAAGTTAGCGCATGGCGAATACCATGGTCCACCAAATACTGTTCAAAAGGAAACGCAGTAAACTGGGGGCTGTTGTCGGATACCAGAATGTCTGGCAGCCCATGTGTTGCGAATAATCTGTTCAACTTCCTGATGATGGATTCAGTTGTGGTACTTTTCATTTCATGGATCTCAAGCCAGTTTGAGTAGGCATCCACCGTTAATAGGAATGTGTGTCCTTTAGTAGGTCCCGCAAAGTCAATATGAATACGGGACCATGGTCCCCTGGGTGTTTCCCACTCTGTTGGGGTTGCTTTTGGTGGGGCATTGCTAACTTCCTGGCATTTGCAACAAGTCTTTACCCAGGCCTCGATCTGTTTGTCGATACCCGGCCACCACGCGTAGCTTCGTGCGAGCGCCTTCATGCGCACTATGCCGGGGTGGCCTTCATGCAAGGTTTTCAATACCGCTCGTTACAGCCGCTCTGGGACGATGACTCTTTCCCCCCAAATTATGCAGCCTTTCTGGAAAAACAGTTCCATCTGTCGATTCTTGAAAGGACTGAAGTTGTCAGGGATTTGATCCAATGGCCATCCTCGCTCGACCCAGCTAAGAACTCGCACCAAAACAGGATCGCGTTTGGTTTTGATCGCGATATCTCGAGCTGTCAGTGGTGGTGATTGAAGTGTTTCAATCTGGAGCATCGCGATGGTTGGAGTTGGGTTGTCAATGGTTTCAGGAAGTGGTGCATGGCTTAGTGCGTCAGCGTAGGGGATAGCTTTCCCCAGGTGGTGTTGCAGCTTATATGCAGCCAAGAATTCTGACCAGCGAGTCATTCTGGGAGATAATATATAAGGGGTTGGCTTGTCTCCCACTAAAATCCCCAGCAAAGGTTTGTGGTTGGTAACTATAGTAAAAACTCACCCATAAATATATTCATTAAATCGTTTAACAGCAGATACAACAGCAAGAGCCTCTTTATCGATTTGACTATAGTTACGTTCAGCTTTTGATAGCGTTTTTGAAAAGTAGGCAACCATTTGGTAACACCATTTGGTAACACCATTTGGTAACACCATTTGATAACACATGGCTCAAAATGGCACCCACTCTGAATGGTGATGCATCACATGTAATCGTTAAAGACAAAGTCTCCTTATACTGCATCAAAACAGCATCTGAAGTCAATAAGTTTTTTACTTATCACCTGAGGTTGGTTCTACAAAGATTTAAAGACTCAGGCCTCAAAGTTAAAAAAAACAACAAGTGTCAACTATGTACGGATCATATAGATTTTTTAGGATATTTAATTGATAGTCAAGGCATTCATCCCACCGATAGCAAGCTTAGGGCAATCAAAAACGCCCCAAAACCCCGAAATAGGGCCGACCTCCAGACTTTTCTAGGACTTATCAATTTTTATAACGTTTTCCTGCCTCACAAAGCAACCGTAGCTGAACCACTACATCGTTTATTGGACAAAAAAGCAACCTGGGTATGGGGACACAGAGAGGAGCAGGCGTTTCGACATGTGAAAAATTTATTGACTTATGATGCTGTATTGATGCAGTCTAACGAGACTTTGCCTTTAACGATCACGTGTGATGCATCACCATTCGGAGTGGGCGCCATTTTGCCAAACGGTAGTGAAGCCCCTATTGCCTATTTCTCAAAGACGCTATCAAAAGCAGAACGCAATTACAGTCAAATTGATAAAGAGGCCCTTGCTATTGTGTCTGCGGTTAAGAGATTTCGTGAATATGTGTATGGCCGAGCCTTTACTATAGTGACTGGCCACAAACCTTTGCTGGGAATAATAGAGGGAGATAGACCAATCCCTTATATACTATCTCCCAGAATGACTCGCTGGTCAGAATTCTTGGCTGCAAATAATTATAAGTTGCAACACTGACCGGGGAAGGCCATTCCTCACGCCGACGCATTGAGCCGTGCACCACTTCCGGAGACCATGGATGACCCCGCTCCAACAGTGACAACACTGTAGATCAAGACACTTCGAACACCTCCACTAACAGCCCGAGATATCGCGATGGAAATGAAACGCGACCCCATTTTGGCACGAGTCCTCAGTTGGGTCGAGCTTGGATGGCCGTTAGACCAGATACCTGACGGCTACATCCCATTCAAGAATCGACAACTGTTTTCCCAGAAGGGCTGCATTATCTAGGGTGATAGAGTCATTGTCCCAGAGCGGTTACGACGAGCGATACTAAAGACCCTGCACGATGGCCACCCCGGCATCGTGCGCATGAAAGCCCTCACACGAAGCTACGCATGGTGGCCGGGTATCGATAAGCAAATTGAAGCCTGGGTAAAAACTTATCACAAATGCCAGGAAGTTAGCAACGCCCCTCCAAAAGCAACCCCGACTGAATGGGAAACACCAAGGGGACCATGATCCTGTATTCATCTGGACTTTGCGGGACCTACCAAAGGACACACAGTTTTACTAACGGTGGATGCCTACTCGAACTGGCTTGAAATCCATGAGACGAGGAATACAACAACCGAATCGGCCATCAGGAAACTAGACAGACTATTTGCAACACACAGATTACCAGACATTCTGGTTTCCGACAATGGGCCCCAATTTACCGCGCTGTCCTTTGAACAGTACCTGGCGGACCGCAGTATTCACCATGCGCTGACTTCGCCGGCGCATTCTGTGGCCAACGGAAGGGCCGAGCGCATGGTACAATTCATTAAGAAAACCTTGCATAAAATGGACTGTGACGATATCGAAAACAAGATTAACCGGACACTCCTTTTGCAGCATATCACTCCGCACAGCGTCACCAACAAAACTCCCGCCGAGTTGTTAATGGGGCAGAAGCTCCGTTCCCATCTCGACCGTCTGCACCCATCGTATGAACCTGAAAAACCACACGGATCCAGCGGGAAATGTCATAGCTTCCAGGTAGGTGACTTGGTTTTTGCTAGGAACTTTTTGGGCGATCCGCTGTGGGTCGAGGCAACTGTGGTCCAAGTAACTGGCCCCAGATCGTACCGCGTGAGATGTCGTGATGATAGAATATGGAAGTGCCATATTGATCAGCTGCGTTCAAGGCTACAGTCGGGGATCTCCGACTCCCCTGACTTCCAAACCGAGGAGGGAGGAGATACCGAGGAAGCTGAATTTGAAACGGCAGAAAGCTTAAGCAGAAGTAATGACTGCTCAGAGGCAACATGTGAAGAAGGATCGGGGATGGGGGTGAGCTCGCCTCAAGGAGATGCTGAAAACATTAGCGGCAACGAAAATTTGGATACAGAACTGGAGGCACCCTTTTCACCAGATAACATCCTACCCAATCTCTCTTTCTCATCTCTTTCTCTCATCTCTCTCTCTCTCTCACCTACTATAGAGTCTGCTGCTTGAACAATGAGTTGGACTAGAAGCCATCCAAGGTCCCTTCCAATGCAGTTATTCTGTTATTCCTCCTTCTCCTCTTCACAAACCCTGCTTCTTACCAGCAATGATGATGTTACCTAGTTGGGTAATGAAATGTCTGCAAGAAAACCACCAAGATCAGAGATCACCAAGAACCCCACAATCATCATCCTCTTCCTCCTCCCCCTCCCTGCAAACCCTCCTCCAGCATTGATGATGTTATCTAGTTGGGTGACCTAAATTTTTTTAATAATAACAACAACAATCTTCCTTTTATTCTCAAAACATGTCAGTTTTTGATGCCACTACTCTTGGGGCTTTTCAAACAATAGAAGAATTGCAAAGCACCAATTATATTTAAAAAAAACTGACATGTTTTGAGAATAAAAGGAAGATTGTTGTTGTTATTATTAAAAAAATTTAGGTCACCCAACTAGATAACATCATCAATGCTGGAGGAGAGTTTGCAGGGAGGGGGAGGAGGAAGAGGATGATGATTGTGGGGTTCTTGGTGATCTCTGATCTTGGTGGTTTTCTTGCAGACATTTCATTACCCAACTAGGTAACATCATCATTGCTAGTAAGAAGCAGGGTTTGTGAAGAGGAGAAGGAGGAATAACAGAATAACTGCATTGGAAGGGACCTTGGATGGGTGCTTTGCAATTCTTCTATTGTTTGAAAAGCCCCAAGAGTAGTGGCATCCAACTGTTCATCCTACTTATCATTCTTAGCAACTATATAATTATGGGTTTGTTTGCTTTTTGTAGATCTGAAAAATAAAGCTACCCCTCTTTTGCACAGACCCATACAGACAAAAACAGACCCACAACATACCTTCCACAACATACCTTCCACACACCAATGCATGCACACATCTCCACACACACACCTCTTTTCGGTGGACTTTTTTTTCAATATATATCATGCCAATTTTCCCCCTTTTTTGTTGAAAGGCAACTTTTTTTCCCCAAAAAATTCAGATGAAGGATCCAAATTGCATCCCAGGGTTGTTGTTGTTGTTTCTTCTTCTTCTTCTTCTTCTTCTTCTTCTTCTTCTTCTTCTTCTTCTTCTTCTTCTTCTTCTTCTTCTTCTTCTTCTTCTTCTTCTTCTTCTTCTTCTTCTTCTTCTTCTTCTTCTTCTTCTTCTTCTTCTTCTTCTTCTCCTTCTTCCTCCTCCACCTTTGACTTTGGAAGGAGGGCTGCATCTACTCGAGTTCACATCAGTACCCCCCAGTTTCCCTGAAGCAGATGGCATGGAATGAAAAAACAACTCACCAACAACAATAACCCATCATTATCCATGATGGGGTTGGCAAAAGAATGGAGAAGTTGAGGAAGATTACTAGGGACCCTTCCAACTCTGTTATTCTATTCTAATTATTATTATTATTATTATTATTATTATTATTATTATTATTATTATTATTATTATTTATTCTAGAAAAAAACCCCACTTATTTGACATACATTTAAAACAGACAAATGAACACACACACACACACATATATATACATATATACATTTTACAGTGAGCAATGGTTAAGTTTTTTTTCTTTTTCTTTATCATTGACGTGATCTGCCTTGTTACAATAACTCCTTCATTCTTTTAATGTTTTAATTTCTCTATATAGTTTGTGATTAAATGCACGTCTTCTGTCATTTCCATAACTTATCCAAATATCAGATATTACCTTTTCTTTAACCAATCATACCAAATGTGCCATATTTCATAATAGTCACTATCTTGTTTATTTTTTAACAATTTGGTTAGGCTATCCATCTCAGCACATTCATGTATTTTTTTTTAATTTTATTGGTTTTTAAAAACAAACATAAGCAAACAAAAATCAAACATCAAGCTATCTTCCATAGGTGTACACACAGTGTGCCGGTTGGTTTACAAATTATTTTGTGCTTCCATTTCGTAGTCTTCATTTACAATTACATTACATATAATCTCATATTGTCAATCAAAGATTAAATACCTTAGCATCATTATTAATCAATCATTTGACTATACTTTTATTCATTCATGTAAAGTACATTACTGTACTTTATTGTCTAACCATTGACAGAAAAGATCCCAAATTTCATAAAATTGTTTATCCTCTTGTTCTCTAATTTCAAATGTCAATCTACTCATTTCAGCACATTCCAATATTTTCTTAATGATTTCTTCCTGTGATGGTATTTTCTCATTTTTCCAGTTTTTAGCAAGTACAATCCTAGCCGCTGTTAATACATTTACAATCAGGTATTTCAAGTCTTTACCATATGTTTCAGGTAAAATTCCCAATAAAAATATCTCTGGTTTCAAGTCTATAGCAAAGAAACTTAGTAACACTGCCAACTAGAGGCTTGGAAATATTCTATTTCTCCTGTGACCAGACAAAGCTGAGAAAGAAAGAACTGAGACTCTTTTTCAAGGATGTTGCTATTTGATAAGATAGAGGGAAGAGCATGGGAGAGTATTATTGCAGGTGCTCTTCTGGGTTTCTATCAACAGCTGGAGTCTGGTGTTGAAACGTAGGGAGAAAAAAAGTGATAAGTTTTTGGAGAAGAGAATTATAATAAGAGCCTTGGATAATTAAACAAAGTGCAGTGTGTCCTTTTTACTTTCCCTATGTTGTGCTATCCCTCCTCACCAGCTTTACTGTAATTTTTTTATCTTTTTTTTGTAATAACTATTTGGGGTTTGGGGTTTGTTAGAGCTTGTCTTTGTTTTTCTTTCTTTCTTTTTTTGGGGGAGGGGGAAGTCCAATCTCTACGTTTGCTTTTTACTTTAAAGGGAAAGCCTTAAAAGCCTTTTTTTTCCCCCTTTCCTGGTATTTTTTTTATCTACCTTTTTTGTTTATTGTTATGCACTTTTTTTCTATTTGAGACCTTTCAATTGGATTAAGGTGTTGAAGAACCTGAAGAATTTTTCCTTTTCCTTTTTTCCTTTTCTTTTTCTTAAGTCTTTTTCTTTATATAACTATTGATTGGATTAAGGTATACAAGAACCTGAAGAAATTTTGTCTTCCCTTTTTTTTAAAAAAAATATTATTATTGGGCTTCTTTTTGTTTAATATTTTTATTTTGAACTATAATTGGTTACTTCACAATTGGATTAAGGTTTAGAAGAACCTGAAGATTTTGAATTGCTTAAAATGAGTAGGAAATTTACAGCTCCTGGTTTTCAACTTCTACTTCTTCCTCTCCACCATCTGGAGGACAACGTTTAATACAGACAATGTTAAAGCAAGAAAAAGAACAAAAAAAAAGTGACTCTGCAGATGATTATGCAAGGAATTCAAAATATTCAAGCAAGATCAGAGAATATTGAAAAGAGAATAGAGAACACTGAACAAAGAACAGAGAACATTGAACAAAGAACAGAGAACATTGAACAAAGAACAGGGAAAACTGATGAAAAAGTGGAGAACATCCAACAAATGATGTTGAAGTATGATGAGAGATTCCAAAAAATTGAAGAAGAAGGTAAACAAAAAGACAAGATTGGAGATATTGATAATAGATTAACGGTGCTTGAACAAGATAAAAGTGGTATGTTGAGATGGGAGATGGATAGATCAGAATTCTATCTTAGATTCCAAAATGTAGAGGAAGAAAAAGGACAAAACCTAGCTGAGATAATGATAGAAATACTGGCTGAGGCTTTGGAAATAACTCAAGAGAAGATAATGGATGAAATAGATGAGGTTTATCGAGTTTTCACAAGATATGCGATGAGAAATAGCTTACCAAGAGAAGTTCACATTAGATTTACAAAGAAAGCCATTAAAACACAAATATTGCAAGTGGCAAAAGAGAAAACATTGAAATACAAAGACAAGGAGATTGTGGTCTTGAAAAAAATACCCAGAAGAGTGAGAGAGATGAGAAGAGAATACCGATTCCTGACTAAAATGCTACTTAAAAAAGAGGTGAATTATAGATGGCTGATTCCAGAAGGTTTAATGTTCACATGGCAAGAACAGAGATACAGAATTGACTCAATTGAGAAAGCAGAATTATTTTATACAGAATTTTTGGAAGGAAAGAGGAGGAGGCAGAAAAAGAGATCTCACTAATTGAATTCCAAGAGGACTGCCAAATGGCCACTGAAAAAGGAGAAGGTGCAGTTGGTGGAAAGGTGGAAGCCAAAGAACAACGTGAACTAAGATCTATGAGAGCTGCTAAACCTAACTATAAAATATAACCATGGAAGAGAATTGATTACAATTAATATAAATGGACTTAACTCAGCCGTTAAAAGAAGGCAAACCTTTCATAAATTCTATTCTGCTCTATCCCATCCCAGCCTAACCTATCCCATTCCATTCTCCTTTCCTCTATTCTATTCTATTCTATTCTATTCTATTCTATTCTATTCTATTCTATTCTATTCCATTCCATTCCATTCCATTCCGTTCCATTCTGTTTTATTCTATTCCGTTCCGTTCCATTCTGTTCCGTTTCATTCCATTCCATTCCGTTCCATTCCATTCCATTCCATGCATTCTATTCTATTCTATTCTATTCTGTTCTGTTCTGTTCTGTTCTGTTCTGTTCTGCTCTGCTCTGCTCTGCTCTGCTCTGTTCTGTTTCATTTCATTCCGTTCCGTTCCGTTCCGTTCCATTCCATTCCATTCCATTCCATTCCATTCCATCCCATCCCATCCCATCCCATCCCATCCCATCCCATCCTATCCTATCCTATCCTATCCCATTCCATTCCATACATTCTATTCTATTCTATTCTATTCTATTCTATTCTATTCTGTTCTGTTCTGTTCTGTTCTGTTCTGTTCTGTTCTGTTCTGTCCTGTTCTGTTCCATTCCATTCCCTTTCATTCCATTCCATTCCATTCCATTCCATTCCATGCATTCTATTCTATTCTATTCTATTCTATTCTATTCTATTCTATTCTATTCTATTCTATTCTATTCTATTCTATTCTATTCTATTCCATTCCATTCCATTCTATCCTATCTTATCCCATTCCATTCTCCCATCTATTCTATTCCATTCCATTCCATTCCATACATTCTATTCTGTTCTATTCAATTCTATTCTATTCTATTCTATTCTATTCTATTCTATTCTATTCTATTCTATTCTATTCAATTCTATTCAATTCTATTCTGTTCTGTTCTGTTCTGTTCTGTTCCGTTCCATTCCGTTCCATTTCTTTCCATTCCATTCCATGCATTCCATTCTGTTCTGTTCTGTTCTGTTCTGTTCTGTTCTGTTCTGTTCTGTTCCGTTCCGTTCCGTTCCATTCCATTCCATCCCATCCCATCCCATCCTATCCTATCCTCTCCTCTCCTATCCCATTCTATTCTATACATTCTATTCTATTCTATCCTATTCTGTTCTGTTCTGTTCCATTCTGTTCCCTTTCATTCCATTCTATTCTATTCTATTCTATTCTATTCTATTCTATTCTATTCTATTCTATTCTATTCTATTCCATTCTATCCTATCTGATCCCATTCCATTCTCCCTTCCCTTCATCTATTCCATTCTGTTCTGTTCTGTTCTGTTCTGTTCTGTTCTGTTCCGTTCCGTTCCATTCCATTCCATTCCATTTCATTCCATTCCATTCCATTCCATTCCATACATTCTATTCTATTCTATTCTATTCTATTCTATTCTATTCTATTCTATTCTATTCTATTCTATTCTATTCTCTCCTATCCTATTCCATTCCATACATTTTATTCTGTTCTGTTCTGTTCCCTTTCATTCCATTCCATTCCACTCCATTCCATTCAACTCCATTCCACTCCACTCCACTCCACTCCATTCCATTCCATTCCATTCCACTCCACTCCACTCCACTCCACTCCACTCCATTCCATTCTATTCCATTCTATTCTATTCTATTCTATTCTATCCTATTCCATTCCATTCTATCTTATCCTATCCTATCCCATTACATTCTCCCTTCCCTTCATCTATTTTATTCTGTTCTGTTCTGTTCTGTTCCATTCCATTCCATTCCATTCCATACATTCTGTTCTATTCTGTTCTGTTCTGTTCTATTCTGTTCTATTCTATTCTATTCTATTCCATTCCATTCTATTCTGTATTTTCTATTCCATTCCATTCCATTCCATTCTATTCTGCATTTTCTATTCCATTCCATTCTGTTCTATTCTGTTCTGTATTTTCTATTCTCTGTTTTCTATACTATTCTATATTTTCTATTCTGTATTTTCTATTCTGTTCTATTCTATTCTATTTTATTTTATTCTATTCCATTCCATTCTGTATTTTCCATTCCTTTCCATTCTATTCTCTATTCTCTATACTATTCTCTATTTTCTATTCTGTATTTTCTATTCTATTCTATTCTATTCTATTCTATTCCATTCCATACATTCTATTCTATTCTATTCTATTCTATTCTATTCTATTCTATTCTATTCTATTCTATTCTACTCTACTCTACTCTACTCTACTCTATTCTACTCTACTCTACTCTATTCTACTCTACTCATCTCATCTCATCTAATTCTATAGTCTTCATTATTCCTCAACTCTATTTTATTTATTTATTTATTTATTTTATTTGTCAATTGCTTACAAGATAACAGGTATAAGTAAAAACATAGTTATTAATACATGGATACATATAAGCAAAATTAAAAAAAATCCAATAGGACAGGGATGGTAGACACATTGGTGCACTTATGCATGCCCCCTACAGACCTCTTAGGAAAGGAGTGAGGTCAATAGTAGACAGTCTAAAGTTAAAGTTTTTGGAGTTTGGGGGAAAAAACCACATAGTCAGGCAGATTATTCTAGACATTGACCACTCTGTTGCTGAAATCGTATTTCCTGCAATCAAGTTTGGTGCGATTAACCTTGAGTTTGTATCTATTATGTGCTCTTGTATTGTTATGGTTGAAGCTGAAGTATTCATTGACAGGTAGGACATTGCAATGTATGATTTTATATACCATATGTAGATCGGACCGAAGGCAGCATAGTTCTAGATTTTCTAGGTCTAGAATTTCAAGTCTGGTGGCATAAGGTATTCTGCAACGAATGGAGGAGCGGAGAACTCTTCTTGTGAAATATTTCTGGACTTTCTCAACTGTGTTAATATCGGATACGTAATGTGGGTTCCAGACTGATGAGCTGTATTCGAGTATTGGGCTAGCAAATGTTTTGTATGCTCTAGTTATTCATGTAATATTACCAGAGAAAAAGCTAAGATTAGGTTAACAATACTTAGCGCCTTTTTGGCTATGTAGTTACAGTGGGCTCTAGCACTTAGGTCATTTGAGATGAGTACTCCAAAATCCTTGACAGAGTTTGGATCATCAACAAGGTCTTGAATATTCAGCCTGTATTTTATTTTATTTTTTTGTTTGTGGGTTGTTTTTTTTTGCCAATATGTAGGACAGAGTATCTCTCGCCACTTGCCTGTCAATCAATGAGAATGATGGGAGAGCAGGGGTCTGGTTGGCAAGGAATTGCCCACACAGTTTGACTTCATAAAAATGTGCATTTTTGGGGAGCCAAATAGTAGGAGGAATATGTCATCTTTCTCTCATCCTCATAATTGGTGGAATGACTGCAATTTCTTTGGTTTTCGGTTGACCAGAAGCCCTTTTCAGGAGCTACCTCAGCTTATGAAAAGGGCAATAATATGACTTGAAGGCTGCTTAGAGATTGCTTACCCTATGGATGAGTCATTATGCAAAACAAACAGAATAAGAGTAGATGTCTGTCAGAGGTTCTCAACCTTGCTAAATAACGTAAGGACTGACTCTCTGATAGCAATTGTAGCCACGGTTCTTAAAACATAGAAACATAAAGCCTATCCAGAAAATCAGAGAGAACATATTAGTAGCATTTTCTCCTCTTCTTCTTCTCCTCCTTCTTCTCTTCTTCTCCTCTCCCTTTCTTCCCCCCTCCTCCTCCTCCTCTTTCCAAAAGGTGACCCATCCTTTGGTTTCTTCTTCCAACATTGGTTGCTTATTCCCCCCTCCTCCTCCTTCTGCTCCTCTTCTTCTTCCTCCTCTTCCCAAAAGATGAGCCATCCTTTCGTCTCCTCCTCCTCCAACATGTGGTTGGTTCTTCTTCTTCTTCTTCTTCTTCTTCTTCTTCTTCTTCTTCTTCTTCTTCTTCTTCTTCTTCTTCTTCTTCTTCTTCTTCTTCTTCCTCCTCCTCCTCCTCCTCCTCCTCCTCCTCCTCCTCCTCCTCCTCCTCCTCCTCCTCCTCTTCCTCCCCTTCTTCTTCCTCCTTCTCCTCCTCCTCTTCCTCTCCACTTTAATTAGCCAACAATGTAGCAAAAATGTGTGGTGGGTTGTTCATTTTCTAAAAGCAACCTGGGCTCCATTTACACAATTTGTAGGTTTTCCTGTTCTCTATACATAAATTCTTCAACAAAATTGCAAGTTGTGTATATACAGCCAATTAATATTTGATGAGGGCACTGTAACCACTTTTTGATTTGTAATTGCAATTAGAATTGTGGTTCATTCCAGTTGGAGTTCTCTGCATAAAAATAAGATTTTTAAAATGATGAAGCGGACAGTTACTAGATTTGCAAAGTCCAATTGATTCCAAAATAGCGTAGAAGAGCAGGCAGAGCTAAGGGATGGACTCAAAAGGATGTTTATATGTACAGGAGTTTTGCTGCTTGTTCTTGAGACACCGTCATCTACTTTGGTATATGATAGTGACTGAGGGAGTCCTTGATGTTCCCTGAGCTTGGTTGTTTTCTTGAAGACATCTCATTACCCAACTAGGGAACATCATCAGTGCTAGAAAGGAGTGTGGTTTTTAAATGGAAGAGAAGGGGAGAGAAGGAGGAGGAAGAGGAGGAGGAGGAGGAGGAGGAGGGGGGACAATGACTGTGGGATCCTTGGTGCTCTCCAAACTTGGTTTTTTTCCTGAAAACATCTCATTAACCAACTAGGGAACATCATCAGAGCTAAAAGGGAGTGGGTTTTGAGAAATGGAGAAGAGGAGAGGAGGAGGAGAAGGAGAAGAAGAAAGAGGAGGATTATTGATGTTCTCTTGAGCTTGGTTCTTTTCTTCCAGACATTTCATTACCCAACTGGTCAACTAGTGTGTGTTCATAGCCCATCAAGGTGATGTCTGGCAAGAGAGAACAAGTTCTAATCCAGCCCCATGACCAAGTCATAAATCTTCATACCATCCCAAACTAGTTTTTGCTTGGTGGAATTGTGATGTACATTTGTTCCTTTAGGCATCTTCCTTTAGGCATCTGACTAGTTACAAAGACCTTCTCCTATACTGCCTTTTCTGGAGCTTTTAAGGATTGCAAAGTTTGAACAATGGGGGAGAGAAGCTTCAGTGAAATGGAAAAGACATAGAAGAAAATGATGTGCTAAGATTCTCCATTGCTCCTTTACTAAAGTAAGCTGAAGGGCCATCATCAAGAGACCAGCTCATGAAAACCAAAATATTCCAAGCTCTTCCTGAGAAAGAAAACTCTAAGAATCTCTTCAAGAGGAAAAGAAAACTTTTGATCATGTGCAAAACAGATGGGAAGATGGAACGTGTGCGGTGTCTTCTCACTTTAGCTGGGTGTCTATGTTTTAGAATTGTTGCTTGGGGGGGGGGGGTGAGCATATTTTTAGATTTGGGATATCCCAATTCTCTCACACCTCTCTCACTTTCATCTGTGACTCCAAAGTGACTGTCAAAATTGGGGGAGAAGGGGAAGGTGGCCCAGATGCTTGTTTTCCATTTGCACAATCAGCTTTCCACCTACCTAATTGCTCATGCTTCCCAATCAAAAAGTTTTTATTAACATTCCCCCCCACCCAGGAATTCAATAACCTAGAATAACAGAGTTGGAAGGGACCTTGGAGGTCTTCTAGTCCAACCCCCTGCTTAGGTAGGAAACCCAGTATGGTTGTCCAATCTTATCTTAAAAACCTCCAGTGTTGGAGCAGTTTCAAGTTCTGGAGGCAAGTTGTTCCACTGATTAATTGTTCTAACTGTCAGGAAGTTTCTCCTTAATTCTAAGTTGCTTTTCAGCTTGATTAATTTATTCATTGCTTCTTGTCCTGCCTTCAGGTGCTTTGGAGAATAGCTTGACTCCCTCTTCTTTGGGGCAGCCCCTGAGATATTGGAAGACTGCTATCATGTTCTTTTCATTAAACTAGACATACCCAGTTCCAGCAACCTTCCTTTATATGTTGGAAATGAATGATGTTGTATTCTCCCCTCCCTGTTGAGAGAGGGCTGTTCAGTTTGGACATAGATGGCCTCTTTAACCCTTCTTTCAACCAGTCATCCTCTCTGTCCAAAGTGTGGACTTTGTTGTCTTCAAAAGAGTACATTGGGGAAACAAAACAACCACTTCATAAACGCATGACACAACATAGGAGAACAAACCTATCAGGTCTAGATTCAGCAGTCCATCTACATTTCAAAGAGAAAGGCCACTCTTTTGAAGACAACAAAGTCTACAATTTTGGACAGAGAGGATTGCTGGTTTGAAAGAGGGGCCAGAGAGGCCATCTGTGTCAAAATTGAGCAGCCCTCTCTCAACAGAGAGGGGAGGGGGATATGACATCATCTATCTTCAATCTATAACATAGTCCTTTTATCAGTTCCAAGAAGGCTCCACACCCATTTGCACCACTCAGGTGACCCTAAGGGCACAGATAAACCTCCAGGTGACCTCAACAACCTGCCAAAATAATGCAAATGACCAGCTGTCTGCAAGGAGTATAAATCCTTCCATTTCCCCACCATCCAGAGCTGAAGAAGCTTCTTGGGTGAGAAATGAAAAGTCTTCAAAGAAAAACCAGAAAGTCCAGTTTCCTCTTAAAAAAAAAAAAAAAAAGCATATTTGGGATAACCCTGACCTGGATGACAGAGAATCTCCACAGACCCCCAGTGATGGAGCACCCACAACTTCTGGGGGCAAGGAGTTCCACTGATTAATTGTCCTCACTGTTAGGAAATTTCTCCTTATCTCTAGGTTGCTTCTCTTCTTGATTAGTTTCCATCCATTGCTTCTCATCTGGCCTTCTGTTGCTTTGGAAAATAGAAACATGGAATGGTACTCATGGATTGAGTTGGGTGGCTACGGAAATTGAATGACTATACTTAGAAAACTCACGGTAGAAAAAAGACCCAGTGGTTCTTCAAGTCTGCCCTTTGAGGTTTTGGGGTGTTTTTGCTTTCTTTACAACTCATTGATTTATTTATTATTTTTATATTTTCATCATTTTTATTTAATTGTTTTTTTTCATTAATAAAGTATGATACATGAATAAATGATGCATATTGCAAGTAATAAATGTATAAAGAACCAACAAGCCCTAGTAAAACATTTTTGTAGGAATCCAATCTGATAAAAAACCTCTGCTCAGCTTCTCAGGGATTGCAACTCCCTTCAAAGAAAGCCAATTTATTTAAACTGATCTAATTTGTAACCTCATCCCTTATCATAGCAGAGATATGGGCAGCCCTTTAGTCACAGCTGTGCACTAGGCAAACTTCAAAAAAAAAAAAAAAAAAGCACCCCAGGAAATCAGTTACAAAATAGGCCACATCTCTCTGCTCGTATGAGTATCTTTTGATCTATGGCTACCTTGGTGAATTTTATTAATGATATGCTCCTTTCTGACCTGTGTAACTCAGCAGTATTTTTCTAGCAGATGTTGGAATGGAACTGCACAGCCTTTCTTTTTCTCTTCTCTTCCCACCCCGCTCTCATCCACCCCCAAATCCCTGGAGATTTATTTCCATGGCGGTTCAGTTTATCACCCATCCAGGCTGTGACAACAGATGATCAGTTACTGCAAAAAGTGAGGCGGAATATCTAGCATTCATCAAAGCTGAGCGTTCACATTCTTCATTTCCCCAATTCCTCATTTCTCTGAACTTTGCTGACGTGACGTTTTCCCCGGCGTCCGATGCTCAAGTCTCGGCCCGCGCTGTGTCCTCCTTCTGAGGACTCATGGAGGAAAGACAGAGAGCGCATTTTTTTTCATTTTAACAGCCCAATCGACGTCTGCTGGTTCTGTAAGAGTGTGAGCAACCTTACAAGTTCCAGCAAGGCTCGCAATTGGAAAGAGCTCACAATAGGGAGGAAAAGAGGGGGTGCGATGGCTTAAAGTGGTTAAAGATGCAGAGCTTGTCAGCTGGAAAGCCGGGTTCAAGACCTGAGCACTGTGCGACAGGGCGAGTGTTGTGGTTCGCCAGCAGTCTGTGCAGATGGCAGCGGAATCAGACAGTGGGGAAGAATGGGGATCAGTCCAGGAGTCTGGAGAGGACTCAGATGAGGATCCTACATCTAATGAAGAGATAGGGCCAGGACCATCTGGGAGTGGGGTGCTACCTCCAGAGTCTTTGGAGGACCCAGGGGAGCCTGTTCCCGGTGTGCATGTGTACAGAGCAGCTAGAAGGCGAGAGCAGCTGAAACAAAAGGGGTGACTTGGGAGTAAGGCTGGGAGGTGATTGCCCCTCCCATAAGGTATAAAAGACAGGCAAAGATGATGAAACCTTTGCAGGAAGCAAAGTCATTCATTCGGTTCAGATTCATTCTTGAAGCTCTTTGTACTT
Organism: Hydrophis major; assembly: GCA_033807585.1. Taxonomy (NCBI): domain Eukaryota; kingdom Metazoa; phylum Chordata; class Lepidosauria; order Squamata; family Elapidae; genus Hydrophis; species Hydrophis major. The sequence goes on along the minus strand of CM066330.1, from coordinate 2,796,933 downwards.
TGGTTTTTTTTTTTTTTTCTAGTTCATTTGACACTTCTGTTATTGGCAGCATTTCACAGGAAAGCGAGGTGGGTGCTTATCTCGAGGGACTGTTTGAGTTGGGAATGAAAATAATTTCCAGCATTGCAATAAAACAAGACTTGTTTTTAAAATAAGTATGCATATAATTACGGTCTCGGAAGCCTTGGTCAGAACAGTGAGCTCTTGTTCTTTGTTTCAGCTACTGCCTGTTTACCATTTTGAAAACATGCAAATGCAAGTAGACAAATAGGTATCACTTCGGTGAAAAGAGGCAGCTTTCTGTGAGCCTCAGTCATGGTGGTCACACAACCATGGAAATATTTTTGGATAAAGCTGGCTCTCTTGGCTAAGAAATGGAGATGAGCCCGCATCCCTAGGAGTCAGGCATGACTGGAAGGAGAAAACCTTATCTAGGGAGGAAAAAGGAGAAGGGACACCCAGAATTGTAGATTTTGAAGGCATCTTGGAGCTCAGGGTTCAGCTTTTCAATTCAGAAAATACCCAACTTAATACAGAAATAACAGAATTGGAAGGGAGCTTGGAGGTCTTCTAGTCCAGCCCCCTGTTCAAGTAAAAAACACAAATGCCGATGGGGGCAAGCCACTAGAAGAGCAAACTGAGAGCAAACCTCTTACTAGCACTGATGATGTCACCTAGTGACATCAAACAACCAAGCTTAAGAGCCCCAATGACTGCTCATTTTAACCTTGAGTTGCAAACCTTCTTCTTTATTGAGTGCTGTCTAACAAAATGAAATTCCAGGGTGAAAAAAGTAACATTCTACATTTAGGTAAGAAAAACAAAATGCACAGGTACAGTTTAGGCGGTACCTGGCTCAATAGTAGCAACTGGGAGAGGGATCACGGGGTCCCAGTGGAAAATCCCTTAAAGGTGAGCCAGCCGTGTGCTGCAGCTGCCAAAAAAAGCCAACACAGTTCTAAGCTGCATTGAGAAGAGGGATAGAATCAAGACCACGTGAAGTGTTAATACCACTTTATAAGTCCACTCTTGGAACCCTGAATCCAGTTTTGGTCACCACAATGTAAAAAAAGATGTTGAGACTCTGGGAAGAGTGCAGAGAAGAGCAACAAAGAGGATGAGGGGACTGGAGGTTAAAACATATGCAGTATATAGAACAATTGCTGGAGTTGGGTTTGTCTAGTGTGTTGAAAAGAAGGACTAGGGGTGACACGAAAGCAGTGTTCCTATATCTCAGGGGCTGCCACAAAGAAGAGGGAGTCAAGCTATTCTTCAAAGTACCAGAAAGCAAGATAAGAAGCAACCTAGAATTAAGGAGAAATTTCCTGACAGGGAGAAAAATTAATCAGCAAAACAACCTGCCTCCAGAAGTTGTGAATCCTCCAACACTGAAAGTTTTTAAGAAGAGACTGGACAACAATTTGTCTGAAATGGTGTAGGGTTTCCTGCTTAAGCAGGGGGTTGGACTAGAAGATCTCCAAGGTCCCTTCCAACTATTCTATTCTATTCTATTCTATTCTATTCTATTCTATTCTATTCTATTCTATTCATTCCATTCCATTCCATTCCATTCTATTCTACTCTAGTTAGTTTAGTCTAGTCTAGTCTATTCATATGACAACATGCTTTTAAGAGATCTTGATATCCTGGGGGATAGTGCCTCCCACTGGAAAAAGTTTCAGAGCTCCCTTTCAGTGGGGGGAGGGGGAGGAAGGGAGAGACAGAAGGAGAGAGAAAAGAGAGGGAGAGAGAGACAAGGAGAGGGAGAGGGAGAGAATGAGAGAGAGGGAGAATGAGAGAGAGAGAGAGAATGAGAGAGAGAGAGAGAATGAGAAAGAGAGAGAGAGAGAGAGACCTGAGGATCTGGGAAAGGATGTATGCAAGGCAATGATTCAGTATTCAGGCCAATCTTCCTGAGTCAAAAGGAGTTTTTGAGTGAGCGAATTGAACACATGAGAGCAGGAGAGATGGGCTGGTTGACTTATCTCCCAGTTGCAGTCCTCACTTAACTCAACGGTTGCTTTGCTAATCTCTGTTTCACCAGCATTAATGTCACAGAATGAGGATAAAGCTGAAGGAGAGAAGGCCAAGCAGGATTCCTGACGGACATTCTCCAATTTCATCCTGCAGTTTCCCATTGTCCTGCTGTCCAATCCGAGGAGGTGTGGATGCAAGGATGGGATTATTATTTTTATGAATCTGACTTTGTAAGGCAGGGAAGCGTTTTGAAAAACAAGTCCCGTTTCTCGTCTTTCCCAAAGGAAGGTTTGGTTAGTCCTCCAAAAGCATTCAGAAGTTCACTCCAACGATGCAGGAATGCCCACTTGTCTCCAACCTTCACCAACCAGGTTCCAAGAACACCTGGTGACCTCTATGCCTCAGATCAGGGGTCTGCAACCATAAACACTCAAAGTTTCATTTGCACCTGTTTCCCACAGAAAATAAAACACTAGGAGCCACAAAACCTTTTTGACAGCTAAAATGAAGATAACACTGCCTATATCATTTTTTAATCTTTATGCTATGTATAAAAAACTACAGTGTCTGTCTCTCTTTTTCTATCTCTTTCTGTCTCTTTCTCTCTATGTCTCTCTTTATGTCTCTTTCTCTTTGTCTCTCTGTCTCTGTCTCTGTCTCTCTCTCTGTCTCTGTCTCTGTGTGTGTGTGTGTGTGTCTGTCTCTCTCTCTCTCTCTCTTTTTTTTTCTCTCTCTCTCTCTGTCTCTGTCTCTCTCTTCCTCTCTCTCTGTCTCTCTTTCTGTCTTTCTCTCTCTCTCTCTGTGTGTGTGTGTGTGTGTCTATGTGTGTGTGTGTCTCTCTCTCTCTTTCTCACTCTCTCTATCTCTCTCTGAGTGTGTCTCTTTTTCTCTGACACCACTGCTGTTGCCAGGGGCGAGTGGGGCAGAGTCGCATTGTGGCTCCACATTGTAATGGGCTCCAGGAGGAGGAGGTCTCCCCCATTGTAAGGCACACTAAATTTCACTGCGCTACGCAAGGCGCTGGAGATGACAACAGCTGCAAGCCAGAGCGGTTTACAGCTCTGAGCCCAAAGGAGTGGGAGGTGAGGGCTGCCTTAAGCGCAAATGTACCATAACGAAGGCGGAATGCTGATGCCACAAAAATGCAAGTACAGGGGCGCTTCACTCCCACTCTGGAAAATAGAGCGAATCTCCATCCCCTGCCATCACCCTTACCTTATCAGGCCAGGCGAGGAGTGGCTGAGAGGGCAGGGGCTGGGCCAGCCAGTGGGGGGAATCAGCCAAAAGGGAGCCACAGCAGAGGGCCGAAAGAGCCACATGCGGCTCTAGAGCCATGGTGTCAGGTTCTGGCACACAGCCGAAAGAAAGCACAACAGCCACAACAGGATTTGATATAAGCAGTTTATCTTCCTCCGGAGTGTGCCGGCACTTAACTGACCAGCTGCTAAACAATGCAAACTAGCAGGGATTAAAGTCAGGGCTAATCACTTAGCCCACCCCTCCACCTTTATTCACCCGATTTTCTTCGCCCCAATTATCCCGGCATGCCCCAACCATCCCGGCTGGCACACACCAGCAGCAGGTGCGGATGGCTGGGGTCTTGGAGACCGAGGATTTAGATGAGGGGCTTGCATGTGATACAGGGATGGAGCCAGGACCATCTGGGAGTGGAGTGCTTCCTTCAGAGATTGTGAAGGTTGGCAGCAGTGATGAAGAGGTCCCTGAGGAGCCTGTGCCCAGTGTGCGTGCGTGCAGGGCTTCTCGAAGGAAAAAGCAGCTGCAGCAGCACAGGCAACTCAGGAGTAAGGCTGCAAAGTGATGGCCCATCCCTTAAGGGATAAAAGCCAGCTGAGAAACCGGAGTTCTTTGCAGGAAGCAAAGAAAATTTTGCATTCAAGCCTTGTGGAAGTTTGGACTCAGTTTGTTTTGGGGGACTCTTTGTGTTTGAAATATTTCTTAGCAATTTTATCTAGTGTTCTTGGCAGCCTTGTACAACCTTGGCAAAACTCATTCTTATCAGAGACAATTAGTTGAAACAGCCTTTTAACCATGAAGGAACGGAATTCATAAAAAATCATTAAAAGGTTTTGCTGTTACCTCTGTTTTGTGTTTGTTTCCTTGGAACAAGGTTTGGGTCAGAACAGTTATTCTTCCCAAGAGGAACTAGGTATTCTCCCCCAGCTGTTGGTCGCCCTGAGCCTACCATGCCTCCCAATCAGCTGTTTCACGGTGACTTTGGGATTTCTTTCTGAGGTCTTCTGCCATCGCTCAAGGCAAGCCTGCATGCTCACGGCAGCTAAATGATCGGGAGTCATGGGGCTTCGTAGCAATGTCTACAGCCCGCCCACCCCCGAATGGCAGCCCACGGATGATGTCAGGCTGACACGTGGGTTGCAGACCCTTGCCTCAGATGATGCTTCATCATAGGTAGTACGGCCACAATCAATCCCCAGAATTCTGTTGCTAAAACAAGATGGTTTACAATTTTACATTTTACAACCTTTCTTTCCACAGTTGTTAAGTGTTAAGTACATGGGTTAAGTTAGCCAGATGGTTGTTAAGTGAATCTGACTTCCCGTTCTGACCCATGCCCTTTTCCAACAAATCAAACACAATCCAAAAGGAACAGAAACCTTGTAATGCTTTCACAAAATAATTAGCTGCGATAAGCACAAGCCTTGCCAAACTCTGTAAGACTTGCCAAAAGATAACAGACAAGAACTAATTTGCAAAATAAGAATCTTCAAATACAAACTCAGGATACGAGAATGTCCACAAGGCTGTAGTTTCAAAACATCTTTGCCTTCTGCATAGTACGTTTCTTTCACAGCTGCAGTGGTGGTATTCGAGCGGTTCTGCCCGGTTCTGGAGAGCCGGTAGCGGCGATGAGCAGTGGAGACAGAACCGGTTCTCTACACTGCTCTGTGTTTGGCCCATCTGCCTACCCGGACTCCCATACTCACTGTTATGGCCAGAATTTGAAGCGCAGCTGTTTTGCATGGCACAAAATAGTGCCACGCGGCAGCTGCTGCAGCAACCAGCATTGTGCAGGCTTGCAGGAGGTGATTTAGAACACCTCTGTGCCTGCGCGAATGCCTCTATGCCTGCATTTGGCACAGACACGCATGCAAAGTGTGCCCACCAAGCCACGCCCACCGAACCAGTGGCAATTTTATTTGAGTACCACTACTGCATAGCTGGCTTTTATCTTCTTGAAGGAGGGGCCATTACCTTGCAGCCTTACTCCTGAGTCACCCATGCTGTTGTAACTGCTCTTTCCTACGAGCAGCCCTGCATGCATGTGTACTTGGCACAGGCTCCTCAGGAACCTCCTCATCGCTGCTGCCAGCACCCACAATCTCTGAAGGCAGCAATCCACTCCCTAATGGTCCTGGCCCCTCATATGAGTCCCCGCTCTCTGCAGCTGTCCGCATCTGTTGCTGGCTAACCACAACACTTCCCTATTGATTTTGTTGTGGGATCACATGATTCCCCTGGAACCCTGTGTCCGTCATAAATGGGAATCATTTGCCAAAACAGCTGAAGTTTGATCATGTGACCATGAGGAGGCTGCAATGATCGTGTGATATATATATACGGTCACTTTTCTCAGTCCTGTGTACTTTTGAATGGTCAACAAGTAAATTGTTGTAAGTCGAGGACTTCCTGTGTCTGTTAACATTTTTGGTTAGTGTGTGTTGTGGAAGCTTTTGTGAAAGCTTCTACCTCGAACATTAGGTTCTTAATTTTTTTCCCTTCCATTTTGTTTTGTCTCAAGTTGAGTTTGCAATTCGCATTGCTTGGATTGCGATGAGAATGAGCGGCGTGATAGCCAAATAATTTTTTTTTTCAATCTGATTCATTCCAAAAAAAAAAAAAAACCCGATGAGAGGCAGGGAAGAACCAGAGAATTAGAAATGAGTGAAAGATGGAGTGGGAGAGAAGCCAAGATTTGGAGACTTAGAAGGTGATGAAAATGAAGTACTGAAAAATCCAAATTATTTTAGTCAGAAATACTGTTGGGCAAAATGGGCATTTCAGCCAGTGTTTCTATACATTTAAATCAGACCAACTCAACAAACCGTTTTCAGAATCTTTTCTCACCTGGTAGTAAAATCTCTCCTCTTCTCTCCTCTCCCTTCCCTCCCTGCCCTGCCCATTTCGTATCTTCTCTTCTCTTCTTTCCCTCCCCCTTCCATTCCTTCTCTTTTCTTCTTCTCCTTTCCCTCCCTGCCCCTTTCTTCTCTCCTCTCCTCTCCCTTCCCCTTCCCTCCCTGCCCCTCCCTGCTCCTTCCATTCATTCTCTTCTTTCCCCTTCCATTCCTTCTCCTCTTTTCTTCTTTTCCCTCCCTTCCCTCCCTTCTTTCCTCTCCTTTCCTCCCTTCTTCTTCCCTCCCTGCCCCTTCCACTCCTTCTTGTCTCTTCTCCCTTCTCTCCCTGCCCTTTACATTCCTTTTCTTCTTTCTCTTCCCCATCCATTCCTTCTCTTTTCTTCTTCTTCCTTCCTTCCTCCTTCCTTCTCTTCTCTTCTCTTCTCCTCTCCCTTCCTCTCCTCTCCCAGCCCTTTCCATTCCTTCTCTTCTTCTCCCTTCCCTCCCCACTCCTCCCTCCCTCCCTCCTTCTCTTCTCTTCTCCTCTCCCTTCTTCTCCTCTCCCAGCCCTTTCCATTCCTTCTCTTCTTCTCCCTTCCCTCCCCACTCCTTCCTTCCTCCTTCCTTCTCTTCTCTTCTCCTCTCCCTTCCTCTCCTCTCCCAGCCCTTTCCATTCCTTCTCTTCTTCTCCCTTCCCTCCCCACTCCTTCCTTTTTTCCTCTCATCTTTCTCCTCTCCTTCCGCCTCTTTTCCACTTCTCTTCTCTCCCTTCCCCTTCCCTCCCTTCCTCCTTCCTCTAAGTGCCTTAGTGTCTGAAAAATGACACGAAGAAGCTACACTTAAAGTGTCCGTCATTTTGCTCCATCATTGACCCCAAACCATAACCAAGGAGCAGCTGAATATATTTCACCTTCCTCATAATTCCACATACATCCCTTGGAGCTTTGTTTTTAATTACTTTTGATTATCTGCAACAAACCTGCGTCACCTTGCTTCTGCAGAAAAAAAAAAAACGCTCCTCAATATTTTCTTTCTTTCACCCTTCCAAATTCTTTCTTATCTAAGGCATGGAGAATGCAAATGCTTCTATTTTCTCATTCCTTCCTCTTGAGTTTCTTTGAAAGAGCACCAGATCCTACATAGACCTACCTTCTCTCAATTCTCTGTCGTCGACTCATTTGAGAAAACAGTCTCTCACATATTTTTGGAGGAATTCCATCCCCACTGAAGGATGCCAGAACCAAATTCTCAAAAGGCAGGTAACACATGTTGCTATTTGATATGGTCTACAATAAAATCCAAGCAATAAGAAAAAACAACCCACAAGTGTTTACGTTGGACTCAATGAAGGGACCTGTGGAGTAGTTAAACAAGGTTTTACTACTGCAGATGCCAAAAAAGCCAACACAGTTCAAGGCTGCATAAAGAGAGGGATAGAGTCAAGCTCACATGAAGTGTTAATACCACTTTATAAGGCCTTAGTAAGACCACACTTGGAATCCAGTTTTGGTCACCACAATGTAAAAAAAGACGTTGAGACTCCAGAAAGAATGCAGAGAAGAGCAACAAGAATGATTAGGGGACTGGAGGCTAAAACATATAAAGCACAGTCGCTGGAACTGGGGATGTCTAGTATGATGAAAAGAAGGACTAGGGGAGACATGATAGCAGTCTTTCAATATCTCAAGGGCTTCCCCAAAGAAGAGGCAGGGGTGGCGTTCAGCTGGTTCAGGCTGGTTTGGGTGAACCGAATGTGAAATTTACATCTAGTTCACCGAACCAGTAATGAACCGACTGGCTGGCCCCGCCCACCCCTACCAGGAGTCTTCACATGGCCCATTTGGGATACAGGGTTTGCATGGAGGAGGGCAAAAAATGGCCCTCCTGGAGGTTTTGGAAGCCAGCCTATTTCTGGCATGAAGCCGAAAGTCTCTCTCTCTCTCTCTCTCTCTCTCTCTCTTCCCCTGAGAACAGAGCTGGAGACGGTATCCTGCAATCCCAAATAAAGAATGATCGATCAGTAGGAAAATGGGGTGGGAATTTCCCTGCAGACTTATTTGGGAATTTTCCCAGGGTCTCTGGTCCACGGGATTTAAAATTATGAGTTTGGTGGCCCCTGAGGTCCAAAAGTTTGGCGACCCCTGCTCTGCAGGAAGAAAGGAAACACAACTCAGAATAAACAAGAATGAGGCTAAGAGACAATTTAGATAATGCAAATAAACTCAACTCTGCAAAACTCAATGAATTGTACCCCAAAGTACTGAAGAAACTAGCAGAGAGAATCACAAACCACTGTTGCATATTCTTTGAGGACTTCTTGAAGGTGTCAACCTTCAAGATTTTCTTCCTTTGCTTTGCATCTTTTGGCTGTCATAAGTAACAGGGGGAGGGGGGGAGGACATGGTTATGGGAAGCGAGCTGGAGCTGTTACAAAACAGAACTGTATAACTTGGGGGGGGGGAGTTCTTGCTTAGGCTTCTATCTTATGCTATGCGCAGCCATCACTCTTTACCAAAATATGCCAAGGTCAATGGACAGAGGCCTCATCACCACCTGGAGATGCCCACATGATGCAAACACAACTTTTAATTGGATGAGCCAATTGAACTATTGGAGGTGGGAATGTTGCCATCACTTTGTAGATGTGATTTACGCGCCCATTTTCTCAGATTCAGAATTCTTTTGTTGCTACCACTTGACTTCCAGTAAAAGATATCTATTCTTTAATTAATGGAGTCTAAGTATTTCTTTCTTGGATTTTGAATGGAGCACCACCTGACATTATTCTGAATCTCCACTTTGTCAGCCCACCTGGAGAATTAATACATTTTCTTCTGAGGGGGTCTGAACACAATGTCTAATCCAGCCAGTGACCAAGAAGACCTGGGAGTGACTGGAGGACCAGATTCCCTGCTGTTAGAGGAAGCAGGGGAAGCCAACTTGTTCGCAGAATTAAGTCTTGGCAAAAAAAAAACCCACTGTAAAACCCAAATGGTCCCTGGGAGTCAGCTGGAAGGATCCTGAGGAAAAGCCTCCTCCAGGAGTGACCACTACCCATCGGTGTGGAAGAGAAGAGCCATGGAAAGAGAAGGAAAGAAATATTTTTTTACTAACTCAAACCCTGCATCTTCTAAATGAAGCTGTCGGAGAAACTCAGATTGATCAAAGGTATGAGGGAGAGGAGGGAGAGGCAGCTCCAGCCAGAAGAATCAGAGCAGCCATCCTCATAAATCAAACTGGGCCAACACAACTGGCAGCAGCAACCCAGGGCCCCCAGGCAGGCGGAGTAATTGCCAGAAGGCACAGAACTCCAAAGGTGCCTCCGTTGGAAGTAAAATATGGGGGGATCCCAAGGAGTTAGGATTCTTCCTGGCACAAGTCTGGAGCCATATGGAGGAACATGGAGAGGATTTTTCCTTGGAAGCAGCCAAAGTTAGATGTATGAGATGTGTTCTTGAGGGGACAGCTGCAAAGTGGATGATGACTTTGCATAATGATAATGCCCCCCAGCTGATGAATTATGACCTGTTCATGACTGCGCTGCGGGCCAGGTTTGAAGACCCACTTGCTGAATGTAAGGCCAGAATTAGGATGAAGACCATAAATCAGGGGCAGAGATCAGTGGCCAATTACACCCAGGAATTTAGAGAGCTGGCATGTCATATTCAAGGCTGGTCCCAGGGAACACTGATAGAAGCTTTTAAAGATGGGTTGAATGAAGATGTTTATCAAAGCTGTATTACCAGAAGAGACCCCAGTGAGCTGCAGCTGTGGTACATGCTGCCAGCAGAGGTGGAAATTGATCTGACCCGAAACAGATGCCGGGGGGGGCTTGGTTGGAGCAAGTCCTCCCCCACCAGCCCTCGAGAAACTTAAAACCTCAAAAGGGAGGGTTGATGGCAAAACCCAAGACCACTGCATGCTTCCAATGTGGGAAGGAAGGTCACCAGGCTGCAGACTGCCGTGCCAAGCTAGAACCAAAGGGGCCGCCAGGAGGAGGAGGAAGAAAACCTGAAAAAAACCCAGCAAAGCCTCATGAAATGGTGCTTAAAGCGGAGGAGGTTGTAGAGATCACCCCTCCAAAAGGAGAGGAGCTGGGAATTCCAACCTCTTCTGAAGAGAGTGAATCCGAATTGGAAGACAACTTACTGGTAAGTCCAAACAAGGGCCCTATGACCATTCCAGTGAGATTAAGGGTTCCCACGTTGGGAGCCAAAGGGGAAATGTTGGCCTTGTTAGACTCTGGGTGCACAAGGTGCGTAATCAGCTCGGAGGTAGTAGAGAAAAATGGGCTTAAGGCTAAAGACTTTAAAAATGCCCATAGCCTTTTGCCAACTGGATGGATCGGTAGCTGGGGTTGGCCCAGCACATTTCATAATGGAACCAGCAGAAATGATGATGGGGAAGCATAGAGAGACTTGGTGTTTTATTGTGGCTCCTGGGATGGAGCGCCCCCTAATACTGGGTTTGCCCTGGCTCCAGAAATGGAACCCCCACATCAACTGGAGGAGGGGATCACTGTGCATACGTACTGACCAACCCCCAGAAGGAGAGAGGCAATCTCAACTGAAACCCAAGAATCCCACAGAGCTGGCCTCCACTGGCACTGAGAATCTGAGGGGGGAAGAGAAAATTCCAGAGGAATATTGGGAATTAAAAGGAGGTATTCAGTGAGAAGGCCTTGGACGAACTCCCCCCATCACTCAACAGATTGAAGTATTGAAATTTTGCTAGGAGTGAAACTCCCAAAACCGAAACTGCACTCGATGACACCATGGGAGCTAGAACAGCTGTGGTCATTTATTGAAAAAAATTTGGAACGTGGTTTCATCCAACCTGCTTGGCTCCAAGTAGTGGCCCCAGTATTCCATGAGAAGAAAGATGGCTTTCTGTGTTTATATGTTGACTATAGAAACCTCAACGCCATTTCGGTAGAGAATGTGTACCCCCTCCCCGTGATGAAGGATATGTCGGCCCACTTGACCAAAGGGAAAATTTTTGCGAAACTCAACCTGAGAGAAGCATACTACCGAGTTCGAATTAAGGAAGGGGATGAATGGAAAACTGCTTTTAACTGTCCAATGGGCTGTTTCCAATTCAATGTTTCTCTGTTTGGCCTACAGGGCCCCCCCGCAGTATTCATGCAAATGATAAATCAGGTGTTGCATGGACATTTATGCAAGGGGGTGTTGGTTTATCTTGATATTCTTATCTACATGGAAACTTGTGATGAACATGTGAAACTAGTGCCGTCAGTTCTGGAAAAACTTTGAGCTGCTGAACTGTATGCAAAGTTGTTCAAGTGTGAATTCCACCAGGAAAAAAATTGACTATTTAGGCTATCACATATCACATGATGGCATAGAAATGGATCTGGGGAAAGTTTATGCCATTTTGGAATAGGCCCCAGGAAACAACTTCAAAGTTTCTTGGGATTTGCTAATTTTTACCATCAATTTATCCCGGTTTTTGCGAACATTGCAATGCCTATCACAAATCTCCTAAAAACCAAAGGGGAGGTGAAACCGAACTCTAGTAAACTACTGGAGTGATCCATGGAGTGCCAAGTGGCTTTTGAGAAGCTGAAACAACTGTTTGCTGCACATGGGTGTAATCCAAGCTGATGCGAGTGACATAGCAGTCGGGGCAGTGTTACTACAAGCAAACAGGATGGGGATTCTGCAACCGTATGCATATACTTCCCGTAAACTAACTGAAACCGAAAGAAGATGGGCCATCTGGGAAAAAGAAGCTTTTGCAGTTCCCTGGGCTCTGTTAACCTGGAGGCATTTCCTAGAAGGAGCAAAATACCCATTTCAGGTGTGGACAGATTATAAAAATTTGGAGGCTTTGAAAACACCTCAGAAGCTGTCTCCCAAGCAAGTTTGCTGGGTGCAGTACTTTAAATGTTTTAATTTTTCATTGAAGTACGTTCCAGGGGTGAAGAACTTCATGGCGAATGCTTTATCTAGATTACCTCAATATAATAGTGCTCTCCAAGAAGTGGTATGGCCTATTGTCCCAATCAAATGGTTGGTGGCTCCAGTGGTTACCAGAGCCCAGAAAAAGAAGGAAGTTTATCAAATGATTTATCAAATGATTTATCTGCACAATTAAAAGAGGCTCTAAAACTTGATGATTGGTTCCTTGCTCACTCAAATAACTGTACGGTTAGAGATGGATTGGCATGGGTGGGGACCAAATTATATGTGCCAGCAAAGCTGAGAAACCAAATATTACAGCAAGCTTATGACTCTAAAGCTGCTGGACATTTTGGATTCGTGAAGACCTTACACTTGGTTAAAAGGCAATTTTGGTGGCCTACCTTGAAAAAGGACATTGAGACTTATGTGGCTAGCTGTCCTATCTGTGCCTCAGCCAAACGGCCTCCTGGTAAACCAGCAGGCTTACTACAAAATGTGGCTAGACCAACTGCTCCACGAAATCTCTATGGATTTTATAGTGGAATTATCTGAAAGTGGGGGAAATACAGTTATTTGGGTAGTAACAGATTTATTTTCCAAACAGATACATTTCATACCTTGTGCAAAAATCCCATCTGTGAACATGTTGGCTATACTGTTTATTTTACATATCTACATGGGGTTTCTGAATGCATAATTTCAGACAGGGGTGTCCAATTTACCTCAAACTTTTGGAAGGAGTTGTTGAAGTTATTGGGCTCCACTCAGGGCTTAAGCTCTGCCCACCACCCACAAACCAATGGGGCTTGTGAGAGAACTAACTCAGTATTGGAACAGTACCTTAGATGTTCTATAAATTATCAGTAAGATGATTGGGCTGCCATTCACCGACTGCCATTCACTGAGATGGCATATAACAATTCAGTACATAGTAGTACTGGGTTTACTCCATTTAAAATGGTTTCAGGACAAGACTTTGTACCTATACCAGAGCTTCCACAGGAGAAACCTAACTTTCAGTCATTAGATGAATGGATAACACAGCTCCAGCTTACCTGGCCGGTTACCCGTAAAGCGTTAGATGATGCTCATCAAGCCCATAAAAAATTTGCAGATAAAAAGAGAAATCCACAAAAACCATATCAAGTTGATGACAAGCTCTTTTTATCCACCAGAGATTTGCAGACTACACAAAAGTCAAAAAAGCTTGGACCTAAGTATGTTGGACCTTTCCCAGTTGAATGAATTGTGAACCCTGTGGCAGTCCAACTGAAATTACCTAAAACCCTGTGACGGATCCACCCTGTCTTTCATGTTAGTTTATTAAAACCTGAACATACCTCCGACTTGAGAACGACTCACGTCGATCCCCCGCCCCCCCGTGCCTTTGCTAATTGAAGGTGAACATTTTGAAGTTAAAGAAATTTTGGATTCTTGAAAACAAAGGGGTCAACTCCAATATTTGGTTGTTTGGAAACATTTTCATCCTTCTCAGTCTGAATGGGTGAATGAGAAGGATGTTAGAGCTCCTAAGCTTATCAAGCATTTCGTACTAAATATCCTGATAAACCCTAAAATATAGTATTATGGTGTTCCATGTATATTTTTTGTTATCTTCTATTTTTATCTTTTATAGGACGAACGCCTCTTTTGCAGGAGGGCCGAATGTCAGCCTTCAAGATTTTCTTCCTTTGCTTTGCATCTTTCAGCTGTCATAAGTAACAGAGGGAGGAGGGGGGACATGGTTATGGGAAGTGAGCTGGAGCTGTTACAAAACAGAACTTTATAACTTGGGGGGGGGAGTTCTTGCTTAGGCTTCTATCCTATGCTATGCGCAGCCGCCACTCTTTACCAAAATATGCCAAGGTCAATGGACAGAGGTCTCATCACCACCTGGAGATGCCCACATGATACACAACTTTTAATTGGATGAGCCAATTGAACTATTGGGGGTGAGAATGTTGCCATCACTTTGTATATGTGATTTACGCGCCCATTTTCTCAGATTCAGAATTCTTTTGTTGCTACCACTTGACTTCCAGTAAAAGATATCTTTTCTCTAATTAATGGAGTCTAAGTATTTCTTTCTTGGATTTTGAATGGAGCACCATCTGACAGAAGGTCTGGCGAAATCCCAGAAGACTAGAGGATAACAGATAATCAGAGTTGGAAGGGACTTTGTAGGTCATCTAGTCCAATCCCCCACTTAAGCGGGAGACCCTACACCATTTCTGACAAATGGCAGTCCAATCTCCTCTTGAAAGTCTCAAGAGGTGGCACTCCCGCAACTTCCAAGAGCAAGCTGTTCCATTGGTTGATTGTTCTCACTGTCAGAAAGTTTCTTCTTATTTCCAGGTTAAATCACTCCTTGTTCAGGTTCCATCTAGTATTCCTTGTCTGGCCTATAGAAGCTTTGGAAAATAGCTTGACCCCTTCCTCTCTGTGACAGCCCCTCAGATATTGGAAGACCGCTATCATGTCTCCCCTGGTCCTTCTCTTTACTAGACTAGCCAAGCCCAGTTTCTGAAGCTATTTGTTCTATGTTTTAGCCTCCAGACCCCTAATCATCCTGGTTGCTCTTCTCTGCACTTTTTCTAGAGCCTGAACATCTTTTTTATAACGTGGTGAACAAAACTGGATGCAGTACTCTAGGTGTGATCTGACTAAGGCTTTATAGGGTGATATTAATACTTCCCTTGAACTTGATTGTATCCCTCTGTTAATACAATTTAGGATTGCATTAGCTTTTTTGGCTGCTGCTGCACACTGCTGGCTCATATTTAGCTAATTGTCCACTAAGACTCCAAGATCCCTCTCACAGTTACTGCTATCGAGCCTGGTTTCACCCAGTCTTTATGTGTACTTTTGGTTTTTCTTGCCTAAGTGTAGGACTTTACTTTTCTCTACATTGAATTTCATTTTGTTAAATATGGCCCAATGTTCTAGTCTGTCAAGATCCACCTGGATCTTGAACCTATCTTCTTGGGTGTTAGCTATTTCTGCCAGCTTAGTATCATCTGCAAATTTGGTAAGTTCCCCTTCTATTCCCTCATCTAAATCGTTAATGAAGATATTGAAGAGTACTGGGCCTAAGACGGAACCTCGTGGCACCCCACTGCTTACTTCCCTCCATGGAAGGCAAATGTCCTCTCCATCTTCAACAAGAGGAAGAGCTGAGAATCTGTAGACATCTGTATTGGAGAAGGCCTGCAAATGGATTACAGGTAGTCCTTGATTTACAACCATAATTGAGCCTGATATTTCTGTGATTAAGTAAGACATTTGCTAAGTGAGCTTTGCCCTATCTTACAATCTTGCTTGCTATGGTTGAATCACTGCAGTAGATAAGTTACACACCCGGTTATTAAGTGAATCTGAATACCCCATTGACTTTGCTAGTCAGAAGGTCGCCAAAAGTGGTCATATGTGGAGCATATGTGGAGCAAGTAAGTGGGCACTTGCTACGAGAGAGAGAGTGACAGACAGACAGACAGACAGACAGACACACACACACACACACACACACACACACAGAGAGAGAGACACACACAGAGAGAGACAGAGACAGAGAGAGAGAGAGAGAGACAGAGACAGAGGGAGAGAATTGATATCAGGAACATTTTAGTAGTTTCTCATTGTTGTAAAACAGTTTTCATATATCGGTAGTAAAACATATCCCATAAAAGCTATTTTCCAAGGCACCAGAAGGCCAGACAAGGAATGATAGATGGAAACTCAATAAGGAGAGATTCAACCTGGAAATAAGGAAAGACTTTCTGATAGTGAGAACAATCAACCGATGGAACAGAAGTTGCCTTTGGAAGTTGTGGGAGCTTCATCACTGGAAGCTTTCAAGAAGAGATTGGATTGCCAACTGTCAGAAATGGTGTAAGATCTCCTCCTTGGGTAGGAACTATGTTAATGTGTAAAAAGCTTCACCACTCAGTCTCAAGAGCTGAAGGACACATCTCAATTGCAGAAGACACAAAACTAAGAAAGCTGTCTAATACGTCAGAAGAAAGGGAAGATTGAGGAAGTTCTCGAAGAAGGTTGAGTGGTGGTCTGCAATGAAAATGGTGGAATTGAACCCTTAACCCTAACTGTATCTCTAGTGATTACTTGGCTGGATCAACTAACCTTTTTTGATCCTGCATGTTCTACTAATTGCAATCTAGACGGATGCAGGGTTGGGCTGCGACTGGTTTGCACTAGTTCAGGTGAACTGGTTGTTAATTTTACATCTGGTTTGCGGAAGCGGTAGTTGCAATGACTGGCTGGCCCTGCCCACCATTCCTCTCCCCTCCCAGCAGTCTCCATGTGGCCTGTTTTGGATCTCAGGTAAGGGCAGGGTCCGCATGGAAAATCGGGGAGGGTAAAAACAGGCCACCCAGAGGCTCCAAAAGCTGGGAACAGGCCTATTTCCAGCCTCCGCAGAGCCTCTGGAGGCTGTTTTCACCCTTCCGGAGGCTCCAGAAAAACCTCTGGAGCCCAGGGAGGGCCCCACTTCCTCCCTTTTTTGATTGGGGGAACTTACCTTCCAAAGCTGTGGGGTTTTTTGTTTTCTTTATTTGTTCAGGCCTCTCGGCTTCACCTGTGATTACATCCTCAATTTCTCTTTGTAGCTGGGCTGCTTCCAGAAGGCTTTGTTCTGACAGCCCCCCTTCTGTCCCATTAACCTGACTTTCTCTCCATGCATTCCAGATGTCGGGAAGCAATTGAAGAGGCCAGGGGTCAGGTATCCTGGAATGATGAATTTTTGGAGTGTCGGCTGGCTGTCAGGGCTCCGACAAATCCACCCCCATTCAAATCATAAGTCTCTAGCTACACCTCTCAGAGTAAAAAAAAAAAAAAAGATTTATTAGAAGTGGTCATGTCGGTGTTACCTGGATGCAGCCGACACTAAGATACATCATTCATTTCCCCCTTGACCCTGGTCATCCAACCCCTGGATGTATATTCTCCAATGGGACACATCCATAGCCAAGAGTCATCAATCATGCTCTCCAGTAATAATCTTGCGCACCAACAGCTTCAGCTGCCTATCAATTATCTGAAGCATTTGAGGAATGCACTATTTCCCCCACTTCCTTACTGCTGGCAACTCAAAAGACCAAAGAGGTATTTTTTTGGTTGACATGGGGATTGACTTCTTCTCTTTCAGTGTGCAACTCTTTCCTACTCACAATTCAACTATGGCTTTCATGTCCTGTCTTTCCCCACATTTCAAGAGATGCTTAGCTTTGAGTGGTTGCTGGCTGTTGATGTCAGTGGTTACTGACATCTCTGCCCTCAGCACCTCTAGGTCCTGGCTTAATGTCCACCGAGAAGCAATCAGGAAAGCCTATCTTGCCGTGCCAATTATTATTCTGTATTATTACATTGCTATGTAGAAAATGAACCAGTTGTTTCAGCGAAAGTTGTAAACTTCAAAATGCACAGCCATATGGTTCTTTCCCCAACGATCCCCAATAAACCTGCAATGAGTTCTTCAAAACCCTTAAAATGCTAAATTCCCATCATGGCAGAACATTAAATCTGGGGCTTGGGGAGGAAATAGAAATGGATTATTATGGGATTGAGGTCTCAAGAATAGAAAATGGCACACTCTAGGAGGTATCATGAGCATGCCACTGTTCTGGAAAGAATTTTTGAAATTGCTTGTGTATGTTAATATACGCCTATTGCTTAGCAAAATGGCAGTTTATGCTAGATCGTGATTTATCATAAAGAGTTAACCTGGGTTCTATTTAATCTTGGATGCAGTTTATTATGGAAGTCCAGAAACGAAGACTAGATTGGAAAATCAAAATAATAATAATAGTCCCAGGAGAAAATTATAATAGCCACATCTCACTTCTTAAGAAGAAAACTACATGTAGAATTTACAGGAATTCCTTCCTTCCTTCCTTCCTTCCTTCCTTCCTTCCTTCCTTCCTTCCTTCCTTCCTTCCTTCCTTCCTTCCTTCCTTCCTGTTAGGGATAACATTGTTTACCCTAATTGGTTTAGGTAAAATAATAAATATGTTATCATGGTTTGTTAGTTAAAGTGTCTGTAACTTTAACTGTAAGAATGTAATTAAGGGAGTGGTTGTAAAAGCACCATAAAAGAAGCAAGGCACAGCAGCTTGCTCTCTCTGGCTTGATGATCCCTAATTACTGCATGGATTGAAGACTGCGTTTTTCCCCTACTGGAACAGGAGAGAGAAAGGACTGCTGATTTATCAACGGTGAAAGGACTGATTTATTGTAAGTGAACTGACATTGGATATTCTACACGGACTTTGCTAATTGAATATTCTTGAATGGACTGACTAAAACGATACATGACTAATGGACTGTTATTTTGACTATGCTATAAACTCTAAATGGAATAAACTATATTTTTGATAGCACAAGCATATCTGTTATTTTTACTGTATGTTAATTTACATACAAACTTATCTCACTCATTTATCTGTGTGCCTATCTGACTAACGCTGCACATTCTGTTTAGCTTGTCTCCTTAACCCTGGTTGGGGAACCCAGGCTTAACACTTCCTTCCTTCCTTCCTTCCTTCCTTCCTTCCTTCCTTCCTTCCTTCCTTCCTTCCTTCCTTCCTTCCTTCCCATTCTTCTATTTGTTATCTTCCTTCCTCCCATTCCTTCATCTGTTATCTTCCTTCCCTTTCTTTTACTTTCTTTTTTCTTTGTGCTCTTTTTGTCTTTATTTTTCTTTCTTTGCACATCTTTCTTTTTCTTGTTTTCTTTTTGTCTCTTTTCTTTCTCTTTGTTTCGTTCTTTCTTTCCATCTCTTTTCTTTCTTTCTTTCCTTCTTTCTTTGTATCTCCATCCTTCCTTCCTTCCTCTCTGCTCCTTCCTTCCTTCCTTTGATGAAACATTCAGAATGATATAAAAGGACGAATTGACCATTTCATGAATGGCTAAAAAACTGAGCTTTGAGGAAGGATGCATACACAAAAGGAAATCTGCAAGACAACACAAACAAAATTGGGTTTTATTATTTTGCTGCCTCTGATTTATCTTTTAAGCAAAAAGCTAATGCTGGGTGGTTCAAAGAACGAAATCAAGCAAATAAGACTCAGCTGGTAGCTGGAGATAACAATCATGTACTAAAGTAAGCTAACTTGGAGGTGCCGGTTTTAAAATTTGATGATTTTAAAAACCGATTGCTGAGATGGGGAATGTTTGCTTCCCATCAGTGCAAACGAGGTTCCATTTCCTAAAATAATTCCAAGGGGGATTTTATAAATGCATTTCCTGTAAAATGAGGGATATTCGCTACACAAATGACAGCGTTCCATGTTTCCTTTGCTGAAGATTACTTTATTTGCTCTCTGAAGCTCTTGAATGTTTATTAGGGATGTGTTCTTGCAGAGGTAACCATATATGTCCAAAAAAAAAAAGGGGGGGCACCAAAAGAAAATTGTCCCACACGTCAGCTCCGAAACCTGCTTCAGTCTGAAATGTCTTCCTTCCTTCCTTCCTTTCTTTCTTCCATCTTCTGGCCTGTGTTCCTCAGCTGTCTGAGAAGCATCTGAAAATAAAAATAAAAATCAGTGCTGAAAACACGGGTCACAATAGAGGTAATCCCCAACTTGCAACGGTTGATTTAGTGATCGTTCGAAATTTACAACGGCACTGAAAAAAGTGACTTACGACCGCTTTTCAGTGTTCTGACCCAGCTCCCAAACATGACAAGCCCTTTGTAGTTAACAAAACATTCCCTTTATTAGGAGCGACAGAAACCGCTCTCTCATAGCAGGCTACATAATTTTCAGACAGGATTCTGAAGTGCAGACTATCAGTGGCGGACCAAAGGGGAGACAAGTAGTTGTCTACCACACCTATTCATTTCCGCCTCCTGCCTTTTATCCCCAGAGTATCTATGACTCTATCTATGTCTCTATCTATGTCTCTATCCTATCTATCTATCTATCTATCTATCTATCTATCTATCTATCTATCTATCTATCATCTACCTACCTACCTACCTACCTATCTATCCATCTATCCATCCATCCATCCATCCTTCCATCTCTCTCTCTCTCTCTCTCTCTCCATCCAACCATCCAACCATCCATCCATCTATCCAACCATCCATCCATCTATTCTATCTATCTGTCTGTCTGTCTGCCTGTCTGTCATCTTTCTATCTAAGACTTGATCCTTCTATTTGCAATGATGAAGCTCGGTAGATGTAGTAGGAAGTAGCCTGAAGTCCCAGGAGGAAGGAACTGCTTTGCAGAGGGCAAAGAGATAATGGAGCTTGAAGGCAGGAAGAGGATTAAGATTGGCCCTCCTTAGCAGTTCAAAAACTATATCTATAGTTATGAGATAGTTGCTTTAATCTGGTAAGATTCTGTCTGTAGGTGAACAAGAATAAAGAAAATACTCAGAAGTGACTCCATGGTCACTCTTTGTTTCTTGGGGCCTAACAATAGAGTCTCAATATGAAGGAGTATCAGAAGGAAGGAAGGAGGAAGGTAGAAACAGAGGAAGGGAGAAAAAAAGGAAGCAGGGAGGGAGGAAAGAAGGAAGGAGCAAGAAAGGAAGGAAGGGAGGGAGGAAGGGAGGAGGAAGGGAGGAAGGAAGAAAGGAAGGAAGGAATGAGGAAGGGAGGGAGGGAGGGAGGAAGGGAGGAAAGAAGGAAGGAGCAAGGAAGGAGGGAGGGAGGGAGGAAGAAAGGAATGAGGGAGGAGGGAGGAAAGAAGGAAGGAGCAAGGGAGGAAGGAGAGAGGAAGGAAGAAAGGAAGAAAGGAAGGAAGGAATGAGGAAGGGAGGGAGGGAGGGAGGAAAGAAGGAAGGAGCAAGGAAGGAAGGAAGGAGAGAGGGAGGAAGGAAAAAAGGAAGGAAGGATTGAGGAAGGGAGGGAGGAAGGGAGGAAAGAAGGAAGGTAGGATATTCAGATTTGGAAGATTCATTATAACTGTAATAAAAATAATTTTAACATTCATAACTATCGTTTCCAAGTCTGGTCAACCTCAAAGGTGGGGAACATCAATTTTACAAATCCAAAACTTCTTTCTAGAATGACAGAAGGCTCTGATTTGGCCTCTGGAAGAAAGCCCTCCAGTCTCCAGGGTATACCTCTATCTGCTGAGCACCACCCTAGAACATTGCAATAAGTGGACATCGCTTTACAAAATGCCTTCTTCTGGGGCAGCTCCACTGTGCAACCCACATTCAACAGAATTAAGAATCTGAAAGGAATATCTGGGTGAAAAAAAGGGGGACAGTCAGCATTTGCTAGGCGAGTACCCTTCCCCAGAATTATTAGCAAGGCAATCGAAATGTCCAACAGGCAAAAAGAGAAGAATGGCAGTGAGCCACTGTGGGAATATTACCCCGTTGAAGACAGACAACGGTTGAGGATGTGACAACCATGGGCAAGCTCGATTTCTCTCAAGATGCCAGCAAGGTAGATTCACCGTTGTCACATCAGAACAGATTCATTGTCTCCCATCATCCAGAAGTCATTTCACCAAGGGAATCCCTTAAAGTTTCCTATTAAAAATAATACTGGCCCTCTGCTCGGTTATATAAGAAGTGGAAAGACGGTGTAACCTAGAAATAAATTCAAAGATAAAGCTGGACTTTTCTTCTTCTTCTTCTTCTTCTTCTTCTTCTTCTTCTTCTTCTTCTTCTTCTTCTTCTTCTTCTTCCTCTTCCTCTTCCTCTTCCTCTTCCTCTTCCTCTTCCTCTTCTTCTTCCTCCTCCTCCTCCTCCTCCTCCTCTTCCTCTTCCTCTTCCTCTCCCTCTTCTTCTTCCTCCTCCTCTCCTCCTCCTGGGGTCTTGCTTGCCCCGGCCCTGTTCCTGGCATATCACAGACAAATGCTAGTCCAAGGACAAGGGTTGCAGACCTCTGTTCTAGTTCAACCCTCTCCTCAAGCAGGAGACCCTATGACATTTCAGACAAGAGGCTGTCCAGTCTCTTCTTGAAAGCCTCCAGTGATGGAGCACCTACAATTTCTCGAGGCAAAGCTGTTCCACTGGTTCGTTGTTCTCCCTGTTAGGAAATTTCTCCTTAGTTTTAGGTTGCTTCAATCCTTGATTAGTTTCCACCTGTTGCTTTTTGTTTTGCTTTCTGGTGCTTTGGATAATAGCTTGACTCTCTCTTCTTTGTGGCAACCCCTGAGATATTGGAAGACTGCTGTCATGTTACCCCTAGTATCTCTTTTCATCAAACTAGACACACCCAGTTCCAGCAACTGTTCTTGATATGTTTGAGCCTCCAGTCCCTTAATCATCTTGGTTGCTCTTCCCTGCACTCTTTCTAGAGTCTCAACATCTTCTTTTACATCGTGGTGACCAAAATTGGATCCAGGACTCCAAGCGTGGCCTTCCCAAGGCCTTATAAAGTGATATTAACTCTTCACGTGATCTTGATTCTATCCCTCTGTTTAGGCAGCCTACAACTGTGTTGGCTTTTTTGGCAGCTGCAGCTCGTTTGCAATAAGCCTCCCCTCACCCACTGCTTAAGAGATGAGAGTGATGGACATATGCTAATGAGCCAAGGGGGAAGGAGGAGACTCTGTTACAGCAGGGCTCTGATAGGATAAATCCTTCTGCCGAGGGTCCCATGAGGATCTACGGGCTGGATAATGCTGAAGGAATACAATAAAAGCCAGAGCGAATTCAGAAGATGCCTATGAGTCTTCATCAGGTTTTGGGATTGCAATTAGGGAAGCCGATATTACATTTTGTGTGTGCATGAATACGTAAAAGAAGGGAACTTTGTGAGGACTGTCCAAATGAGAGATTAGGGAAAGAGGATTTGAAACTAGTGCTCTGACCTAAGGATGATGAGAAACTCATTAGAATCTAGGTTCGGCTTTCTAAGATTGTGATCCTGGAGAGGCCACCAAAGTACCAGGAGACTTAGATACTTTCATTCCATGATGGCCTCATTTGGAGCTGTCTCAGCTTGTAGATCAACTCTCCCATTATCTAATCACTGTCAGGATTCCAGCACTTAACCCCATTTAAGTCAAACTTCTCGAGCCAAACTTCCGAAACTTCAAAAGGATTTATTGGGAGTTAACATGTCTGGCATTGCCTGGGTGTAACCGACTCTGAGGCACATCATTCATTGTCACCCTTGACTCTGGTTTTCCCTCCACCCCCTGGGTGTATCCTAATTCATATTCTCCAATGGGACACATCCATAGCCCAGAGTCATCAATCATGTTCTCCAGTTAGAATTTTGCATGGCAGAAACCTCAGTCACCTAGTTACTATCTTTGAAAATATTTATGGAATGCAGTTTCGGTTTTGCAAGCTGCCACACTGCTCCCCCCTCCCTTTCTGATGGCAACCCTAAAAAGACCAGATAAATATTTTATGAGTTGACATTCACTCCGTTTTAGAAGATGACTTTTTCCTAGTTTCTCCTCTACATTTTGGGCACCCTGGGATGGTCCGGGGGGTACTTGGAGCAAAGAGGACCAGCAAGAAGCTCATCAGACTGGAACCCTCATTACGTATCTGATATTAACATAGTTGAGAAAGTCCAGAAATATTTCACAAGAAGAGTTCACTCTTCTACTCTTGCAGAATACCTTATGTCACCAGACTCGAAATTCTAGATCTAGAAAACCTAGAACTACACCGCCTTCAGTCCGATCTAAGCATATAAAATCATACATTTTACTATATAAAATCATACATTGCAATGTCATATCTGTCAATGAATACTTCAGCTTCAACCATAACAATACAAGAGCACACAATAAATACAAACTCAAGGTTAACCACAGCAAACTTGATTGCAATAAATACGACTTCAATAACAGAGTGGTCAAATGTCTGGAATACTCTACCTGACTCTGTGGTTTCTTTTCCCTAAACCCCAAAAACTTGAAACTTAGTCTGCTATTGACCTCACCCCTTTCCTAAAAGGTCTGTAGGGGGCGTGCATAAGCGCACCAACGTGCCTACCATCCCTGTCCTATTGTTTCTTTTTATTTTTCTTATATGTATCCATGTCATGTATTCATAACTATGTTTATACTTATACCTGTTATCTTATAATCGCTTGACAAATAAATAAATGAATGAATGAATAAGTAAGTAAGTAAGTAAGTAAGTAAGTAAGTAAGTAAGTAATTAAATAATTAAATAAATAAATAAATAGATAGATAGATAAATAAATAAATAAATAAATAAATAAATAAATAAAGTAGTAAAGTAGTAAAAGTTAAGTATGGTTGACTCCTGGAAGGTGTCAAAAGAATGCTGAAGCCCTAATAAGAGGGAAGAAAAGAGCAAGAAAGTTGATACGAAGTCTGGAAGATAAATTGTGTGATGAACAGCTAAGGCAGGGGTGTCAAACTTGATTGCATCTCAGGCTGGATCAGGACACATCTCAACCTTTTTTGTCTTGGCAGCGTCAGGGTGGGCATGGCCTCTGTGGGCCATATCCTACCCGTGGGCTGCCAGTTTGACAGGCCTGAACTAAAGGAACTAAGTATGTAATGAAGGAAAGAAGGCTTAGAGGAGACCAAAAGTACAGACTAACTGAAACCTGGCTTAAAAACAGTAACTGTGAGAGGGATCCTGGAGTTCTAGTGGATGATCCCTTAAACATGAGTCAGCTGTGTGTGGCAGCAGCCAGAAAAGCTAATATAATCCTTGGTTGTATAAACAGAGGCAAAGAATCAAAATCATGTGAAGTTATTAGTACCACTTTATAAAAACCTTAGTAAGGCTGTACCTGCACCCAGTTTTGGTCACCACATTACAAAAAAAGTGTGCAAAGGTGGTATTCAGCAGGTTCTGGCCAGTTCTGGAGAACCAGTAATGGAAATTTTGAGTACTTCAGAGAACCGGCAAATCCCACCTCTGACTGGCCCCACCAACTCCATCTATTCTCTGCCTCCCATTGAGTCCCAGCTGATTGGCTGGGTCTTCTTTTGCTACCCTGCACAAGAGAACAGAGCTGGAAAGCAGGTTAGTAGGGTGGGGAGGGAATGGGGATTTTGCAGTATCCTTCCCCTGCCACGCCCACCAAGCCATACCCCGCCTACCAAACCACGCCCACAGAACCGGTAGTAAAAAAATTTGAAACCCACCACTGAAAATGTGGAGACTTTGGAAAAAGTGCAGATAAGAACAACTAGGATGATTAAAGACCTGGAAACTAAAACATGAAGGATTTGGATTTGGCTAGTCTAGACAAAAGAATAATAGCAGTGTTCCAGTATTTGAGAGGTTGCCACAAAGAGGACGGGATCAAATATCAAATTAGCTTCCAAAGAGCACAAAAGGGTAGGACAAGAAACAATGGATGGAAACTAATCAAGGAGAGAAGCAACCTGGGATTAAGGAGAAAATTCCTAACACTGAAGACGATCAACCAGTGGAACTACTTGCCTCCAGAAGTTGTGGGTGCTCCATCACTGGAGGTTTTTAAGAAGAGACTGGACATTCACGTGTCTGAAATGGATCCGGCTTGAGCAAGGGGCTGGACTCGAAGACCTCCAAGGTTCCTTCCAGCTCTATTCTAACTGGACAATAGGTGAGAGAGCCATGGTGGTCCAGTGCTTAGAATGCAGTACTCTGCCTGCAGCCAGAAGTTCAACCCTCACCAACTCAAGGTTGATTCAGCTTTCCAGCCTTCCAAAGTCAGTCAAATGAGGACCCAGATTGCTGAGGGCAAGAGGCTGATTCTGTAAACTGTTTAGAGAGGGCTGTAAAATTGCCATGAAACAGTATATAAGTCTAAGTGCTATTGCTATCCTCCAATACTTAAGTCATAGGGAAGATTTACTCTTCAAAGCACCTGAAGGCAGGACAAGGAGCAATGGGTTGAAGCCTCTCAGAGGGAGTCGATCCAACCTGGAAATAAAGGAATTTTCTGATAGTGAGAAGGATTAATTAATGGAGCAGCTTGCTTCCTGGAGTCATGGCTCTTCCTTCACTGGAACTGGACAACCATTTGTTTGGGTGGTGTCTGTTTTGGGCAGATGGTTGGACTACAAGACCTCCAAGGTCCCTTTAGCCCTTGGATTCTATGACAATATTATCAGCCTGAAGTGGTATAAGGACAGCTCTCTTCCTGAAAGTGGACATTTCTGGATGTGAGCTCTTCAAGGTGCTGATAGTTTCTCATCTATCTGGATTGAAATTTATTCCTGCCTCCTCAACTCCTGAAGTGCTGGATGTAAAGTGGGCTTCGTTGGAGACCTCAGGTGTAAATGAGAGGAACTGCCTGCTCTGTTGAGCTGAGAGGAATTAAAACTTACAATGGGAATAGAGTTGCAATGCTCTTTATTTGAAAATAAACTGGCCAAAGGACTCCAGGTTTAAAGGAGAATATTTGTAGCTCAGGGTGGAAATGAGATGATGTTACGTAACTTGGATAATGAAACGTCTGCAAGAAAACCATCAAGTTCAGAGAGTACCAAGGACCCCACAGTCATCGTCCTCCTCGTCTTCTCTGCAAACCCTTCTTGGCCTGATGATGTTACCTAGTTGGATAAGGAAACACCTGCAAGAAAACCATCAAGTTCAGAGCTCACTAAGGACCCCCTACAGCAGATTCCCTACTCATGTGAGCCTTTGGGAAAAGTGCAGAGAAGTGCAACTAAGATGATTAAAGAAATTGAGACTAAAACCTATGAAGAATGGTCGCAAGAATTGGCTATGGCCAGTCCAGAGAAAAGAAGGACTAGGGGTGATGTGATAGCAGTATTCCAGTATTTGAGGGGTTGTCATAAAGAAAAGGGTGTCAATTTATTTTCCAAAGCACCAAAGGCAGGAGAAGAAGCAATGGATAGAAACTAACCAAGGAGAGAAGCAACCTGGAATTGAGGAGAAACTTCCTAATAGTGAGAACAATTAACCAGTGGAACAGGGTGCCTCCAGAAGTTTTCGGTGCTTCACCAAGGGAGGTTTTTAAGAAGAGACTGGACTGTCACTTGTTTCAAATGGCATAGGAAGGGAGTGTGCATGCGCATGGGAGCTGTCTGGCACGCATGCATGCACTCGAAACTGAAAGCTCAGTTTCCTGCCGGGGAACTGCTCTTCCAGTTTCCAGCATTCCCATGCGCACAAAGACCAGCTGGCTGGTGCACATGCATGCACCGGAACCCGGAAGAGCAAGAGGGGATGGCTGCAATGCCCAGAGAGAGGGCTCTCTGGGCCACTTAGAGCATGTGTGCCATCACGGGTATAGAGTCTCTTGCTTGGGCAGGGACCTGGACCTCCAAGGTGCCTTCCAGCTCTCTTCTGCTTGAAATGATTCTCATTGTTTCCTTTTGATTGACAAGAAGTGTTAAGACTTCATGAATGTAGCATGAGCTCTCTGATTTGGAAAACACGAGTGCAAGCATTTCTTCTAATTAGAACTCAGCATGGTCTTCTCATGTCAAACCATTTCATGTACTGTGAAAACACTAAGCAAACACAAACCTCACCCTCAGTGTGTGATGCACCCTGAATCTTGCTAAGGATGAAGAGACATGAGATGGACCAGAATTAGTGCACCCTCTCAAAATAGATTGTTTTCTGACATTAGCTAGCACTGATGATGTTACCTAGTTGGGTAATGAAACATCTGCATGAAAATAACCAAGCTCAGAGAGCACCAAGGACCTTATAGTCCCATCTACTACTCCTCTTCCTCTCAAACCCTGCTCTCTTCTGGCACTGATGATATTATTTAGCTGGGTAATGAAACATCTGTATGAAAACAACCAAGCTCAGAGAGCAGCAAGGACCCCATAGTCCTTCCTCCTCCTCCTTTCCACAAATTTAACTCCCTTCTAGCACTGATGATGTTACCTAGTTGGTCGATGAAACATCTGCATGAAAGCAACCAAGCTCAGAGAGCACCAAGGACCTCACAGTCCCTTCTACTACTCCTCTTCTTCTCAAACCTTCCTCTCTTCTGGCATTGATGATGTTACCTAGTTGAATAATGAAACATCTGCATGAAAGCAACAAAGCTCAGAGGACACCAAGAACCTCACAGTCCCTTCTACTACTCCTCTTCTTCTCAAACCTTCCTCTCTTCTGGCATTGATGATGTTACCTAGTTGAATAATGAAACATCTGCATGAAAGCAACAAAGCTCAGAGGACACCAAGGACCTCACAGTCCCTTCTACTACTCCTCTTCTTCTCAAACCTTCCTCTCTTCTGGCATTGATGATGTTACCTAGTTGAATAATGAAACATCTGCATGAAAGCAACCAAGCTCAGAGAGCACCAAGGACCTCACAGTCCCTTCTACTACTCCTCTTCTTCTCAAACCTTCCTCTCTTCTGGCATTGATGATGTTACCTAGTTGAATAACGAAACATCTGCATGAAAGCAACAAAGCTCAGAGGACACCAAGAACCTCACAGTCCCTTCTACTACTCCTCTTCTTCTCAAACCTTCCTCTCTTCTGGCATTGATGATGTTACCTAGTTGGTTGATGAAACATCTGCATGAAAGCAACCAAGCTCAGAGAGCACCAAGGACCTCACAGTCCCTTCTACTACTCCTCTTCTTCTCAAACCTTCCTCTCTTCTGGCATTGATGATGTTACCTAGTTGAATAATGAAACATCTGCATGAAAGCAACCAAGCTCAGAGGACACCAAGAACCTCACAGTCCCTTCTACTACTCCTCTTCTTCTCAAACCTTCCTCTCTTCTGGCATTGATGATGTTACCTAGTTGAATAATGAAACATCTGCATGAAAGCAACCAAGCTCAGAGAGCACCAAGGACCTCACAGTCCCTTCTACTACTCCTCTTCTTCTCAAACCTTCCTCTCTTCTGGCATTGATGATGTTACCTAGTTGAATAATGAAACATCTGCATGAAAGCAACAAAGCTCAGAGGGCACCAAGAACCTCACAGTCCTTCCTCCTCCTCCTCCCAAACCCTACTCCCTTCTAGTACTGATGACATTACCTAGCTGGGTAGGTCATGAAATAGCTGCAAGAAAACAATCAAGTTCAGTGAGGACCAAGCCTCCCACAGTTCAACCCTGAGTTACAAATATCTTCCTTTATTGCCTTCTGACAACCCTTTGGAAGAGATGTATTTTGTGAAGAGTGGAGCTACTGACATTTGAAGAGTCCTTATCCAAGCAGTTGGCATATATACGAGACCACTACAAACCGAGCAATAAAGAGAACAAGTCTTGAGCTGTAATCATCCTTTCTCCAACTTACAGTCTTTTGACAGCAATCAGGAAAGCTCCTGTAATCATTCAGCCTCTCAGAAACCATATGCTACAACTTCACCACCACTCTCTCTACACACTGAGTTTCAGAAAGGTCATAGTTCAATGAGAAATCAAGCATTTCCATGAAGAAGTAGGAGGAGTTCTTGGCTTTTCCGGTTAAAAATAAGTCCAGTGATGGATGAGATTTTTTTTTGCAAGGACCAGGAGTATTAAGTCAGATTTTACATAGGTTTATGTATTAGACAAATAGGCTGTTCAAATAAGAGTTTGTGAGGTCCTTGGTGCTCTCTAAGCTTGCCTGAAATGTGCTTGAAAGACTTTCTGGTTTTTCTTTGAAGACATTTTGCTTCTCATCTGAGAAGCTTCTCCAGCTCTGACTGGATGGTGGGGAATGGAAGGATTGATATGCCTTGCAGACAGCTGGTCCTTTGCCTCCTTTTAGAGAGTCCTTGAGGCCACGTGGAGGTTTATCTGTGTCCTCAGGGTAACCTGAATAGTGCAAATGGTTCATGTAGTCTGCAATTTTTGGAAAACCATTCAAACTCCCACTCCCATGGATTTCCAAAAAATTGCAGGCAACAGGAACCAATTGTACTACTCAGGAGATCTTGAGGACACAGATAAGCCTCCAAGTGGCCTCAACGACTCTCTAAAAATGATGCAAATGACCAGCTGTCTACAAGGAGTATCAATCCTTCCATTCCCCACCATCCAATCAGAACTGAAGAAGCTTCTTGGATGAGAAGCGAAATGTCTTCAAAAGAAAAAAAAACAAAAAAGTCCAGTTGCCTCTTGGTGCGGAGGAACACCTTTTAGACAAAAAAGACCTGGATGATTGAGCATCTTCACAGACTCTCTAAACTTGGTTGTTTTCTTACAGACAGTTCATTACCAAAACTAGGTAAAGTGTCATATGCAGGCAGTCCTCAACGTACAATAGTCTGTTTAGTGGCGGAAGTTACAACAGCACGAAAAAAGGAACTTATGACTGTTTCTCATGCTTATGACCATTGCAGCGTCCCCGTGATCATGTGATCAATATTCCACCAGGGGTGGGATTCTACAGGTTCTCACCTATTCGCTAGAACCAGTTGTTAACTTTCTGAGCAGTTTGGAGAACCGCTTGTTTGGAAGAAATCTCCTTTTGTTTCTTTCCACCCGCCTTACATTTTTGGCAGTACGCCTCGATTTACTGTCTCCAAAGGAGGTTTTTTCCTTTGCTGGTACTTTCTTAAAGGGGAAGGGTTGTTTTAAGCTTTTTACAACTGCTGTTGGGAGGAAATATTCCTGTTGGAGTTAGCATTTTGATGAAATAATTGAATAATGAAGCAGAGCTGCTGGAAAGAAGCTTTTAATGACAAGTAACCAAGATGAGTGACATTCAGCAAGGCTTCTTGGCTAGCTAGAAAGATTGACATTCAAACATGAGTTTACATACCCTTTTTGAGTTTTGGTCTAAAACTGGTGACCATTCAAAGTTACAATGGCACTGAAAAAAGTGCCTTAGGACCATTTTTCACACTTACGACTGCTGCAGCATCCCCACTGTCATGAGAGGCCAGGCAAGGAGAAGTGCCCCTTGACGTGAGTGATGTTGAGTTGGCCACGCCCACCCAGTCACATGACCAACAAAGCCACGCCCACCAACTAAGCCACGCCCACAGAACCGGTTGTTAAAAAAATTGAATCCCACCCCTGTATTCAACCATTTGTTGATTGACTCGGTGACTGTTGCTGTATCCTGAGGGAGTCACATGATCAACCTTTGGTGATTTTCCAACAAGCAAAATCAATGGGGAAGCCAGATTCACTTAACAACCATGTTGCTAATTCAACAATGGCAGTGATTCGCTGAATAATGGTGGCAAGGTAGGTCGCGAAATGCAGCAAAACTAAACTTGAACAATTGTCTTGCTTAGAGACAGAAATTTGGGGCCCAAATTATGGTCGTGAGTCAAGGACCATCTGTGTAAGCCTATTCTGGACAAAAAAGGTAATTGCCTGGGTAGAACCAGGAATAAGCTGGCAGTTCTCTGTCTCTTCTGAGTGGACATATTGTTCTGACCCAAGCCTCGTTCAAGACAAACCAACACCAAACAGAGATAAAAGCAAAACCTTTGTCATGCTTCTTTGTGAATTCTGTTCATTCACAGTAAAATGCTATTAAAAACTAATTGTCCCAGATAAGAACAAGCCTTGCCAAGGTTGTGCAAGTCTGCCAAGAACACTAGATTAAATTGCAAGGAAATATTCAAAGCCAAAAGTCTCCAAACACAAACTAGGATAGTCCGAACTACCACAAGACTTGAAGTACAAGAACTTCTTTGCTTCCTGCAAAGAACCCCACTTCTGAGGGCTGGCTTTTATCCCTTAAGGGAGGGGTCATCAACTTGTAGCCTTACTCTCGTGTCTCCCATGCTGTTGCAGCTGCTCTTTCCTTCAAGCAATCCTGCACACTGTGCTGGGTACAGGCTCCTCGGGGATCACTGCTGCCAGCCTCCACAATTTCCAAAGGCAGCATTCCACTCCCGGATGGTCCTGGCCCCATCCATGCATCACACACAGGCCCCTCATCTGAGTCCTCACTCTCTGAGACCTCAGCCATCCGCACCTGCTAACAGTGAACCACAACACATATATAGCCCAGATATAAGAAGTGTTTTCTGAATATTGTGCTTGGTTATTGTTTGGAATAATACCTTTAATTGCATAACAAAGTAAATAAAATCGGAGCTGGGGGCAAAGGAGGGGAGAGAGAGAAAATTGTAGCAACTATCTGGGAGATTGTCAGTTATTTCCCCTGAGATCATCTTGATTTGGCATGCACAGCCTTGCGTGATTTCTCAGTGGAAGGAAAACACAAAATCTATACTTATTTATTTACTATACGGGCCTTAATATCTGTATAAATGACTCAGGGTGAGAAGCAAATCTCTTGTTCCTTCGATCTCCTATATTCCCCCCCCCCACAAGAATAACTCTATAAGGGGGAATAGGACTGAAAGTGAGTGACTGGTCCAAAGACACCTAGCTGGCTTTCATGTCTAAGGCAGGACTAGAACTCACCAGCTCCCAGTGATTGGCCCAAAGTTATCCAGCTGGCTTTCATGCCTAAGGCAGAACTAGAACTCACCATCTCCTGGTGATTGGCCCAAAGTCATCCAGCTGGCTTTCATGCCTAAGGCAGGACTAGAACTCAGCATCTCCTGGCGATTGGCCCAAAGTTATCCACCTGGCTTCCATGCCTAAGGCAGGACTAGAACTCACCAGCTCCCAGTGATTGGCCCAAAGCTATCCAGCTGGCTTTCATGCCTAAGGCAGAACTAGAACTCACCATCTCCTGGTGATTGGCCCAAAGTCATCCAGCTGGCTTTCATGCCTAAGGCAGAACTAGAACTCAGCATCTCCTGGCGATTGGCCCAAAGTTATCCACCTGGCTTTCATGCCTAAGGCAGGACTAGAACTCACCAGCTCCTAGTGATTGGCCCAAAGTCATCCATGACTTTCTTGCCCAAGATGGAACTGAAATGTTGGAGCACCCACAACGTCTGAAGGCAACTTCCATTCCATTGGTTGATTGTCCTCACCGTTAGGAAGTTTCTCCTTAATTCCAGGTTGCTTCTCTCCTTGGTTGGTTTCCATCCATTGTTTCTTGTCTGGCCTTGTGGTGAGGACTATATTGTAGGCACAGCTCCCAACTTCTCAATGATCTCCAGTCTACAACACAGTCCTTTCGGCAGTTCCAAGAAGGCTCCACACACACCCTTTTGCAGCTGCTGTGAAGGCTTTAATGCATGTTTTTGTACAGCCTAAATTTTCTGAATTATACAGAATTATAGCCTTTGTAGACAGTAAATATGTCTACTTTTTTCATAATTGGACTTCTGGGACATTTAGAAACACCTGATCCAAAGAGACCATGTCAGATAATTAATCTTATCCAGAGTTTATGGAAATACTCTTAATTCTCAGAGATACAAGGAATTAAACCTGATTATTATTATTATTATTATTTGGCTTAAGAAAGGCATACGGTCTATTGCTAAACTAGTCCTTGTAAACCTTATATTCTGCTGCTGAGTTCTACTGCCTGGGAAATCTATTTTAAGGCCAGAAAGAGAGTTTGCGTAGCTTATTTTAGCTTCTGTTTTCATTCCGCTAGTTTGCTGATGTCTGTTTCCACCATGACATGTTGCCAATGCATCCGTGTGTTTCAGCACAACATAGAGAAACTATGATGTGAACTGATACAATGCAGAAATCTCTTGTGCTGCTTTTTTTACCCTTATGCAGGTGAGATAATGTCCATTGGACAAAGAAAACAAGGACATAGATGGTATCACGTTGATAATCCTCAAGGTTGCCTCAGCCACCCCCCATGCTGTGTTTTAAGATGTACATAGACACAGATTTGTAAAGTTGAGTCAGGATAGAAGCTTCAGAAATTGGGTAAGCCCGGGGTATAAAATGCAATTTTCCAAATAAAGCTTGAGTGGGAATTCTTAAAACAGTGAAACTCTGAAATCCAGGTAAAGGCATCAAGAACAGAATCCAGAAAAGAAAGTGTAAATTCCTACAAACATATTGCACTTTGAAAGAAAGAAAGAATCAAGGTAAGAAGAGAGCGGGGGAGCGAGGGAGGAAGAGAGGGGGGGAGAAACTAAAGAAGAAAGAATGAATTCCATGGAAGGAAGGAAGGAAGTTAAAAGAAAGAGAGGGAGGGAGGGAGGGAGGGTGGGAGAAGAAGGATGGAAGATAAGAGAGAGAGAGAGAGGGAGGGAGGGATTGAAGAATGAAGGAAAGAGGGAGGGAAGGAAGGAAGGAAGGAAAGAAGGAAAATAAGAGAAAGATAGAAGGGAAGGGAGGGAAGACATAGGGAAGAAACGAAGGAAAAGGAAGGCAGGAAGGGAGAAGGAAGGAAGGAAGGAAGAACATAAAAGGAGCACAGATTATTATACATGGTGTGGAGAAAGTAAAAAGAGAGGCATTTCCCTCCTCTGTTAATAAAGTAGCTTGAGTTGTCACCTCCCAAAATAGCTGAATAGTGAAAGATGCAAAACAATTTCCTGCCCGAAGACGCAAGATCAGCCTATGGCCTCCTTGGGTGGAAAAGAGGATGAAACACATTTACGGATGTCAAGCTGATCAATAACGACTAATCACAATGGCTACAAATCATCTTTATTAACTTTCATATCACAGAATCATGTTTTTTGTTTTTTTCTCACTGCCTGCGCCACTGTAAGAGACATTCACAGCGACATTTGACTGGTGTCAAGAGCATCGGTTCGATGAGCCCCTGGTTTCATTCAGCAGTGCTGTCCTCCCGCTGCTGCGAAGTGCACGCGACAATCACAACTCATTCAGCAAAGCAGACTATCAGAGCAACCTCGCGACATGCCGCATATTCATGCGGCCGACATGTGAGGTGAGGCACTTGACCCAAATTGCATGACACAAATGCAATCCTTGCCAGCTGCTGGTGACCTCTAAGCTAAGTTCTTTCTGAAAAAAAAAAAAAATCCTGCAAGCTGACCCAGGTCCCCTTATCCCCAGAGCTAGGGTCGGGCATCATTAGCAGTGGTGGCTCTTCCGCCCCGAGGACCAACCCATAGATTTCCACTGCTCTCCTCTCCTCTGCCTTCTGCGCATCCGTGCATCAGGCACTGGACCCAGCTGTTCCTGCTCTTCCTCTTCAGCCACCTCCAGAACTGGGGGCTATTGACTCTCCGTCTGAGGGCTGATGGACAACCCAGGCTCTGCTTCTCTCTCTCTGCCACCTCCATTCCCTCTTCCCCCTCGGAATTCCCAGGTTGCTGTCATGCTGACCCTGACTCCCATGCCTCCTCCTCCTCTGATTTGCTTGCTGGAGGGGCTGGCGGCCAACAGGCCACAATAGCTAGGCTGACAAAGATAGTGCAGGGCATAAAAGAGATGGATGGATATAACATAGTTGGAAGGGACCTTGGAGGTCTTCTAGTCCTACCCCCTGCTAAAGCAGGAGGCCCTATATCATTTCAGACAAATGCCTCTCCAGTCTCTTCTTCAAATCCTCCAGTGATGAAGCACCCACAATTTCTGGAGGGAATTTATTCCACTGCTTAATTGTCCTAACTTTGAGGATATTTCTTCTTAGTTCTAGGTTGCTTCTCTCCTTGATTAGTTTCCACCCATTGTTTCTTATCCTGCTTTCTGGTGCTTTGGAGAATAGGTTGACCCATCTTCTTTGGGGCAGTCCCTCAAATATTGGGACACTGCTATCATGTCACCCCTAGTCCTTCTCTTCATTAGACTAGACGTAACCCAATTCTTGGAACCATTCTTTGTATGTTTTATCCTCTAGTCCCCTAATCACCTTGGTTGCTCTTCTCTGCACTCTTTCCAAACTCACCATCTTTTTTATATCATGGCGACCAAAACTGGATGTAGTATTCCAAGTGTGGTCTTATCAAGGCATTATAAAGTAGTATTAACACTTCACCAAATCTTGATTCTATCCTTCTCTTAATAGAACTTTGTTGGCTTGTTTGGCAGCTGTAGCACATGCCTGGCTCATATTTCAGTGATTGTCCTTTAAGATTCCAAGATCCCTCTCGAAGTTACCACTATTGAGCCAGGTAGCACCTATTGCATTTGGTTTTCCTTACCTAAGTGTCACACCTTAGTTTTCATATTGTCAAGTGAGACCCAGCATTCAAGTCTGTGACGTGCACTTGGAAAGGATGTGAGATGCTAAAAAATGCTATTTGCAACCCTGAGAGCAATAATTTTTCTTTTTATCTTGGCTTAGCGGGGGATAGAGCAAAAGCTAGCATCGGTGGGCTGACGTCGGCCAGGGATTTTGCCAGTGGGCTAAATCTGGCCAATCCCCCTGAAGGCCTGGAGAATCGATCGCTGGAGTCTGGCTCGCTCTCTCAACCATCCAAGCGATGTGCAACACGATGATAAACCGAGAGAGTCTCCGGACGATGATAAACGTCGAGAACCAATGAGCAAAATTGTCCCCCTGGCAACAATTTTGGGAAGGAAGAGCGATTGCCCAGAAGAGAACTGCTGGCGTTTTGCCCTTATTTACAATATTCGTTATGCTGAATTATTGCTTCATTCAATGTGGGCTCATAAGTGGGAATAACTGCAATGGGAACCGTATATTAGGATCAATTTTCGGGAAGGAAAGAGCGAAAAAGACAGCCCAACCACATGGGATTTTGAGTTGTTTTAGCAGAAAGAATCCAGGCAGTAGCCCGGATGAGTGACAGTGCAGAAATATAGCCAACCCGTCCCATTTTTCCCCCCCCAGGAAGGGAATTCTAAAGTCTTTGTGAAAACTATCTTACAGAATAAAAGAGTTGGAAGGAACTTTGAAGGTCTTCTAGTCCAATCACCTCCACTTTTGATTGTCCACTAATTGGTTGTCCACTAAGACTCCAAGATCTCTCACACAGTTACTGCTATTGTTTGGTTTCACCCAGTCTATATGTGTACTTTTGGTTTTTCTTGCCTAAGTGTAGGACTTTATGGGAGGGCAAAGTTGTTTCTGTGTGGGCTTGTGTGTGTGTGCCATCATGCAGAAGATGATGATGTTATCCATTCAGTCATCTTGCACTGCTTCTTTGAGTTATTCTTTGCTTTGGCTGGTGTTGGCTTTGATGGTGTCCACCTTGTTTTTTGGTGGCCTGGTTTCCATTTATTGCTAACTCTTCCCAACACAATTGCTTTGTCCACTGAATCCCCCCACTAGACATGGCCAAAATAAGTGAGATGCAGTTTTGTGATTTTTTTTTTTTTTTTGCCTTCTGGTGTTGTGCGTTCCAGTATTTGCTTGTTAGTTGCTTTGGCTGTCCAAGGAATATGCAGGAACCCCCTTGAGTAACACCATTCAAACGAGTCAAGCATATGATGATATTATCACACAAGGTTTGCACTTCTGTATTGCACAATAAAATCTTGAGACACGCGACATCATCTTTTCAGGCACAAAAGATTGTGTCCACACATGAAGGTCCAATTAAACTGATTTATTGATAAACAGCCTATGCGCAGGAATCTTCTCAACTAATGGTTAGCACCTGCTAGGATTTAGATAAGCCTCAACAGAATTTGTGCCAGGGAAGACTCTTGCGAGTCCCTTGGACCGCAAGGTGATCCAACCGGTCAGTCCTAGAGGAGATCAACCTTGGCTGTTCTTTAGAAGGCTAGATCCTGAAGATGAAACTCAAAGACTTTGGCCACCTGATGAGAAGGAAGAATTCACTGGAGAAAAGCCTAATGCTGGGAATGATTGAGGACAAAAGAAGAAAAGGACAAAAGAGAAGGAGGGGGCTGGATGGAGTCACGGAAGCAGTAGGCATGAACTTAAATGGACTCCAGAAGATGGTAGAGGACTGGAAGGCCTAGAGAAATGTTGTCCATGGGGTCACAATGGGTCAGACATGACTTCAACAACAATAACAATAGAATTTAAGGGAGGATAGACATAGTTCTCTTGCGGCTACATAGGGATTCTACACTGATTTCTATTGTGTGACAGCATCAAGGTAGCTAGTTATTAAGTCATTGGCTGTTGTTTCCTTGTGCTGCCAAGCGCTCAACCTCCTAAACTCCTGATAAACTGTGGGTAAATCAGCATTACTTACTGATGAGGGGCCTGTTTCCCAGGTTTCAATCACTTCCCTGGCTGTTTTTGTATCTGCTTGCCCAACAATCTTCGTAGTTTATCAAGAAGCGAGGGGGCTTGGCAGCACAAGGAAACAACAGCCAACAACTTAAATAGCCAGCGGTCAACACCCTAACCAACAACTAACCCCCCCTCCCACACACACAACCAGGCACCCTATAAATACCATACACAGAATAGCCCAAAGCACACACTCTGCTAGAGAGAAATTCCCTAAGGATGGCTCCCAAAAGTTTGGAAGACACAACCTCTGGTTCCCAGTGATTGACCCAGATTGGATACTGCAACATTACCCTGGGAGGCGTGGATTCGCTTCATTCACGAATTACTTTTTAACTTTGGTGAAGTTGTGCATTTGAGGTAAGAGTTTTCCTGGGTGTAAACAACCTCTAGGAAAACTTAGTGGTTTGGGAGGAATAATTTGTTGTTATTCCATCTATGACTGAAAGTGAGAAAATTTTATTAATTCAGTAACAAAGTGGCATGAGATGTGTGAAGGCATCCTTGTATCCTGAGGGGCCCAATAGTTCTGCTCAAGATCTCACAATCTTGGGGAGGATCGCTTGAAATGTCTTTTGAAGTTTTGGAACCGAAAATAGCTGAGATTTGCAGGCATTATTATAGTCTATTAACAGGAGACATGACTTGAATGCAGAAGGTTGCTTTTTTTGATCCAGAATCTCTAGTTAAAGGAAGTTTTTAGCAAGAGTTGAGAAGAGTTGAGAAGCAGTAACTGGGAGAGGGATCTTGGAATTTTAGTAGACAGCCAGTTAAATATGAGTTAACTGTGTGCAGTGACAGCCAAAAAAGCCAATGCAATCCTAAATTGCATTAACAGAGGGATACAATCAAGGTCAAGGGAGGTACTAATAAAGGGAGCCACTCTATAAAGCCATAGTAAGACCACACCTACTGTACACCATAAGGATGTCCAACCTTGCCAATTTGTGGACTTCAATTTCATGGCTGGCTGGGGAATTCTGGGAGTTGAAGTCCACAAGTTTTAAAGTTGCCAAGTTTGGCCAATCTCGGTGTACAGTTTCCATAGCTACACTTTCTGGGAATGGTTGACTTGCTGAAAAAATCTTTCCACATTGTAAGTTGGGATCAAAGCACGAAAGAGAAAACTGTAATCAAGCAACAGAAAAAAAATCAAAGAGCTGCTATCATACAACCAACCTATCCTATAAAGATCCTTAGTGGCACAGTGGTTAGAGTGCTGTACTCTAGGCCACTTCTGCTGACTATCAGCTGCCTGAAATTTGGTAGTTCAAATCCCACCAGGCTCAAGGTTGACTCAGCCTCCCATCCTTCTGAGGTGGGTAAAATGAGGACCCAAATTGTTGGGGGCAATATGTTGACTCTGTAAACAGCTTAGAGAGGGTTGTAAATCACTGTAAAGAGATATATAAATCTAAGTGCTATTGCTATCCCAAGGAATTCAATCATTTTTCACTGGATCTCATTTCTGATTGCTACAAACATTTCAACCACATGGATGTAGAGAACTGTTGGTGGGTTTTTGCATAGATCTATCCCAAGGATCTTCAAACTTGGCAAGTTTAAGATTTGTGGACTTCAACTCCCAGGATTTCCGAACTAACATGACTGGAGGAGGAATTCTGGGAGTTGAAGTCCACAAGTCTTAAAGCTGTCAAGTTTGAAGACCCCTGAATTCTGTCCTAACCTTCATTCTGTATAGCTTGCACATTTATGAAACACTATTACGAATGGGTGAGTCTATTTATTTTCAATCAGGATCATGTTCTCTTTTTATTTTTTGATCCACAAATAGGATCCGTTTGCTTTTTTATTTTTTAATCATTTGAACAAAGCCTACAATTAAGCAATTGTTTAAATATCATTTAAAAAAAATACTTGTTCTTCAGGGAAGGTTTTTTGATATACAGATAATTTGTGGGAGAATTATACTTTTCGAAATGGTCAAAATCTGTGGCACGGTTCCAATTTGTGCACCAACGACAGGTATTAAATCACAATTAAACCTCTTTGTAAGGTACCAGGAAGGCAGCCTTGAGAATATTCCAAAACTTTGTTATGGAAACAAAGACGGAAGCATTTCTTAAATCCTAGGGAAGGGAAATAGTGATAAGGGGAGGCTCAGATTGGTTCCTCTCTGACTCAGGGAAGGTAACCCCAAGGAGACAGGTGGGATTCTTGGTGCTCTCAAAGCTTGGTTGTTTTGCTGCAGATGTTACATTACTCAACCAGATAAACATCATCAGTGCTAAAAGAGAGTGGGGTTTACAGGGGCAGTGGAGGAAGGATAGAAGGAGGACTGTGAATTTCCTGGTGTGCTCTGAACTTACTTGTTTTCTTGCAGATGTTTCATGATGGAATTAAGTAACTTCATCAGTGTTAGAACAGAATGGGGTTTGTGAAGAGGAGGAGGAGGAGGAGGAGTAGAATGACCATAAACGTCTATCCATAATTTACTACTGGGAAAATGAGGGGCCAGATCAAACTATTTCTTCCTCCTCCTCTTCTTCCTCCTCTTCTTCTTTCTCCTCCTCCTCCTCCTCTTCCCAAAAGGTGACCCATCCTTTGGTCTCCTCCTCCTCCAACAGGTGGTTGATTCTTCTCCTCTTCCTCCTTCCTCCTCCTCCCTCTTCTTTCACCTATTCCTACTTCCCCCCTACTTTTCTTACTTTCTACTTCTTCACATTCATGCTGTTCCAGGGAAGGAGATGGCACATAAAAAGAAAGTATCTTGCAAAGCAGCAACACGGACTTATCAAACCCAAAGTACACCTGACTCTTCTGTGTTCATTGAGTTGAAGAGTCAATGGTGCATTTTCTGCTTTTAAAAACTAAGAATAACAGCTGGCTCGGCCATCTTTTCGGCAAATCATTTCTAGTGAAGGAAAAATGCTATAGGAGCCCTACTTCACCTTGGCTTTAGAGATAATTGGTTCCATTCCAATTCCGTTCCAATGCTCTTTGGCATGGGTGGAAAAGGACCATTCCGGAACAGGTCATAGGTTGGGAATCTCCTAGTCTGAAAGGAAGAAGGGGTCAAGCAGGGAAGTAGCCTTGAGTCCATGCAAAGATGCAACAGGACAACCTATGAGTTGTAAGGCGAGGACCTTCACTTTAGATCTGTGGTTGACCTTTTCATGCTTCCCATTCCTCACTGACTTCCCGCTGCTGTGACCAATGTTCAACTCTTTGAGTCTACCGAACGCATCAGAATCCTACCTGTGAAGACCAGCTGGGTTTATTTCTTGATGGAAACGGAGAGGACGATGATGAAGATCAGAAGAACGACCAGCCCGGCGGAGATAACACAACATTTCACTCTCCTTGCTCGCCGCTTAGGAGGACAAAGGCAAGAAATGAAAGTCAACACTCAGGATGGGACAAACAGAAAACCAAGAAGTCTTGATGTGCTCTAAGGAGGGGAGGAAAGTGGCTTCATGAACCATGGGACTGGTGGACAAGGAACATGTTTTTCCCTCTTAAATATTAACACACATGTATAAAAAGAAAGAGGCACCAGAGGCACTAATCTGGACTTTGCCTCTAGTTGTGGGTCTCTAGAAGCTCCTACTGTTTTTTTTTTTTTTTTTTTTGTTTACAATCTCTATGGTGTACTTGTCGGGCATTGTGTGATTTATATTAATAAATGTTAATAAATAAATGCTATTGACACTTTTCCCCTTAATTCTGTCTCAAGAGAGACTGATAATGAAGATCACTTCATTGTCTATGTTCCTTCCTTCCTTCCTTCCTTCCTTCCTTCCTTCCTTCCTTCCTTCCTTCCTTCCTTCCTTCCTTCCTTCCTTCCTCACTCACTCCCTCTCACATATTTCTTTCTTTCTCACACATTTCACACATTTTCTCTCTCCTCCTATCCATCTTCTTTCTTCCTTCCTTTCTCTTCTTCCATATCCATCCTCCTTCCTTACGCCCTCCCTTTCTCTCCTTTCTTATTTTTG
Organism: Hydrophis major; assembly: GCA_033807585.1. Taxonomy (NCBI): domain Eukaryota; kingdom Metazoa; phylum Chordata; class Lepidosauria; order Squamata; family Elapidae; genus Hydrophis; species Hydrophis major. The sequence goes on along the minus strand of CM066330.1, from coordinate 2,755,126 downwards.
TTTTCTTCCTCTCTCCCTCCCTCCCTCTCACATTTCTTCCTTCCTTCCCTCCCTCCCTCTCACACATTTCCTTCCTTCCTATCCATCTTCTTCCTTCTTTCCTTCCTCCCCTCCCTCAGACACATTTCCTTCCCTCCCTCCTCCTATCCATCTTCTTCCTTCCTTTCTTTCTCTTCTTCCATATCCATCTTCCTTCCTTACTCCCTTTCTCTTTTCTTCTTCTTTCTCTTTTCTTCCTCCCTCCTTCACATTTCTTCCTTCCTTCTCTCCCTCTCATGCATTTCCTTCCTTCCTATCCATCTTCTTCCTTCTTTCCTTCCTCCCCTCCCTCAGACACATTTCCTTCCCTCCCTCCTCCTATCCATCTTCTTCCTTCCTTTCTTTCTCTTCTTCCATATCCATCTTCCTTCCTTACTCCCTTTCTCTTTTCTTCTTCTTTCTCTTTTCTTCCTCCCTCCTTCACATTTCTTCCTTCCTTCTCTCCCTCTCATGCATTTCCTTCCTTCCTATCCATCTTCTTCCTTCTTTCCTTCCTCCCCTCCCTCAGACACATTTCCTTCCCTCCCTCCTCCTATCCATCTTCTTCCTTCCTTTCTTTCTCTTCTTCCATATCCATCTTCCTTCCTTACTCCCTTTCTCTTTTTTTCTTCTTTCTCTTTTCTTCCTCCCTCCTTCACATTTCTTCCTTCCTTCTCTCCCTCTCATGCATTTCCTTCCTTCCTATCCATCTTCTTCCTTCTTTCCTTCCTCCCCTCCCTCTCACACATTTCCTTCCGCTCCTTCCTCCCTCCTATTCATCTTCTTCCCTTCCTTCCTTCCTTCCCTTCCTCCCTCTCACATATCTTCCTTCCTTCCCTCTCTCCCTCTCACACATTTCCTTCCTTCCTATCCATCTTCTTCCTTCTTTCCTTCCTCCCCTCCCTCAGACACATTTCCTTCCCTCCCTCCTCCTATCCATCTTCTTCCTTCCTTTCTTTCTCTTCTTCCATATCCATCTTCCTTCCTTACTCCCTTTCTCTTTTTTTCTTCTTTCTCTTTTCTTCCTCCCTCCTTCACATTTCTTCCTTCCTTCTCTCCCTCTCATGCATTTCCTTCCTTCCTATCCATCTTCTTCCTTCTTTCCTTCCTCCCCTCCCTCTCACACATTTCCTTCCGCTCCTCCCTCCCTCCTATTCATCTTCTTCCCTTCCTTCCTTCCTTCCCTTCCTCCCTCTCACATTTCTTCCTTCCTTCTCTCCCTCTCATGCATTTCCTTCCTTCCTATCCATCTTCTTCCTTCTTTCCTTCCTCCCCTCCCTCCCACACATTTCCTTCCGCTCCTCCCTCCCTCCTATTCATCTTCTCCCCTTCCTTCCTTCCTTCCCTTCCTCCCTCTCACATATCTTCCTTCCTTCCAAAATTGCTTCTCTTTCTATATTGCTTCCCATAGAGCCTGAACCAAATCAAATGTTATACCTTTCATTGTTGCCTTTAATCAGATCTGTGATCCTGTTATTACCCTCTCATTTGGGAGTCAAGTCAGGGGTTGGTTTCCAAGAGAAAAAGGAAGGTAACCTTTTACATCTTAAAAAGACGTTCACCTGTTTGTTCCTGATCTTTGAAGAAAGTTTCCTTCACAAGTTAACACCACTTTGTTGTTAAATCATTGCTTCAGCTCTGGAGTTCGCAAAGGCCAACAACATTAACTATTTTTCCTACCTTTTTAAAGTGGGGGAATATTGATTTAAATCAGCAACTGGGTTGATTGCTATTTTTTTTTTTTTTTTACAATGGCATTCAAGCTAGTCAATCTCTCCCAGATATAGAAAAAAACTGGACTTTTGTATGCCAAGCTGCACGAACCATTATTTGACATTTGTGCAACCGTTAAGTCCATAATCTGCAACTCCTTTTTTTTTATTTATTAAATGTACATACCGCCCAGCTCCCTCACTATCGCATGATTCCATTAAATATAAACTGAATTATTTAGCTTGAGTTAGTGGGATGTTTTCCCTGCTTCTCTGAATCACATTTGTGATTCTTGCATTTGGGAATCCGATGGAAATGGCAAAGAAATTTGGCATCTGATAACCAATCGGATTTGAGCATGGAAATATATCACGATGGTCAAATGAAGGAAACCAGACTACTACCCTGTGATAAAATAAAAGGAAGGAGAGAAATAGCTTCAAACCTAAAGGGAGGGTGGAAATTATGCCTCCTCCACAGCTAAAGAGACAATGCCTGTCAATCAAGGTCTTAGATTTTGAGCCTAGTCCTGCCTTTCATAGCAAATGGATTGGTTTTCTGACAATATCACTAAAAGAGAAATCAGAATTATTGCCATTAACTCATTCATTTTCCAATTTTCATTATCTTCCTTCCTTCCTTCCTTCCTTCCTTCCTTCCTTCCTTCCTTCCATCTTTCCATTCTTCTCTCCCTCCCTTTATCTCTCCCTCTCCTTTCTCTCTCTCTCTTCCTTCCTTCTTCTCACACATTTCCTTTCTTCCTCCTATGTATCTTTCCACTCTTAACCCCTTTCTCTCTCATTCTCACACTTCCTTCCTTGTTTCCTCGCACACTTTCCTCCCTCCCTCCCACTCTCCCACATTTTCTCCCTCCCTCCCTCCCTTCCTTCCACACATTTCCTTCCTTCCTTCCATCTTTCCATTCTTCCTTCCCTCTCTCTTTCTCTCATACTCTCATACACTTTTTCTTCCTCCCTCCCTCCTTTCCATTCTTCCCTCCCTCTCTGTTTCTCTCTCACTCTCACACACCTTTCCTTTCCTTTCCTTTCCTTTCCTTTCCTTTCCTTTCCTTTCCTTTCCTTTCCTTTCCTTTCCTTTCCTTTCCTCTCCTTTCCTCTCCTCTCCCCTCCCTTCCCTTCCCTTCCCTTCCCTTCCCCTCCTTTCCTTTCTTTTCCTTTCCTTTCCTTTCCCTTCCTGCTGGTTGCCTTAATAAGTGGAATAAACTACAGGAGGAGAAAACTACAGCCCATATTGTAACTTATCCTCTACAGAAATAAATGTAGCTACTAGATTCGAATAAACACACAGAGATCAACAAATACAGGGTTTTTTTTTTGTGGTGGTGGGGGTGTAAAGAAAATCAAATGCATCGAAAATGCGAGAAGAAATTGTTGCAGCAAACTGACAGTCTGAAATGCGCAACAGGGAATGAAACCACTTCTGAGATATTCACTAATTGCTAGATCAAAGAGCTGTTAACCAGAAAGTCATTCAGCAAGAGACTGACACACAACCCCGATAAAGCATGTAACTTTCCAAATTAATTCTCAATTCCCATACATTTGGCAGACTCCTGACGCATGCAATTAAATTCCGAGTCCTGCATTAAATTTGAAAAGAAAACTCTTTTTAAAACCCTTCCTTGAACTCTGTCAGAGTCACTCAGATATCCACTTATTCGAGATTGAGGGTGGTGGGGCTGGAAGGAGGGACCCAAAGCAAAAGGGATTACCCCCCCAAAAGTGGATTAAAGCTAAAGAGATTACATAAACAAAAAAAACATCTGAATGCTAAATGAAGCTCTCAGGACAGGGAAAGTGTTAATCCTGAAGGACATCCCCAAAGAATGGATGAGACCCCAGCGAGAATTATGAGATGGAAGTTAAATTATATGGAAGCAACTATTGCATAGATGAATTTATTTTGCTAATCCTCTGAACGGGAAAACCGATCTTGGTTTTGTGGCCAGTCGCAGAATTCTGACAGCCAGAGGATGACATCTGGGAGAAAGGACCTAGGGACAAAAAAATTGTGTTGGGCTTAACGTATCTCTTTCCCACCGATTAAAAGAAAAAGCAAATCCATCTCTCTTTCGAATTCAAAATGGAGTTAGCGCGAGATCTTGTGACACATTTTAATTTAATTTAATTTTTTTAAAATCTTGTACTGGATGGGAATTTGTTTTCCTTGAATTGACTCCCTAGGTCGGACAAGTGGTTTCCAAACTTGGCAACTTTAAGACTTGTGGACTTCCACTCCCAGAATTCCTTGCCAAGTTTGTCTGAGGAATTCTGGGAGTTGAAGTCCACCAGTCTTAAAGTTACCAGATTGTTGTCTGAGGAATTCTGGGAGTTGAAGTCTGCCAGTCTTTAAATTGCCAGGTTTGTCTGAGGAATTCTGGGAGTTGAAGTCCACCAGTCTTAAAGTTACCAGATTGTTGTCTGAGGAATTCTGGGAGTTGAAGTCCGCCAGTCTTTAAATTGCCAGGTTGATGGCTGAGGAATTCTGGAAGTTGAAGTCTGCCAACCTTATCATATCACTACAATTGCTAAGTGTACAGTGAATCTGTCTTCCCCACTGACTTTGCTTGTCAGAAGGTTGCAAAAGGGAATCACATGACCCCAAGGGACACTGCAACCATCATAAATATGAATCCATTGCCAATCATCTGCCTTTGCATCACGTCACCATAAGCATGTTGCAAAGATCATAAGTATGAAAAACAGTTATATGTCCATTTTTGCAGTGCCATTGTAACTTCAGTCAACCAACCGAGCTGTTGTAAGTCAAGGACTGCCTGTGTTGAATGGTCATTAAATGAACTGCTGCAAGTTGAAAACTCCCTGTGCTGCTTTTTAGCCTCGCCTGCAAGTGCTGCAGATTTCCTTGAGGCCTAAAGTTCACCCCCACCCACCTAATAAGCCGTATCACAATTTATATGAGTGATATATTAGACAGCTATCTCTCTCCACCCTCTTTACCTACCTAACATAATTAGCCAGGTAGATACAGGAGAGAGTGTGAATCACGTTCTTATTATTATCCACACTGGATTTGCATAGAATGCCTCCAGCACCTGCTTTTCAAAAATCTCAGTGGCTTCACTGCAAGCTACAAAAAAAGAAATCCCATCTTTCATAGAAGGGTTTATTTTAAATCTCAGAATGCAGAATCAACTCTGCTTTTTATGTAAGCTCTTGGTGAGAGAAGTTCGGCGGTAACAGAGTAACAGAGTGGGAAGGGACCTTGGAGGTCTTCTAGTCCAACCCTTTGCTCAGGCAAGAAACCCTGTACCATTTCAGACAAATTCTTGTCCATAGACAGGAATAGAGTAGAGTAGAGTGGAGTGGAATGGATAGGGATAGGAATAGGAATAGGAATAGGAATAGGAATAGGAATAGGAATAGGAATAGGAATAGGAATAGGAATAGAATAGAAATAGGAATAGGAATAGGAATAGGAATAGGAATAGGAATAGGAATAGGAATAGAATAGGAATAGGAATAGGAATAGGAATAGAATAGAATAGAAATAGGAATAGGAATAGGAATAGGAATAGGAATAGAATAGGAATAGGAATAGGAATAGGAATAGGAATAGGAATAGGAATAGGAATAGAATAGGAATAGGAATAGGAATAGGAATAGGAATAGGAATAAGAATAGAATAGAATAGAATAGAAATAGGAATAGGAATAGGAATAGGAATAGGAATAGGAATAGGAATAGGAATAGGAATAGAATAGATTGGAATAGAATAGAATATATTAGAATAGGAATAGAATAGAATAGATCAGAACAGAACAGAACATTAGACTGGAATAGAAGAGAAGAGAGAACCGAACAGTAGATTGGAATAGAATAGAAGACAACAGAACAGAATATTAGATTGGAATAGAAAAGAAGAGAATAAACAGAGTTGGAAGGGACCTTGGAGGTCTTCTAGTCCAACCCCCTGCTTAGGCAGGAAACTCTACACCACTTCAGACAAATGGTTATCCAACATCTTTTTAAAACCTTCCAGTGTTGGAGCATCCACCACTTCTGGAGGCAAGTTGTTCCACTGGTTAATTGTTCTCACTGTCAAGAAATTTTTTCCTTAGTTCGAGGTTGCTTCTCTCCTTGATTAGTTTCTATCCATTGCCACACTTGGAATCCTGCATCCATTATTGATCAGTACAATATAAAAAAGGATGTTGAGACTCTAGAAAGAGCGCAGAGAAGAGCAACAAAGATGATTAGGGAGGTGGAGGCTAAAACATACAAAGAACAGTTGCTGGAATATGGGTATGTCTAGCTTGATGAAAAGAAGGACTTGGGATGACATGATAGCAGCGTTCCAATATCTAAGGGTCTGTCACAAAGGGAGTCAAGCTATTCTCAAAACCATCTGAAGGGAGGACAAGAAGCAATGGATGGAAACTAATCAAGGAGAGAAACAACCTACAATGAGAGGAGGAATCTCCTGACAGTGAGCAGCCCAGCCTAGTCTGGAAACCAGATTATTGGCCAAAAAACTAGACCCCGGGAATTCTAGTTTCTCAAGGAAAAAACTTAAGGGAAAAATGATAAGAAGTAGTAACATGTTAATGGACATCCACAAAATTCATTAGAGATTCTTTTAACGCAGTCCCAAAAGTGCTTTTTCAATAGGCAACTGGACTTTGTTTTTCCTTGACGAGGTTTCGCTTCTCATCCAAGAAGCTTCCTCAGTTCTGAAGAACAGTTCTGAAGAACAGAAGAAGCTTCTTGGATGAGAAGCAAAACTTCTTCGAGGAAAAAAAAATGAAGTCCAGTTGCCGATGAAAAAAAGCACCTTTGGGACAACCATGACCTGGATGACTGAGAATCTCTTTGAGCGTAGTGTTCTTAACGTTGTCCAGTTGTGTGGACTTCAATTCCCAGAATTTCCTGGCAGAATTCTGGCAGTTGAAATCCACAACTCTTCAAAGTGGACAAATCTGAGAAACATTGTAATTGGGGGGAAAAAAATCCTCCTTCCACTTGATATCATTTCTGAAGAAAGAAAGAATTAGAATAAATTAAAATAATTTTTAAAATACATGATGACTGCATCTCTAATACAGCATAGAAGACAAAAACCCTAATTAAAAAAAAAATGCAAAGGTGATAGTATTGGGACATGCCCAACTCTTCCACTGCGAATTAATGAGACAATTCTATTAGCTGGGCCTTTACTTCTGACACCTGGCAGCCAACATTAATTGGGCCACAATCAAGATAGTTATTCAGGTTAATTGGATTCCCTCTGTCAGCAGCCATCAGCTCCTGGAATCTGCTCCTGTCATTTAAGAGTAATAAATCATGGATGGCTTTATTGGACAGCATTGTCTGACAGCTGATGGCATGGCATGCTGGTGGGCCATTGTGGGAACACTCGAAGAGTTGGCACTCTTCCTGGTTGGAAAAAAAATAGGGATCATGCCCTTATTGCTGCCATCTGAGCATGTCACATCTGGGGCTGATAGGATGAAACACAAGGTATATTACACACCAGCTGGTACCAGACAGAGAGGGCAAATCCAGATGCCTGCTTCCAGGGAGAAGATGTTGTAACATCTGGCATCCAAAAACCTGGATCTGAAAGAGCAACCACCATCCATGTAATGCAAACAGAAACCGCTTAGAACCAGTCAAGGCATGGCAACCGACCAAGCGGGATTGTGGTTCTGTAATGGAACAAAATCCCCACAGGAGGGAAAAACAGTGATTTATTTTGCAAGATATTAATATATTGTATTTGTTTGATTCCCTCTGTTTTTGCCGTTATATGTTTTGCTGGATGAAGGGAGGGAGGATGAGAGGAAAAAGGAGGAAGGATGGAAAAAAGAAAGAAGTAAAGGAAGGAAGGGAGAGAGGAAAGAAAAAATACAAAGAAAGGAAGGAAGGAAGAAAAAGGAAGAAAGAAAGAATGGAAACAGGAAGGGAAGGCTCCATCTCATGTATTCAGCTGATTGCAGAAATAGAAAAAGGTAACTAGTAGTCTGTGATAAAAACAACAACAAAATTTTCATGTTTCTCAACTGTTGCAGTTTAGTAGCATCTTTAAAACTAACCTTGACTTTTTTTGTAAGAAAAATGTGCTGGCAATTGTTGCCTAATTCTAACACAGCTCGAAATTGTCCTAACTGTTGGCAAGCTCTAGTTTAAAGATGCTTGTTAAGACTATGTCAATCTTTGATATAAATAAATATGATATAAACATAACATTTGACTGCTCAGCTCAAATGAAGGCCTGGTTTGTACAATGTGCTATGCTACATTGTGATATACACATCACATATTCTATCTGTCTGTCTGTCTGTCTGTCTGTCTGTCTGTCCATCCATCCATCCATCCATCCATCCATCCATCCATCCATCCATCCATCCATCTATCTATCTCCCTACCTACCTCTCTCTCTCCCTCTCTCCCTCTCTATCTATTTGTAATGTGTGTGTGTATGTATGTATGTATGTATGTATGTATGTATGCATGCATGCATGCATGCATGTATGTATATATGTATCCTAACCATGTGTGTAGTGGCCAATGGCCTTTGTTATATAATAGCACATATCTTCTTAATGGAAGTTTTACACTCTGTAGCAGACGCTAACAAAAGCTTAGTGAGCAATATAAATTTTTAGTTCCAGAGATCGGGATGTCTGTCTCTTTTTTCAGTTTTACCTGGAACTCGTATTTTTAGAATAGTTTGTAATATGTATGTATGTATGTATGTATGTATATGTGTATACATGTATATGTGTATATATGTATATATTTGTTTTCTTAAGTTTTCGCGGGTACTTACATGTCTGGCATTCAGCTTTGTTCGTGTATTTTCCCACGTCATAATAGTGGTGCTTTTAAAATTGTAGCAACGTTTCAGCAGAATCTCATCTGCCATCATCAGGCTTCTGTATGGTGTTTGTCTGTGAGTTAGACTTTTACAGTGGTTTCAGATTTAAATTTAACCATAGGCTGCCCCAAATTTAAATCTGAAACCACTGTAAAAGTCTAACTCACAGACAAACACCATACAGAAGCCTGATGATGGCAGATGAGATTCTGCTGAAACGTTGCTACAACTTTAAAAGCACCACTATTATGACGTGGGAAAATACCCAAACAAAGCTGAATGCCAGACATATGTATATATGTATATATATATATGCAGGTCTTGGCGTGTTCAGGTCTTTTCCTGTGTAAGATTGACAGCATCTTGGCAATGTTTCGATGAAGTCCCACTCGCCATCTTCAGGTTGGTGCTTTCGGCTTCGTGCTTGTGCTAGCAAAGCATGATCGGACTGCCGTCCCCCTATATAAACTGGTGTTGAGGCTGGCTGTGTTGTCATTTCTTGATTGGTTGATGGAGTTAATGTTTGCAGATTGGCTGGCTTTTTCGTAAGAACATGTGTGGCTGAGCTATTGGCTGTGTTTCGATCAGCCTCCTGTGTTGTAACGACCTGGGTAATGGGCTGTGTGATGACCTTATTGTTGTGACATCCTGGGTCTTATGCTGTAATCTCCTGGGTCGTTGGCTGCGTTGCAACACCCTGAGGTTTTGTGGTGTAACCTCCTGAGTTCTGTGATGTGATATCCTGAGAGGGTGGCTGTGATGTGATGTTCTGGGTTTTGATTTGGCTCCGAGTTTGTGGCCTGGATATGTGTTCATGGCATGCTCTCAATCTTACATGGGAAAAGACCCGAACATGCCAAAACCTGCATACCTGTACCCATGAAAATCTATGAAAACACACACATACACACATACACACACACAATATACATATATATTTAGGTCTAGGTGTGTTTGGGTCTTTTCCCATGTAAGATTACATATATACATATATATCATATATACATATGTATACATATATGTAAACATATATACACATACATATACACACATATTATACCGGTATATATGGTTATTCTCCTATATTGTGTAGACCTAGTAACTTCAGTTTGCAAGGCATCATTTATGGCTTGCAAAATACAACCACAGCTGCAGTTCATTTAGTAAACTATGGGTAAACAAAGCATAACTAGCATTCAAACAATACACTAAGCTTCATTTACTTAAACCACAGTTTAAAGATTCATACAGGAGGCCACATCCTACTTGTGTTTGCACCATAGAAGAAAAAAACAAAAGTGGCCAACTATATTTCACCATGGAGTATCAGGAGCTTGGGATGTCCATGTGCTGTGAAAGCTCAGAAAACTGGGTCCAATTAAAATTCCAAAGTTACTGTTACATTTTTCTTCCCTTAAATTATGTCCGAGCATTAACAAAGGGATAGCATCTCCATGGTCACGTGATTTACATTTACAGAAAAAAAAAGAAGGAAGGAAGGAAGGAAGGAGAGGGCAAAGGAAGGAAGTTGGTAGGTAAGGTAGGCAGGCAGGAAAGATGGAGGAAGAGAAACAAAATAAAGGAAGGGGAAGAAGACAGGGAGGAAGGAAGGAAGGAAGGAAGGAAGGAAGGAAGGAAGGAAGGAAGGAAGGAAGGAAGGAAGGAAGGAAGGAAGGAAGGAAGGAAGGAAATAAGTAAGTAGGTAGTTAAAGTAGGCAGGTAAGCATGATGAAGGAAGAGAAACAGAAGGAAGGAAGGAGGGAAGGAGAAGAAAATAGGGAAGAAGGAAGGAAGCAAGGAGGGAGGGAAGAAAGAAAGGGGGAGGGAAAAAGGAGAGAGGGAAAGGGAGGGGAAGGAATGGGATTTGAAACCTACTAATATTTCTGATCTCAACTTATCTAGTGGATTCTTTGCTGCATCTTATTTTGGCAACCTTGTGTGATTCAGTTGACAAATGCAAATATTAAGAGTTCAAGAGGCTGAATGTGGCCCGGTTTAAAATATCCTCTTAAGAGGTAAAAGAAGAAAACAGGTTGCAAGTATTGGATGCCCTTGGAAAGTCTTGGATTTGGAAGAAAGCAGGACATCCCTGGCGAACTCTGAGGAGAAGTCAGGGGAAGCAGGGCAGATCAATCTCTCCATCACCTGTCAAACTAGCGACGCCCTCTTGCCACAACCAACCCACATTCACATCCACAGGCTAAGCATGAAACCATGATCAGAAACCCCAAACCAGTGGTGGCATTCAGAATTTTTTTTACTACCAGTTCTGTGGGCGTGGCTTGGTGGGCGTGGCAGGGAAAGGATACTGCAAAATCCCCATTCCCTCCCCACCCCACTAACCTGCTTTCCAGCTCCATTCTCCTGTGCAGGGCAACCAAAGAAGACCCAGCCGATCAGCTGGGACTCTATGGGAGGCAGAGAAGAGATGGGGGCAGGGCCAGTCAGAGGTGGGATTTGCCAGTTTTCGAACTACTCAAAATTTCCACTACCAGTTCTTCAGAACCGGTCCGAACCAGCCGAACTCCACCAAACCCTGGGCACATATCCCACAGTTAAAAGGCTGAGTGGGTTGAGGGATTATTTGTAGCACTGTCTGACACCTTGTTTAGAGCATGTTCAGGAAGACATTTTCAAACCCAATAAATGATGATCAGAAGCAACCTTTGAAGAGCAAAGCACCTGTCGACAGAGACGGGGGAGGGGGCAGGAAGGGGGGCAAGAAACCATCCGACATCCCTGACAGAGTAAAAATTAGATGGGAGCCAAGCAACGGTAACCTTTGGAGTTGGGAATCTCTCTGACAAGTGAGAACTCATGTCTAGGTGGTAAAAGGTGGGTAGGGAGACATTTCAGGGAGTCAGGGAGGGAGGAAAGAGACGGGAATGAAAGGAAGGAGATAGGAATAAAAGGAACGAATAGAAGGAAGGAGGGAGGGAGAGAGGAGGGAGGGAGGGAAGGAAAGGAGGGAGGGGGGAGGAAAGAGATGGGAATGTAAGGAAGGAACAAGAGTGGAATTGAAAGGAGGGAAGGAAAGAAGGGAGGAGGGAGGGAAGATAGATAGGAAGGAGGGAGTCAGGAAGGGAGGAAAGAGATGGAAATGAAAGGAAGGAGATAGGAATAAAAGGAACGAATAGAAGGAAGGAGGGAAGGAGAGAGGAGGGAGGGAAGAGATGGGAATGAAAAGAAGGAGATAGGAATAAAAGGAACGAATAGAAGGAAGGAGGGAGGGAGAGAGGAGGGAAGGAGGAAAGAGATGGGAATGAAAGGAAGGCGATAGGAATAAAAGGAACGAATAGAAGGGAGGAGAGAGGGAGGGAGGAGGGAGGGAGGAAAGAGGTGAGAATGAAAGGAAGGAACAAGAGTGGAAATGAAAGGAGGGAAAGAAAGAAGAAGGAGGGAGGGAAGAAGATGGATAGGAGGGAGGGAGGAAAAGAGGGAGGGAGGGTGAGAGGGAGGGAGGAAGGATGGAAGAAGGAAGGAAGGAAAGAGATGGGAATGAAAAGAAGGAAGGAGACTGAAAATGAAAGAAAGGAAGGAAAGAAGGAAGGGAGGGAAGAAGATGGATAGGAGGGAGGGAGGAAAAGAGGGAGGGAGGATAGGTGGGAGAGAGGGAGAGAGGTTGGTATGGAAGAAGGAAGGAAAGAGATGGGAATGAAAGGAAGGAATAGAAGGAAGAAGGGAGGAAGGAGGAAGGGAGGGAAGGGAGGAAGGGAGACAGGGAGAAAGGGTGGAAGGTAAGAGATTGGAATGAAAAGAAGGAAGGAGGGAGGGAAGAATATGGATAGGAGGGGGGGAGGAAGGAAGGAAAAGAGGGAGGGAGGATGGAAGTGAAGAAGGAAGCAAGAAAGAAAATGGATAGGAGGAGGGAGGAAGGAAGATAGATGATATAGAGTAAAGGAAGGAAGGAAGGAAGGAAGGAAGGAAGGAAGGAAGGAAGGAAGGAAGGAAGGAAGGAAGGAGATACTCCTTTATTTGAGTTTGGTTGCTGACAGAAAGACACAAGAGCCTTGAGGAGATGTCATCCATGTCAATTGCCATGTTGAGGCAAAGATGGGGTAGAACTGACAAGGCCTTAAGGCAACAAAGCTTCTTCTCTTTTTGCAGTGGAGGGGTGAGTCATGTATTTCTCCATTGCGTCATCTGAGAAAAAAGTGCAAAGAAGAGCAACTAAGATGATTAAAGGCCTGGAGAGAAAAACATATGAAGAATAATGGCAGGATTTGGGTATATTTGGGTATATTGGCCAGTCTAGAGAAAAGAAGGACTGGGGGGAACATAATAGCAGTCTTCCAGCATCGGAGGGGCTGCCCCAAAGAAGAGTCAAGCTATTCTCCAAAGCAACAGAAGGCAAAACAAGAAACAATGGATGGAAACCAATCAGGGAGAGAAGCAAGCTGGAATTAAGAAGAAACTTCCCAAGGACAATTAAGAGATTGGCTTGCCTTCAGAAGTAGTGGGTGCTCCATCACTGGAAGTTTTAAAGAAGAATCTGGACAGTCACTTGTCTGAAGTGGTACAGACTGTTTTGCTTGTGCAGGGGGATAGACTAGAACAGGGGTCGCCAACCTTTTGGACCTCAGGGACCACCAAACTCATAATTTTAAATCCCACGGATCACAAATATGAATTTTGACTGATGGTGGCTTGCTGACGTTGGTGGGAAAGTGGGTCCCGTATTCTAGAGCTGGCCCTTTGGTCATCCCGGAGCAGCTGCTCCTCCACCTGGGTGCACTGGCCTGCCATGGACTGGAGGAGCTGCTCTGGGATGACCAAAGGGCCAATCCTGGGATTCCTGCAGCTCTGGAATATGGGACCCACTTTCCCACCAACGTTAGCAAGCCACCCCAGGGCAGATTTTCCTCCCAAGCTGTTGGTCCAACCTTCCAGTTCCAGCTCGCATGGCTCTACTCAAGGTAAGGTTTGCACTTGGCCAAAGGGTGGGGCCCAACGGGAGGGCAGACCATGCGGGTGGCATAGCCTTGTGTTCCCGTGCAGTTTGGATTAATTGCTTTGGGGGGAGTGCTTGTGGGGGACATTTCTCTGAACACCACTAACATTTTCTCATGGATCACCAATGGTCCCCAGCCCACCAGTTGGCAACCACTGAATTAGATGACCTCCAAGGTCCCTTCTAACTTTATTCCAATTGTTTCCCCGAGACTTTCTTCTGGAATGGCACCAGCGATTGATGGTTCACCCATCCCGAGAGCAAATTAGATTAGATTAGATTAGAATAGAATAGAATAGAATAGAATAGAATAGAATAGAATAGAATAGAATAGAATAGAATATATTGGCCAAGTGTAATTGGACACACAAGAAATTGTCTTGGTGTAAATGCTCTCAGTGTACATAAAAGAAAAGATCCAATTGTCAAGAGTCATCAGGTACAACACTTAATAATAGTCAGAAGGTATAATAAGCAGTCAAATCATACTAGGAAAAAGTTAAAATAAATCGTAAAGATACAAGCGACAAGGTTACAGTCATACAGTCACAAGTGGGAGGGGATGGGTGATAAGGAGTGATGAGAAAATTAACAGCAATAGTAGTGCAGACTTTGTAAATAGTTGGACAGTGTTGAGGGAATTATTTGTTTAGTAGAGCGATGGAATTCGGGGAAAAACTGTTCTTTTTCTTTTTAATACAAGTTTTATTAATTTTTTACAACAAACACAAACAGATAAAACATAGGACATAACATAAAAACATCATCATTCTTCATAAATTTACAAGCAGTGTTGGTTTACCACTCCTTTTCGTGCATCCATTTCATAGTCATCATAATAATTATGTTGCATAATAACTCATATCATCAATCAACAACCATATATCCCAATATCACTATTGAACAATCATTTGACTGTAATTTACCGTATATACTCGAGTATAAGTCGACCCGAATATAAGTCGAGGCACCCAATTTTACCACAAAAAACTGGGAAAACTTATTGACTCGAGTATAAGTCGAGGGTGGGAAATGCAGCAGCTACTGGTAAATTTCAAAAATAAAAATAGATGCCAATAAAAACTTTCACTAGGACAGTTGAGAATAAGTTTGATGTTCACAATTTCCTCTTTGAAAGAGACCAGTAAATAGGGAACAAGAAGATGAAGAAAAAGAAGTGTGTTTTTTCACACTTTTCACACTGAAGTGAACAAAAATGGCATCATAGGAACAAGCTTATTCTCAGCCCAAAGGTTTGTTTCTGATTTCTTCCCTGATTTAAGGGAAATTTGGGAAACGATCTTACTATCATGAAAGGTTTGATTGATTCACTAACGCAAAAGATGATGATGATGACAGTGGTAGGCAGGAGTCACTCTCTCCCTTGCAAGAAAAAACCAAGAGCCGTTCTTATGATATCTCTCTCTCTCTCTCCCCCCCCCCTCCTCCCCCTCCTCCCGAGTGGACTGAAAGCAGCTGGAGCTGAGGAAATGAAACTGAGTGGAGCGACCTCCACTTGCTTTGCTTTCTCAGCCTAAAGCTCAGAAAAGCCTCCCCCTCCTCCCCCTCCTCCTCCTCTCCCTCCTCCTCCCCCTCCCCCTCCTCCCGAGTGGACTGAAAGCAGCTGGAGCTGAGGAAATGAAACTGAGTGGAGCGACCTCCACTTGCGTTGCTTTCTCAGCCTAAAGCTCAGAAAAGCCTCCCCCTCCTCCCCCCCCTCCTCCTCTCCCTCCTCCTCCCCCTCCCCCTCCTCCCGAGTGGACTGAAAGCAGCTGGAGCTGAGGAAATGAAACTGAGTGGAGCGACCTCCACTTGCGTTGCTTTCTCAGCCTAGAGCTCAGAAAAGCCTCCCCCTCCTCCTCCCCCTCCCCCTCCTCCCGAGTGGACTGAAAGCAGCTGGAGCTGAGGAAATGAAACTGAGTGGAGCGACCTCCACTTGCATTGCTTTCTCAGCCTAAAGCTCAGAAAAGCCTCCCCCTCCTCCTCCTCTCCCTCCTCCTCCCCCTCCCCCTCCTCCCGAGTGGACTGAAAGCAGCTGGAGCTGAGGAAATGAAACTGAGTGGAGCGACCTCCACTTGCGTTGCTTTCTCAGCCTAAAGCTCAGAAAAGCCCCCCCCCTCCCATGCTTAAAAGTTGCAAAGGAAACACGGAAGCAGGGAAGCGGCTGCCCAGCTTCGGAGCTCCACACCATTTTTTTTTCAGAGGGGAATCTGACTCGAGTATAAGTCGAGGGCGGTTTTTTCAGCACAAAAAATGGGCTGAAAAACTCGACTTATACTCGAGTATATACGGTAACTAATTCATACTTAAGTGAGATAACTATAGTTTAATTAATTTATTTTATAACAGATCATAAAATCATACCAAATCTATCCGAATAAAATATTCTTAAAATATTATCAAAACCAAAAAGAAAGAAAAAAAATGCATATTCGTTATATCCTAGGTTTCAAAATATTCTATTATTATATTGTATTATCTAACCATTGATAAAAAAGATCCCAAACTTCATAAAATTGTTTATCTTCTTGTTCTCTAATTTCAAATGTCAATCTGCTCATTTCAGCACATTCCAATATTTTCTTAATGATTTCTTCCTCTAATGGTATTCTCTCACTTTTCCAATTTTTAGCAAATACAATCCTAGCTGCTGTTAATACATTTACAATCAAATATTTTAAATTTTTATTATATATATCAGGTAAGATTCCCAATAAAAAAATTTCCGGTTTCAAGTCTATATGTTTCTTTGTCATTTTTTCCAACCATATGTGAATTCTAGTCCAGTATTTCCTGGCCTCCTCACAAGTCCACCACATATGGTAATATGAACCAGGAATCTGATGACATTTCCAGCATTTTTCAGATTTGTTCTTAAACATTCTTGCAATTCTTGTCAGGGGAAAGTGCCACCTATAAAACATCTTATACAAATTTTCTTTATATGCTGTTGACATTGTCATTTTATAATTTTGAGACCACAACTTTTGCCATTTCTCTAAATCAATCCCATATCCAAAATTCTTCCCCCAAGCAATCATTGTTTCTTTAACTTGTTCTTCCTCCAATTTAATTTCCAACAAATAATTATATAATTTTTTGATCACTTTTTCATCAGTACCTGTCAATATCCTATCTAAGTCAGTCAATTTATCATAGAATCCTTCCATTTTAGAATCTTTAAGATACCTTGAATGTATTTGCGCATATGAAAACCAATTCATCTTTATACCTTGTTCTTCTAAATTTTGCATCGTTTTAAGTTCACCCTTTTCATCTAGTAATTCCCCATATCTAACTGTTTGTTCCTTCTTATAGGTTATAGGATAAGAAAAAGCTTCAATAGTTGATAACCAAACTGGGATTTTCAAATAACATTGTTTCTTAATTTTCTCCCAATTCAACCATAACGATTCCCGTATATAATGCCTTCTAAAATAACCCTGCGATTTAGTTCCCTTATACCATAGAAATCCCAATAATAAATCATGTCCTTCTAATGCCAACAATCTGGTCTTTCTTAACATTATCCATTCTTTAGCCCACATTAAATTTGCAGCTTGATAATACAACTCCCAATTAGGAAGGCCAAATCCTCCTCTAATTCTAGCATCCTGTAAGAGTTTTAATTTTATTCTCGCTTTCTTGCCTTGCCATATATACTTCAACACAATTTTATTTAATTCTTCAAAATAGTCCTTACCTAACCTAATTGGTATTTTTTGAAACAAATATAAAATTCTAGGTAAAATATTCATCTTAATTGTTGAAATTCTACCTATCAATGACAATTGTAAATTTTCCATTTTTTTAGGTCAGATGCTATCTGCTATTTAAGTTTAATATAGTTATTCTCTTTCAGTGCAGCACATCTTGACGTCAAATATATCCCCAAATATTTAACTTTATTCGTAACTTGAATTTTCAATAGGTCTGTTAGCTCTTCTCTTTGTCTTAATAGCATGTTCTTTGTCAAAATCTTTGTTTTGTCTTTATTTATTTTCAAGCCAGCCATCTCACCGTACATCTCTATCTTTCCCAATAGTTTTAAAGCTGTCTCTGGAGGATCTTCCAAAATAAAGACTAGGTCGTCTGCAAAGGCTTGCAATTTGAATTCCTCCTTTTTAACTTTCATTCCTTTTATATTTGTATCCTCTCTAATATTTCTATTTAACACTTCCAAAGTTAATACAAATAACAAAGGAGATAATGGACATCCTTGTCTTGTACCTTTTTTTAATATTAATAGAGTCTGTGAATTCTCCATCTATCATTACTTTTGCCGTTTGCTTATAATATATGGCTTCTATTGCTTGAATAAATTTTCTAGCAAAGCCCATCTGTTCCAATAATAATAGCATAAATCTCCAATTCACATTATCAAATGCCTTTTGGGCATCTAAGAATATTAAAGCCATTTGTTTTTCAGGGTGCGCCTCGTAATATTCCAATGTGTCCAGGATTACCCTCATATTGTCTTTAATTTGTCTCTTTGGTAAAAATCCATTCTGATCAGAGTGAATAAAATTTTTTAGATATTTTTTTAGCCTCTCTGCCAAGATTGAAGCAAAGATTTTATAGTCTGCATTCAATAAGGAAATAGGTCTATAGTTCTTAATTTGTAATGGGTCAACCCCTTCTTTTGGGAAAAGTGTAATATAAGCTTCTGACCATGTTTTGGGTATTTTCTTATTTGTCATAATTTCATTCATGACTTCTAATAGTGAAATGCTCAACGGTTCTTGCAGTGTTCTATAAAATTCTGCCAGGAGACCATCTGGTCCTGGTGCTTTTCCATTGTTCTGTCTATTAAGTGCTTCAGTTAATTTCATCATTGTTATAGCACTTTCTAGCATTTCCCCAGTTTCATCAGGGATCTTAGGTAGGTTAGCATTTTGTAAATACTGTTTAATTTTTTCCTCATCAAGATCCTCCTGTTTATATAATTGTCCATAAAAGTCTCCAATAATTGCCTTTTTCTCTTTATTACCATGGCAAATTTGACCTTGATTGTCCAGTAACTGTAATATTTTCCTTGATTCTTTCTGTTGTGTATGTACCATAGTTAATAAAGTATGAGCTTGAGGTAAAGTGCAGGGTTCTGGCCCTGCACTTCTGATTGGCTGTTAGTCGGCCAGATCGGATTGGTTAGTTCTTAGGAATCCGATTGGCCCTTAACAGAGGATTATTATTGGTTAAAAGAGCTAGCGTTCATAGCTCGCTATTGGACAATTCTTACAAGGGTTGCCTATATAAGGCAGAGTTCACTGTTGTTGTTTTGAGAAGTCACTATGCAATAAAGAGCTGAAAGTTCACATTCAGAGGCTGTCTCCATTTACTCCGACCCATGTCCAAGTACATAATACTGGCAACGAGGGTGGGATGTGGAGGCGTCTGAACCTAAGAAGCCAGGAAGCAATACCGAGCACGTGATAAGACGACGCCAACAATGGAACCATGTCCGGCGGCATCGTACCACCCGCTCCGTTCGATCCAAACCAAGAGGATTGGGAATCCTACATGGATCGCTTCCAAATGTTTCTCGAGACAAATAACTTGAAGGACGCCACACCAGCAAAGAAGCGGGCACTGTTCCTGACGCATTGCGGCCCAGCTGTATTTAAGATGGCTAAAGCACTTGCCAAACCTCGAGAAGTGAAAGCCATGAGCTGGGACGACCTCGAACCCATCCTGAGAGAACATTATGCACCAACCGTGCCTACACTCGTGAGATGCCACGAGTTTTATCTGAGAAACCAACGAAAGGAGAGAGCGTGGCCGATTTCGTGGTGGACCTCCAAAATTTAGGGGGCCTCTGCGGGTTCGCCGATTTAGAAGAAGCACTAAGAGATCGAGTAATTCTGGGATTAGATGCGCAAGGCATGCAAAGCAAGCTGATGGCGAAAGGCGACATCAGCCTTGCTGACGCCATCGCCGAAGCCACGGCTGCGGAGGCGACCAAAATGTCGGCTGCACAATTACGGCGAAGCCGCACTCCAGCAACACCACCGACTGGCAAAATCTCACCCAACTCAGAAGGGCAGCTTTCAACAATGCACCACGAGGACCTCTCTTCGTCGTCAGACAGCGACGAAGAAGGGGTCCATCGACTGCGGTCCGACCGGGACCCTCGCCCTAAGCCCTTACGCCCTTGCGCTGGCTGTGGAGCAAACCATGCCAGGGCCAAATGCAAATTCCGTGACGCACTCTGCCATGAGTGCGGGAAACGAGGCCACATCAGCCGGGTCTGCCGCAGCTTAACAGGACCCAGCCAGGCTTCAAGAGGGGCCAACTATCGCCAATCGACAGGAAACCGTCCTGTAAGGCGAGAGCCAGTAAACCACTCCTACAGAAATCGAGCTTTGCAAAAAGAAGAGGCTCACCATACTATCACTATCGGTCACGCCTCAGTTTTGGACACTAAGAAAATTCGAGTCATGGTAGCCATCGAGAACCAGCCTTGCCACATGGAGGTTGACTCAGGATCGTCCCTCTCGATGGGGTCTTGGAAGACACTCAAGCAACTTATCCCCACAATCCAATGCCAAGACCTCCAATTTCAACGCCTCATCCTCAAGGACTACCAAGGAAATCGAATCCCCGTTGTTGGGTCCTGCCGAGTCCGAGTCTCCTTCAAAAAGCATACAGCATACTTACCTCTAACGGTCATCGATAGAGATAGGCCTAGTCTATTAGGCCTCCAATGGTTCGCGCCACTCGGCATCGAAGTGGCCGGCGTGAACCGAGTCGGTGGTTGTGAGTGGGAGGAAGACCTTATTTCTGAGTTCAGCGACGTCTTCGTGGAACGTTTAGGCGAGTATAAGGGGACCCTAATCTCATTTAGTCTAGATCAAAAAGTAGCCCCTATTCGCTTGAAGCCCCGTCGAGTTCCATTCGCTCTTAAAGCAAAGATCGACGAACAACTCGACAAGCTAATTGCTCAAGGGGTGTTGAAGCCCATCGATCACTCTCCATGGGAAACCCCTATTGTAACACCCATTAAGCCAGATGGGTCAATCTGAATTTTTGGGGACTACTGGGCCACTTTGAACCACGCCCTACAGCAGAATGCGTATCCAGTTCCGGTGGTGCAGCACCTCCTTCATTCCTTGGGGGGCAGAAAGGTTTTCGCTAAATTAGATTTAGCTCAAGCTTATCAACAACTACCAGTGGATGAAAAGACGGCCCAAGCCCAAACAATTGTAACGCACAGAGGTGCCTTTAAATGTACCCGATTGCAATTTGGGGTTAGTGTAGCCCCGGGGATATTCCAAAGCCTCATGGAAAGATTGTTACAGGGAATCAAGGGCGTGGTTCCGTATTTTGATGACGTATTAATTGCAGCCCCTACCAAAAAAATCTTGCAGGATCGTTTGAAATGTGTTCTTAAAAAATTCCAAGAGGCAAGACTTAAGGTGAAAAAAAATAAATGTCACTTATATACTGACAGTGTTGAGTTTCTAGGGTATCGGATTGATAGCCAGGACATTCATCCTACTGAAAGTAAATTAAAGGCTATAAAAAACACTCCCAGGCCAGGAAACAAGGCCGATCTCCAGGCGTTCTTAGGCCTCATTAATTTCTATAATGTATTTTTACCGCACAAGGCGACTGTTGCTGAACCATTACACCGGTTACTAGATAAAAAAGCATTGTGGGTATGGGGTTATCGGGAAGAACAAGTGTTCCGGAATGTTAAAAAACTGCTCACATCTGACTCTGTACTTATGCAATATAATGAGACTTTACCATTAGTTATAACCTGCGATGCATCGCCATTCGGGGTGGGCGCTATTTTGAGTCATGTACTGCCTGATGGGAACGAAGCCTCTGTTGCATACTTTTCGAAGACTCTTTCACAAGCAGAGTGGAACTATGGACAAATTGATAAAGAAGCTCTCGCAATCGTTTCAGCTGTAAAGAAATTTCATGAATATGTGTATGGAAGGACATTTACCATTATAACTGACCACAAACCGTTGCTAGGGATAATAGCCGGGGACAAGCCAACCCCCTACATATTATCCCCTAGAATGACCCAATGGTCAGAATTCCTAGCTGCTTATAATTATTGCCTACAATATCGCCCGGAGAAAGCCATTCCCCACGCCGACGCATTAAGCCGAGCACCGCTTCCAGA
This sequence comes from Hydrophis major, assembly GCA_033807585.1. Classification (NCBI taxonomy): domain Eukaryota; kingdom Metazoa; phylum Chordata; class Lepidosauria; order Squamata; family Elapidae; genus Hydrophis; species Hydrophis major. Next base: position 2,733,443 of record CM066330.1, on the reverse strand, counting down.
GGCTCTCGACGATCCGGCACCAACGGCAACCACGTTGCAGATCGAAACACTCAACTTGCCACCTATGACCGCCCGAGACATCGCGAGAGAAACCAAACGAGACCACAACCTAGCTCGAGTCCTAGGCTGGGTAGAACGCGGATGGCCATTGGACCAAGTATCAGATGACTTCGCGCCATTCAAATCGCTACAGACTGAACTTTTTTCCCAAAAGGGCTGTATTATCTGGGGCGATAGAGTCGTTGTCCCAGAACGACTCCGGAAGACGCTGCTACAAATTCTGCACGAGGGCTATCCCGGCATCGTGCGGATGAAAGCGATTGCACGAAGCTATGCATGGTGGCCGGGCATGGACCGGCAAATCGAGCAGTGGGTCAAAGCATGTACCAATTGCCAACAAGCCAGCAACGCCCCACCAAAAGCCATGCCTACTGAATGGGAGATGCCATGTGGACCCTGGTCCAGAATCCACCTGGATTTTGCGGGGCCAACCAAAGGATATACCTTCCTGCTGACAGTCGACGCATACTCCAATTGGTTAGAAATTCATCGTATGACAGCTACAACTTCCGAGGCAGTGATCAAGATCCTAAATAGACTTTTTGCAACCCACGGATTGCCTGACGTCCTGGTGTCCGATAACAGGCCACAGTTTACGGCACTAATGTTCGAGCAATACCTCGCTGACCGCAGCATCCGCCATGCGCTCACCTCACCTGCGCACCCTGCGATCAATGGCCGAGCGGAACGCATGGTCCAATTTGTTAAAAACACTTTGCAAAAAATGGACTATGACAATATCAATGACAAGGTCAACCAAATTCTCTTTTTGCAACACATAACTCCACATAGCATTACCGGCAGAACTCCCGCTGAACTACTGATGGGATGAAGACTCCATTCCCACCTCGACCGGTTGCACCCTGCTTATGAACCGGAAAAGCCAATAGGATCCAGTGGCTGCTATCGCACCTTCCAGGTAGGAGACCACGTTTACGCACGAAACTTATCAGGCGATCCGTCATGGATAGAGGCAACAGTAGTATGAGTGACCGGCCCCAAATCCTATGTAGTAAAATGCTGTGACAATCGACTGTGGAAACGGCATATCGACCAATTACGGTCACGACTCACAATGGCCAGTCAACAACTCCCCCATGACCAAACCGAGGGGGGGGAGGTACAGAAGAAGATGACGTTCCAGGGAACCTGCTCGAAGGGAGCAACGAATTAAGTGAGACTCAGGAAATGGAGCAGGAAGGAGAATTGCTTGCACCGCAAGAAATTGCACCTGAGCAAGAAGCAGATCCACTGCCAAACAACAATCTACCTCAACAGGATTGCAATCAACCAGTCCAACAAAAATCCGAAAGACTTAAAAGACAACCATCCTATTTAAAGGACTATATAACTACACCGTAATCAAGAAGCCAGGGGGAAGGGGTGTTGTGTATGTACCATAGTTAATAAAGTATGAGCTTGAGGTAAAGTGCAGGGTTCTGGCCCTGCACTTCTGATTGGCTGTTAGGCGGCCAGATCGGATTGGTTAGTTCTTAGGAATCCGATTGGCCCTTAACAGAGGATTATTATTGGTTAAAAGAGCTAGCGTTCATAGCTCACTATTGGACAATTCTTACAAGGGTTGCCTATATAAGGCAGAGTTCACTGTTGTTGTTTTGAGAAGTCACTATGCAATAAAGAGCTGAAAGTTCACATTCAGAGGCTGTCTCCATTTACTCCAACCCATGTCCAAGTACATAATACTTTCTCTTTTCTCAATTTATATGCCAACCATCTACCTGGCCTATTTGCAACTTCAAAATAGTTCTGTTTAGCACTTCTAATTTTTTGTGCCAGTTCTTCTTTTTCTGCTTGATCCATTTTATGTTTAATTATATCCATTTTAAGTTTAATATCTTTTTTCTGTGGAGTTTTTTGTAATTCTTTTTCCAGTTCTTTATGATCATCTTCTAAAGCTTTCATCATTTGCCTCTTCCTAATGTTCTTTTTCTTTGTATAGTCTATTATCAATCCTCTTGCATATGCCTTCATTGTATCCCAAACATTCTGTTCTTGGGTCTAGTTGTTCTGTGTGCAGTACTCTATAGCGTCGTTTTGAGGGAAGGAGTTGAAACAGTTTATGTCCGGGATGTGAGGGGTCTGTCAATATTTTCATAGCCCTCTTTTTGACTCGTGCAGTACAAGGTTCTCAATGGATAGTGTGACGGTAGCAATTGTTTTCAGATTAGATTAATAGAGTTGGAAGGGACCTTGTAGGACATCTAGTCCAATCTTGTAGGTCCAATCAAACCCCCCCCCCCAAAAAAAAGACACCCCATTCCATAGAGTAAAGCAATTTCCCCCAATTAAAAGTATGGAATGTAAAACAAAAAACATGCATAATAATAAAGGAAGCCAAGGTAAGAAGAAGGGTAATTTTCAGATGGCAAGTATGGGGTGATGGAGAAGGGAAAAGAATTGGCTCTCCCTTCCTGAGTTTCTTTCCGTTCTTTGCTTACTATCTCTCTGCACCTCCTTGATGAACGTCTCTCCCTCCCGAAGGCTCCCCTGCCTTGTTTCCCCCAGCATAATGAATTCTGTCACTCTCAGCCATACTCTGGGGCAGTGAGCAGCAGAAGAAAAGGAGGCACGCACAAATCGCATAAAAGGCGCCGTCAGCTCCAATTACAAAGGGGACCTCATCGGCGGTGCAGAAATCCGACGACACTTAACCAGCGCTCCCCTGCTCCCCTTGCAAGCAGACGGTGGTACGTGTGGCTGTCAAAGTTTGATAGGGCTTAGTAGGGGTTGGAGGTGGCTCGGAAGGCAGGTGGGCCCTCCAAGCAGACGCCAGAAGGAAGGCAAACATTAAAACGGGGGAGGGGGGGAAGCCTCATCAATGCTTTCCCATGTTATGTGTCTTGTGGCAGATGGGCTGAATGGGAGGAGGAGGAGGAGGTGGTGGTGGTGAAGGAGGAGGAGTGGGCTGCAGCCTGCCTCCTCCTACCCACCATTTTCAAGGAATCTGATCTCATCTCTCTGCCTTGTCAGCAGTGTTCTCCTCTGGCAGTGAGGGAAGTTCGGAAGCAAAAGAACTTGAGAAACACTAAATAAGATTTTCACACACGCATATCGGCTGGGACAAAGAGAACAGACTGGTGGTAACAGAATAACGGATTTGGAAGTCTGTGGAGATTCTCAGTTATCCAGGTCCTGGTTGTCCCAAAGGTGCTTTTTCGGGAGCTAACTGGACTTTCTTGTTTTTTTCTTTGAAGAGGTTTCGCTTCTCCATCCAAGAAGCTTCATCAGCTCTGACTGGATGGTGGGAACAGAAGGATTGATACTCCTTGCAGACAGACCTGGTCATTGGTGTCTTTTTACACAGGGTGACTGAGGCCACTTGGAGGTTTATCTGTGTCCCCAGAGTCACCTGAGTGGTGCTCCTGGTTCCTGTAGTCTGTAATTTTTCCCTCTGGAAATCCGTTCCTACCCCCACGCCATTCAAAGGGTGTCCATCTCAAATTGTATAGCTAAAAGTCTGTAGAGATTCTCAGTCCTGCAGGTCATGGTTGTCCCAAAGGGGCTTTTTTAGGGGACTTTCTTGTTTTTTTCTTTGAAGAAGTTTTGCTTCTTATCCAAGAATCTAATCTAAGAATCTGATCTAAGTGCTAGAGCCCACTGTAACTACATAGCCAAAAAGGCATTAAGAGTTATCAACCTAATCTTACGTAGCTTTTTCTCTGGTAATATTACACGAATAAGTAGAGCATTCAAAACATTTGCTAGACCAATACTCGAATACAGCTCATCAGTCTGGTATCCACATTACGTATCTGATATTAACACAGTTGAGAAAGTTCAGAAATATTTCACAAGAAGAGTTCTCCACTCCTCTACTCGTTGCAAAATACCTTATGCCACCAGACTTGAAATTCTAGACCTGGAAAACCTAGAACTACACTGCCTTGGGTCCGATCTAAGTATAGTATATAGGATCATACATTGCAATGTCCTACCGGTCAATGAATAATACTTCAGCTTCAACCATAACAATACAAGAGCAAACAGTAGATACAAACTCAAGGTTAAACTTGATTAACCTTGAGCACCAAACTTGATTGCAGGAAATACGACTTCAGCAACAGAGTGGACAATGTCTGGAATACTCTACCTGACTCTGTGGTTTCTTTCCCAAACCCTAAAAACTTTAACCTTAGACCTTCTACTATTGACCTCACCCCTTCCCTAAGAGGTCTATAGAGGGAGTGTATAAGCGCACCAACGTGCCTACCATCCCTGTCCTATTGTTTCTTTTATTTTTTATTTTTCTTATATGTTTCCATGTATTCGTAACTATGTTTTTACTTATACCTATTATCTTGTAAGCAATTGACAAAAATAACAAATAGATAGATAGATAGATAGATAGATAGATAGATAGATAGATAGATGATAGATAGATAGATAGATAGATAGATAGATAGATAGATAGATAGATAGATAGATAGATAGTTTCTTAGCTCCTACTGGATGGTGGAGAACAGAAGGATTGATACGCCTTGCAGAGCGCTGGTCATTTGCATTCTTTCAGAGGGTCATTGAGGACACCTGGAGGTTTACCTCTGTCCTCAGGGTCACCTGAGTGGCCAATGGGTATGAAGCCATCTTGGAACTGCTGCACATAAACCTCCAAGTGGCCTCAATGACTATGCCAATGACAAGGTGTCTACAAGGAGTATCAATCCTTCCGTTTGCTACCATCCAGTTAGAGCTGAAGAAGCTCCTTGGATGAGTCCAGTTGCCTTCTGAAAAAAAGCACCTTTGGGACAACAACCTTGGAGATCTTCTAGTCCAATCCTCTGCTGACTTAGCAGGAGACCTTTTCCCATTTCAATCCAATGGTTGTGCAATCTCTTCTTTAAAATTCCTAGTGATGGATCACCCACAACTTCTGAAGGCAAGCTGTTAAGCAGGAGTGGGCTTCAAAAATTTTGGCAATCGGTTCTCTGCCCTGTTGTTGTGTGGACGTGGCCATGGTGGGTGTGGTCTATTCGGCCTCCTGCACCATAGCAGGAGGGGAGGTGTTTTCACACTGCCAGGGCTCCAGAGGCCCTCCGGAGGCCAGAAATTTTGGCCTGTGAGGCCCATTTTTCACCCTCCCCAAGCCTCTGCGTGGGCTCTGTACTTACCTGCCATCCAAAATGGGCTGCGTGGGGATTCCTGGGAGGGGTGGGGCAGAGTGGGCAGGGCAAGCCAGGGATGGGATTTACCAGTTCACTGAAGCGGTTATTAAAAATGATAAAATTAGCCCACCCCTATACTGTTAAATGTTCAAACCAGGGGTGGGATTCTACCAGTTCACACCTATTCGCTAGAACCGGCTGTTAACATTCTAAGCAGTTCGGAGAACTGGTTGTTAGAAGAAATTACTGGCCTAATCCTGTAAGGAAGGCAGGAAGGAAACATTCTGGTGTTGCTTACAGAAACTGCCTCTCCGTTAACCCTTATTACGTTCTCGGCAAGACTAGACTTCCTGTCTCTGGAACTTCTCTGGAGTTTTTTCCCCCCTCCTTTGCTGGTACTTTGCTTGTGTGGAGTGACCATTCAAAGTTACAATGGCACTGAAATAAGTGACTTATGACCGTTTTTCACACTTACGACTGTTGCAGCATCCCCACAGTCATGAGAGGCCAGGCGAGGAGATGCGTGCTCAACGTGAGTGATATTGAGCTGGCCATGCCCAGCCAATAACATTACCAGCAAGCCACGTCCACCCCAGTCACATGACCACCAAGCCACAACCACCAACTAAGCCACGCCCACAGAACCAGTTCTTAACAAATTTGAATCCCACCTCTCAAACGGTCAGAAAATTTCTCCTTAGTTCTAGGCTAGTTCTCCCCTTGATTAAGAAAATCTTTCAACTATCTCCATTTCCCTGATGTAGAGACGTGCATTGGTTTAATTTTATTTACTATGAAACATCATGCATTCCAAAGGGAAATTGGATGGTTTCTGTTCACTCATTTTCTGCTACAATCAAAATTGGGGGGGGGGGGGGGCGAGAAATTCAGACCTCAAACCTTGAATGAATCTTATCTGTGAGGGTTCTGTGTCACAAAAATGACAAGAGATTAAATCCTCTTAAACCACCTGCTGTTTTCTATCAAATAAAGACAACAATCTGGGCAATCTTGCTTATATAACTGAATAGAATAATTGAGGCTTAGAGTGATCACAACTGCATGTTAAGAAATTATATTAATTTACACAAGGTCAAATCCGAAGGGCCAAGGATGCTAATTCCATCAGCCAGATTCTTGGACAGAGATTTCATTATAAGTGACCTCTCCAATCAGTCACGGAAAAGTAGAAGGAACAGGGTTTATTTATTTATTTGTGCGATATACCCCTTGTTTATTATTCCCGCCCCCCCCGGGAGTTTTCCCCAGCACTAGTTTAGGTTTTTTTTCTTCCCAAACTTGCAATTTTAAGATGGGTGCACTTCAATTCTTAGAGGTCCCCAGCCGTTGCAAAGTCTATACATCTTAAAGTTGCCAAGTTTGACAAACACTGTCTTGGACGATTGGTTCCTCCAATTGAATTCCATTTCAACAATCCTGCAAGCAGGGATGGGATGCAAGTATTTTTACAACCGGTTCTCTGGGCCTGGATAAGTGGGCATGGCCATGTGACTGGGTGGGTGTGTCTTCGTCTTCTTCTTCTTCTTCTTCTTCTTCTTCTTCTTCTTCTTCTTCTTCTTCTTCTTCTTCTTCTTCTTCTTCCTCTTCCTCTTCCTCTTCCTCTTCCTCTTCCCCCTCTCCCTCTTCTTCTTCCTCCTCCTCTTCTCCTCCTGGGGTCTTGCTTGCCACGGCCCTGTTCCTGGCATATCACAGACAAATGCCAGTCCAAAGACAAGGGTTGCAGACCTCTGTTCTAGTTCAACCCCCTCCTCAAGCAGGAGACCCAATGACTTTTCAGACAAGAGGCTGTCCAGTCTCTTCTTGAAAGCCTCCAGTGATGGAGCACCCACAATTTCTCAAGGCAAAGCTGTTCCACTGGTTCGTTGTTCTCCCTGTTAGGAAATTTCTCCTTAGTATTTTGCCTCCTGGGCTTCAGGGAAACCTCCTTGGCGAAGCAATAAACAGTAAGGTGGATCCCAGCACAGCTGATCATCAGAATAATCATTGGGAGGGGGAAAAAAAGAAACAGTAGCTGTTTTTTTTTTTTTTACTACTGGTTTGGCCAAACGGTAGCAATTTTTACTACTACTGGATCTCCCGAACTCGGCCAAACTGGTAGAATCCAACTACTGCCTGCAAGTTGGGTTGGCTGGGAGAAGGATCTTATATGGCTGAGGTGGGTTAAAAATATAGGTATCTCTACTCCTAGCTAGTCTAGTAAAGAGAAGGACCAGGGGAGATAGGATAGCAGTCCTCCAGTATTTGAGGGGCTGCCACAGAAAGGAGAGGGTCAAGCTGTTTTCTAAGGCACCTGAAGGCCAGACAAGGAATAATGGATGGAAACTGAACAAGGAGAGGTTTAAGCTGGAAATAAGGAAAAACTTTCCGACAGTGAGAACAATCAACCAATGGAACAGAAGTTGTCTTCGGAGAGCGCCATCACTTGAGACTTTCAAGATTGGACTGCCATTGTCAAAAATGGTGTAGGGTCTGTCGCTTGGGTGGGAGGCTGGACTAGATGACCTACAAGGTCCCTTCCAACTCTGATTATCTGTTATTATCTGTTATTCTAGTCTAATACTCCAATACTCTACACTAATACTTTACTGCTTCTCGGAGTGATGCCTATGTCTCTCTGCTTACAGCATATTTCTGTGTCTACCTCCCTTGAAGGTACTTCCAACACAGAATCTGGAGGCTCTGTTAGGAATGTAATTTGGGTTAGAAATATATAAACCAGGATAAACATTTTATAACTGTATCTTTAAGAAAATGCAAAATTGTAATTGGGTGTGGTTTCTCAAATGGCCATAAGATGGAACCAGAAACCTGGATTGTTTTAGTCTTAGTCTCAGAAGTGAGTGAGTCTCTGTTTCCTTCTGTTGGAGAGTATTGCCATTCCTCCATTTCTTCTAATTGACTGATATTCCTGGATTTGATGTAACTCTGTTACTGAACTGTTTTTGACACTGGACTTTGTTATTGGATTATCCCTGGATTGCAAACTGACTGGCTTACCTGTGAATGATTTTGGACTGCTTGTTTGAACTTTGCTTAAAACCATTATTGGAAGTAAAAACCAACATTTACTGTACAGTGTATCTGTGCTGTATTCAAACACTACTCTCACTACGTCTCCCTGTATACGCTCATTCTCCTAATGGGGAATTACCTCAACAGGCTCAATTAAATTTCCCGTTGTAGTATTGCCACTGCTCTTTCGCTCTAGATTTCAGCTCTGGCTGAATGATGCAAGATGGAGGGGGGGGGAGAGGGAGGGAAGGAACAGGAAGGGGAAAGGAAGGAAGAAAAGAAGAGGAGAGAGGGAAGGAGACTGATGGGTAAGTGGATGGATGGATGAGATGGAAGACCAAAATTGAGAAAGGGAGAGAAGGAAGGGTAACAAGAGAAAGATAGAGAGGGAGGGTGGAAGGAAGAAGGGAGGGAGGGAAGGAAGGAAAAGGGGATGGAGGAAGGATGGGAGGAAGGAAGGAAATGTGAAAGGAGGGAGTGAAGGAGGGGGAAGAAAAGAGGAGAGGAAGGGAGGAAATGTGAGGGAGGAAGAAGAAAGATTGGTGGGTATGGATGGGATGGAAGAACAAAATGTGAAGGAGGGAGGAAAGAAGGAAATGTGAAGAAAGAAGGATCAAATCAAGGCGACTTTGGGCCAATCACCAGGAGACAGTAAGTTCGAGTCCTGCCTTAGGTATGAAAATGAGCAAGGCAACTTTGGGCCAATCACCAGGAGACAGTAAGTTCGAGTCCTGCCTTAGGTATGAAAATGAGCAAGGCAACTTTGGGCCAATCACCAGGAGACAGTAAGTTCGAGTCCTGCCTTAGGTATGAAAATGAGCAAGGCAACTTTGGGCCAATCACCAGGAGACAGTAAGTTCGAGTCCTGCCTTAGGTATGAAAATGAGCAAGGCAACTTTGGGCCAATCACCAGGAGACAGTAAGTTCGAGTCCTGCCTTAGGTATGAAAATGAGCAAGGCAACTTTGGGCCAATCACCAGGAGACAGTAAGTTCGAGTCCTGCCTTAGGTATGAAAATGAGCAAGGCAACTTTGGGCCAATCACCAGGAGACAGTAAGTTCGAGTCCTGCCTTAGGTATGAAAATGAGCAAGGCAACTTTGGGCCAATCACCAAGAGACAGTGAGTTATAGTCCTGCCTTAGGCTCGAAGCTTAGTTGGGTGACCTTGGGCCAATAACCAGGAGATGATGAGTTCTAGTCCTGCTTTAAGCATGAAAACTAATGGGTTGACTTTTAGATCAGTCCCTCTTTCTCAGCTCAGCCCACCTCACCGGAGTCGTTGCAGGAAAAAAAACAGGAGGAGGAAGATGTGTTAGATATGTTTGTGCCACTTTTGAGTTATTTGTAAAAATAATAAAAAGCGGGGTACAAATATTTTTTTTATTTTAAAATGGTGAAATGTGTTGGATGAACACATGTCTGTTTCTCCTGAAAACCTCATGGCAGAGTCCTCAGGTCATGCATGTTCACTGAATGCCCCTTTGTTGGTTTCCCCCTTGAAGTGTTGTCTTCAACAGCACTTCACAGCACCTTTCTAAACCTCCCGCAGGATGTAGTCAAGTAATAGAATAACAGAGTTGAATGGGACCTTGGTGAGCTTCTAGACCAACCACCCTGCTCAACAGGCAACCCTATCACATTCTGGATGAATGGCTGTCCAATCTTTTCTTTAAAACCTCCGGTCATGAGAGGATAAAATATTGAATATGGAATGGAATGGAATAACAGAGTTGGAAAGGACCTGAGAGATTTTCTAGTCCAACCCCCTGCTTAGGCAGGAAACGCTACACCATTTCAGACAAACAGCTGTGCAATCTCTTCTTAAAAACTTCCAGTGTTGGGGCACCCACAACTTCTGGAGGCGAGCTGTTCCACTGGTGAATTGTTCTCATTATCAATTCCTCCTTCGTTCTAGGTTGCTTCTCTCCTTGGTTAGTTTCCATCCGTTGCTTCTTGTCCTGCCTTCAGAGGCTTTGGCTGCTTCAAGGTAAGGGCATTATGCTTCTATCCAAAACACGCAGGCTTTCAAACACTTCTCATGCGGTATGGAGAATTATCACAAGGAGAATTGGATACCCACATTCTGCAAACATACTCCGTCTCGGCGAAGGTGCTCGTTTAGGTTCAAGGACCTAAAACCCAGTGCTGGCTTTGTTCTTTTGCAATTTGGTGGAAAGTTAGGAATTGAACCTTGTTGCAAGGCTCTTTCAAGTTGGCCGTCTGCCAAATCCAAAACAGCTTTTTTGGAGTCCTTCCAGACACTCTCTCCTCTTTGCAAAGGGAGTCAGGAACTTGTAAAGTTTCAGAAAGTCTGGGTAAAAATTGGAGTAGACTGCAAAATGGTAAGCTTTTGAGAAGAGTGTTTACGGAAGTTCTCCATCATCCAGGCCATGGCTCTCCCAAAGGTGCTTTTTTCAAGGGGCAACTGGACTTTCTTGTTTATCTTTGAAGAGGTTTTGCTTCTCACCCAAGAAGCTTCTTCAGCTCTGACTGGAGGGTGGGGAACAGAAGGATTGATACTCCTTGCAGACAAAGCTGGTCATTTGCATTCTTTTAGAGGGTCATTGAGGCCACTCGGAAGTTTATTGTTAAACAATATCCCTCTCTCAACAAAGAGGAAGGGATATGACATCATCTATCTCAAGTCTGCAACACACCCCTTTCAATAGTTCCAAGGTGGCTCCACACCCGTTTGTGCCACTCAGGTGACCCTGAGGACACAGATAAACCACCAGGTGACCTCAATGACCCTCTAAAAGGATGCAAATGACCAGCTGTCTGCAAGGAGTATCAATCCTTCCATTCCTCACCATCCAGTCAGAGCTGAAGAAGCTTCTTGGATGAGAAGCAAAACGTCTTCAAAGAAAAACCAAAAAAAATCCAGTTGCCTCTGGGACTTTTGAGCAGATTAGGACAAGGACAGCAAAGGGCTCTGTTGGAAGCACTTCTAGGCTGCATCAACAGAAAGATCCACATCAGGATGGAGGCAGGACAAGAGGGCCAACTCACCATGGCCAACTTGCTGTAGGATAACTCACGACAGGACAAGAGTTACGCTAATATCGAACAAATAGTCAAATAGAATCATTAAGGAAAGGATGCCAAAGAAGGGACAAACTAAAATGTGAACGACCAAAATTAAAATAATCGTTTAATCATTTTAAATAATTAAACCATGGCAAGTTGACTGTGGCGAGTTGGCCATGGAAAATTGGCTACGGTGAGTTATCCCATTCCTGGACAAGAAGCACTGGATGGAATCTATTCAAGGAGAGAAGAAACCTAGAACTAAGGAGAAATTGCATGAGAACAATTAACCAGTGGAACCACTTGCCTCCAGGAATTATGAATGCTCCAAAACTGGAAGTTTTAAAGAAGAGATTGGAAAACCATTTGTCTGAAATGGTGAAGGGTTTCCTGCCTAAGCAGGGGGTTGGACTAGAAGACCTCCAAGGTCCCTTCCCACTCTGTAAATCTGTTACATCTGTTCAATACAATGCCTTGTCTTTCAAAGTTTAGGCATTTCCAAAACCGAGATTAAAATAAACGAGGCTGAGACGGACATGGTATCTATTTATCTAAAAAAAAAAAAAAGACATTTTGGGTTTGGAAAGGTCTTTGAGAGTTTCATGAAGTTTGGAAGCGGAGGTGGGTATTCATCAGGTTCTGACCAGTTCTGGAGAACTGGAAGTGGAAATTTTGAGTTGTTTGGAGAACCAGCAAATCCCACCTCAGACTGGCCCCGCCAACCCCATCTCTTCTCTGGCCTCCCGAGTCCCAGCTGATCAGCTGGGTCTTCTTGGGTTGCCCTGCACAGGAGAACGGAGCTGGAAAGCAGGTTAGTGGAGTGGGGTGGAAATGGAGATTTTACAGTATCCTTCCCCTGCCAGGCCCACAGAATCGGTAGTAAAGAAATTTGATGAAATTGAAGAAATTGGGAAGAATTGCTCTGCAGCGCTGTGATATTTTTCACAGAACAGATATGTCTTATGGCGCTCTCCTCATGGTGCGAGAAATGTCCCTTTTTTCCCTTTTTTTCACTCTAATCAAGTAAAAGCATTTCACTCTAACTGAGAAACTAATCAAGTTGAGAAGCAACCTAGAACACAAGGAGAACATTCCCAATATTGAGAACAACTAACCAGTGGAACTGCTTACCTCTAGAACTTGTGAATGCTCCAACATTGGAAGTTTTCAAGAAGAGATGAGACAATCATTTGTTGAAATAGTATAGTTTCCTGTGAGAGCAGGTTGGTTGCACTAGTTGACCCCCAATGTCCCTTCAGACTCTGTTACAGTTATTCTGACCTCAGATTCTGCTGTTCCTAACTTCCAAATAATTTTCAAGGGCAGCCCCACGTAGAGCACATGATAGTAATCCATCTGAGAGATGACCAGGCCATAAGTGACAGTGCAGATGGAAAAAGATTCTTGCAATTTGTCCTTCCCGGTTAAAACTGGCATCCCCCAGCGGCTATTTTTAAAATAATTTGGCTCGGAACAGAGAAGTTTTCTTTGCTAAATTTAGCACAATCAGTTACCACCACCTGGATTGTAACACAATGTAATTATCTAGATTTAGCAGGGAATCTCTCATTGCTCCAGTAAGACTTTAATAAGAGTTACAAAAGGTGGAGAGAGGGGAGGGTGGGATAAATAAAACATATTCTAATTAATCTAATATAAAAAGGTGTCTGAATGCAAATAATATTTGCTCGTTTATTCCATTTTCACTCCTCTCCTCACTGCATTTTCAAGTAATATTCTGGAGGAGATCTCTCTCTCTCTCTTTATATATATATATATTTGTGTGTGTGTGTGTGTATGTGTGCGTGTGTGTGTGTGAACATTTGGGCTAGATACCAAAGAGCAGGAGAGGTCATAAAAATAATTAAATTTGGGATTTCTGGAGACGGGGTGGAAGGCACAGTGAATGAAGTGATTATAATTATAACTGCGTTGAGGTCCAGAACGAAATGTTTGATCATTCAGATTGGCAGTCGGGATAAAATACCTGTGTGTTTGTAATTGCCGTTTGTTCCTAGCGAAGGAGGGAATTGTACACTGACCTGAGTAAAATTAGTGCTTCTTCCCCTACCTTGTTGTTTTAGAGCAGTAACTTGGCCACATTGAAGGAGGTCAATTTTTGGAGAAATGTTGTGCAGTATTGTTATCGGTTTGAGCATGAAGAAGAACTGCAGAAAACACGTAACGTCCTGGCTTGCTGATTTAAGTATACGGTACAATATTAGCATACTCCAAATCCTCTTAACTGATTGGTCCGAACGGACAGCGACCTGATTGGTTGAATACTCGGCCGGGATTGGAGCGCTGGGAATCTACCGCAATTGGCTGTGCCGATCGCGGGAGATTCAAAGCGCTGCCATTGGCCGCCGAGCCACGAGCCAGTCCTATATGAAGGGCTGCCGCGGCTTGCATTCTCTCAGATTATTCTCAACTATAATAAAGAGCTGAAGTCACTGAATGGTCTCGCGTCTCATTCGACCCGATCCACCCCAGATCTAACACTGGCGACAAGGGTGGGATTGTGAACAAGGAGACCCAGCATATGGCGGAGCAACACGCTGAAGAGGCAGCATGGCCGGCATCAACTCACCACCCGCACCCTTCAACCCTGCTACTGAGGACTGGGAATCCTATACCGATAGGTTCCAAATGTTCCTCGAGAGTAGCAACCTCAAGGACGCCAACGGCCACAAGAAACGAGCCGTGTTCCTCATGCACTGCAGGCCCTCAGTATTCAAGATGGCCGAAGCCTTGGCTAAGCCGGAGGGCATCAAGGCAATGGAGTGGGACGATCTCGAGCCCCTGTTGCAAAGCCACTACGCCCCCGTCGTGCCCATCCTTATCCGGCGGCACGACTTCTACAGGCGGGATCAACGCGAAGGCGAGGGGCTGGGCGACTTCATAGCGGCACTACGGGACCTGGGCGGCCTGTGTGAATTCGCCGACCTGGATGAGGCCCTGTGAGACTGTGTCATCCTAGGACTCTGAGACCCCATCCTCTAGAGCCGCATCATGGCAAAGGGAGACATCTCCCTCGCTGATGCCCTCATCAAAGCCACTGCAGCGGAAGCGGCCAAGAAGTCAGCAGCTCGGATGCGACAATTGAGCATCATGCCACGAGCGATGGCCGGAGAGACAACGTCGACCCCCGAGAGGCGATCAGAGGCAGACCACACAACCACACACCATGGCAACGGCAACTCCTTCTTGGAAACCGAAGACGAGGAGGAAGAGATCCACTGCCTCCAATCAGCGTGGGAACGGCAGGAACCACGAGGTCGTAAGTCGAGCTATCAGTGTGCCGGCTGCGGTGGCGATCACCCCCGAGTGGACTGCCGTTTTCTCGATGCCATTTGCAGGCATTGCAAGAAATGGGGGCACATCGCCAAAGTATGCCGGAATAAAAAACACTACAGCCCGCGACGACGAGACGCCAGCCCCCGACGGAGAGAAAGCACTCCCACCAGGAACCACAATCGCCAGTCGGAGAACCGCTGGAGCTGAGAAGGTCGGAACAGGCGACTCCAGGAGATGAGACAAAGAGAGGAAACACACCAGACTGTCGTCATCGGCCATTCCTCCACCAGCGACGCCAGGAAAGTATATGTGACAGTCGGGATAGAAGACCAGCGATGCGACATGGAGGTGGACTCAGGGTCCTTCCTCTCAATGGTCTCCTGGCGCACACTCAAGCACCTGGTTCCCACCATCCGCCGCCATGAACTGGAAGACCAAACACTCACCCTCAAAGACTATCAGGGAAACCGAATCCCTGTAGTCGGCAGAGGCCATTTTAAGGTCACCTTCAAGGGCCACACAGAAGTGCTACCCCTGACGATCGTCAACCGAGACCGCCCGAGCCTGTTGGGACTACAGTGGTTCGCACCCCTGGGCATCGAAGTAACCGGAATACACCACATCGGAGAGGTAGACTGGGAAGCGGCGCTCGTGAGGGATTTCCGGGAAGTCTTCGATGACAGCCTTGGCAAGTACCGGGGGTCCCCTATCTCATTTAACATAGACCCGAGCATCGCACCAATCCACCTTAAGCCCAGGCGAGTGCCGTTTGCACTCAAGCCCAAGATCGATGAGCAGCTCGATAAGCTCATCACGCAAGGGGTGTTGGAACTGATCGATCATGCCTGGTGGGAGACCCCAATTGTCATCCCCATCAAGCCAGATGGGTTTGTGAGAATTTGTGGTGACTACAAGGCCACCCTAAACCATGTGCTCCAACAAAGCGCATACTCCATCCCAGTAGTCCAGCATCTTCTGCACTCACTGGGGGGAGGCCAAATTTTCACAAAGCTCGACCTGGCACAAGCCTATCAGCAGCTGCTGGTCGACGCCACAACAGCAGAAGCCCAAACCACTGTAACGCACCGAGGAGCTTCCGCTGCAACCAGCTCCAATTTGGAGTCAGCGTGGCACCCGGGGTCTTCCAAAGCCTTATGGAAAGACTCCTCCAGGGCATAGAAGGGGTTGTGCCCTACTTTGACAATGTCTTGGTGACCACGAAAAATGAAAAACAACTAGAAGCCAGATTGAGGGAGGTACTGAAGAAATTCAGAGACTCGGGACTTAAAAGTCAAAAAGGGGAAGTGCCAACTACAGGCCGAGAGGGTTGAATTTCTAGGGTACCTCCTAGACAAACAAGGGATCCACCCCACATAAAAGAAACTGAGAGCCATAAGGGAAGCACCTCGACCCAAAAACAAAACGGAATTACAAGCTTTCTTGGGACTGTTAAACTTTTACAATGTCTTCCTACCTCAAAAGGCGACCGTGGCGGAACCGCTGCATAGGCTGTTAGATAAAACAGCCACCTGGACCTGGGGAGCACAGGAAGAGAGCGCCTTCAACAACACAAAGAACCTGCTAACATCTGACGCGGTACTAATCCAGTACAGTGAGACCCTGCCACTGACAGTAACTTGCGACGTGTCACCATTTGGGATCGGTGCCATCCTCAGCCACCAGCTATCAGATGGGAGGGAAGCACCCATCGCCTTCTCATCAAGGACACTTTCAAAGCCAGAACGGAACTACAGCCAGATCGACAAAGAGGCCCTAGCAGTCGTTGCCGGCGTCAAGAAATTTCACGAATCCCTGTACGGTAGGACTTTTACAATCATCACGGACCACAAACCACTGTTAGGAATCCTGGCGGGAAACAGGGCCACACCGAACATTCTATTGCCAAGAATGACTAGGTGGTCCGAATTCCTAGCAGCATACAATTACCAGCTGATACACCGACCCGGCAAGGACATCGCCCACACAGATGCCCTGAGCCGCTCACCCCTATCTGATCGGGAAGATGACCCAGCACCCACAACAGAGGTACTCCAAATAGAGACAATATCCAATCCACTCGTGACCGCACCAAACATTGCCAGAGAAACAAATAAAGACAAGTGGCTGGCGCGAGTCTTGAGCTGGGATGGAAAAGGGTGGCCAGAAGGGGACAAGGACGAACTATTCAGACCCTTCCGGAACAGACAAACTGAACTCTTTACCGAGAAGGGCTGCATACTTTGAGGGGACAGAGTGGTAATCCCGGAAACATTACAGGAAAGGGTGTTGGGGATGCTGCATGAGGGGCACCCAGGGATGGTCAAAATGAAAAGCCTGGCCAGAAGCTACACATGGTGGCCAGGAATGGACAAACAGATCGAAACCTGGGTGGCCAAATGCAAGCAATGCCAAGAATCCAGACCTAACCATCCCGCAGCCGCAACCCAGGAATGGGAAACACCCAGGGGCCCGTGGTCTAGGATTCATATAGACTTCATGGGGCCAACGAAGGGACACATGTACCTTATCACAGTGGATGCTTACTTCAACTGGCTGGAGGTAAGTACCATGAAATCTACCACAACAGAGGCGGTAATCAGAAAACTGAGCAAACTGTTTGCCACGCATGGCCTGCCAGATGTAATAGTATCAGATAACGGGCCCCAATTTACCGCCCTAGCATTCGAGCAATTCCTGGCAGGCCAAGGAATACGCCATGCATTAACCGCACCAGCAAATCCAGCGGTGAAAGGACGAGCGGAACGCATGGTCCAATACACTAAGAAGGCCATCCAAAAAATAGAAGCAGCCAACATACAGGACAAAATTAATAAAATGCTCCTCATACAACATATCACACCTAGCGCAACCACAAATAGAAGCCCAGCAGAACTGATGATGGGGAGGAAACCTATAGAATGCAATTCAACCCTATAGAATGCACCCAACATACAACCCGGACAAACCCCCGGGTTCCTCAAGCAAACACAGAACATTTAAAATAGGGAACACAGTATACGCAAAAAACCTGTCAGGAGAACCACTCTGGGTACCAGCAACAATCACCCAGATAACTGGCCCCATATCATACCGATTAGAGACAAGCGACGGAAAAAGCTGGAAACAACACATCAACCAGCTAAGGTCAAGGATAGCTATCACCAACAACCAACTACCAGAGCAGGTAACTAGAAAGCGGGGGAATCGGCAAGCGAAAAAGAAAGAGCCGAAGGGAACCAACTAACACAAACAGAACACCCCCCACCCCCAATAAATAAATCACGAATAAACTGATGCTGCTCACCTGTAGACACAGGACCCACGGAACACGAAACCCTGGAATCTTCACCTGGAAGGAGCAGCCAAACCAGTTCAACCAGCCCGGAAAGATCCAGCAGGAACAACAGAAACGGCAGCTCAACCAGCTCAGGTAGACTGGGAGGGAGCTACCCAGAAAGGCCCAGCTCAACGTTCCAGGCGGTTCCATCCCAAGGAACCGGAGCGACAGAGAAGACATCCGAACCGGTCGACGACCACACCAGAACTGAACCGCGCAAGTCAAGTAGGCAGGTACGAAGCCCCACCTACCTACGTGACTACATCACAACGCACCGACGGGCGAAACCAAGAGGGGAGGGATGTACAATATTAGCATACTCCAAATCCTCTTAACTGATTGGTCCAAACGGACAGCGACCTGATTGGTCGAATACTCGGGCGGGATTGGAGCGCTGGGAATCTACCGCGATTGGCTGTGCCGATCGCGGGAGATTCAAAGCGCTGCCATTGGCCGCCGAGCCACGATCCAGTCCTATATGAAGGGCTGCCGTGGCTCGCATTCTCTCAGACTATTCTCAACTATAATAAAGAGCTGAAATCACTGAATGATCTCGCGTCTCATTTGACCCGATCCACTCCAGATCTAACATATACCTTATGGGAAATAGCATACACAAAAACATTTCTTAGGGTTAGTGGCCTTAAAAACAGCAGATGTTTGGGAAAGCTGTGTTAAAGTTATGAATATGGTGGAGAATTGTGAACGTAACTGTATTTAATAGGAAAAGATTTCAAGTTTTTGTTTTTCAAATTGACTGAAAATCTGTCAGGGTGGAATAATAAATAAAATATATTCAAGACTGCTAGGGAATAGAGTGAAGCTCTTGTATACTTCTTCCGACAGTAAACAGGAATTCTACTATTTATATCAATACTCCGCTTTCCTTGAAGAGGAAATTAGAGCTAAAATGATTAGGGCTAAAGCTCCCCTGCAATTTTTTTTTAAAATTACTTTGTTCCCCCTACAATTTTTTAAAAATTAGTTTGTTTTTAAATTACTTTATTCAAATACAAAATCCCAAAAAATAACAAAGACAAAATAACAACAGGATCTATTGTGTCTTTGTTAATTTGTTTTCCTTTTGGGTTTTGTACTTTCAATGTTTTCAATCATAATAGAGCTGGAAGGGACCTTGGAGGTCTTCTAGTCCAACCCCCTGCTCAAGCAGGAGAAACTGTGCCATTTCAGACAAGTAGCTGCCCAATCTCTTCTAAAAAACCTCCAGTGATGGAGTGTCTACAATTTCTGGTGGCAAGCTGTTCCACTGGTTCATTGTTCTCACTCAATGAAGGCAAAGTTTCTCCTTAATTCCAGGTTGCTTCTCTCCTTGATGAGTTTCCATCCATTGTCTTACCTTCTGGTGCTTTGGAAAATAAATTGACCCCCTTCTTTTTGTGGCAGTCCCTCAAATATTGGAAGACTGCTATCATGTCCACCCTAGTCCTTCTTTTCTCTAGACTAAAGATATCCAAATCCTGCAACCATTTTTCATAAGTTTTAGTCTCCAAACCTTTAATCATCTTCGCTGCTCTTTGCACTTTTTGCCAAAGTCTCAATATCTTCTTTGTAATGTGGTGACCAAAACTGGATGCAGTATTCCAGGTGTGGCCTTACTAAGGCTTTATAAAGCAGTACTAATAACTTCACCTGATATGGATTCTATCCCTCTGTTTATACAGCCAGAGGATTGTATTATCTTTTTGAGCTGCTGCTGCACAGCATCTGGCTCGTATTTAAACGATGTTCATTAAGAATCCAAGGTCCCTCTCACAGTTACTGTTTTTGAGCCAGGTTTTCGCCCAATCTGTACTTGTACATTTGTTTTTTTCTTCCTAAATGTAAAACTTTAATTTTTGGAATAAAAAAAATAAACTTCCTCTACATTTTATGCTTCCAACCAATTTCTTGTTGTGGTTAGCCGGCAGCAGGTATGGACGGCTGCAGAGACCGATGACTCAAATGAGGGGCCAGGACCATTCGGGAGTAGAGTGCTGCCTTCAGAGATTGTGGGGGCTGGAAGCAGTGATGAGGAGGTTCCCGAGGAGTCTGTGTCAAGTGTGCATGCACGCAGGATTGCTCAGAGGAAAGAACAGCTACAAAAGCATGGGTGACTCGGGAGTAAGGCTGCAAGGTAATGGCCCCTTCTTAAGGAGATAAAAGCCAGCTATGAAAGGAACATACTTTGCAGAAGGCAAAGACATTTTGAAACTTCAGCCTCGTGAACATTCCAGTAGCCTGAGTTTGTATTTGAAGATTCTTATTTTGCAAATTATTTGTCTGTTATCTTTTGGCAAGTCTTGCACAGTTTGGCAAACAGCTTATCACAGCTAATCATTTTCTAAAAGCATTACAATGTTTCTGTTCCTTTTGGATTGTGTTTGATTTGTTGGAAAAGGGCGTGGGTCAGAACACTTGTGAGTTTCTGCCTTCATCCTGCAGTGTAATGACAATGGCTAACAAGATGATGATGATGATGATGATGATGATGACACCATACTACTACACGGTGTATTCATTGGCGTGTTAGATCAGTGTCCTGTAACAAAGAGTAAGGCCCATGGGTGGCTTATTAAATCGCTTACTAGCAGTTTTCCGGCGCCTTTTTACTTGAACTGTGAGAAGGGCTGGTGTTCTAGGAGACCAAAGATCTCAAGGACATTTGAAGGACCTCTACATCCCCCTCACTGAGACCTCCTCACAGAGTGTAAATACGAAAGCACCTTTGTGTTGTCTTCCCACACAAGATTTAGTGGCTCAACAAAAAGTTATTCTCTCACTTTGGTTGCCAGGCAACCATCTGATGTCACTGCCTAATGGTGCATGTGTGCAACCTGCAGTTTACACAGACAAACACAGACACACACACAGATATATATATATATATAGTTATATATATCTGCTAGCTCCTTTCAGTTGCCCAGACTCAACCCCACAAGGGATTATGGGGTCGTGAAAAGAAGATGATCACACACACACACACACACACACAAACAGTGTTTCACCAAAAATAAGACCCAGTCTTATTGTTTTTTTCACCACCCAAAAGGCACAAGGTCTTATTTTTGGGAGGTTGTGTGTCTGCCACTGAGTCACCTTGTGATGATGGCACCAACAACTCCACCCAACAGTAACCCGCTGTCGGCTCACTTCTTCTCCGGCTGCTTGTGTCTGCTCGTGCATGTCACCCACAGCCTCTGTTTCACTGTCAGAGGCCCTTCAGGAAAGGCCTCTGCAGCCAAGAAACGGGCTCTGTGATTGACGTGCCCAGCACCCACTGGTTTTGGTTGATTTATCGGCTGCAGAGGCCTTTCCTGAAAGGCCTCTGATGGCGGAACAAGGCCAGGGACAATGTGTTCAAGCAGCAACAAGTGGTCGCAAAAGAAGTGGGCTGTAAGGCAAGACAGGCGTGCGAGGATAAGAGTGTGCAAGGCCTAGCTGCAACTGTCTGAAGATAAGTAGTAGGATAACTCCACCCCGCAACCCTAACCCTAGCTTGATTATTTACCTGTGCTCCCTGGAGTGGACAGGGTCTTAAGTAGGTCTTATTTTTTTTGTGATTCACCGGCAGCCTGTGTAGACGGCAGTGGAATTGGACAGCGGGGAAGGGGACCAGTCCGAGAATCTGGAGAGTCCTGTGTCTGATGCAGAGATGGGGCCAGGACCATCTGGGAGTGGGATGCTGCCTCTGGAGTGCAGAGAAGAGCAACCAGGAGGTGCAGTGAGGCAGACGAACAAGGGGAGCCTGTTCCCAGTGCGCGTGTGTGTAGAGCTGCTAGAAGGTGAGAGCAGCTGAAACAAAAGGGGCTACTCAGGAGTAAGGCTGGGAGGGGACTGCCCGTCCCATAAGGGATAAAGGACAGGCAAAGATGATGAAAACTATGCAGGAAGCAAAGTCATTCGTTCCGTTCATATTCATTCTTGAAGCTCTTTGTACTTTGGTTGGGTTTTTTTTCTAGTTCATTGGACACTTTTGTTATTGGTAGCACTTCACAGAAAAGAAAGGTGAGTGCTTATCTCGAGGGACTGTTTGAGATTCATTAATGACTGGGGATGAAAATAATTCCCAGCATTGCAATAAAACAAGACTTGTTTTTAAAATAAGCATGTGCGTAATTGCGGTCTCGGAAGCCTTGGGCAGAACAATTGTGGGGGTAGGGCTTACATTGGGCACACGTATAAAAATCAAGCTAGGTCTTATTTTGGGGAAAACACAGCGTACTTATATATCTCCTTACAATTTGATACCGATATATCTCCTTATATCTTGACACTCGACTTAGGATTTAATAACGCTGTAACCAATAAAGGGATTTATTATTAAAATTATTTATTTAACTCCAGCCCTTCTTGAATTCCATCAATACAGGAAGGCCTCGACTCACAACAGTTTGCTTAACGACCACTCGAAGTGGCAACATCACTGAAAAATGGGACTTATGACTGTTTTTCACACTTACGACCATTGCCACATCCCCATGGTCTTGTGATTAAAATTCAGATGCTTCGCTACTGGTTCACATTTACAACGGTTGCAGAGTGCAGAGAAGAGCAACCAGGATGATTAGGGGACTGGAGACTAAAACATACAATGAAGGGTTGCAGGAACTGGGCCTGGCTAGACTGGTGAAGAGAAGGACCAGGGGAGACATGATAAAGGTCTTCCAATAGTTGTGGGGCTGCCACAGAGAGGAGGAAGGGGTCAAGCTATTTTCCAAGGCACCTGAAGGCCAGACAAGGAGTAATGGATGGAAACTGAACAAGGAGAGATTCACCTTTCCATCAGCATCAGCACCCAGGTGAGCATAGATTAAATTCAAGAGTCACCAATCCAGTAAACAATACCCCAATCAAGAAACTGCTAAGCAAGTCAACAGTAAATGGCCCAACCAAAGAACTTCTAAGACCACCCTTACCAATACTGAGAGAGCAAGCCACTAGTATAAAAAATGAGACTAAACCTCACAGCAGAAGGAATATTCAGCACATTCTGACTAGTTCTGAAAAATTTCCAGTAATGGAAATTTTGAATAGTTCGGAGAATCAGCAAATCCCACCTCTGACTGGAGATTTTACAGTATCCTTCCCCTGCCATGCCCACAAAACTGGTAGTTAAAAAAATTGAATCCCACCACTGCCACACACCCTACTAGCCACGATGATGCTACCTAGTTGGGTAATGAAACATCTTCAAGAAAATAACCAAGCTCAGAGAGCACCAAGGAGCCCTCCAAGAACTTGTTCTCCCTTAGTTCTGCTGGAAAGACACCAGGTGCAATTAAAACAGATCAGCAAAAATGTCTTTTTTTTTTTTTCCTGAAGACTTCCTTCAACAAATAATATCGACCCACACAGAGGAGAACTGCCAGGAAATGAGGGACGCTGAAGAAGAAGGAGCTCACACAATGGCCTCCAGCTGCAGAAGAATGAAGCAATCCTCCAGCACCTCTTGTCATTCATCCTCCCACTTTCTCACCCTCTTGTCTTCTGATCCTGTTGAAAACATTTCCCCAGGTACACTTAAAAATATTCTTAAGGAGCCTTTGGAAGGAAGGAAGGAAGGAAGGAAGGAAGGAAGGAAGGAAGGAAGGAAGGAAGGAAGGAAGGAAGGAAGGAAGGAAGGAAGGAAGGAAGGAAGGAAGGAAAGGGAAGGATGGATGGATGGAAGGAAGGAAGGAAGGAAGGAAGGAAGGAAGGAAGGAAGGAAGGAAGGAAGGAAGGAAGGAAGGAAGGAAGGATGGGTGGAAGGAAGGAAGGAAGGAAAGAAGGATGGGTGGAAGGAAGGAAGGAAGGAAGGAAGGAAGGAAGGAAAGGAAGGAAGGGAGAAAGGAAGGAAGGAAGGAAGGAAGGAAGGAAGGAAGGAAGGAAGGAAGGAAGGAAGGAAGGAAGGAAGGAAGGAAGGAAGGAAGGAAGGAAGGAAGGGAGAAAGGAAGGAAGGAAGGAAGGAAGGAAGGAAAGAAGGATGGGTGGAAGGAAGGAAGGAAGGAAAGGAAGGAAGGAAGGAAGGAAGGAAGGAAAGGAAGGAAGGGAGAAAGGAAGGAAGGAAGGAAAGGAAGGAAGGAAGGAAGGAAGGAAGGAAGGAAGGGTGGAAGGAAGGAAGGAAGGAAGGAAAGAAGGATGGGTGGAAGGAAGGAAGGAAGGAAAGGAAGGAAGGAAGGAAGGAAGGAAGGAAGGAAGGAAGGAAGGAAGGAAGGAAGGAAAAGGCCTTAGCACCCATCAAGAGTGTCAGGAGAAAGCAGACAGGAGTCAACATGGAAGCAAGGAAAGGAGAACAAGAGTCCTTATTTCTTTGGAAGAATGGGGGAGGAGATACAGGAGAAGAGCTTAAGAATGGAGGAAGGATTCCAATCCTGTCTAATCTTCTCATTCAGAATAACAGAATAAGAGAGTTGAAAGGGACCTTGGAGGTCTTCTAGTCCAACCTTCTACACTGGTAAAGATTCCCTTTGCAAATATGTGCTAGATTGTTTCTGGGTCTAAGGGTGGTGCTCATCTCCATTACAAAGCCAAAGAGCCAGCACTGTCCGAAGACGTCTCCATGGTCATGTGGCCGGCATGACTAAACGCCGAAGGCGCACGGAGCGCTGTTCCCTTCCCACCAAAGGGGTTCCTATTTTTTTACTTGCATCTTTTACGTGCTTTCGAACTGCTAGGTTGGCAGAAGCTGGGACAAGGAACAGGAGCTCACTTCCGTTACACGGCGCTAGGGATTCGAACTTCCAAACTGCTGACCTTTCTGATTGACAAACTCAATGTCTTAGCCACTGAGCCACCTCGTCCCTTTTTCTGCTCTGGTATAACATTTCAGATAGATGGTTGTCCAATCTCTCTTTAAAAACTTCCAGTGTTGGATGATCCACAACCTCTGGAGGAAAGTTGTGTTCTGAACGCACTCTGTTCTCATTGTCAAGAAATTCTTCCTTATTTCTAGGTTGCTTCTCTCCTTGATAAGTTTCCATCCGTTGCTTCTTGTCCTGCCTTCGGGTGCTTTGGAGAACAGCTTGACTCCCTCTTCTTTGGGGCAGCCCCTGAGATATTGGAAGATTGCTATCATGTCACCCCCTCGTCCTCCTCTTCCCTAGACTTGCCATGCCCAGTTCCCGTAACTGTTCTTCGTATGTTTGAGCCTCCAGTCCCCTAATCATCATGGTTGCTCTTCTCTGCACTCTTTCCAGAATCTCAACCTCTTTTTCAGTGGGTCGAAAATCATCATCAGGAGATCCAATCTGGAAATCAGGAGGAATTTCCTGACAGTGAGAACGATTAAACAATGGAACAGCTTCCGTCTTGGAGGTTTTGAAGAAACGAGTGGACATCCATTTGTCCAGGAAGGTACAAGATCTTCTGATTTGGACAGAGAGCTGGACTAGACGATCTCCAAGGTCCCTTCCAGCTCTATGGTTCCATGTATCAGTCAGGATGGGGTGGGGTGGAAATGTCAAATTGAAACCTTTTCTGAAAACAACCAAGCTTAGAGAACACTAAGCATACCATCCTCCTCCTCCTCCTCCTCCTCCTCTCTCATCAAATCCTATTCACTTCTACCACTGATGATGTTACCTAGGTGGGTCAAGAAAGGTCTGCAAGAAAACAGCCAGCCTCAGAAAGCACCAAGGATACCATCCTCTTCCGCCTCCTCTCCACAAACCCTACTCCCTTCTAGCACGATAATGTTACCTATTTGGATCATGAAACATTTCCAAGAAAACAGCCAAGCTCAGAGAGCATCCAAGACCTCACAGTCCTCCTCCTCCTCTCTGCAAACCTCACTCCCTTCTCGCACTGATAATGTTACCTAGTTGGGTCATGAAACGTTTCCAAGAAAACAACCAAGCTCAGAGAGCATCAGAGATCACATAGTTCTCGCTGTCCCTCTCCTCTTCCTCCTCTCTGCAAACTCCTCTCTGCAAATTCCCTTCTAGCACTGATGACGTTACCTAGTTGGGTCATGAAACATCTGCAAGAAAGTCACCAAACTCCGAGAGCACCAGGGACCCTTCATTTCAACCCTGAGCTACCAATATTCTCCTTTATTGAAATCTTTTTCTGTCTCAAGCTTACAAGAGACAGAATAACATTTTGGGAGGTCATACTGGTGAGGGCAATTATAGAGACAGCAAATTCAGCAGACAGGCAGTTCAGCGCAATAAAGATTCATGTCAACGTAGACCAGGATATTATGGGATTTTTATTTTTATTTTATTTTTGCCAGAGATTCAACGGGGGGGGGGGGGACTTGAATGTTAGTTACATCAGTTAAGAAATGCTCTGTGAGTAAATAAGTGCAGCTCCCGCAGAGGTCAATTGAAGTGTCGCCAATGAAGTAAATAATAATAATAATAATAAAAAAAGGTGGGAAGGGAAATTATTCTGTCTGGTGAGGAGATAGGGGATTCGGAGCTATCAATTTGGGACCGAGTGCCTGAAGGTTGCAAGTTGGAGTCACAATTGCTCCTGTGATTTGCAAACCAAGTAAAAACATGCAAGTGGAAGGAAAGAAAGGGAAAATCGGCGAAAGGGATGGGGGAGGCAAAGGGGGGGGGGAAATATTTGCCCCCCTCCCAGATGTGAAAAATCAATTTTATTTTCTGGCTTTCCATTTAGAAAGTAGGACGATTCTATTGGTCCCCCTTGTTGATTTTCTACATAAAATGCCACCGAGATTAGTGGCTTCCAGCTAGTCTGAACCCATAAATAAGTTGGGATGGCTGCTTTAAAATACATTCGAGTTTTGTTTTGTTTTTTAATGAGGGCAATTTATATCTGTTTGTGGCAGTGAAAGGATGGAGGTGACTTAATTTAGTTCCATCTTCCATGCGTTTGTGGCCACAGCGAGAGTTCACTTTGTTCTCATTTGGTGAGGCACTCTGTACATGGGCCAAAGCAATTCCCTGCTGCGTTTGGATAGTCTCCCTCCCCCTCTCTCTCTTCTTCTCTCTTTCCCTCCCTCCCCCATTTCTCCCCCCTCCCTCCCTCTCCCTTCTCTCCCACTATTTCTCCCCCACCCACTCCCTCTCTCTCCCTCCCTCCCTTTCCCTCCCTCCCCCCTTCTGTCCTTTCCCTCCCTCCCTTTCTCCCTCCCTTCCTCTCTCCACTTTTCCCTCCATTTCTGTCCCTCCCTCCCTCCCTCTCCCTTCTCTCCCTCTATTTCTCCCCCTCCCCCCCTCCCCCTTTCTCCCCTCCTTCCCTTCCTCTCTCTCCCTCCCTCCCTCCCTCCCCCTTCTGTCCTCTCCCTCTCTTCCTCTCTCTCCACTTTTCCCTCTATTTCTCCCCCTCCCTCCCTCTCCCTTCTCTCCGACTATTTCTCCTCCCTCCCCCTCCCTCCCTTTCCCTCCCTCCCTCTTCTCTCCTCTCCCTCCCTCCCTTCCTCTCTCTCCACTTCTCCCTCCATTTCTGTCCCTCCGTCCCTCTCCCTTCTCTCCCTCTATTTCTCCCCCTCCCCCTCCCCCTTTCTCACTTCCCTCCCTTCCTCTCCCTCCCTCCCTCCCTCCTTCTGTCCTCTCCCTCCCTCCCTTTTCCCCTCCCTTTCTCTCTCTCCACTTCTCCCTCCATTTCTGTCCCTCCCTCCCCCCTCTCTTCCTCTATTTCTCCTCTCCCCTCCCCCTCCCTCCCTTCCTCTCTCTCCCTCCCTCCCCCCTTCTGTCCTCTCCCTCCCTCCTTTTCTCCCTCTCCCTCTCATGAAATGTCAGGTGCTTCACTCTCTTAGATGAATGATTTTGAAGTACCGACAGACACAGACACTGGAAAATGTGTAGAAGGGGAGAAGAATGAGAATTAGAGGGAGGTGGGATGAAGGAGCAGATAGAAAGGAAGAAGGAAGAGTAGGAGGAAAAAGAAGAGGAGGGAAGAAAGAAGGAAAGGAAGAAAGAAACAAGGAAGAAAGGTGAGGAAAGAGAAGAAAGGAGGAGGAGGAAGAAGAAGAAAAGAAGAGGAAGGGTAGGAAGAAGAGGAGGAAGAAGAGGAAAGGAAATAGGAAAAAGGAGAAGGGAGGAGGAGGAGAAGGAAGGAAGGAGGAGGAGAAAAAAGAAGAGGAGAGAAAAAAGAAGGAAAGGAAGAAAGAAACAAGGAAGAAAGGTGAGGAAAGAGAAGAAAGGAGGAGGAGGAGGAGGAAGAAGAAAAGAAGAGGAAGGGTAGGAAGAAGAGGAGGAAGAAGAGGAAAGGAAATAGGAAAAAGGAGAAGGGAGGAGGAGGAGGAGGAAGGAGAAGGAGGAAGAAGGAGGAGGCGGAAGGAAGAGGAGGACGAGAAGGAAGACGGAAGAGGAGGAGAAGGAAGGAGGAGGAGGAAGGAAGAGGAGGAAGGAGGAGGAGAATGGTTGTTAAGCAATTCTGGCTTCCCCCTTGACTGTGCTTGCCTGACAGTCGCAAAAGGGGATGACACCTCCCCCCACTGGACACTGTTACTGTCATAAATATGAGTCAGTTGCCAAGAGTCTGAAATTTGATCACATGATCATGAATGGATGCTGTAACAGTTGTATGGGTGGGAAAGGGTCAAAAGACACATTTCCCAGTGCTGATGTACTCTTGAACGGCCACTAAATGAATTGTTTGTCAGGATTCCAGCAGTTACCCCAATTAAATCACGAGTCTCGAGCCAAACTTCCGAAACTTCAAAAGGATTTATTGGGAGTTAACATGTCTGGCATTGCCTGGGTGTAGCCAACTCTGAGGCACATCATTCATTGTCACCTTTGACTCTGGTTTTCCCTCCACCCCCTGGGTGTATCGGAATTCATATTCTCCAAAGGGACACATCCATAGCCAAGAGTCATCAATTATGTTCTCCAGTTAGAATGCGGCGGAAACTTCAGTCACCTAGTTACTATCTTTGAAAACTATTTAAGGAGTGCACTTTTGATTTCCAAGCTGTCGCACTGCTCTTTCAAAACCTTTTTCCCCGCCCCTTTCTGTTGGCAACTCGAAAAAGATCATAGAAATATTTTATGAGTTGACATTGTTATACGTCAAAGACTATCTGTGTAGAGTGCATACTCATCTGGGTGGAGAGGGGAAGTGAATTTGTTTTGCATTTTGTTTGTTTTTTTTGCGAAGGGGTGAAAGGCCCTAACAGGCTCAGATGTTGACAAGGAAAGGTAGACGCATCATCCGTGGAAATGTGTGTGTTTTTGTTCCTGAAGCTTTCTATGTTTTACGAGTGCATACATATCCCAAAGATTGAGATGATTTTCAGGTAGCTTCCGGTGCTATTGCTCATATTAATTAACATGGCGCAATTAATTAACATGACACTGTTGGCCAAGCTGTGCAAATTCATTCGGGAGAAGGCAGAATCTCGGTGTCACCAATAACAAATGAAGTTATTTATTCCAATTTGCTTTTTCAGAATTTATGCTCTATTTAGCCTGCTTTTCCTCAAAGTCCAGGAACAAGGACAAAAATTGGTGAAAATGCTGGGCAATTTTCTTTGAAAAAACATATCCATTGGGAGTACAGACAATGTGAAGTTAAAGTCACTGTCAACATAGGATGGAGGAAATCACAGTTACTACTACAAAGTACGATATATGGTTGCAGGAATTGGGTACGGCCAGCCTAGAGAAAAAAAGGACTAGGGGTGACATGATAGCAGTAGTCCAGTATTTGAGGGGCTGTTACAAAGAAGAGGGGTTCAAGCTATTCTCCAAAGCACCTGAAGGCAGAACAAGAAGCAATGGATGGAAACTATTTAACACCACCTAACCAAATGAAATTCAATGGTGAAAAAAAAGGAAGGTTCTATGTTTAGATAAGAAAAACCAAATGCACAGATACAGTATAGGTGGTGCCTGGATCAATAGTAGTAACTGTGAGAGTTGTCCTAGTGGGCAACCATTTAAATATGAGCTAGCCATGTGCAGCAGCTGCCAAAAAGGCCAACACAGTCCTAGGCTGCATCAACGGAGGGATAGAATCAAGACCATGTGAAGTGTTAATACCACTTTATAATACCTTAGTAAGGTCACACTTGGAATCCTGCATCCAGTTTTGGTCGCCACGATGTAAAAAAAGATGTTGAGATGCTAGAAAGAGTGCAGAGAAGAGCAACAAAGAGGATTAGGGGACTGGAGGCTAAAACATACAGTTGCTCGAATTGGGTATGTCTAGTTTGATGAAAAGAAGGACTACGGGTGACACAATTTCAGACTTCCAATCTCTCAGGGGCTGCCCCAAAGAAGAGAGAGTCAAGCTATTCTCCAAAGCACCTGAAGGCAGGAGAAGATGCCATGAATAAATTAATCAAGGAGAGAAGCAACTTAGAACTAAGAAGAAATTTACTGACAGGGAGAACAATTAATCAGTGGAAGTGCTGACCTCTAGAAGTTGTGAATGCTCTGGAGGAGAAAGAAGAGATTGGACAACCATTTGACTGAAATGGTATCAGGTTACCTGCCGAAGCAGAGGGTTGGACTAGAAGACCTCCAAGGTTCCTTCCAACTCTGTTATTCTATAATTCTAAACTCATCAAAGAGAGAAGCAACCCGGAATTGAGGAGAAAGTTCCGAACAGTGAGGACAATTAACCAGTGGAACAGCTTGCCACCAGAAGTTCTGGATGCTTCATCACTGAGGATTTTTAAGAAGAGACTGGACAGCCACCTGTCTGAAATGGAATAAGTTCTCCTGCTTGAGCAGGGGGCTGGACTAGAAGACCTTTGAAGTCCCTTCCTCTCTATTCTGATTGATTGATTGAACTCTTGACTAGCTGGAATTCAGCAGAGCAGAAAGAAAACAGGACTTTCTAATTCTTTAACCTACTTTTCAACAAACTTTCATTAATGAACAGGTTTATTTAGCTGTATATATAACACCAAGTTACCAACATCCTATGCACAAACAAACCACCCAAAAGCAACTTGCAGCAAAATGAAATTAAAGCGCTACAAACCCTGAAAAGAGACAGCAGCATAATCATCCTCCCAGCAGATAAAGGGAATGCCACTGTAGAAATGGACAGAAAAGACTATGAAACAAAATTGACAGACCTACTCCAAGACTCCACATACAAACCCATAAACACAGACCCAACCACATATCTGGAAAAATTAACCAAGAAGAAAATTATAACCAGCCACATAAGCAAAGAGATTCAACATATGATCATACCCAGAGAGAAATCTTCCAGATGCCCCAAACTATACGGCCTCCCAAAAATACACAAAGAAGGCATACCTCTCAGACCCATAGTCAGCTCCAGAGGAGCACCACTACAAAACCTAGCTAAACACCTAGCAAAAGAGCTACAGCCCCATGCTGAAACAGCAGCTTCTCATGTACAAAACTCATACCACTTCTTGGAAATGATCAAAGATCTACATATAGAGCAAGAATATCTGCTTGTAAGTTTCAACGTGGTTTCACTATTCACTCAAGTCCCGATAAAAGAGACCCTTGAAATCATCAAAAATAAATACCAACCAGCTAAACACCTCATGGAACTAACAGAACACTGCTTAACCAATACATATTTCATATACAAAGGACAAAGATACAAACAAATTGAAGGAGCCCCCATGGGATCACCACTGTCACCTATCATTGCAAACCTGTTCATGGAAGAATTCGAATCCAGAGCCCTGGCCAATGCCATCCTCAAACCCAAACTATGGTTAAGATATATCGATGACACATTTGTGATTTGGCCCCATGGACAAGAAAACCTAAACAACTTCCTAACACACCTAAACAGCGCACACCCCAAAATCAAGTTCACCATGGAAACAGAAACAAACAAACAACTACCATTCCTAGATGTACTAATCTACAAAAAAACAGATGGCACACTAGGACACACCATATACCAGAAGAAAACACACACCAACCGCTACCTCAATGCCCAATCCCACCACCACCCAGCACAGATAAACTCCGTGGCTAAAACACTAATTACTAGAACCAAACGCCTGGCAGACAAGACACACATTAAGATGAACTAAGCACCCTGACTAAAATATTGACAGCCAACGGCTTCCACAAAAGCAAAATCACCAACTTGATCCACAAAAACACACTGAGACATAATAGAGACCCAGAAGATGAACAGACCTGTGGAACAGCTGTCCTGCCCTACATAAGAGGCACTACAGACAAAATTAGTAAGATTCTATACAGACACCACATCAAGACTGCCTTCAAAACAGACAGAAAAATAGCAGCCATCCTCAGAAACCCCAAAGACAAAATTGACCTGGAAAACCAAGGCATATACGAAGTCCCCTGTGCATCATGCCCTGCCACATACATTGGACAGACCAATAGAAGAATAAGCACCCACCTGGATGAACACAAAAATGCAGTCAAAAAGCTGGAACACACTTCCTCACTAGTCCAACACATGGAAGCCACAGGTCATAGCATCAACTTCAATGGCACCAAAACCCTAGCCACTATAGAAAATCCCAGCCACAGAATCATCAGAGAAGCCATAGAGATTGAAAAAAGACCAGAAAGCATGAACAGAAGAGATGATTCTACCAGGCTGTCAATCATTTGGAAGCCTGCACTCACAAACAAAAAAATCTCCACACCACAAGCCAGGCAAACACCTGGGCACAAACAGATCCCCCCTGATACCTCCAGCTCAAACACACCCCAACCAGGCACCCAGATGAAACCCAGCTTCCTAACTGATGATAGCCGTCCATTTACCTGAAGCCAAGCTGCACTAAAGACCTCCAATAAAGTATAATGTTGCCAGCCAATCAAGATATAAAAAGAGCTAAAAAAACAGACAGAAGATATTAGAAGCAGAACACAGCAAACTCCAAGACCAATAAACACAGAGCAAGACTCTCAACCAATCAGGATGAAGAAAAAACCATTCTGGCACAGCAGTAGGCTGGCCCAAATTTCAATCTGAAACCACTGTAAAAGTCTAACTCACAGATGAACACTATACAGAAGCCTGATGATGGCAGATGAGATTCTGCTGAAACGTTGCTGCAACTTTAAAAGCACCACTACTATGACATGGCAAAATACCCGAACAAAGCTGAATGCCATACATGTAAGTACCCGCAAAAACTTAAGAAAACACACACACACACACACACACACACACATATATGTATGTATATATGTATATATGTATATGTATTTATGTGTGTGTGTGTCAGTTGTATAGGGTTCAGCATCTTCATGTCAGTTCTGACAGGCATGAATGCCACAAGGGACCTGCTGCAAAACACAATAGCAGTAGCTTCCATAATTGCTTGTCTTGTCTTCTGCAGCAATTCCAACTTCCAACAATACAAGTTTTTGAAAATAGCTGGCCAACCGCTCACCAATGAATGTGAGGTACACAAATTGCTTTCATTTTGTTTTAAAAAGTGTTCAGATCCAGTGAATCAAGCTTTCCAACCAAGTGATTAAATGGTGGGATCCTTGGTGCTTTCTGAGCTTGGTGATTTTGTTGCAGACGTTTCATGACCCTACTAGGTAACATCATCAGTGCTCAAAGGGGGTGGAGTTAGGAAAAGGAGAAGGGGGACTGTGGGATTTGTGGTGTTCTCTGAGCTGGATTGTTTTCTTGCAGATGTTTCATTACCAAACTAGGTAACAACATCAGTGCTAGAAGGAAGCAGGGTTTGGGGGAAGGAGGAGGAGGACTGTGAGGTTCTTGGTGCTCTCTGAGCTTGGTTGTTTTCTTGCAGACGTTTCATGACCCAACTAGGTAACATCATCAGTGCTCAAAGGGGGTGGAGTTAGTAAAAGGAGGAGAAGGAGGACTGTGGGATACTTGGTGTTCTCTGAGCTTGGTTGCTTTCTTGCAGACATTTCATGACCCAACTAGGTAACATCATCAGTGCTAGAAAGGAATGGGGTTTGCACCTTCAAGGCAGGGGTTCAACTGGTATGACAATAGGTTCAGTGAGTGCATGCTTTGCGCGTGCTCCCTGTGCATGCTCTGCATTTTAAAAAAGCTAATACTTACCTTCAACTGCAGCTGAAGGAAACAGCTGAGCGGCTCGAATCAGCTGTGCTCTAACTAAAAGACATAAAACACAGGAAAGACTCGAGATGGGCGGGCAGGCCCACATGCTCATGGGAGCAAACTGGCTCAAAACCAACTGATCATTGGAACAAAGGGTTTACCCGAACCGGTCCGAAATGGGAGAATCCCATCCCTGCTTTAAGGTCTGATGAGGTTACCTAACTGGCTAATGAAAGGTGTGCAAAAAATCCCCCACCTGTCAAATCATAAAATATTTCTCTGGTTTTTTTAGAGTTGCCAACAGAAAGGGAGGGGAGAAAAAGGTTTGAAAGAGCAGTGCAGCAGCTTGCAAAACTGAAACAGCGTTCCATAAATGTTTTTGAAGATAGTAACTAAGTGACTGAAGTTTCTGCTGTGCAAAATTCTAACTGGAGAGGATGACTGATGACTCTTGGCTATGGCAGAGATGCCAACTTTTGGAAATGAGAATTAGGGAGGATTTTCAAATAACACCAAATTTTGCTTTTGCTGGTCAGAAGGTCGCAAAAGGGGAATCACATGACCTGAAACGGTCCATAAATATGAGTCAGTTGTCAAGTATCTGAATTTTGATCACATGACCAGGAGGGACCCTACAATGGTTGTTACCAAAGTGTGAAAACTCAGCCATGAGTCACTTTTTTTCAGTGGGGTGGTGGTGGTCCTTGGTGCCCTTGTAACTTCAAACGCACACCAAACGAACTGTTGTAAGTCGAGGGCTAACCCTTACCTTCCAAAACTATCCGGGCAGCAACATGAGAAACCATACCCCCTCCCATCCCACGTGTCTAGATTCTTTGCGTGACAACACCCTCTGTTGCACAACCCCTTTGGAAAGCACAACTTTTGTCGTGCATTTCGGGGGTAAGGGGCGCGCCAATATCCTTTTCCATCTCTTCCACCGTGTGTCCCCCTGGCAGTCGTGGAGAAGGAAACGGGTTGACAGGGCGAAGCGGAGGGGGGCGGGGAAGGACGCGCTTCTCCGTGGCTGGAGCGGAGCCCTCCGCGCGAGGCCTCTCTCCGCTCGCCGCCTTCGAAGGCCGGGTGAGGTGGAAGCACCTTTCCCCGCAGAGACGGGGTAGCGGTTCTCCCTCTGGGGAAAGAAAATGGTCGGCCGAAGGGGGAGGAAGAGTCGCAGAGGAGGAGGAGGAGGAGGAGCAACCCAGGCCGGGGGAGGGAACCGAAATCCAGGAACTGCTTCATGGAAAGCGGGGACGGGGAGAAGCGGCAGTAGAAATCCACCTGCTGAGGGATTGTGTTCAGCGGGGAGACGCTCCTTAGCAGCGCCCGTAGCAATCTCATGTGACTGCAAACACTAGGTCAGCTAGCTCACACACCGCATGTGCATACAGCTGGACCCACCGGGCTAATTTTGCTGCTTGTAATTTCGGGAGGATAAAGAAAATTATCGTAAGGCGGGAGTTTGGGTTAATTTTCGGGAGCCTCCTGATGAAATCGGGAGTGTTGGCATCTCTGCTATGGATGTGTCCCATTGGAGAATATGAATTCTGATACACTCAGGGGGTGGGGAAAAACCAGGGTCAAAGGTGACAATGAATGATGTGTCTCAGAGTCGGTTACACCCAGGCAATGCTGGCATGTTAACTCCCAATAAATCCTTTTTAAGTTTTGGAAGTTTGGCTCGAGAGCGTGATGACTCAGGTGGGATACAAAAGCAACAAAGTCACAAAAATAGGTGAATTCTTTTAATTCCTTCAACTTGGCTTCAAAGGTTCGATTATCATGGACTGGAGAAAAAACTCCCCCACAAACAGTTGCAAAAAAGAAGACATTCCGTTCAAACTCAAAATACATGTAAATTATAAATAGAAAAAAAAAAACAACACAAACCACACTGAAGCAATTAATGTGACAAGGCAGGATAAAGGCTTGAAGATGTCCATAGATATTGAAATGCACACACTGGGAAGGATGCCAGAACTTAGATAAGAACTGAAAGACTAGAATTATTTCACGCTTTGCTTCCAGCACTGGGCCATGCACAGTTTGTCCTTGTGAACAGTCCTCCCAGCTGCAGCCTATGAAGGGGATCAGGGCCCTTTCCTCCCCCATAGACCATGCCATTCATGTTTCTCCCTTATCCTCTCCTCCTGCATGCCCTAAGATGAAGAGGGGATGGGCCTGGGTCTTCCTCTGACTGCCCAGCCCGCCTGTGCCTTCCTCAGTTTCCTCCACAACCTCCGGAGCCACACTTCCACTTCCTGTCGGCTGTTCCTCCCCTCCCTCTGAGTCAGATTCTAACAGGGGCATGACAGAGAGTCATGATTTAATCCTGACAGCTAGCCGACTCTGAGGCACATAATTCATTGTCACTAAGCTCAGAGATCACTAAGGACCTCACAATTAAATCAAAGGAAGTCAAAATTTGCCAGTGGTTGTTTAAAAGCAAAAAATAGGGATAATTGGCAATATCAACTTGTCTTCTCTCCATAATCTGATGATTCCAGCACAATTTTGATTGCTTAACCTAGCCCTTCTACCTAGGGAAGTCAACCAATCTTGATTGATGGCGTGATCAAAATACCAGCTGACCATGATGAACGAACATAAATATTCCTCCTTCAATTTTGGCACATGCAGATGAAACAAAAGAGGGAAATGTCACCAGAGGGGGAAAAATACATCTGTGTTTGAGAGAAATCTTAAAAACTGTGAGACATCAACACACTGGGGAATATTCATATCTCAACAGCTCTTCAAGTTATAAGAGGTTTTGAAGTTTGTTTTTTAAATTCAAAGATGGACAGATGGAATTAATTATCTTCACTTTTTAAATTTTTTTTGCATATTTAGGAAAGATATTAGTATTGACACTTTAAAGCGATTCCCAGTTCCAGCTGGAGTGGTTTGGAGATGTTAAATGCATACATATAACAGGCAATTTGGACGTGAATTGAAAAAAAGAACGTCAGATTAGGAATTTAGAAGAGTTATAGCTGTCATACATTGGATCTCCTCAGTAGGAGCACTGGCAATGTCTGATTTGGGGCAGCTTTGGGGCCCATCAAGTCAAAACTGTATCAGGATCTTCAAGAGTTCAGGTTAGCCAGCTTTTTAGCTTTATCTGAAGATGCTCGGTACAGGGGCAAACCAATAGAAGGGAATACTTGTAGTTCAAAATTGAACTGTGGGGTCCTTGCTACTCTATGATCCTCATTGTTTGCTGGCAGACATCTTATTATACCTAACTAGGTAACATCATCAGTGCTAGAAAGGAATGGGGCTTGCTCTCTGTTTATAAACAAGTGGCTTGCCCTATCAGTCATCAACAGGCACATAGAGATAAACATCTATATACCATACAAAAGACACTATCAAAAAATTCAAAATGCTTGACACCCAGAGAAGCAGAGGTTGCCACTAACATTAACACTAGACCAACAATCAAATAGTAGGAACTTCACAAACATAGAACCCCACTCCCTTCTAGCACTGATGATGTTACCTAGTTGGGTAATGAAATGTCTGCAAGAAAACTACCACGCTCAGAAGCTCTAAGGGGCCCACAGTCCTCCAGTCCCTTTTCTTCTTCCTCTCTCCTCGTGCCCATGTTGGAGTTTGATTCCGAAGGAGAGGTGGAACCGCTGATAGGGAGTGGGAGTGTGGCTCTGGTGGCTGTGGAGGAAACTGGGGAAGGGCACAGTCCGGCTGGGCATTCAGAGGAAGACCCAGGCCCACCCCCTCTTCATCCTACGGCACGCAGGAAGGAACAGATAAGGGAGCAACAAGGGGGAGAAAAAGGCCCTGATTCCCTTCATTAGCTGCAGCTGTGGAAACAGGATAAAAAGGGTATTTGCGCACAGAACCTTGCTGGAAGCAAAGCATGCATTATCTTTGTCAAGTCTTATCTGGGTTCTGGGGTCCTTCCAACCGTGTGTGTTTCATTATCTTTTGAAGTCTGCAATTCCTTATCCTGCCCTGTCTCGTTAATTGCTGCAGTGTGGTTTATGTTGTTTTTTATTTATAATTTATATGTACTTTTGGTTCAGACTAAATTTCTTTCCTTTCAAAACTGACTTGAGAGAGTGTTTTCTCCAGCCGATGATAACTGGACATTGGAGGCCAAGTTGGAGGAATTAAAGAGACTTTACCTACTTTTGTGACTTTGTTGCTTTTGTGCCATGCCCTGGGTCATCACACCTCCCCTTCCCCATCCCATAAACTCCAGTCCCTTCTTGCACTGATGATGTTATCTAGTTGGGTAATTAAATGTCTGCAAGAAAACAATCAAGCTCAGAAAGCACCGACGACCCCACAGTCCTTTCCTCCTCCTCCTCCTCCTCCTCTCTGCAAACCCCACTCCCTTCTAGCCCTGATGATGTTACCTAGTTGGGTAATGAAGCATCTGGAAGAAAACAGCCAAGCTCAGAGAGCACTAAAGACCCCGCTGAATGTGCTTGTTCTGGACTATGTCTAACTCTTAAAATAGTTACCAGAGGTGATTGAGAAGGTGACACTTTCTTTTCTTGAATCCTCAGTAGCTGAAACAATTTCCTAAAGAATCACATTCTCTGGCTCTAATTTAAGGGAACAGAATCGTAAACAAGTCCTTCCCTGATGCCTAGCGTTTACAGAACCTATGAAACGTATGAGGAATGGTTGCAAAAATTGAGTTTGACTAGCAGTGACATTCCAATAGAGACATCCATAAAGAAGAGGAGTCAACCTATTCTCCAAAGCAAACTGCTTAGCTGTGAAGCATTGTGAAGTGGTATATAAATGGTATATAAGTGCTATTGGGAAGGAAGGAAGGAAGGAAGGAAGGAAGGAAGGAAGGAAGGAAGGAAGGAAGGAAGGAAGGAAGGAAGGAAGGAAGGAAATCAAGAAGAAGGAAGTTGTGGTAGTGCAGTACTTAGAATGCAGTATTGCAGGCTAATTCTGCCCACTGTCAAGAGTTTGATCCTCTCCAGCTTAAGGTTGACTTAGCCTTCCTGCCTTCCGAGGTTGGTAAAATGAGGACCCAGATTGTTTGGGGGTGAGGGGGGTGTAGGCTGACTCTGTAAACTGCTTAAAGTGAGCTGGAAAGCAGCATGAAGCAGCATAGAATGATATGGCTATTTATTTTCATGCCATAAGCTATCTACAATCTCTTTGCACTGAGACTGTTAGCAAACAAATGTAATTAATAAATAAATAAATACCGTGTTTCTCATATAATAAGGCCGGGTCTTTTTTTTTTTTTTTTTTGAGCCCCCCAAAAAACAGCTAGGCCGTCTTTTCAGGGGTGACTTAATCCCCCCCCCTTTGCATCTTAGGGCGGGGGGTGATGGCTTGGATGTTGACCTCAGCATTGGTGGGGCACTTTGTATCAGGGTCAATGCAGGCAACACCATA
Organism: Hydrophis major; assembly: GCA_033807585.1. Lineage (NCBI taxonomy): Eukaryota > Metazoa > Chordata > Lepidosauria > Squamata > Elapidae > Hydrophis > Hydrophis major. The sequence continues at coordinate 2,694,242 of CM066330.1, read as the reverse complement.
TCCGGGTGTGCAACAAAAGTACTTCCTAAGCCCCCCCGCCATTTCCCCTCCCCCATTTCACATATTTTAATCTAGGCCTTAATTTGGGGGGAGGGGCTTAATTTCATTTCATGCCTATAAAACATGCTGGGACTTCCTATTGGGGGAGGCCGTATTGTTGGAGAAACAGGGTAATAAATCCAGCCTGAACATCTGGCTGATTGTTGCAACGAACCACAATAGTTTATTACAGCAGTCAGAGGGGCTAGAAGCTTGGTAGGAGCTTCTAAGTGTTACTGCTTCCAACAACTTTCTTCTGACCATTTCTGCCTAGGCAATCCTAATTTGCAATCAAGGTTTACACTCAAGATCAAGGGAGGTACTAATACCACTCTAGAATGCCATGGCAAGGCACCTAGAGTACTGCATCCAGTTTTGGTTACCATACTAATAAAAAGGATGTTGAGCCTTTAGAAAAAGTGCAGAGAAAAGCAACCAGGATGATTAGGAGACTGGAGGCTAAAACATATGATGAACAGTTGCAGGAACTGGGCCTGGCTAGTCTAGGGAAGAGAAGGACCAGGGAAGACATGATAGCAATTTTCCAACATTTGAGGGGCTACCATAGAGAGGAGGAAGGGGGTCAAGCTATTTTCCAAAGCACCTGTAGGCCAGACAAGGAATAATGGATGGAAACTGAAGAAGGAGAGATTCAACCTGGAAAGAAGGAGAAATTTCCAGACAGTGAGAACCACCAACTGATGGAAAAGAAGTTGCCTTCGAAAGTTGTGGGAGCTTCATCCCTGGAAGCTTTCAAGAAGAGACTGGACTGCCATCTGTCAGAAATGGTGTGGACTGCTTGGGTGGAGGGGGTTGGACTAGATGACCTACAAGGTCCTTTCCAACTCTGTTACTCTGTCTCTGATTTGTCATCTCCCATCACCCCATGGAGGAAATGGGCAAGTTCATTTTTCGCTCCCTTTCCTTGGTCTTCAAAAGCCACCCCCCTGCCCCCCATGAAAAAGCGGTGGAGTGATTTGCAGGCAACCCCGTTTTAATCTCCTTCTCCTCCCATCTTTCAGGAATGGTGAGTAAAGAGCAGCTCCATCGATTAACCATCTTGTGCTTTTTAAAGAGTACGGTGGGATGTATTTCCATAACTCCACGTGGCACCTGATCAATACAGGGGTGTGATGGGGGGAAGAAGGGTTGGTTTCTTTGGAGCACAGGCTAACCTCTGAGAAGCCACTGTGAAATTAATTTCGGGGCTTAGCATTTGCTCACGGGTGCAATTTTGATAGGATGCAAATCACGGCATGGTTTCAATTGGTACCGTCATTTTTGCTCTTTGTGTGTTGGCTGTCTAGCGTCATCTTTAATTGATTTTATTCTACTATTTAAATGTACTTTTGCTTGCACAGCCAGTTTTCACATGTCAATTTTCCTACAGAAGGTTTTTGTTTTTGAGATACTGGCTGTAAAATCATTTTATGCTACTGCTTGTCAGCCAGGTCTGAAAAATGTCCGATTTGCCGTAATTTATATGTCCTGAAATAGCCAAATAAATACCGCGAATAACACGTGCAGCCGAGTATAAAGGATTCCACTCACTTAACGGCAAATCATATTCAAACTGGGGCATATTTGCATTGTAAACCATTTGACTTACTTTATAGATTACCTGTCCTCCAATCTTTCAGGAAAATGGCAATTGGTGGAGATGATTGCATGGTGTGGAATGCCAATGATGCTTTTCTAGTCTTTTTTTGAAATCAAATTGATTTTTTTCCTTTAAAATTACATTTTCATGTTTCTTTTATGGTTGCACGCTATTGCAGCTGTAGAGAGCCATATTCTGCGAAATGGGTGGTTAGATAAATGTGACGAATAAATAAGTAAAATAAGGGAAGCTTGGCATGTTCTATGCTGCAATAACCTAAATATAACCTAAATGAAGAGCAACCAAGATGATTATGGGACTGAAGGCTTGGTAAGACCACACCTAAAGTACTGCATTCAGTTTTGGTCACCACACTATAAAAAGGATGTTGAGACTCTAGAAAGAGTGCAGAGAAAAGCAACCAGGATGATGAGGGGACAGGAGACTAAAACATATGATGAACATTTGCAGGAACTGGGCATGGGTAGTCTACGGAAGAAAAGAACCAGGGGAGACATGACAGCAGTCTTCCAATATTTGAGGGGCTGTCACAGAGAGGAAGGAGTCAAGCTATTGTCTAAGGCCAGACAAGAAATAATGGATGGAAACTGAACAAGGAGAGATTCAACCTGGAAATAAGGAGACATTTTCTGACAGTGAGAACAATCAACCAATGGAACAGAAGTTGCATTCAACAGTTGTGGCAGCTTCATCACTGGAAACTTTCAAGAAGAGACGGGGCTGCCATCTGTCAGAAATGGTGTACAATCTCCTGCTTGGGTGAGAGGTTGGTCTAGATGACCTACAAGGTCCCTTCCAACTCTGTTATTTGATTGTTATTATTAAAGGAGATGCAGCTGAGAACTAAGAAGAAATTTCCTGACAGTGAGAGCAATCCACCCAGGGAACAGAAGTTGCCTTCGGAAGTTGTGGGAACTTCAACACCAGAGGCTTTCAAGAAGAGATTGGACTGCCATTTGTCAGAAATGGTGTAGGGTCTCCTGTTTGTGGGTTGGGGGTGGGGGGGTTGGACTAGATGACCTACAAGGTCCCTTCCAACTCTGTTATTCCATTCTATTCCATTCCATTCCATTCCATTCTATTTTTTCTATTCCATTCATTCCATTCCATTCCATTCCATTCCATTCCCATTCTTTATTCTATTCTCTATTCTATTTTCTTTTCTATTCTATTCTATTCTATTCTATTCTATTCTATTCTATTCTATTCTATTCTATTCTATTCTATTCTATTCTATTCCATTCCATTCCATTCCATTCTATTCTATTCCATTCCATTCTATTCTCTATTCTATTCCTATTGCTATTGCTATTCATTATTCCATTCTATTCTAATCAGAATGAATGAATGAATGAACAAATCCTGGACCTTAAAATGGACCTTAAAACCCAGCAGCTTCCTTCCTTCCCTTTCAGCCTTCTGCCTTGAATTCACCTGTTTTATTCTTTTATTCTTCCTTCCTGACAATGCCTTTAAGATAGGTATCTCCCTTGTAGTTATTTATTCAACATACCAATTGATTTAAATCTTGCCCAAGGTTATTTCCCCCCTCTCCCCCAGTCCTTTGCATTAATTTTAAAGCGATAATAAGGGGCTTGAGAGGGCCAGAACATAAGGAGTAGAAGTGGGGGGGGGGTGGAATAAAAGATTATTTTTAGTTAGCTTAGATGGCAAAGGAAAGAAAGGAGAGATTTTGAGGAGGGCTTACTGTTTTTGAGAGACACAAACAGGTTTCCTTTTCAAAATATGGATATAAACATGCAAATAAGGGTTTTATCTCTTCTCAGGCTCTTGCAGAGGTAGGCACAAAGCGAATATCCATGCAAATCATATTAAGAAGACCCAGTTTGCAGAAATACAAACAAACAGGCACTCAACCTCCTTCCCCCATCCCACAGCCTTCAGTGTATGGTTAAAGGTTTTTGCAAACTTCCTTGTGAAAATCCACTTTTTTTTTTAATCATTTTATCTGATCAGGCTGGGATTTCAAAGAGTGAACACGTTCTCTCACAACTTTTTTTTTAGGAGGCAAGGACTGATATTCCTTGCAGACAGGAGTCATTTGCATCCTTTTAGAGGGTCATTGAGGCCACTTGGAGGTTTATTGGTATCTTCAGGGCCACCTGAGTGGTGCTCCTGGTTCCTGTAGCCTTGCCATTTTTTTCCCTCTGGAAATCCGTTCCTACTCCCACACCACTCCAAGGGTGTTCATCAAAAAGTCTGTAGAGATTCTCAGTCCTCCAGGTCCCAAAGGTGTTTTTTTTTTTTTTTTCAGGAGGCAACTAGACTTTCTTGTTTTTTTCTTTGAAGATATTTCGCTTCTCAACCAAGAAGCTTCTTCAGTTCTGACTGGATGGTGAAAGGGAAGGATTTCTACTCCTTGCAGACAGCTGGTCATTTGCATCCTTTTAGAGGATTGCTGAGGCCACTTGGAAGTTGATCTGCAGTAATAGAGCAAGTGGGTTTCTCCACACCCATTTGCACTACTCAGGTGACGCTGAGGACTCAGAGAAACCTCCAAGCTTGGGAAGTCCAAAATGCATTAAAAGGCTGATCTTGAGACTTCAAACCCAGAACTAATTTCAGTTGTTGAGGTCTAGAACATGAGATGCTCCATCAGGTTCTCCACAGACCAAGATTCACATTTGTGCAAAGTGCTGAGAAGAGCAACAAAGAACAGTTGGAGGAACCGGATATGTCTAGTCTAACAAAGAGAAGGATTAGGGGTGACAGGATGGCGATCTTCCAATATTTCAGGGGCTGCCCCAAAGAAGAGGGAGTCAAGCTATTCTCCAAAGCACCCGAAGGCAGGACAAGAAGCAACGGGTGGAAACTAATCAAAGAGAGAAACAACCTAGAAATAAGGAAGAATTTCCTGACAGTGGCCATTTAATCAGTGGAACAACTTGCCTCCAGAAACTGTGAGTGTTCCAACACTGGGAGTTTTTAAGAAGGGATTGGACAATCCTTTGTCGGAAATGGTATAGGGTTCCCTGCCTGAGCAGGGGGTTGGACTAGAAGACCTCTAAGGTCCCTTCCAACTCCGTTATTCTCTAATTCTAGATCCAACCTATCACGAAGGAGAAGTGGTCTATCAGGGAGAACAATTAACCAGTGGAACGGCTTGCCTCTAAAAGTTGTGGGTGCTCCATCACTGGAGCTTTTTAAGAAGAAATTGGACTACCCTTTGTGGCCTGGAGTCTTCTTTGTGGGGTGGGTGAAGAAAATGTTCTTATAATTTGGTCTGGAGGAACATTATTGTCCCATATCAAGTGAAACCCTGGAAGGAGAATATAGCCGAATCACTTTTTGGAAAATGGTTCCAATAAAGGTGAATATTTGCAGCTCAGGATTGAAAGGAAGGCTGTCCTCTTCCTAACTTTCACCATCTCCCTTCCCCCCTTTTCTTTTCTTTTCTTTTCTTTTTACAGAAGGCAGAGAAAGCAAGAAAAATTAAAATGTCCTTGAGGACTAGCCACCAAGGATTTTGATCGTGAGATTAAGGGAGCCGCGAAGGCAACATTACTGTCCTATTAAGGAAGCGATTAATATTACGAAAGGACGCTAGCATTCAATTACCTTATTTTGGGAACCTTTTGAACGCTACTCTTCCCCTCCAGCTATACAATTCATTTCTCCATTTGGCCCTTCCCTGGCTTTTGTTACTCACTAATGGTAGCTTCAAAATAAATACCTTGATGTAGCCAAGATGTGCCTAGTGGAGTCATCTTCATAAACACCCTCACTATTCACCTAGACGGGATAATTTCCTGTCTCTATTGATATAAATGGAGACATTAGAGACTTGAATGCTTAAGATTAAGCTCTTAAGAGTAATATTCAGCAGACATATTCTGTCTCTGAGCACGAGGAGAATATACCTGCTGAACAAAACTCTGCACTGGCAACAGGAAAGGCATCCGGCCAGTAACCACTCAGCTCCATTCAGTTGCCCAGGCTCCACCCCGCAAGGGATTATGGGGGTCGTTAAAAGAGGATGATGATTAAAGACTTAAGTGTTCAGTAAACCTGGGAAGTATGATGACCCAGAGTGTTAACACAAACGTAACAAAATCTAAAATGTAAATAAATGTCCTTTCATGCCTCCAATTTGGCCCCACTGTTCAATAATACTCAGTTGGAGATAAAAGGTACTCAAAAATAGTCTTCAAAAGGAAGCAATACATTCAGAATCTAATGAGCAGATAAAGGTAAAATAACAAAGCAAACCAAACTACAGTGATGAAATTTCCACAATGGATCGGGATGGGTAATCACCAAATTCCAGGAGATAAACAAGGCACAGTCTGTTGGAAGGACGCCAACCAAGATAACTTCAGACCAAAATAAAACACGCTTTGTGTTATGTCCTGAGCATGGGCGCAAGGAACGGAGACGAGACATCGAACGGTGACTTCAACTCTTTATTGTGAAATAAGAACAGAGCAAATACTTGGGCAGCAGCAGCTCTTTTATAGAGCTGGTTGCTGTCAAAACAACCAGTTTACCGTTCTTACAAGCGTCCAATCAGAGAGGGCCTTTAACAGCCAATCAGACTGGGCAGAAACAACCAATCACGACTCGCTATTCGCGGGCCAATGAGAAGTGCAGGATTACGAGCCTGCTGCAAAGTAAAGCTATTTAGGGTTGTTACTGCTGCGTTGGCTTAGTCCACAACGCTTTGTTTCCAGCATTTGCCAGTACGCAGGTCCAAACTCTTATTCAGTTCTCACACCCTGCAGCCCATGAAGAGGATCAAGGGCCTCTCCTCCCGAGGAGACCATGTCTCTCCCTTATCCTCTCCTCCTTGCATGCCCTAGGATGGAGAGGGGAAGGGCCTGGGTCCTCCTCTGACTGCTCAGCCAAACTCTGCCCTTCCCCAGCCTCCTCTACAACTTCCGGAGCCACACTTCCACTCCCTGTCAGCTGTTCCTCCTCTCCCTCAGAGTCAGTCTCCACCAGGAGCATGACAGGAAGGATGTTTTAAGGCAGGGGTGTCAAGCTCAATTTCATTGAGGGCCACATCTGGATTGTGGGAAATCATCTAAAAATGATTCTGTTTTTGGAATAAAGAGAGAATCAAGATCACGTGAAGTTCTAAAAACCAAGCTCAGAATTCCCCAGAAACCCCACAGTAATAGTGGTCATCCTCCTCCTTTTCCCCCTCCTTTTCACAAACTCTCTTCTAGAACTGATGATGTTCCCTAGCTGGGTCGTGAAAGTCCTGCAAGGAAACCACCAAGCTCAGAATTCACCAGGAACCCCACAGTTCAATCCCGAGCTACAAACATTCACTTTAATCGACAATGGAGTTTATTCTCAAGTCCAACCCTTGATAGAGGAACAACACTCTGATGAATGAATGAACAGAATTCTTTATTGGCCAAGTGAGATTGAACACACAAGGTATTTGTCTTTGGTGCAAATGCCCTCAGTGTAAATAAAAACAAAAGATACATTCATCAAGAATCATAATGTACAACACTTAATGATTGTCATAGGGTTCAAATAGGCAAACAAATCATACTAGGAAACAGTCAATATAAATTGTAACGATACAAGCAACAAACTTAGTCATACAGTCACAAATGGAAGGAGATGGGTGTTAAGGAGTGATAAGAAGATTAATAGCAATAGTAGTGCAGGCTTTGTAAATAGTTGAACAGTGTTGAGGGAATTATTTGTTTAGCAGAGTGATGGCGTTTGGGGAAAAACTGTCCTTGTGTCTAGTTGTTCTGGTGTACAGTACTCTATAGCGTAGTTTTGAGGGAAGGAGTTGAAACAGTTTATGTCCAGGATGTGATGGGTCTGTAAATATTTTCACAGCCCTCTTTTTGACTCGTGCAGTATACAGGTCCTTGATGGAAGGCAGGATGGTAGCCATTGTTTTTTCTGCAGTCCTAATTATCCTCTGAAGTCTGTGTTTGTCTTGTTGGGTTGCAGAACCAAACCAGGCAGTTATAGAGATGCGGATGCCAGGACCTTCTGCAGGCCCTGTTTTGTTGATCAAAAAGTCCAAAATGGGAGTCATTGTGGTTACTTCTTGAAGATCTGCCCATTTTTGTGTCACACATAAAAAAAATGAAGGGGAGTTTTTGATGACACAAGTCACAGCTGTCATATGTTTTATCCTTTCCCTATAGACCCTCAATTGATTATCTTCAAGTTCAACGGAGATTTTGATGCCTTTAAGGTAATTCAGACACACCAATCTATATGCAGAGTATATCAAACAGGCCAATTAAACAAGCGTTTATTTTCTATTCTTCATGCTTATCTTATCCATGTCCTTTTTTTCTCCCATCCTTATTTTTATTTCATTTTATTATCTAGATATACACGCCTCTTACTCTACCGAATCTGGGCAATTTATAGCACTCGAAACTGGAATAAAATCTTAAAAGTTTGTTCATAAAACCAATAAATACAAGAAAAACCTGTTTTAAAAAACTCAGAGGCTTGGTGAATTGTGGGACAGCTTCTCTCTAGTTAAGATAAGATAAGATAAGATAAGATAAGATAAGATAAGATAAGATAAGATAAGATAAGATAAGATAAGATAAGATAAGATAAGATAAATTTATTGTCATTGTACTCAGAACCTGAGAACAACGAAATAAGGTGCTCTTTCACAACATACAACTGAACAACACCAAAAGACATATACAAATAACAATGTAAAACAAATTAAAACAAATAACAGTTAAAAACTATACTTAACTCTGGCTACCCATTTTAATTGTTCTTTTTTTTTTCTTCATGTATTTTTTAAACCAAACAAATAAAAAAACTGTCTTTAAGGAAAGTAAACTTAGCAGAAAAGTTTGCTTTATTTGACTTCATTTCTCCATGTGCTGAACGTGTTTACTGAATTTGTCTACTTTTCTAGATTTGCAGAATACAGCAAACAATAAAGGAGATGAAAAGGGCTGGTTTTGCAAAATATACTCACCCCCATAAACACAAATACATTTAAAATGAATCAGACTTAATTGAACTGTTTAATCATGTTGTCAAAATGCTAGTAGAGAAATATTCTAGCCCTCCCAGCATAATCATATATTTAAAAAAAAATGCAGAAAATGTTCTTATTGTTTTGCTACATCTCCAAAATATATATTTGAGCCTCTTTTTCAATTTACTAAGGTTCAGGTATTCACTAATTGACAAAGCTGATTTGGCCCCACGATAGGTAGGTAGGTAGGTAGGTAGGTAGATAGATAGATATTGTAGACAGAGATAGACAGATAGATCAATAAACAGAAAGATAAACAGATAGATATTATAGATAGATACTATAGATATAGTAGACAGATACTGTAGATAGATACTGTAGAGAGAGAAAGAGATAGATAAATAGATAGATAAATAGATACTGTAGATAGAGATAGATAGATAGATAGATAGATAGATAGATAGATAGATAGATAGATGGATGGATGGATGGATGGATGGATGGATGGATGGATGGATGGATAGATAGATAGATAGATAGATAGATAGATAGATAGATAGATAGATAGATAGATAGATAGATAGATAGTTAGATAGATAGATAGATAGATAGATAGATACTGTAGACAGAGATAGATAGATAGATCAATAAACAAAGATAAACAGATAGATACTATAGATAGATACTATAGATATAGTAGACAGATGCTGTAGATAGATAGATACTGTAGAGAGAGAAAGAGATAGATAGATAGATCGATAGATCGATAAACAGATAGATACTATAGATAGATAGATAGATAGATAGATAGATAGATAGATAGATAGATAAATAGATAGATACTATAGATAGGGATAGATAGATAGATAGATAGATAGATAGATAGATAGATAGATAGATAGATAGATATGGATGGATGGAAGGAAGGAAGGAAGGAAGGAAGGAAGGAAGGAAGGAAGGAAGGAAGGAAGGAAGGAAATTAGCTATTGCTTGTGTTGGGTTGGAAAGACGACCAACCATCCAAACAGAAAAAAAAAATGTTATTTTGCAGCCCAAGCAAATCTTCTCCAGCCTAGCTTTGCTTGAACTGATGTAGAGTCAAACTGGCTGAGAGTCAAATTGGAATAACCAGAGGATAATGGAATGAGAGAGTTGGAAAGGACCTTGGAGGTCTTCTAATCTAACCCACTACTCAAGCAGGAAACCCTATTCAGAATTTCAGAACGATGGTTGTCCAAGCTCTTCTTAACTCCAGTGATGACAACTTCTGGAGGCAAGCTGTTCTGTTGGTTGATTGCTCTCATTGCTAGGAAATTTCTCCTTAGTTCTAAGTTGCTTCTCTCCTCGATCCAGCCATTGCTTTTTGTTTTGTCTTCAGGTGCTTTGGAGAATAGCTTGACTACCTCTTCTTTGTGGAAGCCCCTGAGACATTGGAACACTGCTATCATGTTTCCCCTAGTCCTTCTTTTCATCAAACTTGACATACTCAGTTCCTGCAACCGTTCTGTATCTGTTTTAGCCTCCAGTCCCCTAATCCTCTTTGTTGCTCTTCTCTGTACTCTTTCTAGTATCTCAAATATCTTTTTTACATCATAGTGAACAAAACTAGATGCAATATTCCAAGTGTGGTCTTACCAAGGCATTATATAGTTGTATTAACACTTCACACGATGTTGGTTCTATCCTTCTGTTAATGCAGCCTAGATCATCCATGAATCTTCACAGAGCAGGCTCTTTACACCAGAGTTGTGGTTTTTGCAGAGCTGTGCAAAACTGGATACAGTATTCCAAGTGTGTTCCTACTAAGACTTTATAAAGTGGTATTAACACTTCATGCGATCTTGATTCTGTCCCTCTGTTCATGCAACCTAGAATTGCTATGGCTTATTTTTTTAGTTGCAGCTCCACACTGCTAGCTCATATTTACACGATTGTCTACTAGGATTCCAATATCCCTCTTGCAATTGCTATTGGTCAACCCTGAAGCCATTTTGGGAGTATCTTCAGGGCTGTCAGAGCTATGCTGGTTGGCGCTATGGGAACGGGATGCAGGGAGATAGAGATAGTTGGGGACTTGTAGCCAAAATAACATTCTTTCTCCTGGGAACCAAGGACATTCCCATCAGTGCCAGCATGGACTGAAGCCAATTAGAATTGGGGCTGTGACCAGATTGGACCATGGGATGGACACGTGGACTGGGGGAAAGAACTTTGATTTTTAATTTGGGTGAGGAAAACCGTGGGACTTTCAGAATCGGGTTTTCACCCCATGTGCCAATATGACATGCCTAATAAATCTGTAGTTTGAGGAACACCTAGGCCTCAGAGCAAGGCTCTTCAAACTTAGCAAGTTTAAGACTTGTAGACTTCAACTCCCAGAATTCCTGAGCTAACATGACTGGAGGAGGAATTCTGGGAGTTGAAGTCCACAAGTCTTAAAGCTACTAAGTTTGAAGGCCCCTGCTTCAGAGATTTGATTGTGTTGGGTATGTTACTTGGAACCCTGATGCTGTTAATGAGCCTGGCACCACCTATTCCAGTGATGAAGAACCTTTTTGGCACCGTGTGCCCAAACCAGAACGTGCTTGCATGCGTGCGGGCCAGAGTGCCGAAGACCAGCTGGACAGTGCGTGCATGTCTGTCGTTTGGCCATTTTGGGGGCCATTTTCAGGCTGTTTTCTGGGCCATTTTCAGGCCATTTTTCAGGGCCTTTTCAGGCTGTTTGTGGGGCAGTTTCTTTTTTGGGCCATTTTCAGGCCATTTTGGGCCATTTTCAGGCCAGTTGGGGGGGCATTTTCATGCCTTTTTCAGGCCATATCTGGGCCTTTTTCAGGCCATTTTTCAAGCCGTTTTCAGGTACTCTAGCACCCATGAAGACCAGCTGGTGCCAGAAACTAGAAACTGGTGATGGCGTGCATGCCCACAGAGAAGGCGGTGCATGCCATCCGGCAAGCATGCCACAGATACGCCATCACGATCCTATTCCAAACCTGTGCTTTTGGTTTTTCTTCTCTAAATGTAAAAACCACTTAGCAATCCGACAAAAAATTCTCCCTCGGAGAAAGCCTAGGTCTTTCTCTCAAATCCACTTCGTTAAACATTTCGCCAGATCATTCCAGAATTTGTCGACACACTTCTTTTTTTTAAATCCATTTTTTCTGCCCAGTTCCCCTCCCCACTCCTTTTTACATACACGTCTGAAAACTCGCCCGACCCTCACTTCAAGGCAAACAGGCTTAAAAAAAGCACGAGTAAATATTATTTCCTCCCCCGTATCACATCTGTTTGTGCTACTTTTCTCTCAGTTACCTACTTAGGAAGGGCCAAAATCGGAGTGTGAAAAGCAATGTCTCGGTTAAAAGACAGCAATTATGGCTTCATATTTTTTTAGGGGATGAGGAGAAATTCAGTTTAATGCTCCTCTCTCAGAGTGCCGATTTGTAATGCAAGCTATGAAGGGAGACATTTCTGAAAGATTCTTAAAGATCCCAGGAAAAGGGCCGGCATTTTTCCAGTGTCCGATTTCCTACATTTTTCCAGTGTCCGATTGTGTGTACTGCACAACCAACCAGCAATGGCACGAGCCCCCTGTGATGACCCAGGGCACGGCACAGAGATTACAGTTTGGCAGTTCAAACTGCTCCTTTATTGCTCCAAATTTCCCCAAACGCTCCCACGTTTCTGGCAAAGTGATGATGAGCACACACACACACACACACACCCCTCAAACAGCCTCTGATTGCAAATAATCCAACCCAATGCTGTGAATACCACAGCTGCACCGCAAGAAATCCAGAAAGAATACAAGGAATCGAGGAAAGTTCAAATGTCGGCACTCAACACTCCAGGAATTCAGCGTTTGTACCCAACAAATGCCCTTCCCCACAGTGTCTCTTTAAGTTTCAATTCCCAGGTGTTCCTTGTGAAGAGGGGAGGGGCGGTCTCCTCCCGAGTAGCTGGGTCAGTCTACACTGTTCTTGCCTTCTCTCCACTCTCCATGCTCCAGAATCAGGAGATGGTGATCCTTGCTCATTGCCTGAGCTCTGTCACTCCTCATGTTCACCGCTTAGTCTCTCTTGGTCATTCTATCCCCCTTCCTCCCTGCCTACAAGCTGTCCCAACCCTGAAAAGCCCTCGCCTAACTCGGCCTGCTCCTTCCCATTTTCCTCTGAAGTCAACGAAACTGTCCCCTAGATCTCCATCTGTTCCAGCTCATCTTCCTCCGCAGATTCATGCTCTGATGGGGGCATGACAACCTCAACCAACCAATGCAACCCACCTCCCAACCAGCAGTTTACCTCCCAATGAGCATCACCTGACGCGATCTCTCCATTACAAGACCTATCACAAGACCCTCAGCTGAGGTGACCCTCAGCTGACCCCTCACAACCCTTCACAAGGCCCTTCGAAAGTTCCTCACCTGATGTGACCCACACCTGACTCATCACAACACCCACCACCAGACCCTCACCTGACGTGACCCATACTTGACCCAACACAAGACTCTTGCCTGATGTGACCCACCCCTCACCCCTCATAAGACCCTCAGCTGATGTGACACACACCTGATCCCTCACAAGACCCTCACTTCACCCATCACTTCACCCTCACCTGATGTGAGACACCTGACCCCCTCACAAGACCCTCACCTCACCTATCACAAGACCCTCACCTGATGACCCACACTTCACCCCTCACAAGACCCTCACCTGATGACTTACACTTGACCCCTCACAAGGCCCATCACAAGACCTACATTTGTCCACACAACACCCATACCTGACCCCTCACAATACTCACAAGACCCTCACCTGATGTGACACACACCTGATCCCTCACAAGACCCTCACTTCACCCATCACAACACTCTCATCTGATGTGAGACACCTGACCCCTCACAAGACCCTCACCTCACCTATCACAAGACCCTCACCTGATGACCTACACTTGACCCCTCACAAGGCCCATCACAAGACCTACACCTGTCCACACAACACCCATATCTGACCCCTCACAATACTCACAAGACCCTCACCTGATGTGACACACATCTGATCCCTCACAAGACCCTCACTTCACCCATCACAACACTCTCATCTGATGTGAGACACCTGACCCGTCACAAGACCCTCACCTCACCTATCACAAGACCCTCACCTGATGACCTACACTTGATCCCTCACAAGGCCCATCACAAGACCTACACCTGTCCACACAACACCCATATCTGACTCCTCACAATACTCACAAGACCCTCACCTGATGTGACACACATCTGATCCCTCACAAGACCCTCACTTCACCCATCACAACACTCTCATCTGATGTGAGACATCTGACCCCTCACAAGACCCTCACCTCACCTATCACAAGACCCTCACCTGATGACCTACACTTGACCCCTCACAAGGCCCATCACAAGACCTACACCTGTCCACACAACACCCATATCTGACCCCTCACAATACTCACAAGACCCTCACCTGATGTGACACACACCTGATCCCTCACAAGACCCTCACTTCACCCATCACAACACTCTCACCTGATGTGAGACACCTGACCCCTCACAAGACCCTCACCTCACCTATCACAAGACCCTCACCTGATGACCTACACTTGACCCCTCACAAGGCCCATCACAAGACCTACACCTGTCCACACAACACCCATATCTGACCCCTCACAATACTCACAAGACCCTTACCTGATGTGACACACACCTGATCCCTCACAAGACCCTCACTTCACCCATCACAACACTCTCACCTGATGTGAGACACCTGACCCCCTCACAAGACCCTCACTTCACCTATCACAAGACCCTCACCTGAGGACCCACACTTCAACCCTCACAAGACCCTCACCTGATGACCTACACTTGACCCCTCACAAGGCCCATCACAAGACCTACGCCTGTCCACACAACACCCATACCTGACCCCTCACAATACTCACAAAACCCTCACCTGATGTGACACACACCTCACCCCTCACAACACCCTCACCTCACCCATCACCTCACCTATCCAACTCACAACACCCATATCTGATCCCTCACAACACCCACAAGATGCTCATCTGATGTGACCTCATCCATCACAAGATTGACTTACCACACCAAGCCCTTATAAGCAGAAGAACACCAACACTGCCATCCCCTGAACTCCGCTGAAGACGCTACCTAGCATGGTAACGAAGCGTTCAGAAATCAACCCACAAGCTCGGAGAACGAACATCCACCCCCCCCCCATCCTCCAATCTGTTTTCCTCTCCAATTTCGCCTCCTTTAAAATAATCCACTTACTTGATGCTGACTGGCTTTTGCCAAATGCTCGTTGGCGGAGTCGACGTTCACGGCGGCTGTCTCAATATTCGCTTCAATGCTATCTGTAAATAAAAAGAAAGTAATGATGCAACAAAGGAGGGTTGCTAAACCTTAAATTGATATGGAGATGCTCCATCATCCAGGTCACGGTTGTCGCAAAGGTGCTTTTTCATGAGTTCTTGTAGTCTGCAATTTTCCCCCCTCTGGAAATCTATTCCTACTCCCACACCATTCCAAGGGTGTTCATCCCAAATTGTATAGTTAAAGTCTGTGGAGATTCTCCATCATCCAGGTCATGGCTGTCCCAAAGGTGTTTCTTTTTTTCAAGAGACAACTGGACTTTCTGGTTTTTCTTTGAAGATGTTTAGCTTCTCCTCCAAGAAGCTTCTTCAGCTCTGACTGGATGGTGGGGAATGGAATAATTTATATTCCTTGAGGACAAAGCTGGTCATCTGCATCCTTTCTGAGGGTCGTTGAGGCCACTTGGAGGTTTATCTGTTAGTAATGGTGGAAATGGGCTTAGATTTCAATTCACAAGAGCTCTGATGATACCCACCTATTGTGTCTCCCTGCTCATATACCATCGATGCCAGGTCTTTAATGATCTGGTTGACATCTAACATATCACTCTGAAAAAACAAAAAAAGGAAGAAAACTATGAGTAGGAAAACATCAACATTTTTAATAGAAAGACAGAGATAGCAGTTGGACAAATATGCTTATCTCATTCCATTTTTTTTTTTTTAAATATAGTAAGATACCCCCCATTTCTGTATTGAAAGAAAGGTATCAAAAAAAGAATTACAATTGTTCATTTAGAATTAGAATTAGAATTATTTTATTGGCCAAGCGTGATTGGACACCCAAGGAATTTGTCTTGGTGCAAATGCTCTCAGTCTACATAAAAAGAAAAGATACATTCGTCAAGAATCATCAGGTACAACACTTAATGATAGTCATAGAGTACAATTAGAATAGAATAGGGTAGGGTAGGATAATAGAATAGAATAGAATAGAATAGAATAGAATAGAATAGAATAGAATAGAATAGAATAGAATAGAATTCTTTATTGGCCAAGTGTGATTGGACACACAAGGAATTTGTCTCGGTGCAAATGCTCTCAGTCTACATAAAAAGAAAAGATACATTCATCAAGAGTCAAGAACCATCAGGTACAACACTTAAAAATAGTCATAGGATACAATAAGCAATCATATCATACTAGGAAACAGTCAATGATGAAAAGATTAATATTTATAATAGTGCAGACTTCGTAAATAATTGAACAGTGTTGAGGGAATTATTTGCTTAGAAGAGTGATGGCGTTCGGGAAAAAAACTGTAGCTCCAGCAACACTGAAAAAAAATCTGACTTATGGCCATTTTTCATACTTATGACTGCTACAGCTTCTCCACAGTCACGTGACCAAAATTCAGATGCTTGGCAACTGACTCATATTTATGATGGTTGAAGTGTCCCGGGGATCATTTACAACCGCCTCACAAGCAAAGTCAATGGGGAACCAGATTCATTTTACAGCCGTGTGACTAAGTGAACAACTGCGGTGATTCACTTACAACAGTGGCAGGAAAAGGGGGCAAAAAGGTGCGACGCTCACTTAGCAGTTGTCTCGCTCAGCAACAGAAATGTTGGGCTCAATTGTTGTCCAGGATGACCTGTATGGGTAAGTAGCCAACGCAGAAGAACGATCCCAAAAGTGTAAATAGGCGATTCAGATTGAGGCTTCCTCCAGTCACATCCAAACTATTCATATGTTTCATTTCTCATACTTTCTCGGAGGAAGAACCCTTAGTCAAATGAATAATGATAACAGAATAGAAGAGAATAATAAATATGGAATGGAATGGAATAGAATAGAAAAATAAATGTGGAATAGGATAGTGTAGTGGAGAATAATAAAGAATGAATAGAATCCATTCCATTCCATATTTTCTATTCTATACTATTCTATTCTATTCTATTCTATTCTCATTCCTATATTCTATTCTATTTCCTATATTCTACTCTGTTCTGTTCTGTTCTATTCCTATTCTATTCTATTCTACTCATTCCTATATTCTATTCTATTTCCTATATTCTATTCAATTCCATTTCCTATATTCTATTCTTATTCCTATATTCTATTCTTATTCCTATATTCTATTCTATTCTTATTCCTATATTCTATTCTTATTCTTATATTCTATTCTGTTCAGTTCTATTCCTATTCTATTCTACTCATTCCTATATTCTATTCTATTTCCTATATTCTATTCTATTTCCTATATTCTTCTATTCCATTTCCTATATTCTATTCTATTTCCTATATTCTATTCTACTCTACTCTACTCTACTCTACTCTACTCTACTCTACTCTACTCGATATATTCTCTTCTATTTCTCTTCTCCCATCCCATCCCATCCCATCCCATCCCATCCCATATTTCTGTTCTGTTGTGTTTGTTCTGACCTATGCTATCATATCCTATCATACCCTATCCTATCCTATCCTACTCTACTCTACTTTACTCTGAGTAAAAAATGACTTGATGGTCTATAGTCAACGAACGAACCAACCAACCTGTACTTCTCTCTTTTTCCCTTTTGCATATAGAACTGGTAAAACCCCAAGAATTATGTTGGGTGGGTTCAGAGGACAGTCTCTATGGAGACAAGTTAGGCATCTTCTTCAGAGCAACAGCAAATTCTGAGTTCAGATTTCATTGGAGGAAGGCATACCAGGAACAGTCATCCGTGGCTTAGCCGGAGACAGCTCTCCAAGAGTAGCAGGTGAAAGACCAAGCTGAAACTAAATTAGATCTGACTTCATTTAAATGTAAATTTAATTAAAACTAAATGTACTTAATGTGATTAATCCGCAGTCATGAATTTAATTATTTTCCCCTTCTGTCACACGAAACGTTACCATTGGGCAAGAACTTTTGGAGGTCTCGAAAAGAGGAGAGCCAAGACTTTCAAAAGCCACCTGTAGGTGATCTATTGTGTACCAAGACACACCGGATCGTGGGAGATCGGTTACATCACGGGTGTCTAACTCAAGGCCTGGGGGCCTGAATCTGACCCATGGGTTGCTTAGATCTGGCCTGCAGGGATGCCCTGAAAACTGTTGTGGTTTGCCAACGGCTGGTGCAGCAGGCAGCGGAATCGGACAGTGGGCAAGAAAAGGGACCAGTTCAGGAATCTGGAGAGGACTTGGACAAGGGTCCTGCATCCGATGTAGAGGTGGGGCCAGGGCTATCTGGGAGTGGGGTGCTACCTCTGGAGCCTCCGGAGTCTGACAGCAATGAGGCAGAGGACCCAGGGGAGCCTGTTCCCAGGGCGCTTACGTGCACAGCTGCTAGAAGGCGAGAGCAGCTGAAACAAAAGGGTCGACTCGGGAATAAGGAGCTGGGAGGTGATTGCCCCTCCCATAAGGGATAAAAGTCAGGCTGAGATAATGAAACCTTTGCAGGAAGCAAAGTAGTCCGATCGGTCCTGAGTCATTCTGGAAGCTCTTTTGTACTCTGGTTGGTTTGTTCTTGTACTTTGGTTGGTTTCTTTTCTAGTTCATTGGATACTTCTATTTTTGGCAGCACTTCTCAGAACTGAAAGGTGTGTGCTTATCTTGGGGGGACTGTCTTGAGTTTAATTCCGGCGGGGAATGAAAACAATTCCCAGCGTTGCAATAAAATAGTTTTTGTTTTTAAAACAAGTTTGTGAATAATTACGGTTTACTAAGCCTGGGTCAGAACAGAAACAGCGAAGGACCGGCACGCAGCGCCTCTGCCAGCAAAAACAGAGCTTGGGAGGGGCCTGCATGTGGCTGGTAGAGGATTGCAAGAAGTTGTCGCAGCTGAAAAGGGAGCTTGGGAGCTGTTCTGACCTAAGCTTCCCAAAAGCACGAAGCTGACTCCTCATCCCGGTAAAACCCTTTTTATTTAGGTGAAAAAGAATTCCTCTTCAGCAAAGTCCTGGCCAATAGTCTTTCAAGAGATTTCACAACTAGAGACCTTTATCAGACTTGCAGAGCTGCCAGGCCGGTATATTCCAAACGCCACTCTATAGCAGAAAATTTGGCAAGAAATCGAACAGATCTTCACCCTAATGAACTGAACTAATTGTCCCCTGCAAACACCACTCCCGTTTTGCTCCTCTTTTATCCCCTATGGGAGGGGCCATTTACTGTGTACCTGTGCCTTTACTCCCGAGTCGACCCTTGATCCTTAACTGTACCCTTCTTCTGACAGCTCTGCGCCTGTGTACATCGGGAACAGGCTCCAGCTGTTCTTCTGCCCCACGGATCTCCGACTCCAAAGGCAGCTGATAACTGTCGGAGGGCCCTGGCCCCATCTCTGCCTCTGATGCAGAGCCCTTGTCAGATCCTTCCCCAGACTCCAGGACTGGCCCAAGTTCCTCCCCAACCTCCTCACTGTCTGAATCTGCTGCCAGCTCCTCTGGCCGCTGGCAGACCACAACAAGTAGTACCTCTATCTTTATTGTCCAGGGTTCCAGCAAAGTTGGAGAGCCCATTTTTGCTGACAGAGTGCTTGGGCCGCCACAGGCTGCCCCAACATGATGTCAAGATGGCCACACCCACCCAAGGCTCCCAAGATCAAACACAACTGTGATGCGGTCCTCAATTAAATTGAGTTTGACACCCCTGGGTTACATGGACAGTGGGAATCTATCAGACTTCGTAGGTAATCCAGACAAGATCCAGAAGAGCTAACTTTATTGGAAGGTTTACATTAGACTCTTGCAAATCTGAAAGGATTTCCTTCCCCGATCCACGCACCCCTTTATTTATATACAGTTAGTCCTCAACTTATAACTGCAAGTCAGCCCAGAATTTATGTTGCTACATGAGAAATTTCTTAAGTGAGTTTTGTCCCATTTTTCGTACCTGAATCGCCACGTTTCTTACCTGAATCCCTGAGGTTAGAGCAGGGGTGGGATTCTACTAGTTCTGTCCGGCTCTGTAGAATCGGTAGCTCTGAAGAGCAGCAGACATAGAACCAGGTCTATGTCTGCTGATGTTTTTGTCTACCTACCCACCCACCCAGGCTCTTACCTGATCTTTATTTCCTGATTTTTTTCAACCTCAGCTGCCATGTGAGGCACAGCTGTGGTTGAAAAAGCAGGAAAAAGGTACTTCTTCAAACACTGCTTCTCTGCACGCAGCACGGCTAAACTGTCCAGGCAACAAGCTGACGAAGATTTACGCAGGGAAGCACACCATAAATCACTGAACTAGTAGTTAACCCTGTTGGATCCCACCCCTGGGTTAGAACTAAGGAGAAATTTACTGACAGTTTATATACATATACATATACATATACATATACATATACATATACATATACATATACATATACATATACATATACATATACATATACATGCATATATACATACATACATACATACATACATACATACATACATATATACCCATTTCACATGTTTTAAAATAGGCCTAAATTTGGAAGGGGAGGTGCTTAATTTCATTTTATGCCTAGAAAACATACTGGATCTTCCTATTGGGGGGGGGCGTATTGTTGGAGAGACAAGGTGTGTGTGTGTGTATGTGTGTGTGTGTGTGTGTGTGTTTTTGTGTGTGTGTATATGTGTGTGTGTGTGTGTGTATGGATCTTTGGTTATTCGGGTTTTCTCCCGCTGTTTGGTTTCGAGTTCGTGGTTGTGCTGCATCTTCATGGCGGGGGTCAGTTCGCTTCATGTATGGCTCAGAGGGGTTTGAAGTGGGTAGTGATGCAGCTGCAGTGCAGCTTCTGGTCCGTGGTCGTGTCTCATCTTCTGTGTGGGTGTGAGTCTGCTTTCTATGTGGAAGTGTGGTGGTGGCATCTTGTGTGGCTCTCAGGGGTGTGGGTCTGGTGTCCTTCTTCATGTTAGATATTTCCAATCTTACATGGGAGAAAACCCGAATAACCAAAGAAAATTACAAATTTGAATGAGCAAAATGAAAATATGGGGTGTGGTGTACAGAAGTTAGAATTAAAATTATGAAAGTCAGTCACTGAGACAGTTGACTCTAGAAAGATAGTCAGGACTTTGTCAACTCGTTTACAAACATTTCTTTACAATCAAGTTGAAAGTGGTTGTTCACACGAATTATATTAAGATTAAAGCTAAAAAAAAGTCATTTACAATTAAAACTTTACTATGTACAATTTTATTTGCAATACCTAATTCTGTAGAGTTAAAAGAATCAACCAGTGGAACGGCTTGCCTCCTTTAGAAAGCTTTAAAAAGATACCCTTTCTAAATATTCCATTGGGCACCCTTAGAATTCTGTTTAGGCACACCTTTGAGTCATCCTGACTCCCAAAGACTACATGTGTACATCTAAGTTTTTCTTGGCAGAGTTTTCTCATCCAGTTTTGGTCACCACACTATAAAAAAGGTGTTGAGACTCTAGAAAACATGCAGAGAATAGCAACCAGGATGGTTAGGGGACTAGAGGATAAAACATACAATGGATGGTTGCAGGAACTGCGCCTGGCTAGTCTAGGGAAGAGAAGGACCAGGGGAGACAGGATAGCAATGTTCCAATATTTGAGGGGCTGCTCAAGAGAAGAAGGGGTCAAGCTTTTTTTCCCAAAGCACCTGAAGGCCAGACAAGAAATAATGGATGAAAAGTGTTCAAGGAGAGAAGCAACCTAGAAATAAGGAGAAATTTTCTGACAGTGAGAACAATCAACCCATGGAACAGAAGTTGCCTTCGGAAGTTGTGGGAGCTTCATCACTAGAGGCTTTCAAGAAGAGACTGGACTCCCATCTGTCACAAATGGTGTAGGATCTCCTGCTTGGGCAAGGGGTTGGACTAGATGACCTACAAGGTCCCTTCCAACTCAGTTAATTTCTAATCCTCCTTGGCCAAAAAGGAGAAACTGGGCCAAAGTTACTCAGCTAGTTTGATGCCTCTGGTAGGATTAGAACTCCTGGTTTCTAGTTCAGTGACCTTAACCACGACACCAGATTGCCTCTCCCTCTAAAATTAGGATTTCTTCATTCAGACAAGTCTGGAAAGGCTGCTTGATGGTGAAATTGTCTCCCATGATGAATTCATAAGGGCTGCCAAGTAGATCTACATTCTTCACGGGTAGACTTCATTATGCGACTCAGAATAACACAGCAATTACTTATGTAATGCAATAAGAATCTGATTAATTTGCAATAAATCCAGAAAGGGCTCTGTTGTGAATGCCTGAATACACTTCAGGAGCAGAGAAAAGAACTCAGGAGCAGGTCTGGGAAACCAACAAAGAGGAAAAGGAAGGAGGAAGGTGGAGAGAACTAAGCACACGACATGGTCACAAATATAGTTGACTCTCTTTATGGCCTAACAGAATAGGATACTAAAATTTTAATGGGTAATCTGCAGCACCACTCAGAGCTGGTGGTGGAAAGAACTGCCATTATGCAAGGGCTGACAGGAAATCGATCAATGGCAGGGCTACGGTGAAATTCCAGAGCTGGCCATTAATACAATTGAGGAAGTCCAGAAGTGTTTTACGAGAAGAGTATTACACTCCACTGCTTCCAACAGAATACCCGATATCACTAGACTTGAAATTTTGGGTTTGGACAATCTTGAACTACGCCGCCTACGGTTGGACTTAAGTATAATACACAAAATTATCTGCTACAATGTCCTACCAGTCAACGACTACTTCAGCTTCCACCACAACAATACAAGAAAGGAAAGGAAAGGAAAGGAAAGGAAAGGAAAGGAAAGGAAAGGAAAGGAAAGGAAAGGAAAGGAAAGGAATAGAATAGAATAGAATAGAATAGAATAGAATAGAATAGAATAGAATAGAATAGAATAGTTTATTGGACACAGAAGGAATTTGTCTTGGTGTAAATAGTCTCAGTATACATAAAGGAAAGGTACATTAATTAAGAATCAAGAATCATAACGTACAACACTTAATGACAGTCATAGGGTACAATCAACAATCAAATCATACTAGGAAACAGTCAAGTGGGAGGGGATGGGTGATAAGGAGTGGTGAGAAGATTAACAGTAACAGTAGTGTACGCTTTATAAATAGTTGAACAGTGTTGAGGGAATTATTTGTTTAGCAGAGTGATGGCTTTCAGGAAAAAACTGTCCTTGTGTCTAGTTGTTCTGGTGTGCAGTGCTCTATAGCGTCGTTTTGAGGGAAGGAGTTGAAACAGTTTATGTCTGGGCTGTGAGGGGTCTGTAAATATTTTCACAGCCCCCTTTTTGATTCGTGCAGTATACAGGTCCTCAATGACAGGGAGGTTGGTAGTAATTGTTTTTTCTGCAGTCCTAATTATCCTCTGAAGTCTGTGTCTGTCCTGTTGGGTTGCAGAACCAAACCAGACAATTATAGAGGTGCAGATGACAGACTCAACAATTCCTCTGTAGAACTGTATCAGCAGCTCTTTGGGCAGTTTGAGCTTTCTGAGTTGGCGCAGAAAGAACATGCTTTGTTGTGCTTTTTTTGATGATGTTTTTGATGTTTAGTGTCCATTTTAGGTCATGTGATATCATAGAACCTAAGAATTTGAAGGTCTCTACTGTTGATGCTATGTTGTCTCGTATTGTAAGATGTAGTAAGTATAGGAGGATTTCTTCTAAAGTCTACCACCATTTCTACGGTTTTGAGTGTGTTCAGTTCCAGATTGTTCCGGTTACACCACAAGGCAAGTTGTACAACCTCCTGTCTGTATGCAGATTCATCGTTGTCTCGAATGAGACTAATCACTGTTGTGTCATCAGCAAACTTCAGTATTTTAACAGATGGATCGTTTGAGATGCAGTCATTGGTATATAGGGAGAAGAGTGGAGAAGTGGAGATAGCACACAGTCTTGGGGGCCCCCTGTGCTGATTGTACAGGTATCAGATGTGATTCCGCCTAGCTTCACCTGCTGCTTTCTGTCTGTTAGGAAGCTTATGATCCACTTACAAGTGTGTTCAGGTACTGCTAGTTGGTTTAATTTACTTAGAAGAGTGTCTGGAATGATGGTATTGAATGCTGAACTGAAGTCTACAAAGAGGACCCTTCCGTAGCTTTTTGGAGATTCAAGGTGTTGTAGGATGTAATACAGAGCCATGTTAACAACAGCATCTGTCAATCTATTTGCTCGGTATGCAAACTTCATGGGATCTAACAGCAGATCCATGATAGTTTCCAGGTGGGACAGTAAAAGCCTTTCAAAGATTTTCATAACTACATATGTTAGAGCAACTGGTCTGTAGTCATCCAGTTCCTTGATGGAGGGCTTCTTTGGCACTGGGATGATGGTAGAACATTTGAAGCAGGAAGGAACATAGATCATCTCTAGTGATCTATTGAAGATTTGGGTGAAGATGTGGGCCAATTGGTGAGCACAGACTTTTAAGCAAGAAAGAGTTATCTTGTCTGGCCCTGGTGCTTTTCCTGGCTTCTGTCTGTGTAATAGATCTTGCACTTCTTTTTCTGTGATCACCAGAGGTTGTGAGCCCAATGGATTGGGCCCAGTTGTAGGAGGTTTGGCTGTTGTTGGTGTGTTTGAGATGTGGGTTGTGGAGATAGGTGGCTGTAGTTTCTTTTCAAACCTGCAGTAAAACACATTCAGGTCATCTGCTAGTTGTTGATTTCCTTCTGCCTGGGAAGGAGGTGTGCTGAAGCCAGTGATGTTTTTAAGAGTTTTCCACATGTTTGCTGGTTCATTTGTTGAGAACTGATTCCCTAACTTTTCAGAGTAGCCTCTTTTTGCTGTTCTGATCTCTCTTGTTAATATATTTCTGACCTGGTTGTATGGCATTCTGTAGGCTTCTGCTTTGGAATGACATAGCTGCTTAAGTTTAGCTGTGAACCAAGGTTCCTTGTTGGTACACATAAGTCTTTGCAGAAGCTAACATATGATGTTACAGTATCTGTGAGCTCATCTAGGTCTGCAAAGGCATTTTCAAAAACATTCCCATCAGTGCAATCAAGGCAGGCCTGGAGTTTCAGCTTTGCCTCATCCGACCAAGTCTTCACTGATTTAATTGTTCATTTAATGGTTTTAAGTCTTTGTCTGTACGCAGGTAAAAGGTGAATCATGCAGTGGTCAGAGTGTCCCACAGCTGCACATGGTAAAGACCTATAAGCATCTTTTACTGTTGTGTAGCAGTGGTCTAAAGTATTTTTTGCCTCTGGTGGGACAATTTACATGCTGGAAATATTTTGGGAGCTCTTTCTTTAAATTTGCTTGATTGAAATCTCCTAAAATGATGGGAAGGGAATCTGGGTGTTTGGCTTCAGCCTCCATAATTTGATCAGCAAGAGTTTGTAATGCCCTGTTTACACAGGCTTGTGGAGGAACATACACAACTATTAGGAGAAATGAGTACTCACGTGGAAAGTAAAATGGCTTGCAGTTGATGTGTAAAGACTCTAAGTTTTCATCACAAAACTTATATAATATAGTTATATCCTGAGACCAGCTGATGTTGATATATAAACATAATCCTCTACCCTTTGTTTTACCTGATGTCTCTTCAATTCTGTCTGATCTAAATGTCTGAAATCCTGGGATGTATATGGTGTTGTCCCCATGAATTTGTGGATTAAGCCAGGTTTCAGTAAAACAAAGAACAGCTGAATTATGAAAATCAGAATTCCATCTATTTAAGAGATGAATTTCATCCATCTTGTTAGCCAGTGAGCATAAATTAGTCAGAAAGATTAAAGGGAGAGGAATTTTTCCCCCCCTACTCCTTAGTCTGTTTAAAATTCCCACTCATTTACCTCGTCTCCTCTTCCGGCGTGATTGCTTCTTTGCTTTCTTTGTTATAATCCATAGCACCGGGGAATTGGTTAAAATCTCCTCCGCGTTTGCAAAGACAGGTGAGGGTGGGGAGCACACAACAGATACAAATTCAATGTAAACTGCTCCAAACTTGATTGCAGAAAGTACGACTTCAGCCACAGAGTGGTCAATGCCTGGAATGCACTCCCTGATTGTTACATCCTCGAACCTGCCACTCCTTTAACCTCAAACTATCGACTATTGACCTCACCCCATTCCTAAGAGGTCTATAAGGGGTGTGCATAAGGGCACCATCATGCCTCCTGTCCCTGTCCTATTGTCCCTGTTAAGCCTGGTCCCCCAACCAATGTTAAGGAAACACGCTAAACAAAATGTGCAGCATTAGTCAGTTAGGCAGACAGGTAAATGTGTGAGATAAGTTTGTATGTTAGTTAACACTCAGTAAAAAGCAGATACGCTTGTGCTATCAAAATATAGTTTATTCCTTTTAAGAGTTATAACATAGTCAAAAACAGTCCATTAGTCATGTATCATTTCAGTCAGTCCATTCGGGGATACTCAATTCGCAAAGTCCGTGTTGAATATTCAATGTCAGTTCACTTACAATAAATCAGTCCGTATTATCTCTTCTCACCGTTGAGAAATCAACACTCCTTTCTCTCTCCCGTTCCAGTAGGAAAAAACGCAGTCATCAATCCATCCAGTAATTAGGGATCATTAAACCAGAGAGCGAGCTGCCGTTGTCTTGCTCCTTTTATGGTGCTTTTACAACTACACCCTTAATTACATTCTTGCAGTTAAAGTTACACACACTTTAACCAACAAACCATGATAACTTATTTATTATTTTACCTAAACCAGTTTGGGTAAACAATGTTATCCCTAACAGTCCCCATTTAATTGTACCTATTTCCTGTATTCTTACTCATGTTTATTATGTTGTAAGCGACTGACAAATCAAATAAATAAATAAATAAACTTGAACATCCTGTCATAAAAGAAAAAAAGGAAGCTCCCTTAATAGTGACCAATAGAGGATAATATTTGTATCTTAGGGTTGAGCTGTGGAGTCTTTGGTGCTCTCTGAGCTTGGTGATTTTCTTGCAGATGTTTCATTACCCAACTAGAGAACATCATGAGTGCTAGAATGGAATGGGGTTTGCAGAGAGGAGGAAGGGGAGGAGAAGGAGGACTACTGTGGGATCCCTGATGCTCTCTGGGCTTGTTTCTTTGCTTGCAGATGTTTCATTACCCACTGTTAGTGCTGGAATGGATTGAGGTTTGCAGAGAGAAGGAGGAGGAGGAGGAGGAGGAGGAGGAGGAGGAGGAGGAGGAGGAGGAGGAGGAGGAGGAGGAGGAGGAGGAGGAGGAGGAGGAGGAGGAGGAGGAGAGGGGAGGAAGAGGACTATGTTGTCCTTGGTTCTTTCTGAACTTGATTTTTTTCTTGCAGATGCTTCATTAGCCACCAACAACTACATAGAGATAAATAAAATCTACATATCATTCAAAAGAGACAATCAAAAAGCCCAGGTGGAAGGATAAAGAACCAAAACACCTTCTTATCAACAACCTACCCCAAGATAAGCAGAGAATCAACACTAAGGTTAATACTAGACCAACAATCAAGAAGTAAATAATACCCCATTTCAAGGTACTATCAACTCAGACAAACAATCGAACAATAAACAACAACCTAATCAATGAATCATCCAGAACACTTCCACCAACACTGACAGGGGAAGCTACCTATATATCAAACCAAAGCAAACCCCACTCCCTTCTAGCACTGATGATGTTACCTACTTGTGTCATGAAATGTCTGCAAGAAAACAACTAAGCTCAAAGAGCATCCAGGACCCCGCAGTTTTTCTCCTGCAATCATCATCATCATCATCATCATTTCTCCTCCTCCTCCTCCCTGCAGATCCTCCTCCCTTCTAGCATTGATGATGTCACCTACTTGGGTCATGAAACACCTGCAAGAAAACCACCAAGCTCAAAGACCACCAAGGACCCCACAGTTCTCCTCCTCTCTGCAAACCCCACTTCCTTCTAGCACTGATGATGCTACCTAGTTGGGTCACGAAACGTCTGCAAGAAAACGAGCAAGCTCAAAGACCACCAAGGATCCCTACAAAACAATGACAATTGGTGGGACAACAACAGGTTTTTTTCTAACTATCTCTCAATCACCCTTCATTGGCATGATCTTGCAAAGTCTTATTTGGTAATCCTTTTAATTCACCCCCATTTACAAGCAAAACATCGTCAATGTTATTTGTATTCATTTACTACTCTATAAGGTATGTGTGAGCGCACATGTGTTTTTAATGCAGGGACTGGCATGCAATTCTTTTCCTAGCAAACACAATTTTGTCTGCAGGTTTACTTTCTGTAGAGTGCTCTGAGTTTTAATTTGCGATAATGAATTAATTACACTGGCAGGGACTTAAGCTTCTTGCTGTGCAACAATATTTGGTTTGGGGGAATTTGCAAATCATAATTGATTGGGTTACTGAATTAACCCATTTTTCTGGGTTCACCCAATACTGTACACTGAATCATCAAGCAACAAAGTGCGTTGGATCTATGAAACACACTTAGCTAGCAACATAACAAAACACTAACAAATGCTTACACTAACTAGACTCTGGTCTTTCTGCAAAATTCAGCTTCTATAGTAAAGGTACAGCCATTCAGAACAATCCTCTTCATTGGAAACTTATTTCTTTTAAAAACAACTCAATCTTAGCAGTATGTAGTATTCCCCCACATCAAAAAGAAACAGAGATGGTCAAATGGCTTCTTTTATCCAAAGAAGAGAGTATATCTACCCTTGTTTCTATTTTGAAATTGCTTCCGGATTTTGTGCTTGCAATGAAAGGGGGGGAAAAAACAACAACACAAAACCTTGATTTTGGTTTTGCTAACTGGATAGGTTTATTTTTCATAGAAGTGGCAGGTATATACTGTTGTGTAAAAGTAAAAAGATGTGGTTGTAATGTTAGCTTCTACTGTGCTGGAGAGAAAGAAAAAACCTATGAAGAATGGCTAGAAGATTTGGGTTTGGCCAGTCTAGAAAAAAAAAGAACTTGGGGTGTGTGTGTCTGTGATAGCAACATTCCAGTATTTGAGGGGCTGCCACAAAAAGGATGAGGTCAACTTATTTTCCAAAGCACCAGAAGGCAAGACAAGAAACAGTGCCAGAAGGGAGTGGAGTCTGTGGAGAGGAGGAGGAGGAGGAGGAGGAGGAGGAGGAGGAGGAGGAGGAGGAGGAGGAGGAGGAGGAGGAGGAGGAGGAGGAGGAGGAGGAGGAGGAGGACGACTGTGTGGTCCTTGGTTGCTTTCTTACAGACATTTCATTACCCAACTAGATGACATTATCAGTGCCAGAAGAGTGTAGGAGTTGATTTGGGTCTATATTTTATGGCTTGTCCTTTCAGGGTTGTTGGGAATTGTTTTTAGTGGTTCTTTGCTTAGCCTCTGCTTTATGGTTTGATTGTTTGTCTGAGTTGCTAGTTGCTTCCTTGGACTACTGTTTACTGTTTGAAAAAAAAAAATTGTTATAAACTGCAACCTTGCATTTGAACTCTTGTCCATCAAAGCCATGCTGGGCATGAGGATCTGCCTGCTTTCATTCTTCTGGAACTGTAACCCAGGATGGTTAGCAAGAACTTGACTTGGATGGGAATATTTAAGTGTGTGACAGAGCCGGTGAAGCTTTTAGTTCAGAAAGTCAACACGCAAGCACAAAAGTTGTCCATTGGCATTTCTTTTCTGTATGTTCTGAATCTCTGGATCGAAGAGAGCGAGTGGTGCAATTCTTGTGAAGATGCTTTTTTTGTCACCTTCTACGAGATGAAAATGTCGCCCCCATCATTTCTTGTTTCCAGAAAATGACGGTGATTATTTATTTACTGAATTCTCCCACTTTTCTCGCTTCGTTTCGTGCAGGCATGTTTTATTGTAGAACTGTTCTTTTTTTTTTTTTTTTTTCACGGCTGCTCAATTGTTGTAGGAACAAGAATTTGGGGCTAAAAGTGCTACCCAAATATGAAAAAAAAAAAAAAAAAAGTTCAGAAATGCAGAAACTATCTAGGAACATTTGGGGGAAAAGTCAAGGTTTATAACTCTCACAGGGTCTATGCAGGCA
This sequence comes from Hydrophis major, assembly GCA_033807585.1. NCBI lineage: Eukaryota > Metazoa > Chordata > Lepidosauria > Squamata > Elapidae > Hydrophis > Hydrophis major. The sequence continues at coordinate 2,664,359 of CM066330.1, read as the reverse complement.
GGGAGGTATAGTGGTTATGAGCTATGCTCAGAGGTGGGCTAATGCCAGTTCGCACTGGTTTGGGCGAAATGGTTGTTAAGAGTCTGCGTGGTTCACAAACTGGAAAATCCCATTATTGGCTGAACTTACCCCAACTTTTTTGGCCTGTTTTCTGGGCCATTTTCAGGCCATTTTTGGCCCATTTCAGATCATTTTAAGGCCCCAATATGGCCTGAAAACAGTCCCCAAATGGCCTGAAAATGGTCCAAAAAACATCCAGAAAACAGCTCAAAAACAGGCCAAAAAATGGGTGGGGCTAGCCAGTTGTGGAATTAGCCCCAACCGGCTGAATCCTACCTCTGCCTTTGAGGTGAGTGGCCAGGAGGCGGGGCTGGGTATGATGAGTGATGTCACCCACCCAGTCACATGACCAACCAGCCATGCCTACCCAGCCAGGGAACCGATTGTTATGTTATTCAAATCCCACCACTGGTTATGCTCATAATCAGAAGGGATCTCCAAACAGTTGTTCAACCCATAGGTACAGAAAGAAAATGGTAACTTTTTCTTTCCCGAGGTAGCTTGATATAATGGATTATATCCTTATCCTCTGAATAAGACTCACTGAGTCATTAAGAATTTTTAATTATTATCCATCCTTCCATCCACCCATCCATCCATCCATCTATCTCTATCCATCTCTCTATCTAGCAAAAAAGAGGAAGAAGGAAGGAAGAAGAGAAGGAAGAATAGCAAGAGCACTTAAGACTTATATACCACTTTAGAGTGCTTTACAGCCCTCTCTAAGTGGCTTATAGAGTCAGCCTCTTGCCCCCAACAATCTGGGTCCTCGTTTTACTGACCTCGGAAAGATGGAAGGTTGTCAACCATAAACTGGTCAGGATTGAACTGCTGGCAATGGGCAGTCAGCCTGCAATACTGCATTCTAACCACTGCGCCACCACGGCTTCATAGTTTCATAGCCGTCTAACAGACATCTTGTTTGCTTTCAATCTCTTGCCTTCTGGAGGATGTTCAAAATAGCTTTTTCTTAGAGCTTTTAGGCCTTGACTCCAACTTTGTTTGCCTTTTCCTTTTCCTCCCGTCTCCCCTCCCTTATTCCCCTCCCTTCCTTTCCCTTCCTTCTTCTTTTCCTTCCTTCTTCTTTTCCTTCCTCTGTTCCCTTCCCTGCTTTCCTTACTTTGGGACATTTTAGTTACTGTTTCTTATGTATCGGATTTATAAACCACCTAATGCCAAGTGGTGGATTTCAAATAATTGAACAACCGGTTTTCTACCCTGATGAGTTCTTCCAACAACCAGTTCACCAAACTGCACAGAAAGTTAAAAGTGGTGCAAACTGGCTGAATCCTACCACTGCTAATGTCCTTAGGGACTTGAGATCTATACATGTAATTATTATTGATAATAGGAGCAACAACATGACCTATCCTACATTAGGTCTGAAGCCCTTATAACTCCTCTCAGCATTTTATCCACGGAAAATTTTGGCTCGCTATATTTTATATTAAATCTGGAACATCCACAATACTGTAACAAACTATGAATCAAAAACACAGAGTTCTTAATTGAGAAAGAAGCCAACTGATCAATCATTTTGTTGGAGCGCTTCCAACAAAATCTACCGACACATCTTTGTCTATTTAGATGCACCACTTAGCTTTACAAATCTTATACCCATTAAAAAAATGAATGTAGGATTTGGACCTTACGTTGTAATTTTATTCACTCTTGTTAAGCAGTCAGTAGGAGCTACTTCCTGCAAATAAATCTACATCGAATTATTGATGGAATATTTGTAGCTCAGGGCTGAACTGTGGAGTCTTTGGTGCTCTCTGAACTTGGTTGTTTTTATGCAGATGTTTCATCATCAGTGCTAGATGGGAGTGAGGTTTGAAGAGAGGAGGAAGAGGAGGAGGACGATGACTTTGGGGTCCTTGGTATTCTCTGAACTCGATTGTTTTCATGCAGATGTTTCTTTCCGAAACTAAAAGTTTTCCCAGCTTCCCCAAAAGGTCCCAACCTACAAACCATCCCCTTTTCCCTCATCATCACATCACATGAACCAATCCCAAAGTAGGTTCTAATTCTTTCTGTGCCATACTCTTTAACCTTGAACTATCAAAATAATTATATTTTGTCTACTAAGAGCTACTCAATTAACATCATCCCCTCCCACTTTCTCCAGCTATGTGGCAGCGATGAATCATGATTCCATAGCTGACACCCAACTAGGTAGCATCATCAGTGCTGCAAGGGAGTGGGATTTGCTCTATGTTTATGTAATTCCACAATTGGGGTATTGTTTTCTGCTTAATTGTTAGTCTAGTGTTAACCTGACTGTTAATCTCGGTTTATCTGGCTATTGATTGGTGACAAGGAAGTGTCTGTTTGGTCTGTTGGTTTTCTTTTTAGCTTTTTGATTATCTCTTTTGAATGGTGTGTAAATATTGTTTCTCTCTATGTGTCTGTTGATGATAGGCAGGGCAAGCCACTTGTATATATGCAGAGAGCAAATTCCACTTCCTTCTAGCACTGATGATGTTACTTAGTTTGGTAATGAAAATCTGTAAGAAAACAGCCAAGCTCAGAGAGCACCTCCCAAGGACCTCACAGTCAAAAATATCATGCTACATAGGATTCCATGGCACAATATTTTTAACCCATATTCCACTGTCTTTCTTCGAACATGTGTAAAATTTAAACGATCCAGAAAAGGAATGGAAAAGATTTCTTGCACATTTTAATAATTCTCCACCATTTCTTTCTTCAGTGGAAGGCCACGGAGGTAACATAACTGTGTGGAAAAATATTTCAAAGAAATTCATTTTTGTTTTATGGGACTTCTGGGAAACCAGAGTAATTATTGCCACTTAAAACTCATGAATAATAAATTATCATTCAATTATTGCTTCACCAAAAATGTGATAGCAACCACATTGCTCAAATGAAAGAAAGGATCTAATCTTCCAATTATCCACAAGGTTCAATATATACCGAACTGGGGATAGGGGATATTATGGATTAGGGAATAAAACTACTAGACACTGAAGTAATGAGAATCTACATCAAAGTAAGGCAAGATTTCACAGACTAGTGATTAATGTGACTTTTGACTCAACTCTTAAAGCAGGAATGAGGGGGTCCCTGGTGCTCTCTGAGCTTGGTGCTTTTCTTGAAGATGTTTCATTACCCAACTAGGTAATATCATTAGTGCTAGAAGAGAGGGAAGTTAGGAAGAGGAGGAGGAGGAAGAGGTGGAGGACTGTGGGATCCTTGATACTCTCTGAACTTAGTGGTTTTCTTGCGGATGTTTCACTACCCAATTAAGTAATATCATCAGTGCTAGAAGAGAGGGAGGTTAGGAGGAGGAGGAGGAGGAAGAGGTGGAGGACTGTGGGATCCTTGGTACTCTCTGAGCTTGGTGGTTTTCTTGCGGATGTTTCACTACCCAATTAAGTAATATCATCAGTGCTAGAAGAGAGGGAGGTTAGGAGGAGGAGGAGGAGGAAGAGGTGGAGGACTGTGGGATCCTTGGTACTCTCTGAGCTTGGTGGTTTTCTTGCGGATGTTTCATTACCCAACTAGGTAACATCATCAGTGCTAGAAGAGAGTTGAGAGGAGGAGGAGAAGACCAGGAGGTGGAAAAGGAAGAGGGGGAGGAGGAATGTGGGTCGTTGGTGCTCTCTGAGTTTGGTTGTTTTCTTGCAGATGTTTCACTACCCAACTAAGTAACTTCATCAATGTTAGAAGAGAGTTGAGAGGAGGAGACGGAGGAGGAGACCAGGAGAAGGAGGAGGAAAAGGAAGTGGGGGGAGGAGGAGAATGGTGACTGTGGGGTCCTTGGTGCTTTCTGAGTGATTTTCTTGCAGATGTTTCATTACCCAATTGGACAACATCATCAGTGCTAGAGGAGAGTGGAGAGGAGGAGGAGAAGACCAGGAGGTGGAAAAGGAAGAGGGGGAGGAGGAATGTGGGTCGTTGGTGCTCTCTGAGTTTGGTTGTTTTCTTGCAGATGTTTCACTACCCAACTAGGTAACATCATCAGTGTTAGAAGAGAGTAGGGGTTGCTTTGGTTTTATATACAAGTAGCTTCGCCTGTCAGTGTTGGTGGAAGTATTCTTGGTAGTTCCTTGGTTAGGTTGATTGCTGTTTGATTGTGTAGTTCCTTGATTGAGGTATTGCTTACAACTTGATGGTCGGTTTAGTATTAATCTTAGTGTTCATCTCTTCTTATCTGGGTGTAGATGCTGGTAAGGTTGTTTTGGTTCTTTATCATTTCCTTTTGGCTTTTTGATTATCTCTTTCAAATGATATGTAGATATTATTTATCTCTATGTGGTTGTTGATGGCTAATGAAACCTCTGCAAGAAAACCACCAAGTTCAGAGAACACCAAGGACCACACAGTCCTCCTCTTCCTCCTCATCCACATCCTCCTCCTCTCTGCACATCTCGTTCTATTCTAGCACCATGTTCCCTAGTTGGGTAATGAAATGTTTGCAAGAAAACAACTGAGCCCAGAGAGCACCAAGGACCTCTCATGGAATAAAGTTTGTGAATAGAAGGAGGTGGAGGAAGAGGAAGAACAGGAGGGACAGAAGTGGCATTAGAGGTGAAGAATGAGAAGGAGAAGAAAGAGTAGGAAGAGTAGGAGGAAGAGAAGGTGAAGAAAGGAGATGAAGGAGAAGGAGAAGGAGAAGAAAGAAGAGGAGGAGGAGGAGGAGGAGGAGGAGGAGGAGGAGGAGGAGGAGGAGGAGGAGGAGGAGGAGGAGGAGGAGGAGGAGGAGGAGGAGGAGGAGGAGGAGGAAAAGAAGAGGAAAAGAAGAAAGAGGAAGTGTTGATGTTTGAGACGGTAGCAAAAAGCCACAATATGACAAAATGCATAGAGCCTTGTGCAGCTCTGAAGTTACACACATTGGCAGCATGAAAATATGTGACAGGAATGAGTTTCTCTCCCCACTCCTATCGTAGAAAGAGCAACCAGGCTGAGATGGATAGGTCTCTGTATGCTTCATTATAGAGCACCTTTCACTGGGTGAAATACACTCCCATTCACGATGGGAAGGAACAGCAAGCCATGGTTTACATGCATCATAAACAGGTCCACTGAAGTTCTGCTTATTGAAAGGGCACACACAAGGAAATTATTACAAGCAATATTTTAATACATAGTTATACACCAGTTTCAGAGGAAAGGAAATCCCTGGGAGCTGCCTGGTGTTCTAGGGAAATGTGAAAAAATGATTTGTTCTGATGTGAGTCAGTTTGATGCAAGGGTTAATGGTAAGAAATTAGACATGGGCTTCCTTCCTTCCTCTCTCTCCTTCCTTCCTCCTTTCTCCACCAGAATTCAAATAAACCTTAGCATCTTGTAAGTAAGTAAGTAAGTAAGTAAGTAAGAAAGAAAGAAAGAAAGAAAGAAAGAAAGAAAGAAAGAAAGAAAGAAAGAAAGAAAGAAAGAAAAGAGGAAGGGAGGAAAAAGAGAAAGAAGGAAGGAAGGAACAACAAAGGAAGGAGGAAGAAACAAAGAGAAAGAAAGAAAAAGGAAGGGAGGGAGGGTAGAAGGAAGGAAGGAAGGAAGGAAGGAAGGAAGGAAGGAAGGAAGGAAGGAAGGAAGGAAGGGAGGGAGGGAATCCTATTAAGGTGTTCAGAATTTCCACGTTTGTGGAGAGTGTGAAAGGAAAAGGAAAATTTCAAAATAAATAGAGAGATAAATTGGTTACTTATCTCTCTTTCATCTCCCTTTCTGGCTGCTATCACAAATATCTTTATCTTCCACAGCTTCAGGATTTATTATTTCCTTTGATCTGACCACTGATTTTAAACACCTGACTCTGGGCAACTGAAAACATTTCACAAATAAGAACCAAAAGTAAAAAAAAATAAACAAATAAACCCCCACATAAACACAATCAGCAGCCAAAGTACACAACCCAACAACAACAAACATATAATCCGTTGAAGCCTGACAGAAACCTCACAGGGTGTCAGGTATAGCTGATAAATTTTGCTGAACATCCCATTAACATTTTTACAACACTTCTTGATTTATTGGAACACTGCAAAAAAATCACTGACGTAGTAGCTAAAATGCAAAGCACATATTTGCCGACATGGAAATATAGATCGATTAAAGTACCTAGCTGCAAATAAACATTTTAGCTTTGGAGCAGTGGTGGGATTCAAATTTTTTTTACTACCTGTTCTGTGGGCATGGTTGGTGGGCATAGCAGGGGAAGGGTATTGTAAAATCTCCATTGCACCCATCCACCCCCACTCCAGGGGAAGGATACAGCACAATCCCCATTCCCTCCCCATCCCACTAACTTGCTTTCCAGCTCTGTTCTCCTGTGCAGGGCAACCAAAGAAGACCCAGCTGGGACTCAATGGGAGGCAGAGAATAGATGGGGTCAGGGTCAGTCAGAGGTGGTATTTACTGGTCCTCCAAACTACTCAAAATTTCTGCTACCGATTCTCCAGAATTGGTCCGAAACGGCTGAATACCACCTCTGTTTTGGAGCTGGGAAATCATCTAAAAAAAAATTCCCTTTGGAGACTAAAGAGAGAATCAAGATCACATGAAGTTCTAGTCGTGCTTGATAAAGTTGTAGGCCAGTGGCCCCCAACCTTTTTTGAACCAGGGACCAGTTTCACAATTATTTATTCTTCCACGGACCGGTACCTGAGTAACACGAGACCCCACCACCATCGGGACGGCTCTTCGTTCAAAGCCGCCCCCCCCCCCCCTTTTCGATGAAACTAAGGCATGAGCACCCAAACGCTGCCTTCCAACTGAAAACCCAGAAGCGCTGTCGAAACAAGATAGCGGCACCCAAGCTTTGCAGCCTGGTAAAAAATGATCCATGGACCGGTACCGGTCCAGGGACCGGTGGTTGGGGACCCCTGTTTTAGACCACACCTGGAGTACTGCATCCACTTTTGGTCACCACGTTAGAAAAAAGATGTTGAGACTCTAGAAAGAGTGCAAAGAAGAGCAACAAAGATGATTAGGGGACTGGAGACCAAAACATACAAAGAACGGTTGCAGGAACTGGGTGAGTCTAGTTTAATGAAAAGAAGGACTTGGGATGACATGATAGCAGTCTTCCAATATTTCAGGGGCTGCCCCAAAGAAGAAGAAGTCAAGCTATTCTCCAAAACATCTGAAGGCAGGACAAGAAACCATGGATGGAAACTAAACGAGAGAAGCAACCTAGAAAGAGCGCAGAGAAGAGCAACAAAGATGATTAGGGGACTGAAGGCTAAACTATACAATAAATGGATAACAAAACCAGGTATCTCTTATGTAATGAAGGGAAGGAACACGATAGCATTCTCCTAATATTTGAGTCGCTGTCACCAAGAGGAGGGTGTCAACTTAATTCTCCAAAGCACCTGAAGGCAGGACAAGAGGCAATGGATGGAATCAAGGGGAACACCAACCTAGAAAGGAAAGGAACTGGAGGCTAAAAGATATGAAAAACGGCTGTAAAATTTGGGTATGTCTAGTTTGATGAAAAGGAAGATTAGGGGGTGACATGATAGCAATCTTCCAGTATTCCACTAAGAAGAGGGGAACAATTTATTTCCCAAAGCACCAGAAGGCAGGAAAAGAAACAATCGATGGAAACTGATCAAGAACACCAACCAAACACCGACACCGAAAGAGTGCAGAGAAGAGAAACAAAGATGATCAAGGAAGTGATGATTAGGGATATGAAAAACAGTTTTAGAAACTGGGTCTATCTAGTTCAGGGGTCTCCAACCTTGGCTCCTGGAAGCCTGGCGGACTTCAACTCCCAGAGTTCCACAGCCAGCTGGCTGTGGAATTCTGGGAGTTGAAGTCCGCCAGGCTTCCAGGAGTCAAGGTTGGAGACCCCTGGTCTAGTTGAATGAAAAGAAGGAGTAGGAATGTCAGGATAGCAACATTCCAGTATTTGAGGGCTGCCCCCAAAAAGACGGAGTCAAGCTATTCTCCAAAGCACCTGAGGGCAGGACAAGAAGCAACGGATGGAAACTCATCAACCTGGAATTCAGGAGAAACATCCTAACAGTGAAGACAATCCATCAGTGGAACAATTTGCCTCCAGAAGCTGTGGGTGCTCTGTCACTGGAGGCTTTCAAGAAGAGACTGGAGAGCCACCTGGCTGAAATGGTACAGGGAGTCCTCGATTTACAACATTGGTTTAGTGATGTTCAATGTTATAACAGTACTGGAAAAGGTGACGTATGACCAGGGGTGGGATTCAAAAATCCTAGCAACTGGTTGGCTGCCCGGTGGGTACGGCCATGATGGGCGTGGCCTGCCAGAACATCCGGGAGGGGCATTTTTTTGCCTTCCCCAGGGTCCGGAGGCTTCCCTCAGACCTCTGGGAGAGCGAAAACAGCCTCCCCTGGGCTCTGGAGGCCCTCTGGAAACAGTTGCCATTTGGAGACTCCTGGGAAAGGAGGGGAAGGGTGGGTGAGGCCAGTCAGTCGATTCCACTACCAGCTTGGCGAACCGGATGTAAATTTAACAACCGGTTCACTTTAACCAGTCCGAACCAGCTGAATCCCACCTCTGCTTATGACCATTTTTTTTCCCACCCTGACGACTGTAGCAGTATCGCCATGGTCATGTGATCGAAATCCAGGTGCTTGGCACAACTGACTCATATTTACGACGGTTGCCGTATCCCAGGGTCATGGGGTTTCCCCTTTTGTGACTTCCTGACCCACAAAGTCCAACAGGGCAGCCAGATTCCCTTACTAACTGAACAACTGCATGGGTTCACTTCACGATGGCGGCAAGGAAAGTCATAAGAGGGAGCAAAATTCATTTTACCAATGTCTCGCTTAGCCGCAGAAAGGTTGGGCTCAACTGCGGTCGTAATGTGAGGATTACCTCCTGCTCACGCAGAGGGTTGGACTAAAAGACCTCAAAGGTACCTTCCAACTCTATTGTTCTCCGCTCTACGTGAAAACTCTTTTCAGTAATAATAGGCAACATCATCCTAATAAAAGGATGGGGAAAAAATGAAATAAAATGTTTTCACCTTTATGAACGAAAAGGTGCACGCCTTCTCTTCTCTCGCTCCCAAACCATTACTACCTACAAAGTCCATTAAGAGTCAGTGAAACTGGGAAACAAAATTAATAGGTAGACAATGCCGGTATTTTCTTTTTTAAAAAAACAACAACAACACAGTATCATACAAGCTTCGAATTTTAGCTTTGAGTGTTCAAGTTTAGTTATTGCCCTTTTTATTTCGTCAATATTTTACTCCAAGCCATCATGAACTCTATTTTGGGGCAAGGCTGTTAAATTTGTTTCATGATTGCTAGTAATTAAGTCCCAGTGGGCCTTTTCCTGGGTCAACATAAATCGGATTTCTCGGCAGATTTCCCACTAAAATCGATGGACAAACTTAAATATAACAACCCAGTGTTTTCTTTTTCTTTATTGAGTGAGCATTACTAATTTTCTCACCCAAATATACAAAGAGCAGCAAGAGGAAATACATAAATACAGGAAAGAACTGGAAGGGACCTTGGAGGTCTTCTAGTCCAACCCACTGCTCAAGCAGGAGAGTCTATATCATTCCAGACAGGTGGCTGTCCAGTCTCTTCTTAAAAACCTCCAGTGTTGGAGCACCCACAACTTCTGGTGGCAAGCTGTTCCTCTGGTTAATTGTCCTCACTGTTATGAAATTTCTACATAGTTCTAGGTTGCTTCTTTCTTGATCAGTTTCCATCCGTTGCTTCTTGTCCTGCCTTCAGGTGCTTTGGAGAATAGCTTGACCCTCTCTTCTTTGTGGCAGCCCCTCAGATACTGGAACACTGCTAACATGTCACCCATGGTCATTCTTCTCATTAAACTTGACATACCCAATTCCAGCAACTATTTTTTTTTTTTTTTAATATTTGAAGGAATAGAGGAAGTCTTCTTCAAAGGGAAGTTTTACATATGGCATCGTGGAAATGGCTATGAAGCTTTCTTTTGGACAATATGAAAAATGCTTTCCAGTGGTCTTCTTGGAGGTACTAACCAGAACTGACCCTCTATAGTTTCTGTCCACAAAGGCCAGGTAGAAGCTGCCACCTGGCAAGACAAATCTAGAGGCAATGGCTCTCTAACCCAATGTATCTGTAGGAATAACAGAATAATAAGTTGGATGGGAGCTTAGAGGTTATACATCCTGCACATGCCATGGATTTAAAATTTGCCAGTGATCAATGCTTTTAAAAGTGGGATTCTTGTGTGAAACGCTCTTTGTGGAACACCTTCAACAAAATCTGTCTTGCAATTGCCAATTATGTTCTAACGGACTCCGTTCTCTCCAAATGCTTTAAATAAAGAACATGGTCCTTTTTATTATTAACACGTGGTTCCCGAGCCTGAAAGAATTCAGGACAAATTAAATACAATCTCTGTTCATTTGACTCACCGGAGCTATTCATAGCAAGACAAGGTATTTTGGGCTGCAGCCTTGCTTTCCATTGCTAGTAATATCACACCCAGTTATCTCGGCTTGTCTATTCCAGTCTCACCCTTCTCATTAAAGCAGCGACAGAGACAGCTGAAAATAGATATAACTTGCAAGAAAAACTAGGCATTGGAATTCACCATCAATCTAAGTCTCGTGAGCGACGATTCCAAGGAGACATTTAATGCATGTTGCTCTCTCTAACATCTCTGAATACCTGCATTGCTCTCCTGCAAATGAGATGCTATTTTCAAAGCTTAAAAATCAAAGCGAATAAAGGAACGAAGGACTTGACTGGGTCATACCATTGTCTCCCATTTTTAAAGATGAAGGAGAAATTTTCTGACAGTGAGAACAATCAACCTGTGGAACAGAAGTCGCCTTCAGAACTTGTGGGAGCTTCATCCCTGGATGTTTTCAAGAAAAGACTGGATTGTTATCTATCAGAAACAGTGTAGGGTGCCCTGCTTGGGCAGGGGGTTGAACTGGATCAGAGGTTGCCAACTTTTTGGACCTCAGGGACCACCAAACTTATAATTTTAGATCCCAGGGACCACTAACTGGTTCTGTGCGCATGGCCTAATTTGTGGATGTGGCTTGGTGGTCATGTCACTGGGCATGGCTTGTATGTAAATATTATAATTATTTATATAAATATTGAATTTTTTTATTTAAAAAAAGAGCAATTTTTACCCAAAATCAGGCAAAGCAGGCAGGCAGATTGAGTTGCTCACAGAATCACAGATTCATTCAGAAATCTATCTATCTGCCATTGGCTATCTCAGTCTGTCATATGAAATTTGCTTGCAAGCAAACTCATAAAATTAACTCACAATACACCATGCATGTAAATATTGAATTTTTTTATTTTAAAAAAGAGCAACTTTTACCCAAAATCAGGCAAAGCAGGCAGGCAGATTGAGTTGCTCACAGAATCATTCGGTGATCTATCTATCTGCCATCGGCTAGCTCAGTCTCTCAACTTTGCTTGCCGTGAGACTGCACTGAATTTGCTTGCAAGCAAACTTTCAGTCCTAAGGGAGGTTCGGCTGTGCTTAGCTAGAAAGCAAAAAATCCAACCATTTCCTGCTTCCTAGCTAATCTAAATCTCCCGGCACAGCAGAACAAATGATGGTCGGAAAAAGGAAAAATAGCAACTTAGCAGACAAGTTTGCGGGGTAAGGAGTGAGTGGGATGGGAGGGTCCCCACAGGCCATGTGGGCTGAGCAGCCTTGTGTTTCTGCACAGCCTGGATTAATTGCTTTGCGGAGGGTGCTCTGGGGGTGAGATTTCTCTGTGGCCCACCAAAATTTTCTCACAGCCCACCGGTTGCCAACCGCTGGACTAGATGACCTACAAGGTCCCTTCCAACTCTGTTAATCTTAACCTGTAAAGTTGCCAAGTTCAGTGAGTCCTGTTCTAAAATATCAGGGAACCATGGTTTCCTTGGCAAAGTTCAGATATTGACAACGTAACATTCCCCCCCCCCCAGGGAGCCATTCTCCAAAATAAAAGAAAAAAAAAGGATAGGAAAATGAATGAAAACGTAGTCCTTGGTAAATATTGGCAAATTCCCTGAGAGATTCTATTTTCTCTTGCTTGAGAACAATATGTCACATTAAGCGTTTGAGCTACCAACAACGACATCCAAAGATTCTTCAGGAAGACCTGCTGCTTTCACCCCAACACACTGTTGTTGTTCCATAGATATCTTCACAACTCATCAGCAAGTCGGGAAGATATTTGGGGTCATGGAGAAATATTGGAAGCTAGGCAGGCAGGCTGTTCCAACTCTTCTGGTTAGCCAAGAGGGAAAAAATTGTGAGATCTTTTGAGATGTCTATATTATCGGAGGAGGTTGGTGAGGGGCACGTGTCTATTTCCTTGGAAGCTGAAGTTGATAGAAAAGGACCTCTTGAGGTTGTTGGGGTTTTTTTTTTGAACTTTAACAGTGGGTGGAGTTGGAGATACATGTCAAGAATGAGTCCAGAGATGTGATTCTGAATTAATTTCTGAAGTATCTTCAGACTCTAAACATCAGAAGATGGCGCCATATTAAGAAACCACAGAATTATAAAAATGTTTTATAGATGGCATCAACCACCAGCGAGACTAGCGAAGGTGTATGAAAATTTATCAGCTAAATGTTGGAAGTGTAATGGATAACAGATAGTAGTCAGAGTTGGAAGGGGCCTTGTAGGTCATCTAGTCCAACCCCCTGCCCAAGCGGGAGACCCTACACCACTTCTGACAAATGCTAGTCCAATCTCTTCTTGAAATCTTAAGTGATGAAGCTCCCACAACTTCCGAGGGCAACTTCTGTTCCATTGGTTGATTGTTCTCACTGTCAGAAAGTTTCTCCTTATTTCCAGGTTGAATTTCTCCTTGTTCAGTTTCCATCCATTATTCCTTGTCTGGCCTTTAGGTGCTTTGGAAAATAGCTTGAACCCTTCCTCTCTGTGGCAGCCCCTCAAATATTGGAAGACTGCTATCCTGTCTCCCCTGGTCTTTCTCTTCACTAGACTAGCCAGGCCCAGTTCCTGCAACTGTTCATTGTATGTTTTAGCTTCCAGTCGCCTAATCATCGTGGTTGCTCTTCTTTGTACTTTTTCTAAAATCTCAACATCTTTTTTATAATGTGGTGACCAAAACTGGATGCAGTACTCTAGGTGTGGTCTTACTAAGGCTTTTTAGAGTGGTGTTAGTACTTCCCTTGATCTTGACTGTATCCCTCTGTTAATACAACTTAGGATTGCATTAGCTTTTTTGGTGGCTGCTGCACACTGCTGGCTCCTATTTAGCTGGTTGTCCACTAAGACTCCAAGATCCCTCTCACAGTTACTGCTGTTGAGCCTGGTTTCACCCAGTCTATATGTATACTTTTGGTTTTTTTTGCCTAAGTGTAGGACTTTACTTTTCTCTATATTGAATTTCATTTTATTAGATATGGCCCAGTGTTCTAGTCTGTCAAGATCCATTTGGATCTTGAGCCTATCTTCTTGAGTGTTAGCTATTCCTGCCAGCTTAGTATCATCTGCAAATTTGGAAAATCCCCCTTCTATTCCCTCATCTAAGTCGTTAATGAAGATATTGAAGAGTCCTGGGCCTAAGACGGAACCTTGTGGCACCCCACTGCTTACTTCCCTCCATGTAGACTTAGACCCATGAAGGACTACTCATTGAGTACGGTTTGCCAGCCAGTTGTGAGTCCATCTAGTGGTGGTGCTATCTATTCCACCTTTTTCTAGCTTACTAAGAATAATTTGTGGTCTACTTTGTCAAATGCCTTGCTGAAATCTAAATATATTATGTCCACAGAATTTCACTGGTCTACTTATCTAGTCACTATGTTGAAGAATGAAATAAGATTGGTTTGGCATGATCTGTTTTTTAAAAACCCGTTGAAACATCTACAAGCAAACTGTCAAAGCTCAAAGAGCACCAAGAGGAAGGAAGGAAAGAAGGAAGGAAGGAAGGAAGATCACTGATGACATCACTTAGTTAGTTAATGAAGCACCTGAAAAAATACCACCAAGTTCAGAGAGCTTCAAGGACCGCCAATTCCTCCTCCTGCTCCTCCCCTCCCCCCTCTCTCCATACCTACCTCCATACCTACCTACCTACCTATCTACCTCTCTCTTCCCCCCCCCAACCCCACTTCTAGCACGGATGATTTCCCTAATTGGGGCATGAAAGAACTGCAAGAAAACCCACCAAGCACCTCACGGTTCAACAACCCCAAAATACAAACACTCTCTTCTCTTGGTTAAGTTAAGCACCACTTGGAAAAAAAAAAATAAAACAAACCTTTGACTGACATTCTCCTCAGGGGAAAACTCATTTTCCTCTCTCCCTTGAGTCATCCAGGCCTTTTCAACACTGTGTGGGATTCCAGCCTTCTGCTCAAGTCCATTCTCAGGCCTGGGAAACGCTTGAGGGAGTTTTCAAGAGCTTGGCAGGATCGAGGGAGATTACAACTCTGAACTACAACTGATGCCGATGAAACGACAGGATGTGAGTGAAGGAGAACCTTCCTCCTTCACTTCCGAAGAGGGCTTAGGTTTGAGTACGCAAATCCAATTTTATAGATCTTCAGGGAAGGAGGCTATTGTGTACGGTGATTATTAGAAAGCCGTCCAAATGACCTCAAATAGATTTCCCTGCACAATTGTGCCACCAGTAGGGTTGCAAACTCTGTCCATTTTTTCGGCTATATGTTCTGACCCAGGCTTCGTCCAAATTAAGGAAACATAAACCGACTGTAAAATCAAACCTTTTCTTAATGAGACGCTGGGAATTTGTTGCATTCCCAGCCAAAACTCATTCGACAAAATGCTCTGAAATAAGCTCATGCCTTTCAGGGTTGTAGAAGGCTGCCAAGAAACAAAAGTCCAATTACTAGAATATAAACCGACATACCAGTTCTAGCAAAGACACACCAGATTTCGCAGGGCTTCAAAGAGGAATCCGAATCTAATGAACTTCTTTGCTTCCTGCAAAGAGCACGTCACCAAGGACTGACTTTTATCCCTGATGGGAGAGGCAATCACCTTCCAGCCTTACTCCCAAGTCTCCCCTTCTGCTTTAGCTGCACCATCTTCTAGCATCTCTGCGCACACACACACACACACACACAGAACAGGCTCCCCAGGGTCCTCTGCTTCATTGCTGCCAGACTCTAAAGGCTCTGAAGGCAGCACCCCAGTCTCAGATAGCCCTGGTCCCATCCCTGCATCATATGCAGGGCCCTCATCCAAGTCCTCCGCAGTCTCCCTGACTGGTTCCTTTTGTCCTCACTGTCTGATACCTCTGCTGTCTGCACTGGCTGCCGGCGAACTACAACACTGTCCCAAACTCAGCTCCTTATTATCCCGAGGAAATGCTTGGTGCGAGGAACAGATTGAACCAGATTTTCTTTCTCTCTCTCTACAAAATGTTGCTTTCATTTTGTCCCTTCCTTTGTTTCTCAAAGTTGCATTAAGCCACTTGTGAACTTCTGATACCCCAAGGCAGTGGTGGGATTCAAATTGTTTTACTGTCGGTTCAGTGGACATGGCTTGATGGGTATGGCTTGGTGGGTATGCTTTGCCCCAAAGTAGCATGCAGCTTTCCCCACTGCAGTGCCAATCAGCGGAGAGAATAAAGGAGAGAAAAGCGCAGGGGTGGGTATGACAGCCGATCCTGCACTTTTCTCTTCTTTCTCGCCCATGGCCAAAGTGTTTTTCTCCTCCTCTCAGCTGTTCATTGGATTTTTTTACTACCGGTTCGGTACAACCGGTTCAAACCGGTAGCATACCACCACTAATTAGTTGATGGCCAAAGTGTTTTTCTCCCCCTCTCAGCTGATCATTGGATTTTTTTACAACCGGTTCGGTACAACCGGTTCAAACCGGTAGCATACCACCACTAATTAGTTGATGGCCAAAGTGTTTTTCTCCTCCTCTCAGCTGATCATTGGATTTTTTGACGACCAGTTCGGGACAACTGGTTCAAACCGGTAGCATACCACTACTAATTAGTTGATGGCCAAAGTGTTTTTCTCCTCCTCTCAGCTGATCATTGGATTTTTTTACAACCGGTTCGGTACAATCGGTTCAAACCGGTAGCATACCACCACTAATTAGTTGATGGCCAGAGTGTTTTTTTCCTCCTCTCAGCTGATCATTGGATTTTTTTTACGACCGGTTCAGTACAACCGGTTCAAACCGGTAGCATACCACCACAAATTAGTTGATGGCCAAAGTGTTTTTCTCCTCCTCTCAGCTGATCATTGGATTTTTTGACGACCAGTTCGGGACAACTGGTTCAAACCGGTAGCATACCACTACTAATTAGTTGATGGCCAAAGTGTTTTTCTCCTCCTCTCAGCTGATCATTGGATTTTTTTACAACCGGTTCGGTACAACCGGTTCAAACTGGTAGCATACCACCACTAATTAGTTGATGGCCAGAGTGTTTTTCTCTTCCTCTCAGCTGATCATTGGATTTTTTTACGACCAGTTCGGTACAACCGGTTCAAACCGGTAGCATACCACCATTAATTAGTTGATGGCCAAAGTGTTTTTCTCCTCCTCTCAGCTGATCATTGGATTTTTTTTACAACCGGTTCGGTACAACTGGTTCAAACTGGTAGCATACCACCACTAATTAGTTGATGGCCAAAGTGTTTTTCTCCTCCTCTCAGCAGATCATTGGATTTTTTTACAACCGGTTCGGTACAACCGGTTCAAACCGGTAGCATACCACCACTAATTAATTGATGGCCAAAGTGTTTTTCTCCTCCTCTCAGTTGATCATTGAATTTTTTTACGACCAGTTCGGTACAACTGGTTCAAACCGGTAGCATACCACCACTAATTAGTTGATGGCCAAAGTGTTTTTCTCCTCCTCTCAGCAGATCATTGGATTTTTTTACGACCGGTTCGGTACAACTGGTTCAAACCGGTAGCATACCACCACTAATTAGTTGATGGCCAAAGTGTTTTTCTCCTCCTCTCAGCAGATCATTGGATTTTTTTACGACCGGTTCGGTACAACTGGTTCAAACCGGTAGCATACCACCACTAATTAGTTGATGGCCAAAGTGTTTTTCTCCTCCTCTCAGCAGATCATTGGATTTTTTTACAACCGGTTCGGTACAACTGGTTCAAACCGGTAGCATACCACCACTAATTAGTTGATGGCCAAAGTGTTTTTCTCCTCCTCTCAGCAGATCATTGGATTTTTTTACAACCGGTTCGGTACAACCAGTTCAAACCGGTAGCATACCACCACTAATTAATTGATGGCCAAAGTGTTTTTCTCCTCCTCTCAGCTGATCATTGAATTTTTTTACGACCAGTTCGGTACAACTGGTTCAAACCGGTAGCATACCACCACTAATTAGTTGATGGCCAAAGTGTTTTTCTCCTCCTCTCAGCTGATCATTGGATTTTTTTTACAACCGGTTCGGTACAACTGGTTCAAACTGGTAGCATACCACCACTAATTAGTTGATGGCCAAAGTGTTTTTCTCCTCCTCTCAGCTGATCATTGGATTTTTTTACAACCGGTTCGGTACAACCGGTTCAAACCGGTAGCATACCACCACTAATTAATTGATGGCCAAAGTGTTTTTCTCCTCCTCTCAGCTGATCATTGAATTTTTTTACGACCAGTTCGGTACAACTGGTTCAAACCGGTAGCATACCACCACTAATTAGTTGATGGCCAAAGTGCTTTTCTCCTCCTCTCAGCAGATCATTGGATTTTTTTACGACCGGTTCGGTACAACTGGTTCAAACCAGTAGCATACCACCACTAATTAGTTGATGGCCAAAGTGTTTTTCTCCTCCTCTCAGCTGATCATTGGATTTTTTTATGACCAGTTCGGTACAACCGGTTCAAACCGGTAGCATACCACCACTGATTAGTTGATGGCCAAAGTGTTTTTCTCGTCCTCTCAGCTGATCATTGGATTTTTTTACAACCGGTTCGGTACAACCGGTTCAAACCGGTAGCATACCACCACTAATTAGTTGATGGCCAAAGTGTTTTTCTCCTCCTCTCAGCTGATCATTGGATATTTTTACGACCAGTTCGGTACAACTGGTTCAAACCGGTAGCATACCACCACTAATTAGTTGATGGCCAAAGTGTTTTTCTCCTCCTCTCAGCAGATCATTGGATTTTTTTACAACCGGTTCGGTACAACCGGTTCAAACCGGTAGCATACCACCACTAATTAATTGATGGCCAAAGTGTTTTTCTCCTCCTCTCAGCTGATCATTGGATTTTTTTATGACCAGTTCGGTACAACCGGTTCAAACCGGTAGCATACCACCACTAATTAGTTGTTGGCCAAAGTGTTTTTCTCCTCCTCTCAGCTTATCATTGGATTTTTTTACAACCGGTTCGGTACAACCGGTCCAAACCGATAGCATACCACCACTAATTAGTTGATGGCCAAAGTGTTTTTCTCCTCCTCTCAGCTGATCATTGGATTTTTTTACGACCAGTTCGGTACAACTGGTTCAAACCGGTAGCATACCACCACTAATTAGTTGATGGCCAAAGTGTTTTTCTCCTCCTCTCAGCTGATCATTGGATTTTTTTACAACCGGTTCGGTACAACCGGTTCAAACCGGTAGCATACCACCACTAATTAGTTGATGGCCAAAGTGTTTTTCTCCTCCTCTCAGCTGATCATTGGATTTTTTTACAACCGGTTCGGTACAACCGGTTCAAACTGGTAGCATACCACCACTAATTAGTTGATGGCCAAAGTGTTTTTCTCCTCCTCTCAGCTGATCATTGGATTTTTTTACAACCGGTTCGGTACAACCGGTTCAAACCGGTAGCATGCCACCACTAATTAGTTGGTGGCCAAAGTGTTTTTCTCCTCCTCTCAGCTGATCATTGGATTTTTTTACAACCGGTTCGGTACAACCGGTCCAAACCGAAAGCATACCACCACTAATTAGTTGATGGCCAAAGTGTTTTTCTCCTCCTCTCAGCTGATCATTGGATTTTTTTACAACCGGTTCGGTACAACCGGTTCAAACCGGTAGCATACCACCACTAATTAGTTGGTGGCCAAAGTGTTTTTCTCCTCTCAACTGATCATTGGATTTTTTTACGACCGGTTCAGTACAACCGGTTCAAACCGGTAGCATACCACCACTAATTAGTTGGTGGCCAAAGTGTTTTTCTCCTCCTCTCAGCTGATCATTGGATTTTTTTACAACCGGTTCGGTACAACCGGTTCAAACCGGTAGCATACCACCACTAATTAGTTGGTGGTGATGAGGGGTTATATTTTGTGGTCGTGTTGAGGGGTGGTGAGGAGTTATATTTTGTGGTGCTTTATTAAACTCACATGCATACCGTACCACCGAGACCTGTTTCTGCCAGGTTCTCTTTGTCATTTTAGATGTGAGGGTATCAGTTCTGCTCTGTAAGAGGACAATCTAAACTTATTGAACCATTTGCTCTTCGTGGCTGCAGGAACATAATTACGCAAGGGCTGGGACCAAAGTTACCCTTCTGAATGAGTAATTAAAATTATGAAATCGAGGAAACAATAAGTTACTTTCCAGGCTTGGGACCGCATCTCCTCCTTCTCCCTCCACTCCCTTCTAGTATTAATGATGTTACCTAATTGGCTCATGAAACATCTGCAAGAAAACAGCAGCAAGGATTCCACAGTCCTCCTCCTCCACTCTGTAAACCCCACTCCCTTTTAGCACTGATGATGTTACCTGGTTTCTCCCAGTATCTTATTTAGTGGTGGGCTTCAAATTTTTTGACAAACAATTCTCTGCCCTGGGTCTGGGTCTTTCTCTGAATGCCCAGCCAGCCTGTGCCCTTCTCCAGCCTCCTTCACAACTTCCGGAGCCACACTTCCACTCCCTGTCAGATGTTCTTCCTCTCCCTCAGAATCAGACTCCAACAGGGGCATGACAGTGACTTTGAGCTCTGGGAATGGGTTGAGCTGAACCCATGTGTCTCATTGCACAGTTTAATGAAATATGGCTTTGAACAAACATACAGAGTGAGGGATATTGAGAACCCAACTAGAACTGATGACGTTACCAAGCTTGGCAATGAAAAGTCAGTAAGAAAACAACCAAGCTCAGAGAGCACCAAGGACCTTGCAGTGCAAGCCCCACCTACAAATATCCACTTCTCTTGGTATGATGGAGAAATCCAGCAGGTCATTACCAAAAATACTTCTTACTTATTTCTTATAACCATGAACTGGATCTACCTGGAAAGATAATGGACTGACATTATATGTTTGCACTAGTCCTTCCTTTCTCCTTGTTTAACCCTACATCCACAACTTCTGAAATATTTGGATTTCAATTTGTTCATATAATCTGGGATTAACTCGAAGGGGGTGGATTGGTGTAATGACTTTTGTTGTTTCTGTCTTTTTCAGAAGGCATCTAATACCTACATTACAGATAAGATTCATCATTTTTTCAATATTTGGGATTCAAGAGATAACTCTTTGGATGACAGAGTATTGATGCAGCTGTTTACATGACTGTACTTTATATTATGATTAGAGGTTGGGCAGATTTGCTTATTATAAATATTTGTTTCTGAACAACATGAGGAATATTTGTTTATACATTTTTCACATTACATAAGGATGAGCAAACTTATAATTATCTGTAGATCCATTATGTAAGGGAGGAGAATTTATCATCTTTATTTGATTTTCTTTCCAGCATCCAGCTAGGGTGGATTTTTACTTTTATTTTATTTTTCTATGTGGAGTGTTAGACTTGGCTCATTTCCCCACCTTTTTTTTTGTACCCATTTTTTGTTGTTGTTACTGTTGTTGTTGTGGATGTATATTTTTTTCTGTTTTCTTTGCTTTGCATTTTATTCCTTTTGATAAAGCATAATACATTATACATACATACAGTATACACACACACACACACACACACACACACACACACACATATGAAGGTCTTGGCGTGTTCGGGTCTTTTCCCATGTAAGATTGAGAGCATCTTGGCAATGTTTTGATGAGGTCCCACTCGCCATCTTCAGGCTGGTGCTTTCGGCTTCGTGCTTGTGCGAGCAAAGAGTGGTCGGAGCTGCCATCTCCCTATATATACTGGTGGGGAGGTTGATTGTGTTGTCATTTCTTGATTGGTTGATGGAGTTGATGTTTGCAGATTGGCTGGCTTTTTTGTAAGAACATGTGTGGCTGAGGTATTAGCTGTGTGTCTATCAGCCTCCTGTGTTGTAACGACCTGAGTCATGGGCTATGTGATGACCTTCTGAGTTCTATTGTTTTGACATCCTGGCTCTTGTGCTGTAATCTCCTGGGTCGTTGGCTGTGTTGTAACATCCTGAGATTTTGTGGTGTAACCTCCTGAGTTGTGTGATGTGATATCCTGAGCGGGTGGCTGTGATGTGATGTTCCAAGTTTTGGTTTGGCTCCGAGTTTGAGGCCTGGATATGTGTTCATGGCATTTGTCCATTTGCTTGGTTTGGGAGTCAGGTTGTGTGGCAGCTGGTGATGCAGCCATGGTCTGGTTTCTGGATGGTGGTTGTCTTTTGTCTATGGGATGGGTTTGGGTTTGAGTCTGGTGAGGGGTAATGGTGGTGGTGTCATATGTTGTTGTACATGAATAGACGGGACGATGCCTCCCACCTACCAGACATCTGGAAACTAGCCCTTACCAACAAATGAGTCCCAGCCATGAAAATCAACACCGGACCCAAAACAACACATGATACCATCACCATTCTCCCTATGAAAGTCTGACTCACAGACGAACACAATACAGAAGCCTGATGATGGCAGATGAGATTCTGCCGAAACGTTGCTACAACTTTAAAAGCACAACTATAATGACGTGGGAAAATACCCGAACAAAGCTGAATACCATACATACAAATACCCGTGAAAACTTAAGAAAATACACACACACACACACACACACACACACACACACACACACACATATATATATACACACACATACATATACATAAACACACACACACACATCTCCTTTTAATGACCCCATAATCCCTTGCAGGTTGAAATCTGGGCGACTGAATTGAGTGTTTACTGGCCGGTTGCCCTTCCTGTCACCAATGCAGAATTATAGTCAGCAGATATATTCTCATTGTGCCCAGAGAGGGAAATACCTGCTTCTACCAAGAATCGAATTCACAACCTCCTGATTTGTGAGGAGAGAGCTCCATCTCTAGGCCACCCCACCTCACTCCCTCCCTCCCTACTTCTCTCTATCTACACATACAACACATAACAAGACTGTACTTTACTGGCTGTGAAACTCCTCAGAGGACATGCAGAAGACACTTTGCCTCTCTGCGGAATGAAAAAAAATAACTAGATTTTTCTGTTGTAGCCTTATGCAGCCCTTTGGAAAGAAGTCAAACTTGGAATAAATGTGAGGACAAATACAGCATTTTCCCGCATCTCTTCAAAAGAACTGTGTCCTTCGCTGGCATTCAGCAGCTGCCCTCTGTGTCTACCATAT